>CM029471.1:20305887-21001674 GCA_017140325.1 Eucalyptus leucophloia subsp. euroa
GGTCGATCCTCGGTCCTGAGAGTTCTGGGTCGGTCCAACCCAGACCAACCCTAACTATATATTTATATTATGTATATAATTTTTTATATATAAAATATTAAAATAAACGGTGTCAACAACATTAAAGGGGTGAATAATAATTATTCTGGCCAGAAATTGATTTCTGGAAGAGAAATAGATTTTTCTATTTCTATTTCTAGAAGAGTTTCTAAAGCAAAAATATCCGTTTGATAACGACACAACATTTCTACTCTAAAAATAAAAATTCGTTTGATAATGACACAAAATTTCTTCTTTCGGATGGTGGCGGACTGGCGGACGGCAATGGACCAGCAATCGGCAATGATGGACGGTGGTGGTGGCTGACGGGCGACCAACGGACGATGGTTGGCGGTGATGGGTTGACGAACGATGAGAAAAATTTTTATTTCTCATTTCTTTTCCAAAAATGGAAAAGTAAAAATTTTTACTTCTAATTTTATTCCAAACCTATTTCTAGAACAAGAATCTATTTCAAAAATAGAAAATTAGAATAATTTTATCAAACAGATTTCTATTCCAAAAACAAGTCTGGAATAGAAAAATTGTTTTGGAACAGAAATAGGTGGTTGTCATGCACCCCTTAAATAGCTCTTTAGGGAGGAGATCAAGTAATTTTACATCGTTTTTTAATAATTTAGGTTTTTAATGTCTTTTACGGTGTCAATAGTCATAATTTACGAATGAGAAAAATGTTTTTTATGAAGAGTCTTCACGGCATCCAAAAAGGCACCTTATGACATCATCTTCTAATATTCGTTCTCTGCTGTCTTATTTGTCCTTTTATTCTTCAATTTTCCAAAATTGAAAGAAACAATTTCTCCGCTCACCACTCGACACTCACCTTGCTCACTTTGGGTCACTTGTGCCGCTCACCGCTCGATGCTCCCTTGGTTTGTTGCTCCTCACTCGACATTCGATGCTCATTTTGTTCAATGCTCACCCCACTTGACCCTCATCACTTGCCTTTCTTAATTGATCTCACTAATCATCAAACCCATTGGATCGGTATGATCCCCAGTTGCCTTTTTAAGGAGTACAAAAAATGAAATAAAAAGCTATTGGTTGATTATCAGTTAACCTTGAAACCAGACCGAACCCATTAGGTTAGTTCAGTCCTCAATCGCTTTTTTAAGGAGTATAAAAAATGAAATAAAAAAATTATTGGTTGGTCCCGGGTTGACCTTGGAACTAGACCAAACCCATTGGGTCGGTCCGATCCTTAGTCCTAAACTCAATAGGGTCGGTCCTCAATCCAAAAAATTGAAGATCGATACTGTGCGAGTTGGTCCTAAGGTTAGGGGGTGGACTAGCCCAACCCAGACCATGCCCACCCCTAATAATTGCATCAAACGCACAAGAAATGGCACATAATGGCTAGTTGACATTATAGTTCAGGCATTGAGCATGCAAAAGTCATCCAAAGTCTAACTACTCCAAACTTTTGGCTGATGGTCGATGAATGATTAGCTTCCCTCTTACAAACCGCCACCCTATATTTAGAAACTCAGCATTTTATGTATTTAATTGACATATAGTAAAAACAGATGAATGATTAGCTACATGAGCAAATTAGTTAAGACTAGTCGTATCTTCCATGTTGATCATTGAGTTCAACGTTGCCGCTAAACTCTGGATCGTATTTGATGTTGAAAACACCACATGCTAGATCACACGGAATAAGTTAGGTAAAAAAATAAAAAATAAAAATAAAATTCATGTGCATTTTGGCAAGAAAAGAATGCGTAACAGGGAAATACATATCTGGATATCTAGTTTCCTAACTCGAACCGCAAATCTCGAATTAAGAAGTAGCCTTGTAGGCTAAACAAGCGCCAGAAAGTTTTTTCCCTCATGAACCCTAAATCAAAAGACATCGACCCTTCATCAATTACCTCTTTCGGCCTCATTAGCATCTCATGAATTTCTTCCAATGCAATAACATAAATAGGAACCAAAGTCAGATTAAAGCATACACAAAGTGCACAGTGATTATGGTGCCAACTCTCTCGTTTCCCTTCGTCCCATGGCATTGCCTTTTTCCATCCATTGTCTGCGTTAAACGCCGAACAAGTTGCACACCATGCACGCAACCTTTGTGGAGCAAAATCACTATGTCTTCCTTGGCAATATATGGTGGAATTAATGTACCTAATGACGATAAGATCAAGCAAGGATGTGGTTTTAATAGGTTCACCGGTTAAGCATTGGAAGCTTAGCCCCGTTTAGCACTGAAATAGCTATGGCCTTTTGCTCACGGGGAAAATATTGTGCATGACCCGTCTTGTGCCTAGTCTCAAAGCATACAATTTGAGCAGTTTCGTAAATCGAAGTGTTTTGATACGCGAGATGAATCTATTATTTAATTTCAATTTGTTACCTTACTCGTTTTGCATTGCCAAATACGGCGTAAGGTAAGCGAACTTGAGCACTAACCTTCTGGAAAGCAGTAAACCAGAATGGACATGAATTAGAAGTGCGCAATAATTTACATAGTTCGGTGGTGCATGCCAACATCAGAGGGAGAGATGAGACAACCTCTACCGCAAAAAAAATTTGCTCATGTTACGTCTTCTTCACAGCGCCAGGCTTAATTACATCCCTTTCACAGTGTCTAGAATCTCAACGTGAGTTCTTTCAACCAAGAAAGAGTCCCTTAGATGGCTAACAATTAGCATATAAGAAACAACGAGATTTGTGTCACGGGCCAATCGATTGGGATCGTGACCGCACGGCGACTCAGGCTATTTTGGATTGCCTAAGCCAAGCCTTGCTCGATCAATCGCACACTCGCTTGCACACCCGAATTGTAAAGAGAGAAAGTTTAGAGAGGGGAGCTCTGAAAAGAAAGGAATTTTTTATTGCTGGATGGATACAAATAGGGGGAGGGCACCCCTTCTTATACTCAAGACCTTCAGATTATATCCGTTGATCTAGAATTCATCCGGTGGACGAGTTCGCACCGCCTCAACTACCAACATTAATGTCAACTACCATCTACCGACATAAATAAAGCTAGAGACTTCTAGAATACGGCTCGATGACGATTTTGCCCGCCTTTGGAAAGTTTGGGAAAGAGACTGGTTGGGAACCCAAGCAAGTGCAGGAGGTCTCCTGCGTCATGGCACGGTCCTTCATCTTCGGAAACCTCTTGGCCGTGACACTTGCCTATTGCTACCTAAGGACCGCCTCTCCTCGGCTTCAATCCTGTTGGCGTGTGATTCATACGTGCGCATCTGCAGAAGAGCGTGTTGACCTATCTAGGTGCGGCTCGAATGCCCCCCTTTGGCTAAAAAACGAAAAAAAAAAAGAAAGGATAAACTGTGTACGAACCTAAGCAATAGATCATATAATTCAGTTAGAGAAACAAACATCTTCAAACGACTTGTGGACTTCTTTTGTGCGGCTACAGAACAGCTAAAGACAAAGTTCACCTCTTGTTGTATATATATGGCATGAACATTGGAACCGACTTCACCAAGATATCTTGCGCAAAGATAACAGTCCAATTTGGACTTGGAAACGACGTCAAATCCGAGCATTCCAGAAATCCCTTATTCTCCTCTTCGGTCTTTTGACATACTTTAATTCGGGTCGCATTTCGTGCATCGGGCTAAAAACTCAAAGACGTACGGTACAACAGAATGTCAGAAACTAAATCAAAGGAACTAAACTTGAAAGTATGAAACGTGAAGGAACCGAAGCGATCAGTCAGTAAACCAGATGTCTTCGTAAGCATGAAAAGGATGATGAGTATGGTAGCTCAATCTCATTTCCAAATCCGTGAGGCCCACAATCAATTTGTTGGGAGGTGCACAGTAGAAGCCCGATATCTTCCTCTAAAGAGATCTTTTAGTGGAAGCCCAAATTCAAGCCCATCATTATATCCAATTGAACCTATCTTTATTCATTATATCCAATTAGCCTTATCTTCATTGAAAAATTTAAACTAATGAGTTTTTTTTAATCAATTATGATATATTAATTAATTCACAATTCACCAAATTTCTGATGTGAAATTTTTCTGTCATCATACCCATCTTCACTTGATATACTAATTGCAACTTAGAGGATCTCATGCACACCTTCACTTCAATTCTCTTCCAAGATCAAATTGGAACAAATTGGAGGTAGGCATTTAATAGAAGCCCAATACCTTAATCTGAAAAATTCTTTAATCGAATGCTCAAATTTAAACCCGTCAACATATACAGTTAAACTCACGTTTATTTAAAAACTTAATGAATCATGAGTCAATTATTATATAACGATAATCTATGAAGCACGAACACGTTGCCGAGGCTTCCATGTCGTGTCAGACACGCTCGGACACCTTCGGACTCACGGTCAACGCGTGTCGAGAAATTCGACACGTGGTCAACTTTTCTCGACACGCGTGTCTGAGAGAGAGATTGTTGAATAAGACGATGATGGGTAGAGGTGAGGCCGAGGAAGAGGCCAAGAAAGCGGAGATGAGGCCACGACAGCGAGAGGAAGAGCATAAGCTAAGGCGAGGTTGCGATGGAGGGCCGACGGCGAGGCTGCAGCTGCTGCGAAGGAGGAAGGGCCGGAGGCGACAGCGATGAGGCGACCGAAAGAGTTGAGAAGATCGTGAGGAAGAAACTGAGGGGGCGGGGGAGCAAGTTGTGGCATGGGGGAGGGAGGGGGAGAGAGAGCAAGGGAAAAACAGGAATGGAGGGGATTGATGGGGGGCGCAGCCTCACAGGGGAGCAAGTGGTGGCGTGGGGGAAAGGGAGGGGGAGCGGGAGAGGAGAGGAGAGAGGGGAAGAAACCGATGGGGATGGGGACGATTGATGGGGGCGCAGGTGATGGGGGGCGCAGGGAGCAAGTAGTGGTGTGGGGGAAAGGGAGGGGGAGAAGAGAGGAGAGAGAGAGAGAGAGAGAGAGAGAGGAGAGAAGGGGAAGAGGGGGCTGGGGGTGATTGATGGGGGGTGCAGGGAGCAAGTGGGGGCGTAGGGGTAAGGGGAGGGGGAGAGAGAGTGGGGGCAGATCTGCAGAAATCGAAGGGGGAGGGGATTTTGGGGTGGTGGCGTGAGAGAAGAGGAGGAGAGAGAAATGAGGAGAATAATTTTTGTTAAAATAAAAAATATATTTTTAAATATGCACACGTATTAATTATGAATATGTTTTTTAAATTTTTTATGAATAGATTTATTAATATTATTAGTGTAAATTTATTGTAAGTTCTTATTTATTCATTTACTTTGTGAATTTGAATCAAATTAATTAAAAATAAAAATATTTATTTAATATATAACATATCGGAACGTATCGAAATTATCTACCTTTTAAAAAATGACGTATCGTATATCGTGCCATGTCGTGTTGCGTGTCGCGTGTCGCGTGTCAGTACTACGTATATGATAATTGTACACTACACTCCAATATAGCAATTTTTAATACAGCTCCCACATGCAACCCAACTAAAGAGCCTTAAAATAAATTATCTTCTCTCTTGAGATACCTCGAGTCGATCAACTTAAGCCCACCCGAGCTCGACATCTTTTGCTAACTGCAGTAAAAGTAATTGAATAGCAGTTGCTACCGTCTCAACTACCTCCACCGGCACGCTTTCCCTTATTAGTCCCCTCCAATAAATTAGCGTTCAAACTTTCCACTTTACGAGCTTGAACTTTGAAGAGAAGTGTCTTTCTCCTGTCGATCAACAGTATACTATCCATAGGAGTCTACAATCTACGTCGTTCGCAGATGCAAAACTGAAGGGACAGGACAAACAATAACATCACCGGGAATAGAAGTAGTAGTCTACAATCTACGTCGTTCGTATCCATGCTTCTTCAATATGTCCAGTCAAGATAATCAATACCGTCACTTACCAATCGTACGGGCCACATTTACTCGCCCCCTTCACGAAATTCGTAATCGATGCTTGTTGTACTCTTTCAGAAGAAGTGAAAATTTACAAAAATTGATGTCAATTATTCTAATAATTTAAGTTGTCCAGTGAATACGGAATTTATTATTTAAATATTCTTTTATCATATTAAACTCATACATGATTAAACATATGTGTCTGCATTTTCGGCGCGTTGAATTGCTTCTGTTCCGCCTCATCATTCGTTCAGCATTGTTCTCGCATGCTATCTAACTTCGGCTTATAAATTTCCCTGGACCGCCTCGTCACTTGCTAGCTTCTCCTCGCTCAAAAGACAATGGAGCTTTTGGACATCCTCGTATTCAGTCTAGCCGCCGTCCTCCTCTGCCTGTGGTGGCGATACTCTCCCTTCTCCGTCTCCGCCGCCGCTCACGGGCGGCTCCCTCCCGGGCCGCCCGGCTGGCCCTTGGTAGGCAACTTGCTCCAGGTTATCCTCCAAAAACGCCCTTTCATCTACGTGGTACGCGATTTACGTGCGAGGTACGGGCCGATCTTCACCATGAAGATGGGACAGCGCACGCTCGTCATCGTCACGAGCTCGCAGCTCATCCACGAGGCCCTCGTCCAGCGCGGCCCGCTCTTCGCCACCCGCCCGCCCGACTCGCCGACCCGCCTGGTCTTCAGCGTCGGCAAGTGCGCCATCAACTCGGCCGAGTACGGCCCGCTCTGGCGGACCCTCCGGCGGAACTTCGTCACCGAGCTCATAAACCCGGTGCGGATCCGGCAATACGCTTGGATCCGGAAGTGGGCGATCAAGGATCATTTCAAGAGGCTCGAGAGCGAGGGCTTAGAGAAGGGCTACGTGGAGGTGATGAGCAACTGTAGGCTCACCATTTGCAGCATTTTGATATGCCTGTGCTTCGGCGCGAAGATCTCCGCGGAGAAGATCAAGCACATCGAGGGCGTGCTCAAGGAAGTGATGATGATGACGACGCCGAAGCTGCCGGACTTCTTGCCGGTCCTCACGCCGCTCTTCCGCCGGCAACTGAAGGCGGCGAGGGAGCTGAGGAGGAGGCAAATGGAGTGCTTGGTTCCGCTCATCAGAGAGAGGAAGGCTTTCGCGGAGGGCGGAGGCGGCGGCGGCGGAGCAAGCAGGAATGGTGGGTCGGGAAACGAGCCTCGCTTCGAAATGCTGAGCCCGCTAGGTGCAGCTTACGTCGACTCGCTGCTAGGGCTTGAGCCGGCGGGGAGAGAGCTCGGAGATGAAGAACTGGTCACGCTTTGCTCCGAAGTTATTAGCGCTGGTACGAAAACTTCCCTTTCTCTTCTGTATGATTCGGTCCACACCATTGATATCACACCTAAAGCTGACGCATTCTGATCTTCCCGTAAATCATATGATATCTTTGAAATCTCGTATATTGCAGTCGAGTGCATTAGCTATGCGACATAATAACTTCACCTATGTCGTCTATCCGACCGTATTTATGTGACTTTATATATTTTGAAATGGAGTTCAAGAATATCATGATTTTGTCTGTTTGTGTCATTTGTTGTTTTCTTTTTAAATTCCTACAATGACCTAACTGTTGATTTCTTCAGGTACTGATACCAGTGCAACCACCGTGGAATGGGCGTTGCTCCATCTGGTGCAAGACCAAGGCATGCAGCAACAGGTGTACGACGAAATAGTCCAGCATGTGGGAAAAGATGGACTGGTCGACGAGAACGACGTCGAGAAAATGACGTACCTCGGCGCTGTCGTAAAAGAAACGCTCCGGCGACACCCGCCGAGCCACTTCCTCCTGTCCCATGCACCGACGGAGGAGACAGAGCTCGGCGGCTATGTGATCCCGGCACGAGCCACCGTGGAGTTCTACACTGCATGGGTGACCCAGGACCCGGACATGTGGGCGGACCCGGACGATTTCCGGCCCGAGCGGTTCCTGGATGGCGACGGCATCGGCGTTGACGTGACGGGGACGAAGGGCGTCCGGATGTTGCCATTCGGCGCCGGGCGGAGGATTTGCCCAGCATTCACCCTAGGCATGTTGCACGTGAATCTGCTGTTGGCGAGGATGGTCCACTCGTATCGGTGGATCCCGGTTCCAAACGAGCCGCCCAACCCGACCGAGACTTTCGCGTTCACCGTGGTGATGAAGAACCCTCTCAAGGCAATTATGTTGCCCAGACAAGAAAAGAGTGGCCTTGGCGGGACTAAGGAGTAATTAAGGACTTTTAATGTCTAGTTCGATGTAGCTTCTTATAGTATGTTAGATTCTGCTTGAACTAGGTCTCGTGTGATGTGTCTCTATTAAAGGCTGATAGGCATTGACGCAGATGTTCGGAAGTAGCGCCGGCAAACACTATCTGCTCTCTTTAGTTTCAACGTGTTAAGTTTTTTATAATCATTGTCTCTTTGGGGCATACTTCATAATTATTATCTCTGAACATTCACCACACAGATCTACAAACTTCTTGAGTTTTAGTTGGTCGAATTTCTCCAGATGAAAAGCTTACCGTTAGGACAGCCATTCATGTAAGTGATTTCTAACTACTAACAAAAATTAACTGGAAAAACTACAATGGTATAAAATTAAGTTAGCTAAGTTGAAAAGTTGACTAAATTAGCATATATATATATATATATATATATATACACAATACATTTAGAATTATTTTAATAACTGTTTCACATGCAATATCCCAGACTGTCGGGGGCCATTTGGATAAATAAGCCATAATTATCTCCCAATTAGCATATATCACATCAATTAGTTGGTAAATCAGTTAATTTGATGAATTACTCTTTATATACATACTAATAATGTTCATGTTGATGCAAATCCTATGCCCAAACTAAACATAGATATAACTAAACATAGATACCTTATATCTATTTCGTGTTTATTCACTTTAATTGGAAAATCAAGACAAAACATAAATAACAATTTTCACTCTAGTTAGGTATCATGCAATTTTCACAATTCATGGTCATGACATGTGGTAAGCCAATGTAGATGTAAGCCAATGTAGATGAAATCTATAGCAAGCGGACAATGCGATTGGTTAGTCACCCTACATCAGTGGTTTTAACTAACACGATCGTTTTTTTGTTCTCTTTTTGAACACTACATACCGAGAAGTTCATCCTTCCTTGTTTGCATTTTCGATTTGATTTTGGGATCCATTCTTTCCAAGACTGATGTAGAACAATATGCAAATGCCTTTATGGAAACATTTGAGCATCATAAGAGCGGACGGTCCCACAAATCAAAGAGGATTACGTGATCTTTAATATTGCAAATGGGTTACATTATTTGATTCACGTGTTTCCCTTTATTTATTATTAGATTTTAGATATTCTGGTTTATCAATATTGTTTCCTTAATTTGTTATTAGATTTTAGACTTCCTAGTTTATCAATATCTTTTCAATTTTGTTACTAGATTTCAGTTATTTGGTTATTTCCTAGATAGTGACCTCCTTATAAATAGGTGCTTAAGATATTGTAATCTGCACTTCCTTATTCAAAATAAACACCATCTTTTGGAATTCTTTCCAAGCATCGCTTTCTCTGCGTCAAAGACTCAATGTTTCGCAACTGCTGATGCTGTTGGACGATAAACGCACACGTCTCTATCTATAGCAAGCGGACAATGCGATCGGTTAGGCGATGACCCACTTCACTAAATTGAAGCTACACGTAGGTTAACATGCGGCTTGACTCACTGTGATTGGAATCCGATTTCCTTGTGACCAGCTGACTTCCGTTATTACCACAACAGCACTAACGGTAAGAGCGAATTCGTTACCTATTCCTCATTAGATGAGATGTCGGCTCCTTTCTGTTTAGCCAATTGTCCTGTGAAATCAACAGCAAAGTCATTTGGCAGTTGCTCGCCTTAGGTCAACCAGATCCTTCACAAGCCCTTTTCCTATGAAAAAATTATCAAAAAAGTTATAAACTTATTACATAGATGCCAATGCACTTATAAATTTTTCAATTTGGTCAATTTAATCTTAAACCAATTGACAATTAGTCAATATAATCTTTCCAATCAATTTTAGTTGAATATCACCAACTTGATCATCCGTCGTACTATGTGACGCTGCTTGATTGACATGAACAATTTTTGTATTTTTGAATTTTTTATAAAATAGAAAAATGGAAAAAAAAATCAGAAAATTTGTGATTTTTCTCATTTGTCTCAAGTCTTAGAGTGATTTATGTTTAATAGAATCCAATGATTTGAGATAGTGATCTCTGTCCAGTAAAAGAAAGGGAATTGAGCTGGGCACAAAAGACGGAGATGCTGCAACATTGATTCATTTTCTTCCCTTATTGGATGAGCAACAGCAACATTAATTTCCCCGAACAACCAACTTATCAAAACGTGGTTAGTCTCATCCACATTTCTCTGCGCATGACCGAAAACGTCAACCCGGAATGATCATGAGGGGGCATTTACGTGGGATAAAGACTTTTCAGAGCAGATGTTCATTTGCGGTAGGTGCAATCAATTCTCGTGTACGGAGCACCCGTTTTTCTCTTGGGGTTCATCTTCCTTTTGTCCCGGGACCTTGATAAGTCCTTGAACTTTCTCATTTATCGGAGTCAATCCCAAACGTAAAACGGAATAATGATAAACCGTCAGGGGCTTGAAATCAATCTTGATAACCCCTGGGCCGGATCTCCGTGATGAGGCCGCCTGGCATGCTCGCCAACACGGGAGTAGGGATCAAGACGCCTTACCGAGAAATGAAGGCAGCTGGTTTGGACCTGGATAAGTCCTTAAACTTTCCCGTTTATCGGAGTTAACCCCAAACGTAAAATAGGGTAATGATAAACTGCTAGGAGCTTGAAACCAATCTTGGTAACCCCGGGCCGGATATTCGTGATGAGGCCGCCTGGCATGCTTTGCCAACACTGGAGGTGCAATCAATTCTCGTGTACGGAGCACCCGTTTTTCTCTAGGGGTTCATCTTCCTTTCGTCCTAGCTTTTGCATTGATAACTACTGTCCGTTTACATCGTTCCGGAACGTGTAAGATTTCTACAGCCCCCTTGTTTCCTCCAAAGATTTTCTTCCCTGGAGGAAGGGAATACGGGGACATGGGGTCTCTCACCCCTAGAAGGTTCTTCCTCCTGTCCTCTTGAGCTTTTTAAGGACTTGCTCAGGTCCATAGCTTTTGCATTGATAACTACTGTCCGTTCACATCACCGGAACGTGTAGGATTTCAAGTCACAAAAAAGTGAGATTCGGATTCGATCCCTAATGTATAATCTTTCAGGGTCCATCTTGAATGAGATAGTACCTGTTTATGACCCCTCTCGTCCTAAAGTCGGCAATCCATCTTTCACCGGTTGAGATGATGGATTTATGAAGGTGATCAATGTAACTTTCGTCGTCTTCAATCATGAACTTCCTTGTCCCGATTCTTTGATGGATCTTGATGGTCTTCTTCATGATCCAGACGCTTGTATCGAGCAATTTCGATCTCGACTCTAGAGATTTCTTTTTTCTAGGCAACTATTGTCCCATTATCTAAAGGGAAATGATATGGTAGTGTTTGCTCTAGCGTCTAATAACAAAAGAGAACTCCATTTCTTCTGATTTCATCCACAACGATCACATACCCAACAATAATGTCATTCTACCAATTTGCCTCTGCATGTTGTA
Organism: Eucalyptus leucophloia subsp. euroa; assembly: GCA_017140325.1. Classification (NCBI taxonomy): domain Eukaryota; kingdom Viridiplantae; phylum Streptophyta; class Magnoliopsida; order Myrtales; family Myrtaceae; genus Eucalyptus; species Eucalyptus leucophloia. Next base: position 20,317,467 of record CM029471.1, read on the forward strand.
AAAATTAGGGTTATTGACTGTTACACTCATTGGAATGGCAATCTCAGTCTCAAGAACAAAAGGTGAAAAAAAAGGATCATTTTGCAAAACAAAGGTGTAAAACCAGGAATACACACCCTCATCAGTAGCTTCTGAAGTTGCTATGCCCGGCAATAACCTCCGGGACCGCCGTAGCTGATCGTGTAGCCCATCTCCGGTTCATGAGGAGGAGGTGAATACTCACCATGCGACTGGGAGTCATAACTGATGAAGGGGGTGTCGGGTACCAGCAGACCGTCGTGATTCGGTCTTATGAAGTTGGTCCTGAAAATACCGCTACCATTGAGAGCATCCTAAACCTTTTGCAGGTGATTGCAGCAACATGTTTTAGATGACTTTCATTTTAAATTCGTGTGAGCATAGAAAATTTGTTGGAATATTTTACAAATTGAGAATGATGTTCGACTTGTGAAATCGTAGGAAACAGCATTAAATCACGTGTGGATGTCAGGTCTTTTGAGCAATGGATTCGGGGCAACGCATGGAATGATGAGGAACAATCTGATATGGGTTGTGTCAAGAATGCACGTTCAAGTTGATCACTACCCTATTTGGTTAGTTCCATTATCATGTCAGGATTAACCCCTTTCATGTGAGGACTCAAAACTTCTACTTAAGTTCATGAGAATCCTAAATGTAAAAACATTCGACCTAATAAGGATTCCGAACAGAACTTGTAATACTCTGTCTTTACACAAGATTAACTGCTACAATACGAATATAATCGTTATGTCCAGACGAAGATTATAACTAATTCTTCCATGCTTCTATGCCACTCCAGGAGCTACGAAATTGTTTTAACTGTTCACCTGCTTTAGTTTTCAGCAACCTTTCAGGTAATTAATAGATATGATATTGATCACTAGGTGGATAAGGGATGTAGCTTACAAATTTGGGATTGGCAAAACTCTCCAGGTAGAGCTCATAGTGCAGGATATTTTTCACATCGATGAGTATGAAGTTTTAGGCTTGCAGGAATAAACCCGGTGTACCTTATTGATATTGAATTTCCAAGTTGTTGTCGAGATATGTGAACATGAAGCTTTAATAATATATCTTACAGGGGCGTAGTAGTTGAAATCGACACGTGGGTTGGAGCATCAGGGAAGAATGGCATGAGGCGAGACTGGCTGATCCGCAGCCAAGCTTCAGGAGTCACTTTTGCTCGGGCAACCAGGTATGACTCAGAAATCTCTTTGACTCGTTTTAGTCAACTGCATATCTACTATATGGGCTAAATCCACCAGAAACTATAATCAAGCATGCCTGGTCATTTGCATTAACAGTAGCATTAACAGTAGCACATCATCTCGTTCTTTATAATTACTGAATTCATGTTTTTGCATGGCCATCATATTTTCTTTCTTATTATGTAAAAGCGTAGTAATTGAATTGCGATGAAATCGTGTTAATTTCATCAATGTACGTGCTAAACACAGGCCGCTCAATCCACCAAGGATGTTGAAAGTATGTAGGAATGCGTGAAGTCACCATCGGGCATGTGGCCGGTTCCCATCGGAGGACAGACTCCATCGCCTCCTCCGGCTAGACCGACTCATTCCATGCTGTATTCTTTCCCATTTGGGCCCGGCCGGCCCATTTTCGCCCTTTGTCCGTGGCCCGGCCCGCGGACCTCTTCCCTCCTTCTCCTTCTCCTCCTCCCTCACGCATCTCGCGCAGAGTCTGCAAAAAGGGAGAGAGGAGGAACAGTACAGTCTGTACAGAGGCAGAAGTGCAGAACCTCAGCGACGACCAGGGGGTTCGGCTGGGGTTTTTGTACGAGAGAAAGCGACAGAGATAAGGAGAGGGGGAGGAAACGAGTCTTTTGGGTGTATCTTTTTCTGGTTTTGGTGCCAAGGGGAGCGACAGAGAGCGAGCTCCAGAGAGTGGTTGGCCGTCGCCGGAGGTCCGTCCGTCCGCCGCCGTCCGCTGCAGCGCTCCCCTCGAACCGGGTAGGCTTTGTTTCGAACGCGTGTCCCCTGCTTTTTGGGTGTATCTTTTTCTGGTTTTGGTGCCGATGGGAGCGAGAGAGAGCGAGCTCGAGAGAGTGTTTGGCCGTCGCCGGAGGTCCGTCCGTCCGCCGCCGTCCGTCGCAGCCCTCCCCTCGAACCGGGTAGGCTCTGTTTCGAACGTGTGTCCCCTGTTTTTCGGGTGTATCCTTTTCTGGTTTTGGTGCCGAGGGGAGCGAGAGAAAGCGAGCTCGAGAGACCGGTTGGCCGTCGCCGGAGGTTCGCCCGTCCGCCGCCGTCCGCCGCAGCCCTCCCCTCGAACCGGGTAGGCTCTGTTTCGAACGTGTGTCCCCTGTTTTCCGTGAGGCGGCGGGCCAGTTCGCCGCAAGCTTCGGCCCGAGCCGGACCTCCCCTGAAAGCCACTGGGTATTCTAGTACGCGTCGTAGGGGTTTAGCTTTGTGCTCGCGTCCGTATCGAGTCGAAAATCCCTCGCATCGGAGCGCACGCCAAATGCTTGTGAAAATGCCTGAATGGACAGGGACAGGCACTGGCCATCGGTTGGGTCTCACGTTCATCTTCTCTTCTCCATTTCAGGTTGTGGAGGTAGAAACAAGAGCAGCACCGGGTCTCCCTCTTCTCATCAAATATGGACCCTCCATTCCTCGGGGAAACAACGAGCCGTCTCAAACAGAGAATTACAGAGCTCGACTACCGCATCAACGGTCTCCTGCTCCGCTCTAGCCTGAACGTGTTCCTTTACCTCGTTGGCCTGTACGACATGTCGCGCCTCTGGAGATGGACATATATCACTGGGTTCGCGTGGATGCCTTTCACGCTGTCCCTCGTCGTATGCGCTATGGGCTGCTTCTACGGGTACAACCGTCTACGGCTCCTGCGGGCTTACACCATGGAGATGGAGCGCGTGGCAGCCGTGCTGGATGGGAGACGACGGACATTGGTCGAGCTTGGTAGGTACCGTGATGCCTTTGAGGCAGAGATGGCCGGGATATGGGCTGTCCCTGCTTGGCCCTACCTAGTTTGGGGTATTTCGACCGAGTTGCTCTTTGTGTTCGTGTCGGTCGCTCTTATATATCCACTATACCCATTCGAGCCTTATGTTTGAGTTTATATGGGATTGTCTATGTGAATCCATCTATCTAATATATGTCTCTATGTGTACTCTGACATGAATAGACTCTGATATCCATGCTAGGTTGAGCATCTTGAAACTCTTAACTCTCTCATTGTTCGTCTTCTGGTACATTGGTGCGTCCGCTGCAAATGTGATGGCTTGATTCTGTGCTTCAGTTCTTGCAAAGTGGGCACCCTTCGACTCTCTTGATTGAGTGTTTTTTCTGTCCTAGAGAAGGACACCCACAAACTAGGTAGTATTCAAGCCTCCACTTCCCATTTATTATGGCACACACCAATGCTTGCAAACGTGTGGTAGATTCGAAGATGATTGTGGACTGAAGGTGTGGCCAAATCACAATGGCAATCCATCTGACTTGTTATGGTGTGCTGTTCTTGACCTAGAAATTGACTTCAATCTTGGAATAGTCAATTGGATTAACTTCAGGGACAACACTTAAGTATTATGATTCTACTTGCACCATCAATTTTATGCAAAAGAACCCCAGAGTTTCTATGGTGTTGCAACTTGGAAATTTGTTTGTTTTACCCCTTCAGAGAGGTGTGCAGTGCACCAAATCTCTATTCCACTTGACAAGTAGATATCTAATTTCTTGTTATGATGGTATTGTAGTCATACTAAGGAATTCAGGAATACTGAAGAACTTTAAATGTTGCTTTCCAATTTGTAACACACTTATTTTGCCTCAAGTTCCTGTGACTTAATTTGGCCCTGTTTTTATTATCAATCAATCGGGAATGCTTCTTGTGGAGCATAAAGGAAATTTTGCGCTCACCTATTCATTCCAATGATTAAACTGATTTCTTGCCAGTTGTGGTTTGAAGTTCTAGATCTCAACTCTGTCGATTTAAAGTTCAGGGTTTAGTCAATACTCTGTTGTGTTCTGTCCAAACCCAAATACTCTTATTCTCATTGAAGAATGCTACAGATATCCACTAAATTCATTAGTGCAGCGTTGTTACTGCAAATAAAGTCGACCAATGGGACTGATCACAGTCGCCCGAATTCAACCGTTAGTGCACCACCTGTTGGCAATTGCTCTATTAGTCCTTCTTTCTTCAAGAAGTTCGACTGTATAGATTTAGCAGCATGTTTTTTGTAGTTCCAGGTTAGATTAATTGCATCAGTGCCTGAATACCACATGGGTTCCAACATGAAAAATTGAGTTCACGTGAATCTGTGCGGTATCCTGCAAGAGTGCACTTTCGATAAAGATTTTTAGAAGCCTCCTTTGTTGTTGTTGTTGTTGTTTTTTTTCTTTTTTTTTTTGATAACCCAAGAACTGTCGAAAGGCGACAGCTGGCGATGCAAACCTAGGGTGATGCTATTTTATATGTTCTACATCATCACATATAGCGTGATCATCGATCTGAACCAAGATACTGTCCCGCCATTTTCCTTTCGGCTTATTCACTTCCCTTCCCTTAGATCTTTGGACGAAAAACGGATGGCTGAACCGACAAAAAAGCACCTCCTGGCTTAGGGGGTCCACTAATAATTTGGCCCACAATGGAAGATGTTCATGCTCTTTAGAGGTACTATCAAGTTGTGGAACTCGATTGAATAATTCAAAAGTTCAGGCACTCGATTTGCAAAATGGATAAATATACTTGCAGGATCGTTGCCCCATGATTCAATGTGTCCTTGAAAGAATGCACGTTTGAGATTTTCCACAAGAAAATGCATGTTCTCCAAATCGTCCTCAAAATTCTTCCATGTTAACCTCATGCTTTAGTGGTCGTTTGGGCCTATGTTATTGTCTGAAGTGCAGAAACTTCAGAGACTTCTTGATGTCATCGGATGTTTAAATATCCTCATAGTAATGAATGAAGCTTTGGATTGAAACAAATGGTTAAATCTCCCTGATATCAAACTGCATCTTGCTCCAAGGATGAAGTACTATCCACTAAAAAGAGAGAAAATATAATACTTGAAATTGGACAATCTACGGCTACGTATGCCCAAGCTACACACACTCCTCTATCGATGGCAATGCTGTAGTTTTTTTTTTTTTTTTTGATACCCAGGGAACCCCGTACAGCCAGCAGCCGATGGATAACCCTGGAGCAACCCTAGCGAAGGACCCACTACCCCGACGTCACGCTTAAAATCCCGTGCGTCTTGCGGAATTTGAACCCCTCCATCCTAGGTAAATGTCATGGGACTCTTATCCAGTTAGGCCACCGCAAGCGGTGGTGCAATGCTATTGTTGTGCCTCAATAAGAGGAAAAAAATAAATTTCGTAACATCGTTTGCACGCTACACTAATGGGGTATAGAAGCCCAAATTTGGTAATTCTTTGATCTCGAAGAATTTCCATAAGTCGATGGTTCTTCTTCTCGGCTGACTACCCAAATGGGGGACGTCGTTGTTCAAACCGACCATTGTCGATCCAACTGGCCATTTGTTGCCTCGTTTCGCTTGTGGCATGTATTTTCCCTAATTTAATTCACAATGTCACATAATCAACAAGGGAAAATGAGAAGGCGATGGCCGCCCCCACCACAAATTTTCTCAAAGAAACCGAGTTCCTTGAGAGAAATGTGGATCCCATTTGGTGGGTCCCACCAAGGGAATTCAATAAATGAAAAAAAAAACTATAAATCAAATGAAAACTAGAAAAAGGTACTTGTTAGAAACATCATCAACATAAAATATCTTTACATGGAATTTAGAAAGAAGGGATTACACATTTTTATTATAGGACAAAATATATGTTGGATTTAAATTTAACATCTCTATGATTAAACAATTTTCACACTTGCAATCTTGAATGAAAATGTACATCAATGACCAAAATAATTGCATTGTGAAAATAAAGAGTTAAATACATAATTTACATAAGTTAAAGCCATCACGGACCAAGTTATGGAAAGTTAACTGAATAATCAAAATCAAGATCCTCTTGTGACTAACTACAAATAAATCTTTTATTAAAAATTTAAGTGTATTGAATTTGTTTGATTAAAATTTTTTACCACAATGCTTTTTTCTTTTGCACAACCCTGCTTTTTTACCATGCTAGCCAACTTTCAAATTTTTCACTTATTCGGTAATTCTTTGAAATTTCATTAGATGAAGTTAAAATGCATGTGGGGGTTGCTAATTTGACTTTTATTATATTTAGAATTAGTGAAAATATTTTCACAAGTACTCTGCAAAAGACTGGAGTTTTATATTTAAGTAGTTATGCAAAGTATTATTGGGTTCCGACCAAAAAAAAAAAAGTATTATTGGGTTAAGCGGGAATTTTCATCTTCTTTATGGAAAAAATAATTATTATTCAATATATGAGAATTTACTACCATGATTTATTTTCCAAATTTATTTTGCTGGTTGCCATTCTCATTGAATGGGAATTTATGGTCGTCAAGGCACCGTTATTCTGGTAGAATAACGGTGCTGTTCTTTTAGCAAGACCCAATCAACAAGAATAATTATGAATGCAGTGAAATTTGTGGTGATTGACCGTTACTCATAGAAATGGCCCAACTCAATTTTAAGAAAACGAAAAGAGAAAACCTTGGATTTTAACATAGTGATGGTTCTTCAAATCATAGACCTTGCATTTATCTTAATATGCTTTCACAAAATTACGAACCATTGAGATTGACCCGTAAAATAGTCAATTTGCAAATTCTTCTGGAACTTCTAAAGCGTTAATACTAACCTGTATCAAATATCATCTAGATGGAAACTTACATTTCTTTTTTTATTTTTTTTGTCAGAAAGTAATTCATTTCTTTCAACTAGAGAAAGGCAGTCGGGCTCGATAAATGGGTTTTGGTACATAAAAGATCCCAAAAAGCTTGGAGATGAGATAAAACCCAGTTTAGAGGCAATGAGTTCCTTTGATGAGCTTTGGGAACCACTTAGACTGGAAGTTCAATTTCATGAAGAATTTTTAAGTCTTAGGTTACATTTGTTCTAGGAAATGAATGATTTGAAAAAACATCTTCTTAAAAATGATAGTTAATATTGCTTACAAAAATGAATTAAACGAAAAATATTTTCATATTCAGGAAAATATTTAGGCATAAATTATTGTCAAAAATGAAATTTTTTTTATTAATTTATTGTTCCAAGCGATACAAAAGATCATTTAAAAAAAAATCCAAATCGTCCATTTTTTGTGAAATATCAAATGGGCACAGCCAACTAGCTACTTTTAGTTATAGGTAAATTATTCATTGTAAGTAGGGGTGAGCAATTTTAGATTCCAAATAAGTTCTATTTGAAATCCAAAACGTATCCATTGGAATAGATTCTTGTATACCCTTCGACCTAGAACTTATCATATCACAAGTTCTAAAGTCGGTTCTAGGGCCTACCCAAGTTTCACCTATATTATTAATTGAACGATTTGAGTAAATTAAAACATTTAATGACCATCACTTATTGCTATAATTCAGTGACAAGACACACAGAAAAAATGAACATTAATAAAGTAAAAGTTTCAATTATCAAATGAAAGTTCAAATTAGTATTTCTAGATTATACACTCATTAGCAAACAATATGAAATATTGGAATATCGTGCGAAGACATGAACCAAGAAAATATTAAAACTCGTTCAAGTTCTAGGTTACATGTTGCAGGTTCCAAATTCCAAGTTTCTCTAACTAAGAACCTAAAACCTACTCGTTGAAATAGATTTCTCATTTTTTGGAATCTAAAACCTATTTTGCACACCTTAAAATCTAGAACCTATACGTTTCCACTGGTTTGGTTCCCAGAATCCAAGTTTTATCTTGGAACCATGCTCACCCCTAATTGTAAGCACATAGATGCATTGTTAAATATTAGCTGAAAACATGGAATTTCATTCAATTATACACTTGAGGCAGGTGGGTTTGATGTGTTTTCAAAGAATGATAGATAATGTGAACTTGTATTGATCTGAATATAGACAAACTACTTAACCATTGCTACTAGTAGGTAAGGTTTTCATTCCCATGGCTAGTTGTAGTTGTTCAATATATATCACTTTGAATTAAGAACTCGGAATTTAGAGCTGGTTTTCCAAATTGGTGTGGAAAACTCTGTGATTTTCTGCAACATTAAAAGGTTTTGACGTGTGTCTATCAAATTTTAAAGATATAAAGTAACTTGCTAAGATGTCACGTATTCAGGGTTTCCTTGTAAATTAGATAATTTATATTGAAAGAGCCGATGAAACTGCATATGTCTCATATGATTTGCATCTACTATATTATCACCGGACAAGATTACTTGTACAAACATTGCTAAGCTCGAATCCACGTGATTTCTTTTCACTTATAATATTATTACCCTAACCAACATATTCAACAATTATCGTCCGACAACATGTGCTTGTGTAAGTGTATATCTTTCTCTGGGCCCAACAAAAATCATTTCTTATACCCTCGAGTCCGCCCAGAATAATCACTTGCTATCACCAAAAGGATGATCTGGACATCGTTTTCACTTGCCAACTCTACAAGTCGAGAATTTCCCAATCTGAGAAAGCTCAATTAGCAATATCATACGGAAACTCTCCATAAATATATGACAGATGACCAACCCTATCTACCTTTTGACCGTGATAACTAAGATATGAAATCTAATACGCAAACTAGTTGGTCATTAATAAAGGAATCTTTTGCTGATTAAGGATGTCAGAAATGGAAAAGAGCTGTTGCGAAAGATCAACAGTCTATATTCGTCCCTGGCCTTCATAGGTCTTGCCTTTCTCCCGGCCGGCCGACCGGCCAGGCACATCCTCCTCCTCCTCCACCTCCACTCCATGATAGCCTCCTGCTGCTGCTGCCGACAGCAGCCATCGGCAGCTGCATGTATGGATGAGTGTGGAGTTTTTAAGCTTTCTGCAATCTTTGGAGGGCAAAGAAGCAACTTTTCTTATGATAATGAGCTTGAATTTGTGTGTGGAGTGGTGATAAGCTCATCAAATGCAAATGCTTTTTTTACTTTCACAGACCCTTTAGCATTGCTATGTCATTTCAACATAGCCTCAATTAAATACCTACTAATCCACTTTGGATTTGTTGATGTTTACATCGGCCGATTTACACAGAAAAGAGACGTCGAAATTTTACATGGGTAATCGCCATGAAATAAAACCGGTGAACATTGTCAAATCGATGACGACGGAGAATTGAGGAACAGCGAAGGTCCGATCAGCTACAAGTAGGACCAAGCACGATGAGTTGCGAGTCTTGCGACTAGGATGGCTGCGATTTTATGCCCTCGGTGAGATCAATAGCTCGACCTGAGCAGCAAAAAGCGAACAGCGAGCGGGGGACGGCGAGCAGCAGTGTCGCTGACACCTTTAACGGTTGCTGAGGTGACTTCTTTGCTCGATCAATGACGATCGGGGATGTTCGAGCCGCAAGTGAGAAGGGCAACCAAGACCGTCACGAGCCGGGCGGCGACGACGGCCAATCCCGAGCGAAGGTGACGGTGGTATGGTCTGCGGAGAGAGTGAGAGGAGTGGTGCGATGGTGCAATTGATGGAAGGAGTGGACGGGACGTCAACGTTCATCAGCGGCGGTTCTTCATGCATTTGAGTGGATTCTTTCATGCAATTGACCCCACAAATGATTCTTTCTTCTCTTCTTTTTTGGCAATTGTCACACAAACATTTTGAGTTTTGACCCCACTAAAAATCTAATCCAACCAATTTAGCCCCAGGTCTTGACTGAAAATCTGATTGGTCCTGCTGGTGTTTTGTCAAACGAATTTCCATACTTTTTTTTTTTTATTGACAGAATATATATGGAATAATGGCACAAATAATCCATAAACTTATATTAAATATATAATGTGATCTATGAATTTTGCCTCAATGTACAATGTGACACCTAAATATTTGATTCGCTCAAAATGATTCATAAATTTATGGTAGATGTTCAATATAAGTCCATGAATATATAAATATATATAATATAGATACTTAAATTGAACATATGCCAAAATTTTAAGAATTACATTGAATAATTCAAAATTTTGAAATTTACATTCAAATTTAAGGATTATGTTATACATTAAATAAAGTTGAATGGTCAAAATATATATATAAAGTCAACAGACGTCATGTTTGCTTTTGAAGTCCAATCAGTGATATGTGCATAATTATTATAATGTTAATGATGTTGTCGGATATTGTCGGCAGACTTTTTAAGCCTATTTAATTTAAAATAATACCACTCGTTAAGGGATAAATTGCACATAACACGAGAGCAACTTGCACATTCAAAAACGTACGATTTCCGTAGTTATATTACTACTAATGCCCCTGATGCACTTATTGGCAAAATCCCTTTTCAGAATACCCACAATTAATGTTAGTTGCCTAATCGCGCTGCGGTCTCATCTACTCAATCATATTAGTTATCGCAACACTCGCGTTAATTCCCGCAGATTGAAAATCACATGTCCCTCGATTCAATTTATGATCAATGAAGCAAAATCACGCCGGACATTGGCCGATCAGGAGCGGCAACGGGCCCCCCTCCAGTCCGATCTGCGCTTTTCGGAGTGGAAAAACGATGATAAGCCAAAGAAGAGGGAATAAGAGTTGGTGCCATGTCAATGTTTGGAGCATTGGTAGGTGCATGGAGCGGATGGGACGCAATCAATGCAAGCGGATAAGTCCTATGGAAAAGATCAAATTTGGGTCGCCGGATATGACCATGTTTTATAAACATCAAGAAGGAAAGCGAACGTGACTCTCCCCTTTATTTCTTCTCTTTCCTGATTTGCTAATCTCTTGTTTGAGTTTTCTTCTTCCATTTGTTCACTTCTTTCCCAATCTCCTTCTTCTTACTTTCTCACCTACTCTTTTCTATCGTGCGAGTAATTTCATTTTTGATCATTTAGTTTGATTTGGAAAAAAAAAATGGAATCGAACTATAAAATTACAATCCGACATACAATTTAGGAATCAAAATTTCCACTGGATTGAGAATTTCTGTTCGATTTGGCAATTTGTAAGGAATTGTGCTTAGCCATGAATGCAGCCTATCCCCAAAAACTTCATGGTGATTTTTAACTCATGTCAATTGAGAAATTCTTTTAACTATTTTTTTAATTGTTTGTTTCGTAATTACATCATTTATAGTTTACACAATTAAAGTCTCACATGCCCGATAAAATTTCAGTTTCTAACTCTGATGAAATACTAATGTAGTCTAATTAATTTGTGTTGTCTTTAAATAAAATGAAATTGTGATGTAACCCAAGGTTGGCTACTTGAACGATGGAATGGAGAGAGTGATTTACACGCATGGAAACATAGTCACAAAATCGAGCATAAATTTTTGTTCTACGCTAGCTCAGAAAAATCAGCATAATTTCGTTGATTTAGATCAAAATAACTTGGTTCCAAAGTCAAAAGAATGGAGACTCAAAGATCTACAACTTTCATGTTTTGAGTTTTCTTAGATAAGCACTATAGACTTGTCAATTTTGAAGGAAGTGGATAAAATAGGTTTGGATGAAATGAAGAAAAAAATAGAAATTTCAATCATTGCTCTTCTAGGTCTCCAAGGAAGTTGAAATGGCATTAATTCTTCAAGATTGATAGCTATAACTCTTTAAGGATGCAAACTTAAAAGCTCTAACTATTCAAGGACGGGGTGAAAACTCTTCTAGGTTTTTAAGGAGTTTAACTCTTCAAAATTCAAGAGAATTGCACTAAGCAAACTTTTATTAATCAAATTAGGCCTGTTTTTTAACAAAGACTCAATGACCTTTTATAGCACAACAAAAGAAGAGCAAGAGACTAGACTCAAGCCTAGAATCTAACAAACATTTATGTACATAAAAACTACAAACATTTAGAAAACTAGGCACTATTAATTGTACAATATTTTCAATGCTTGTGGCCATCCCAAAATATCTTAATGCAAATTTCGACACATCAGAACTAACAAAGTCTTCAAACAAACCACTTATTTGTTCGTTTACCAGGTTTAGCACGAAATCATAAATAAGCTCTACCAAGGATTGCCAAGCATTTGGTACTGAGTTTCCTCCTCCCTTTTTAGTAACAAAATAAAGCAGAAGTAGGACCAAATGGATTTTTGCTTCAAAGTCTAGCTTGCATCCGTCACATGACCTGGTCCCCCCTCATTGGGACCTAACAAAATTCTGCCGTCCAGCCTTACTCAAATAGGGGGTGGGTGGGGAGTGCAGAGGAGCGATTAGTACATGCTGATGTCCGAAAGTAAAAGTCAAAGATAAAGCCCTATCGATGAGTGACTTTTCAATGAGTGTGTCGTCCATCTTGAATACACGTTGGTCTTTTTGATTGAACTAATTGGTCTAGAATACAGGTTACATCAAATTGACAAGGCAAACCCAAAATACTATAATAATAAAAAAGTTCAGCAATACTCTTTATCATGTTTATCTCAGTAAAGAATAAATTGTATCATACTTCATAAAATTTTTTCTTGTTGATTAATTAATAATTAGCTAGAGAGAAAACTTTACCACCTCATCATCTTACTTAGCATTGGCCAGGGAGTCACAAAGGGACAAGCAAAGGGCTCACAAGTCACAACCCTTTATAACAAAGCTCAAAGGCTAATTACCTAAGTTTATCTAGGATTAGGAATATAATTAGGAAAGGACAGCTGAATTGGTAAAGGGTACGAAATTGGATCAAATTAAACGTAAATTTTCAGCCCAATTCGCTTTGAAGTCAAACCGACCTGAACCAAATGGTACTGATTAAGGGAGGCAAGGGTCCCCTTTCTCTCTCTATCTCTCTGTCTTTTTCACTTGAGGTTAAAAACAGCAAAAAAAAAAAAAAAAAAAAAAAAACAAATGACATGAGAAGAGGGGAGGGAATCCCGCAGGTCGGCACGAGGTTCGCACCTACATAAGACGAAATTGTACCAGAATTTCCGTAGCCTCCTCGGTCCTCTCGATTCGACTTGTGATGTCAAGGCGCGGGTGGATCGGGTACGATTGGCGGGGCCCCTCTGAATCTCCGGCGGGGCCCGCCCCGCGATCCCTTATGTTTGTCTCGCCGGCCAGGACCACCCCGCCCCATGGATGCTCAGCTGCGCACCACCTGCCCCCTCCTTTCGCCTCGTTTTCCGCGTATTTTAATGCCAGCGAAGTGAGGGGCAGCTACACGCCACTACTGGAGCCCGATCGGATAGAGAGAAGAAGCGCGCACCCTTTTTTTCTGGGCTTTTCGAGAGCTTGGGGAAGAGAAATGGAGTGGTTCAGGTCGATCCCGAAGGTGGAGCTGCATGCCCACCTCAATGGCTCCATCAGGGACTCCACGCTCCTGTGGGTTTTTCTGGGTTCTTTGGTTCTTGGGTTTTTCTGGGTTCTTGGGTGTTTCTTGTTTGATGTCCTCCATGTGTTTGATGCGGTGCGTGACAGAGTACCCGAGTTTGAACTCCGGACTCTGCCCCGGCGTTTTTTTTTTTTTTTTGGACCCGTTCCTGCTGTAATTTTCGGTTGTTGTTGTTGTTGCTGTGGAGGAGTATTGATCTTGATTTTGCGCGTGCAGGGAGCTTGCTAGAGATTTGGGTCAGAAGGGCGGCGTTGCTTTCTTGGACGTGGAGGACGTCATCATGAAAAGTATGCATTCTAGTCTGTCGTTCTGTGTTTTTTCCCTGCTTTGGTGCTGTGGGCTTGGTGGGAGCGAGGTCAAAATTTGATCTTTGAATTTTTGAGTAAGCCCATGGCAATTATCGAGAAAGTCTCCTTTTTTGTACATGAATTCAGCAAAAGATTTACGGGATGATGTTACTGGGTAGAGCATCTTTGTGCTGAGTATCTTATGATGTCATGAGAATTAGACAGAAAATGCAAGAGGAAGAATGCTATTCAATGTAAATTCAAAAGGCCAGGGACCGATAAGACTGATTGAACCGTACTTTTAACTGCTACAGTGTAAGCATAAACCACAACCACTTATTGTACTAAGACATTGGAAATGCAGGAGAGTAAATGCCCATGGTTACAAAATGTACTCATCTGCACGGTCTCACTGCACCTTTCACTGTCATTTTCTTCCTTAGAAATTGCTCTTGTTAATGAACATAGAGGGTGCTCATATTTCTTAAGAAGCTATCGAGACAAAGCAAAGTCTAACATTAAATCTCGTCCCACTTGCCATGTCTGTCATCTCCAGTGTTCACTGAATATCGGATATATTAAGATGATTTCTTCTTTCTGAATTTCTTTGTGGTTTAGATGATCGTTCTTTGGTTGAAGTGTTCAAATTGTTCGATCTCATCCATGTTATTACAACCGAGCACTCGACCATCACGAGGATTACCAAAGAAGTAAGACCATTGAGCCCTACCACATAATCTCTTGCTTCAGCTAATGCATTTTTCATCCATGTTGTTCCTGACAGGTTATTGAAGATTTTGCTTCTGAGAATGTGGTCTACTTAGAGTTAAGAACAACTCCAAAGGTGCTTTTATTGTACTTCAGTTCCTTTTTATCTCATCTTCCTCAAATGACATTACATGATTGTTATATGGATGAAGTTACTGAACATCTTCAATCTGTACAGAAAAATGATTCCATAGGAATGAGCAAACGCTCCTACATGGAAGCAGTCATACAAGGTTTGAGAGATGTCGCTAGCGTCGATGTCCATTTTGTCCCTCGGATTGAGCAAGCACCAAGTTCCTTAAATTCTCAATCTACTGAGAATTCTTTCAATGGATCTGCTAAAAAGAAGATTTATGTTAGACTTCTTCTCAGCATTGACCGCCGTGAAACCACTGTTGCTGCGTTGGAAACTGTATGTTCTAAAGTCTTGTGCTCGTTGAGCTGTAAGTTACTCATTTGAGCATCAATTTGCTTGGCAAGCAGGTCTTAGATGCAATCAGCTTTTGTAGGTTGAGCTTGCACTGGAAATGAGAGATCTAGGAGTAGTCGGTGTAGATCTTTCAGGGAACCCCACTGTGGGAGAATGGTAATTGTTTATGAGAACAGTTTTGAGCTGACAAGTTTCTTTCTGATTTTGCATTTTTCTTGTGACATATAAATGGCCCTGCCATGACTAGCTTTTTATTATCAGGGATACCTTCGTCCCAGCACTAAGTTTTGCGAGGCAGCAAGGCCTCAGAGTAACTCTTCATTGTGGAGAGGTGCATTTGTTTTTCTAATTCTTGTCCTGTAAATGAACTTGTCTCTTTGCTCTTTCCACAATTTACATTTAACAGTCTCTGACAAGTTGCTTTTGTATCTTAGTGGTATTAGGTACCTAATCGGAAGGAGGTCCAACAAATGCTGGACTTTGTTCCTGAAAGAATAGGGCATGCTTGTTACTTCTGTGAGGAAGACTGGAGGAAGTTGAAGGATCTCAACATTCCGGTGAGATCCTCAGAACAATTCAGTTTGTAAGTGATACAGATGAGCTTCATTCTTCAATGGGCTCTTAGTGGTACTTTTAACTTTTGCAGGTAGAAATTTGCTTGACTTCCAACATCGTGACTCAAAGTATTTCATCCATAGATGTGCACCATTTCGGTAAGTTTCGAGCCTCTTTGTAAACTAAAAAAATGATCATCTAAGTTCTTGTAACAATCTACGTTGTATTGAGTGTGTTTCTCATTGCATGCTTGCTTCTAAAACATTTCTTTTGGGAATGCTAAGCATGAGCATCTCTTATTTGTGTCTCATGGCATTGAGTGCTTGTTTGTGCAGCTGATCTATACAGGACACAACACCCTATAGCCTTGTGCACCGACGATGCAGGTGTCTTTTCCACTAGCCTTTCACAGGAATACAGCCTGGCATCTTCCTCATTCGGTTCGTACAATCTCAACTGTGCTTTTGACAAAGAATTAAGACCAGACCTGACATTTGCTTTATCTGAAAGGTATTGACAAGGTGGACATTTTCGATTTAGCATACAAAGCGATTTCACTAGCATTTGCCGATCACAAAGTGAAGGACGAAGTGAGAAAGATTTTTTCGTCTTCCAAGGGTCAGCTTTCTTCCGTGGATCGGATTGATCCTTGATCTAATATCAGGGTCTTTAAGCTCTAATATCAGGGTCCATCTAAATAGCAGTTTGACTGGCCTCCCCAAGGATCCCCTTGTTTTGGTTAGCTGCTGCAACTTGGAGAGTTCTGGGAAATCTATGTTTAGCTCGAACCTCGTAGGATGTTCCGCCATTTAATAACTGTTGCAGGACGATGCCATTTGTTCTTAATATGCCTTCTATTAGCTTATAAATGGAATCTTTTTCATTTTGTTTGGGCTCCTCTTGTATCGTTATTTCGGATCATACTACACGGCCACTGCGGCGATGGCGAAGTTTCGGTGGTGGCAGTGATTGAGGAGGTGGTATTGGAAACGCTTTCTCGAACTGAATTTCTCATCAGTTGCCTGTTGGAATCAATCAGTTGTAGGCTGAGCTGCACAATATATATAGTCAATGAAGGAGCATCAATCCATATGATTTTCAAGTGTGGTGTCAATTATTCCCATCACCATAGTTGTGGGGCTCTTATAAATTGCAGGCCTACAGGTTATAAAATTAGGGTTCCCCAAGAATCATGCTTATCCTAAAGTGAGGATATTCCCACATGATGGAAGCCGAAAGCACCATGGAGCAATGAAAAGAAACCGTAGTGGGCAGAGGCATGACCCAACGCAAAGGACCACAGGCACTTGACAGCCATTGATTTCTCTCTACCTTTAATTTATTCCATCTTTCCTCCTCCTTTTCATTTATTTTTTATTTTTCACCAACTGATGACATTGAAATCTTCCTCCTTTCTTTCTATTTCTCAATCCAAGACTCTGATGGGAAGACAAGAAGTTCTACCAAACAGGTAAATTGACTTGGGTGTCCTATCTTCCTGTGTCAGGAATTGATCTAGAAGATCAACTTCGAATGCGACCGAATAAAAAAATTGCGACGGGCGGATGGACGTGATATCGATGTTGATGTTAGCAATCCTCGAATATATTAGTTGGAATGCGACCACTAATCAACTTCGAATGCGACTGAAAATTACTATGATTTTCTATAGAATTAACAACTCGAAAAGAAAAAGGGGATATGGTATATAATTCGCAAGGGCGGCAATAAATTTTAACCGGGAATCATGGATGCTCTGATTGCAAACGCAAGACATAATGGGTTAAAGGATCAAAAATTGTAGAATCTCATAATGACAATGCAAGCAAAAAAGCATAAAAGCACCAAACCGGAACAATTTGCCCAACCAAAGAAAAAGACCTCTGACCTTCATCACTTTCTTGATCCACCACACCCTAAAGTCATCAGATGCAAATTTAAAGCACAGAACACAAAGGGTTTCTGTTCACTCTCCCAACTCCACCGAAGATCGTCTCGACATGGCCACGGCGGTTCCTGTCGCGATCGGTACACGGGGCACGGTGGGCTCGCTCGTGAGAAAGGAAATCGAGTACTTCAGCAAGGTCCACAGTACTAGTTCGCCGGCGGAAGAGGCTGCTTCGAGGAGGGGCCATTTCAGGCTCGGTTTTCGGTTCTTTGCGGCGCCGTGGAGGAGGAAGAAGCGGCTCGTGCCGAGGATATGCTCTGTCGTGGAAGTCGCAGAGCGGAACTACGGGGTGAGGAGTGAAATCCCAGGTTTCAATTATAGGGTCCTTAAGGATGAGTTTTAAGGAGACGAGAGAGTGCCAAACTCGGGATGCTAAGCCCTTTTAGATCATCAAGCTGCGAGCAAGTAAAAAGAAAGCCACCATGGCTTTGTTCTTTGGGGTATTCACTGTGGATTTTCTGATCCCAAACCGTTCTTCTTGTCGTTCTCTATTTCAGAAAGTCATCAGTTTATTCACATGACGTTAGTGGGATCTTGCTGATTGTATAGCTATTTCACAAATACTTTGCTTTGTTTTCTATAGTGTCGACCGCCCAGATCGAGATTGCTTCTCTCAAGACTTGATTCGATTTGATTCGATTCGGTACTAGCCTTCGATCCTATCAGTCGATCCAGTGGTTGGTGTTTATGGCTGTGACACTAGAAAATCAACATGATAAGAGCTTGTGGTTTGTCTTATTTACGAAATTGAAAAGGTCAATTACATCTGAAAATCATATCAAAACAGCTGGGATAGATTACAATGACTTCACACCATGTTTTTATCCGTGTAGCTAGTGACTTAAAGTATCTACATACCAAGTGATTATGCACAGTAAGCTTTTCCACTTCATCTAATGGTTGTCCTATTGAAAAGATAACCTTGGAGGAACAAGTAATTTCTTCGTGTCATTAGTGATTCTCCATGGGGAAATTAATCCTTGAGTCCTAACATATCACTATTTAGTAACTTCCTTTATATATTAAATTTGTCACACAGATTAGTAAGTTTATACGTATCAAAAACAGATTGTTTCTTTCAGTAATATTCCACATGCAATAAAACAATTACAAATTTACTAGGAGGAGAAGAAGAAGCAGCCATTGAAGAAGAACAACCCACCACGCAGAACAATCTCTTCTTCACTCAGGAAGAGATTGAAGCTGCTCAAGTTTTATTGCAGCTGAGACATCACTTCCCTTCCCCTAGAACCGGAACCACCGCTAAGGACCGGTTCCAAAAATGGAACCGGGATTCACCCGTTTGTTGCATGGATCCCCGGTTCTCGGTGGATCCATGGAACCGATATCGACGCGAAACAATTTTGGTTTTCAACATAGAACGGTCGGGTCTATGAGTTGAGAAGGAGGGGAGGAGGTCTATGGTTGGGTTTTCAACATAGAACGGTTGCGGAACAATTTTCCGCGGTTGTGGCGGGTGGCGGCCGACGCGAGGGGGCGAACAACATCGGCGGAGGAGTAGCGGCGGCGGTGTCAACGCTCAGGGAGGAATCAAAACGGCGATAGGATTAGGAGGAACCGAGGAGGAGACAAAGAGAGAGAGAACCGAAGACGAAAGGAGTGAGGAAATGAGATCTAATCTAGGATTTCTTTTAGTAATTTTTTTTTAATATTAAAAAGGTTCCGGTCCGGTCCGGGTGGGCGGATCCGCCCATGGAACCGGGAACCGGACCGGTACCCACCGGTTCCGAAAATTGGAACCGGGAACCGGACCGGTTCCCTCAAGAACCACCGGTTCCGGGCGGTTCCACCAATTTCGGGCGGTCCGAGCGGTTCCCGGGTATTTTGCACACCCCTACCAATAATCCCGCGGGGCTGGGGTGGCGCTTCATCCCCCTCCTTGGCAGTCCATCTCAGCCACCAGGGCCGGTGAATTGTCGCTGCGCAACCATTACAACTTTCTCGAGCTGGGTGGCTCCTCGTCGGTCACCCCACGGGCTGCACGTTGACTGCACTCAACCGAAACGGAGCTGAATACTTTCCTTCTGGCAATTTTTTTTTATAGACATTTATTTCTCTAATTTTAGCTATAGTCTTCTTCATATCTAAATCTAAATTCCTTTTTGTTAGCCAAAAAAAGGATATAAATTCCCTTTTAAATTTCTAAAGTCAAAGCTTTGAGGCAGAACTCTAAAGTGAAATGTTGAACATGGTTAAATGATTGGTTGAAAGTAAAATGATGAACATAATTAAATGGGTCAATTTGAGTCGGATCATTTATGACATAATCTACTCATCTGACAAATCTAATGATAAGTTCTAAATATGGTGGTAATCATAAGCTCCAAGAACATACCTAGGAGAAAAGATGTGGTCAAGGGAGAGATCCTGTCCATCTTTATAAATATATTTGTTATTTTGGTCGAAGAAAAATTTATTAAATTACCAACAAGGTCTGAAAATGTCCCAAACAAGGCGAATCTAAACAGAGGAGGGCTCAAAGGGCTTGCGGAGGAACAAAAGGTTTAGTGGAAGATAGCCAATTCGTTGGGCCTTCGCGGCCCAATCAGCTACTGCATTGAAAGCCCACGAACAATGGGCTAATGCGGATGGATGGGTGATCTTGCCCATATATGAGCACAAAATCTGATTGATTGTAGGCTATAGCCGTTGATGATGTGAATTTGATCATTTATGACTCTGCCAGGAAAGTGAAATATCTTTCGAAAGAAAATAGTCCGATTGACAAAGGTTTTGAGAGTTCTTTGTTGATTCTCGGACAGAAAAATTAATTGCAAGACATTTTAAGATATGAAAACTGGAACAATCATTGAAGACAACGTAAATTATGCTCGAAATGTAAAGTATGATGAAATTAGAGATGAACAACATGTATTTTATTGATTGAGTGGTCCTTCACAAACAATACACTTGAGTTGGTTTTGATAATCTGAATTTAATCTAAATAGGATAAGGACGCAAATGATAATCATCATATTCCAAAAATAGATTATTTTATTTTATTTTTATTTTCTAAACAAGTTTATGAAGAATAAATATACATTTAATAACGATACAAAATTTTTCTCTTGGGTGGCGATGGTGGGCAACGACTAGCGGTGGCAAACAATGACTAGCAATGGCCAACGATCGTCGATGAATGACAATGACAATTGCCAACAACCAACAGACAACGATTGATGATGATGGGTAGTAGTGGTAAACGCCACGCTAGTAGCGAGGGCTAGTGATGAGAATGTTTTTTATTTTTCATTTTTTATTCCAGAAATAGAAAGTAGTAGAAAAATTTTCCTTCTCATTTATATTGCAAACCTATTTCTTGACTAAAAATTTGTTCAAAAAATAGAAAATAAAATTATATTATCAAATAAATTTCTATTCCAAACATATTCTCGAGAATAGAAAAATAATTTTGACTATAAATTAAATGGTTATTATGTTTCCTCTAAATGATAAATTTGGGATATAATTATGTAAGTGCCATAACTTTCATATGATGTTCACTTAAATGTTATAACTTTTTTTTTTTTCGCTTACTTGAGTACTACAAATTAAAAAGATTGATCACTTGAGTATCATCAACAATTTGCCTCATTGGAAGATCTATTGTGGATACAAGTCGTCCTACATGGCTTCACCAATGCTAACATGGACAATTTTTTAATATTTTAATTAAATTTTAAATTTTTTCTTTTCTTTTATGGTCGACGAGGGCCGACAACAATATCTCTCACGCCTAGATTTTTTTTTGGGGGGGGGGGCTTCGCCGATCACAAAGGCCCTAGGAGAGGGACAACGGTTGCCTAGATCTAGCGAGAACCTTCACGGCCTCGCTTGCTGTTGAAAAGGCAACCTCATTAGCCCTAAAAAAATAGTAAAAAAAATGAAAAGAAAAAAGAAAATTTCAATAATTAAAAAATGATTGAAATTTTGAAAAAATTAACAAATCCGCATAAGATAATATGCCGAAAAATAACACTCAAATGATCGATTTTATTTTGATATAACATTTAAGTGAATGAAAAAAAAAATGTTATGGCGCTCAATTGAGTGCCCAAAAATAAGTTATAGCCCTCAAGTAAGCACCATAAAAAAGTTATAATACTTGCACTATTATTCTTTCAAATAAATTTAGATATGTCCAGATAAAATATCTGATGAGAAATTCAAAAGAGAGGGTGGGATAAAGCTAAATTGAATTAAAAAAAAAAACTTAAACAAATTAAAATCGTCATCTTCCCAAAGCAAATCGGCCTATAAATGCCTCTTATATAAAAGTCTATGCTGTCAAAAAAAAAAAATTATCTTGTTCATTTGCAAGCTTGGAGTTTTCTAAAGATTGATAAGCCCTTAAAGTAAGCACCGTGGTTTTACTCTCTTGTCTTCGCATGTGTGTCTTTTTGATGGCATGACCTTTTGTCCATCACTCATATGGTATTTATAAGCGAGTTGCAGATGGTGGTGGAGTTGTTAAAGATCTTTTGATGTCGGTGGTTGCTTGAAATTTCTCCCGCCCCCTCCTTTTGTTTTGTCCATCACTCATATGGTCGATTTATAAGCGCAATTCCTAGGTTCAGGGTAAGATGGATGAAATTAGAGTTGTTAAAGATTATTTATCACATTTTACCCAATTATATCATAATCATTATTCTATGACCAAATGCAACCTAGCCTGTTTATAACCAATAATCCATGGTTATCAAATTTAAATCCACGAGTAACTCATTAATCCTATCTGCAATTATAATAGATTTCAAGTAATCAACATCAATGATTCCGTTATTAATTACAATATCTCAACACACGGTCAAAATCAAGGATTGTTGATCGGCCATGGATATGGCGTGATGGACTCGTCCATGGGCATGATTCAAGGCATTTTCCCATTTCGATTTCCATGGGATCAATCAACTTCTCTCAAGTTTTGATAAAACTCCGATCGCATGTCGATTACCTCATTGGCGCTGATCCGGTTCTCATGTTCGCCGTCGATCAGGATCACTTACGCTTTGACCGAACGAACTTGTTCATCGTCGATTTTAAGAGTCGGCCATTCTCTTTTGCTGTCAACGGTCCCGAAATGTAACGGCTGTGATCGCATCTCAGGACAAGGAATTTCCCCCCGGTCGTAAGGACATGCAAAACCGTGCCGAGTCAGCCGTGTCCGCAGCCCGCCACGTGGCATCTCGACGGCTGGCGCGCCGTCCTAAACCCCCGCAAAACCTAGCTTCGCCGCCGCCGCCGCCGCCGCCGCCGTCTTCAACCTCGCCAAAACCTCTCGTTTCTTTTTAAAAAAAAATCGCCGAGTCTTCCAAAATCAATGTCGACTCTCTCTGGTAGCCTCTGGTGACGCGAACGATGACGATCTACAGCTGCCTGCGATCCCTCCTCGCCAGAAGCCCTAGCAAATCGCGGCCCTTCCTCACCGCTGCCGCCGCCGCCTCCTCCCCGGCCGCCTCCGCCGCTGCCGCCGCCGCCGCCAACTCCTACGCGGTCCCGTCGCCGTTCACGCCGCTCTTCGTCAACCCCTTCCTCCACTCCAGCTTCCCCAACCGGTTCCTCTCCCCGCTCTCGAAATGGATGATCGCGCGGCCCCCGCGGGGCCCGCTCTTCCTGTCCCTGCCGCCGTGGAAGCTCTCGCAGTCCGCCACGCCGCTCCACCTCGGCGGCGGCGCCGTCCTGCGGCGGGTCGAGGCGTTGAATTTGAGGCTCGATTTGCTCCGGCGGCGGCGGGGGCTGGAAGCCGAGGCCGGGGCAGGAGTCGGAGTCGGGTCGGTGGCTTTGGAGCCGAAGTTGGTGGTGGATCGGGGCGCTTTGGGGGAGAGGTCGAGTGAGGGTTTTGTAGATGGTTTCGTGAATTTGCCCAATTTGATCTCCATAAGCCGGCTGATTTCGGGTCCTTTCCTTGGATGGTGAGTTCTGTTTAGATGTTTGAACTTGATCTCTTACGAGTAAAGCTTTCATTTTTATCAATTTGGTGGGATTTGTTCGAATTGTTTTTGCATGGTATATCTTAGTTTGTTTAGCCAAAGAATGATATGGATTGTGGAGTAGATGGTTGATCTTGGTCCTGTAGATTGGAATGGTAACGGTCACGGCTGTTCTTCTGATGAACATAACTCCATGAATCACAGTTTTCTCTCAATTCTAAATTGCAGTGATGTTATGTGGAATAGCTGTTACAGTGGCGACGCTTACCATACTTCTCTGTTTTCTTTTTTCCATATGAACTATCTCAATCGAGTTGAATTATGCCCTCACCTTTATCGGAAAAGAAGATTAATGAGTTCACTTAACTTGGAAATTCGAGTTCATGCTGTTCTGCAGCACTAGCCAAATGCTAATCTGCATCTGAGCAAAACCTATTCCAGAGCCATTCCATTACTAAGTTACTTACACTGAATTGTGTTAGAAGTTTAATAAAATGACTGGAGTGTTGCATCCATGTC
Source organism: Eucalyptus leucophloia subsp. euroa (assembly GCA_017140325.1). Lineage (NCBI taxonomy): Eukaryota > Viridiplantae > Streptophyta > Magnoliopsida > Myrtales > Myrtaceae > Eucalyptus > Eucalyptus leucophloia. Next base: position 20,341,363 of record CM029471.1, read on the forward strand.
ATGCCATTGCAATCTCGAGTGAGTGCCTTGAAATACTTTCAGATGTAGCTGATGCAAGTAAGTGTCCTTGGGTAGTCATGTTGATGAAAATTCTTAGTGAAGAACTTCAGATTCTGAAAAGGAGGGACTAAAAAAAAATTATCATTTCTGGCAAATTGAAGTGTGCTTTGCCCTTTTGTTTGCTTATTGGCTCTTGTTGCTTCCTCAGTGTGCTGTTTTAAATGAGTTCAATTCTCTCACTTCTGGAGCTCCACTGGAAAACCCCTTATGCAGGATGATCGTGAATGAATGGTATACTACCGCATTTGTGGGATTGGCCATCTCTGGAGCAACTGATTGGGTTAGTTGCTGATCTTCCCTCTCTTCTGAAGCACATCCGTCACTGATAAAGTAGTGCTTTATTAATTCCCCTCTATTTTCTGTCCCTCATTTCGTTCCCTTGTTTGTGCATTTCAGCTAGATGGGTATGTGGCCAGGAAGATGAATATAAATTCAGTTGTGGGTTCCTATCTTGACCCCCTTGCTGACAAGGTATTTTTGCAAGAATCTACTGTATTATTGGGTTCCATTTATCACGAGAAATTCTTTTTGTCGGTTATGATGCTTATTAGATTGCTTTCGATACTTCTACAGGTTCTAATTGGTAGTGTTGCTCTGGCTATGGTACATAATGATCTTCTGCCGAGTGAGTAGTTTGCTTGTGTCCATATTGCGTTGGCGTGGATAAAAACTGCAAATACATGTAGATTAAGAAGTTAGACCACCACGCATAAGCTGGCTGAACGAATGTAAAGGATCTCCCCGGTGTAACTTAAAGAACTTAGTGCTTTTCTTTCTTTGAGACATTAACAGCATGAAGTGAACCAAGCATAATACCACCTAAGATTTTGCTTAATTTTTTTGTATGGTGATCAAACCAAATGCTGCGGTAAGTGAACTATAGTTGGTTTCTGGATGCAGCTGAACTTGTTGGGCTGGTCATGTTGCGAGATGTCCTTCTTGTTGGTGGAGCAGTGTACAAAAGAGCTAGTGACTTGGGTTGGCAGGTAAGGTTATTAACATAACTAGAGAGCATCTGATGATCAATCTTTATATAATCCTTTTGCAGTCTTTTACTTTGGAGAAATTCTTTTCCTAGTGGGCGAGTTGGTCTGATTTCTTCAACCTCAATGGGCCTCATCGAGAAAAGATTGAGCCTCTCTTCCTCAGCAAGGTATGTGTATTTTTCTTCAAAGTATTCCATAAGCTATCCCTGTTACGTACTTCAAAATGTGCTAATATGTGATATTGGTTGCCAGATAATATCATCGTCGGCACTTTGCTTGAATTTGTTTTATAATTCATCCTCTGCTTGTTGGTTTTTTCCTTTCTTGGTCAGGTCTGTTTTTGGGTTGAAGCCCCCTCTTTTGGATTAAAATAATTGTTTCTGGGTCTCTCATTTGCAAACATAGTAAGACGATGTAGATGTTTCTATGTATTGAGTGAAGGCTCATGTTATAGGTCATGACTCCCTTGTCTTTCTACCTTTTTGAGAACTTTTATTCATGCTTATTCTTGTATGACTGAATATGAGCTCTTGAATCTCATATTCCATATAAAGAGTGTTGAAAGAATAATTTTCTTCTTGTGCTGCAAATCTGCTTCATTTAGGAATTGGAGGTGCTATATGGTTTTCATTATCAAGTTCATCTATCAAGCTTGTGGGAAACCCTATAAGCAGAAGCTCTGTCACGGCAATGTGACTTCACCTAGAAAAAGAGCCTAACTTTTTTTATAGCTAAAAACTGGGTTCTGTCAGAACGGCGAATCAGTTGTTGGAGTCTGACTGTCATGCTAATTGCTGTGCTTCATTCATTTTTGTTCTTTGGTTGACTGAAGATAAGAGTTGCTTATGGATCTCGAACTCAGAGACAGTATATATAGAGTTACATAGATCTGTCGCAATAGGTTTGACAGCATTCTCGATGCTGTTGTGTCATAGTATCCTCACGGTCACTTATATTGTCTACAGGTAAATACAGTTTTCCAGTTGGCTCTAGTTGCTGCCGCTCTCTTGCAACCTGAATTTGGAACCGCAGAAACTCAATCATACATTACATACTTGAGGTAATTTGTTCTGAAAAGCGCATTAATTTTGATTCCATTCAGGGGTCTTTTCGCTGAACGTCAGCCTTCTTTGTGACCTTTTGCAGCTGGTTAGTGGCGTCTACGACAATTGCGTCCACCGCAGCATACGGTGTGCAGCACATGAGAAGATCCACATCCGTCCTAAGAAAACATTAGGCTCAGTTCCTCTCCAGATGACTTCAGAGACAGTGTACATAACTCAAGAGTCGGCAATTATCTTTCGAATAAGGGAATTGCTGCCTCTAGTCAGGATATGATTGCCGAAGAAAGACGATAAACTGGTTAGCCATACAAATCCTGGCACGCGAAGACAGCCGACCGAAAAGACGGAAGTGCAATTATCAGACGGATGGATTCCCCTGCTCCTTCCATGAGATCATCTTCTCGCGGGATTCTTGGCTCGTGCATGTTTAGCATGTGTACAAAGCGGACTGAATCAGGAAGAACATTCAGAGACCAGAGCATTTTGATCTTGTGAACTTTTTCCATCGGTGGCCTAATTTTCCATGGCAAAGTACGTCTTCTGCACGTTTGTACGTGTTGGTAACGATATCATGCTTCTTGTTCTCCATATGGCTTTGATTCTAACCGCCGTCAACGAAGAATTCCGGCAGCAAGCAGTCATTTGTGCTCTTCAAAGTTGCTCATGGTATAGAAGTTCAAAACGGCAAGTAATTCCACATCATTGGACAGTCCTGCTTTCCACGGGGATTTAATTAAGACCCGTCTTAGAATTTGCCTTCCATTTTCAATCATTTCACTCCGCACATAAAGGAAAGAACCCTTTTCCTCGAAATTAGGGTGCGTTTGGGAAGATTTTGGAAAAAGTCCTTGAGAAAATATAAAGACTCTTGAGTTAAAGGAGTTTTTTAAAATACAAAGTGTGTTTGGTAAATCGTATTTGTGAAAGTCCATTATAAAGTATCTTTAAGCAAAATAGTGTTTGGGTAAATTAAATTTGCAAAAGATTTTTGTTATTAAAAAATAAAAAGAAAAAAAAGAGAGTTGGCTGGCCAAGGGCTTAGTTGGTTAGCTAAGGACTTTGCTGGTTACCGCCAGCGAAGAGCTAAAAGTTGTCGGCGAAGGGTAGGTGGTCCGGCGAGGGGAAGGCAACGCGGCGAAGGGCAGCGTTCAACTAGGATCACTATGCAGAGGTCGCCGGTGTCGCTCGATTTGGTTGCAGCAACCCGAATCTCGACCAAATCGCGAGATCCAAGTCGCTACGACCCTTGCCGCGCCGTCATGCGACCCACCGTGCTGCGGAGGTCACCGACACCTACACCTGCGATTTGGTCATCACGGCCTAGATTTGCACAACTAGATTTGTGCGATCTAGGTTGCCGGCGTCCTCCGCACGGCGACCCTCGTCGGAGGGTCGTGGGACCCTAACCGAACCACTTGTTTTCGCTACACCACCTACCCTTCACCAGACCACCTACACTTTGCCGGCGACCGTGCGTAGATGCTAGTCGTGTTCAACGGAGAGAAGGAAGAAGATAAAGATGATGAACAATCATCAGGGTAAAGCTGGAAAAACGAAAAATTAATGAGGACAATTTCGGAAGAAAATTTTTATTAACCTCAAAGCTAGCATGCCGAAAAAGCCCAAGGCAGCTCCCAACCTATCTTGGGCTTTTGGCCCTAGGAAGGCTTGCCTTTGACAAAGGCAAGTGAAAAAAAAAACTTGCTAAACACTAAATATTTAACCTAAAGGCCTTTAGCCTTTCAAAGATTCTTGGAAAGTAATTCCCAAACGCAGTCTTACTCTCTTGGAAAATGCTTCTCTTTCCTTTTTAGTAAGTAAGAATTTTCTACTCTTTCTTGTCTGATTGAAGTGGATTTTATTTCCACGTCAACCGGAGGAGACGTCTGGGGACGGGGCACGATGTGCGCAATTGTGCGTCGCAAGTTCGCATCATTCGCTTGAATTGACAACCTAAGATAATATATAGAATTTAAGGCTTGGTGAGGACCGGGCGGAACGCAGAAAGGGACCCTAAATATTATTATTTGACAATGGCCCCTGACTTATCCTTTCGAACTTTATAATATCAGGATACGTGGCAAGCCAATCGATGCCAAAACCTAAAAACTTAGAATCGAATTTAATGAGGTTGTAGTCCCTTGCCATTGACATTTGGAGCAAGCAAAGGAGCAACAATCTAACCGCAAGTCCTTCACCGATCACCACCATTTGTTGCACGGATTTACTCGTGGATTAGAGATGTCTATATAGCATGAGAAGAACATGGTTTTGAAGGAATGTTGGGGCAAGACATTTAGACTCCAAATCTTAAAAAAAGTTCGATTTAGAATGTTCTCGTGCCGTAGATCTCCCCACGTTTTGTGGAATTACTATGTTTTCGAAAATATACCCATTCTTGGCACTTCCTCATGCATTGACGGCAACATAACGAGATCATTTTGTTTCGAACGCTTATCCCAATTCTTTATTGAACCCAAGTCACCAAATATCATAACAGGAAAGAATGAAGGCTGCATCGATGTTTCACGGGAAAATGATTAAAAAAAAGTACTAAATTTATTATATTTGTACCAATTCAATTATATATACTTCTATTTTACAGATTGAATCATAAACCTTTTGATGACTTGTCAATATAATTCTTTCGGTAGGTTTTAGCTAGAAATTAATGACATTAACATTGATCGTCCTATATAGTACAACTGATGACCAGCATTAACATTGATAATTTTTACATTTTTAAAAAATATTCTAAAATTTTTACTTGTTTTTCTTTTCCTTTCTTTTTTTTTCTTTTTCTCTACTAAGTTCGATGAGTGTCGCCGGCCAACTCTTACCAGTCGTAGCCCTCATATAAATCTAGCAAAGGCCGTGTAGCCTTCGCCAAACTAAGTAGAGAAAATGGAAGAAGAAAGAAAGAAAAGAAAGAAATATTAAAATTTTCTGAAAATTTTAAAAATAAAAAAATATATTTGCATTATCACGGATCTACTACGCAAGATAGCCAACGTTCATGTCATCAATTCCTACCAAAATCGATCAAAATGGCTACCATGGCAAATTTTTGAAAAATTGATGACTCATTAGTATAATTAAATTATTTAAAACTGGATAGGCTTAGATGCAATGTGTTTACGACTTTTTTGATAATTTATGGATATGTCACTTAGGGATGAGCAGTTTCAAAGTAGGTGGTTTCCTACCTTGAATCAAGAAAATTACCCACTATCGTAAAATGGAAATTTGAGACTGCCCATTGATTATATGGACCCATCTGAAAATCGCACCACGGTCTGGTCCATTCCGTTGGTCCATGGAACTAATCCCATAGAACGACAGCAGAAAATAATGCCCCTTCATTGTGTCCATAGGTCTCGGGAATGGTAGTGTCTTTTTTTTTTTTTCCCTTTTGGTCGAGCTGGGTGGGTAATGTTGAATGAATCAATTTGCAACAAAAAGTCAACGCCAGAAAACGAAGACGTGAGAGGAGCAACAGAAAGGTTTCAGCAGCATGTTTCGTGTTCCGTCGTAACTCTAAAAGCTAATTCAATATTTCTAATCAAGATTTCCTCCCTTGCTCCAGTGAATTTTTTAAGCACCTCACTTGCCCAAAACTTGAATCAATGTTCCCATGCCTTAATTCCACGGAGACCAAGTCACACTTTTCTTGAACCAATCTTCCGAATTACTCACTTTGGGGCTGATGGTGTAGAGCATGGCATAAGATTAATAGCTCGATCAATTGAATAAATGAAGTTTTGTTCATACATTATGCCCCCAGAAACAACAACAAGGTCAATGCTAAAAATATATATACTAGTCTAGTCTGGATGGTTAAGTAGGCGGTTGAACCCTAAAATCGGAAATCATATCGGCGCTCACCAATTCCAATTGGAACACTCAGAACCGGAAGTCCGGTATGGTCCAGTGCGGGTGGTTTTCAATTGATTTGCACACCCTTATTTTCACTCCTATTCTCAAGCGATGGGAAAAAGAAAGGCGATTCTTGCGCGAGGGAACGAAGGGACGGCTAAAGCAGTAACCTTTGTTCTAAAGAGCAGGATCTCTAAAGGGTCCCCAGTATCCATATACCTTCTATGGCCAAACAAGCTAAGACCCACGTGACCCTTTTGCCCCAAAAAGATATATTAGGTGGCCGGTATATCCTCGCATGGCGGACCAAACCTGGGTCAACCATCGTGCCGAATAGTTACGAGTTCCCTGGCCACGTTCGATTGCTGGTGTTGCGGTGGTGGTCGCTGCCGACCCTCAGATCACGTGATGGAGAAACGAGGCTCGAATCGTTCCGTTTTCCCGGGCAGCCGCACCACCCACCAAACGATCCCGCCATCAAGCTCGGCTCCGATTGGTCCTTTAGATCGGACCATTTGGCGCCAAAATAGGGTTGGAGAAAAGACTTCTGTAGTAAAAGGAGGGAAGGTAGGGGAGGAATAGGGCGCTTGAAAAAGGGGTTCGAACAGTTTTTATGGTTGGTAACAACCCAAATGGAAAGTCAACTCCTTTGACCTCTTGGTGACTACCTGCAAGATTTTGTGATTATTGTAGGTAAAGGCTCTTTCAAAAAGGAAGCTGAACTAAAAAACGTAACGATGGCGACAATGCTACTAGATAGTTCATGATCAAAAGTACATGCCCTTTTTCCTAATTGTCTCGTGCATCATGGAAGATGGAAAAGTCAAGAAATTTCAATATTATTAGAGTTACACGCCGTTCCAACTCGCCAAATGGAGAAGGGGGTCATTTTGTAAGATGGGTCTTCGGAGAGAGGATCATGTGATTGGCACAAGTGCTAAAACAATAGTAGCACAACGTGTTATTGAATAATCACATCCGATCAGTGGTGGAGGCGATTGATTCATTAGACAGCAGATCCTAGGGGGAGATTAATTAATTAGCTTATGTTTTGGGTCAATGAATAATTAAATTAAACTAATTTATTACGAGGAGGGTCGCTAAGACATGTGCTAGCACGCCACTTAATCACAAAACTGAAGTTAGAGAGACAGCAACTACCGAGACTGGTCGTCGTCCGCCAATCTTCAGTCTTCAGTTCCCTGTTGGAAGCTTAGGTAGGAGCCAATCCTAGAGAGAGAATCCCATCCCCCTCCTCTTTCTCTCTCTCTTCTGTGTGACCGTCTGGTAGAATTTTCAGGGCAGACCCTCTTTCTCTCTCCTCTCTGGGTGCGTCCAATTCGTGCTCTTCCTTCGCCAAGCTCCCTCCTTTCTCTCTCCTTCTTCCTCTCTGGAGGCTGGAGTAGTTCGTTCTATACGAAAGCTTTTGTCTTTTCTTCTGGGTTTGTTGGGTTCTAGAGGAGCTCTGCTGCTCTGGAGTGAGGGGAGCATGGGGAGGAGCCTGCAAGTGGCGATGGGGCTATCGCCAATGGAGGTCGCGGCCCTCGTCACCAGCTGGTGGGACGAGATCAACGACTCCAGCCAGTGGCAGGACGGTATCTTCTATGCCCTCTGCGCCGCCTACGCGCTCGTCTCCACTGTCGCCCTGGTCTCTCTCTCTCTCTCTCTCTCTCTCTCTCTCTCTCTCTCTCTGCTGCGCTGTGTTTGATGTTTTCTTGTTTGTGGAATGAGAGTGATGTGATTGTTCGCCTTTGATTATGTTTAGAGGTCTTTAGAGATTGTGCGTCTGTGATTTTCTTGCTTGAGAAATGGGGAGCCTTTAGTTTTGTGGATGTGGGGATGTAGAAGTTGCAGTGGAGTGGAATGTACAATCAGAAATCACTTTTGTGGCGGTCCTGATTGGACATGTGAACCGGTTCACGGATTCCACTTTGGCAAAGTTAAAAGGATATTGGGTTGATGTTGATTGGCAATTGGATCCTTCAGATTTTGATTTTGAACTCCTGTCCACTCCTCTTTGAGCGTACATTTTCCCTCAGTCACTAGATCCAGCGGACTTTGAGCTGATCCACAGTGTCCGAATATTTGTAATGCCAATTGTACTTGGCTTGTTCGCATTAATTTGAAATGCCTGCCTAGCAAGTGAACTAATTTTCGAGTGTGTAGTTCTATGATGGCTAGCTTCATTCATGAGTCTCAAGCCGAGCTGTTGTTTGCCAAAGTGCAGATTCAATTGATAAGGATTGAATTGAGAGTGCCCGAATATGGTTGGACGACTCAAAAGGTTTTTCATCTCATGAACTTTATTGTCAATGGAGGTGATTGTTCAATCTTTCTTTACATTTTCATGCTCCAGGATTGCATTTCTTGGTAATTGATTGAGGCTTTGCCTTACTGTGTTTCTTTTGCAGTGCGTGCTGTCGTGTTTGGGTTTCACAATCAAGTCTTTGATTTACATCCAAAGGTTGGTTCATGGCTGCTTCTAAAATTTTCCGCTGCAATCTTGGAAGCCCTATATTTTCAAAGCTCACTTCTTCATGAAGTTATATACATCCCCTACATAATTGGTTACATAGTTAACTTAGAGAGCCCACTGGTCATCTTGAGAGGGCCTGAGATAAAACTGATGTTTGTTAAGTTCATATCCTGAAAGTGGCCTCATTTTCACCATTTACACTGAATAGAAAAATACGGTATATCCTGAATATGTAAAATTGACTATTTTGGTTGTGGAAGAATTTCATGTTAATAGCACAATCCAACTTTCGCAGGAGTGCCCTAAAACAAGGGAAAAGATTGTATCTAATGAAATGAACACTCACAGCAGTATCATTATGATAACATTAGATAGCAACACAGATCAGCTGCTAGCGTCTAGAAAGCCTCTTGTTATTTCCTAGCATGCTTATGAGGGACAATTGCAACTTGAAGCAGGTTCTTACTTGGGTTCTGTTGGATCTTCCGGGGCTCTTATTTTTCTCTACATACACTCTTCTTGTCCTCTTCTGGGCAGAAATATATCATCAGGCAAGTAATTCCATACTTGGCTTTTCCTCTCACTGAGATGCATGATCTCAAGTCAATTCTGATGCTCTGTTAGAGTATGTGGCCGTCTCTTTTCTTTCTCAAAAGTGAGTCTATATAATTCATACATCATTTACAATGAGCAGGCAAGAAGTTTACCAACAGATAAACTAAGGACAGTTTATATTGCAGTCAATGGTGCCATATATTTCGTCCAGGTGCTTTTCCTTAATTCCTTTCATGTATTGTCTTGTTAAATTTGATTATGTACTTTTTCACCACATCTTTTAGGTAATCGATTGCATTGGTGACATGTACACTCGTGCTTTCTTGTATGTTTAGATTTTGGTATATTTCTTCTTTTCGTATCAAGATCTCAGACTATTATTTGGAAGTTTTGGTATGTAATTGTCACTGGTCAATATAATCACCTCATGCGAACGCTGCAAGTTGTGTAGAGTGCCTGACTGGTCTTTAAGGAGCTGCTTGTCAGTCATTTCCTTCAATCGCATCTGGTTGCAGCTTTGCTCAGTTTTGGTTATTGCAAGAATGTTGAAGGCAAAGAAAGGCTTATGGCTAACTTATTCTTTTCACTGGAAAAATTGCCAGAACAATTTGTAGTAAGGACCTACTGAATTGGAATTTTAAGAGAGGAAATTGTCTGTGTCTCTGATGCGTCCTGTATGAAGGTACTCATGTGTATAGCCGGTGATATCTGCCACACCATCAGTTTCCATACTGCGCTGTGTATGAATAAAGTTGTGTTAACTTCTTCACATGGGAGGATGAGTCAGTAACTGAAGCAAAATCTGCATTATTTATTTGTAATTGTTTCTAACTAATTTTGTCAATCTAACTATAGCATTATAAGCATTGAATTCAGATTTGCATCTGGATTTACCTGTGGATCGATGACAACAGCGTTGTGGAATTTGTGGGGAAGGTATTTATTGCAGGTCAGTTGACATCTCTTACCCCCAGTGGCATGGAGAAGAATTTCCTTTGATTTTGGGGGGGCACAAGAAATGGCGAGAGAATTTGAATATATGGTTTTCAGTGAAAATGGGGAACCTGTGCTTACATACCATAGTGTGTCCAGGAAGAATATGTTGAGGTGTATCACATTAGTTAAGAGTGACCTGCATGGTTATGGTCGAACTTCAGTGTAAAACTTATGACAGAGTTTGAGCTTGGAAGTAACAAGTACCTCTACCACTTGTTCTGCTCTCAAAACTAGTTGCTCAGCACCGTGCCTCTATCTGCTTTCTGTTAAATACTCCTCTGTTCCTTCTCACAAAACAGAACCTAAAAGCTTTTCTGGAAAACAGATACAGCTGATGTAACTAACTTGTATCATTATAAGCTATTCAATTAGACATCCTGATTGAGCTTGCTCACAGAAGTGCAAAAAGTATAGTGATTAACACCTCTTTCAGGGTAGGGCGGAAAAAAGAAAACGAAACTTCTTCATGAGTTAAATTAGTCAGCCGAGCTGTAGGGAATGCAGTGTAATTTTCTTTTTGTAATTTAAGCTTTCTTTTGGTCCTAATCATGATATCTGCTTGGTACTTATGGTGGAATCTTGTTTCTCACAGTTGTGTCAATATTAGCTGCATTGGGCTTCTTGCTTTATGGAGGAAGGTAATTATTAGAAGTTAATGTGCTGGTTTACTACTCAGAGCATCTGGAACTTTTATGTTCTGCTTACTCTGTGTGGTTTGATTTTCTCCTTGTGATCAGTGTGGTTGTCAAATAATTCCAGGTTGTTTTTCATGCTGAGGCGCTTTCCTATTGAATCTAAAGGAAGAAGGAAGAAGCTCCATGAGGTGCTTTTCCTTTCATTTTAAATCAGAACTTAGTCCTGTCACTTCTTTCTGCTTCTTGCCTTTGTTTAAGAGACATATTTTAATTATTGTGCACATCTGTAATGATTACTTTGGAGTTAAAGTGAAAATATGAACTGTATTGCTGGTGGTGGTGCTTGGTGCTGTTACTAATATCTTTGTTAGAAACTGGATATTTTTGGGATCAGGCTGTAGCTGTTTGTAAGTGAAGTTCTCTGTTCTATCAATTCTCACAAGCACTGGGACATCTTCCGTTTTTTCCTTTTTCCCTTTTTCTTGGTTTTGATGAAAGTTTCTTCATTTGACTGGATACATATCCAATTTATCCAACTTTCAAGCAGGTCTCCGTACTTTTATATTGGGTGTTTATGATATGACTTATGAAAGTTTTCAAGGATCATCCACCCTGCCAAATGCTATTGTATTGGATGTGTATGCGAAAAGCCAAACCAAATGTAGCTTTTGGATTGATTTTCCTGACTACCTGAAACGGGGTGTGCACCTTTTTGGCAGGTTGGATCTGTCACAGCTATATGCTTCACCTGCTTCCTTATCAGAAGTTTTGTGGTAAGCACCTACTTCCCTCTTTTCCCTCTTAGTCTCTTCCAGATATGCAAAGTTTGTACTTGAGTCTACAACTTTCCAAAAAGGATAGCCTCATTTTTTCATGCTTTTACTATATCAACTTCAGGCTGTTATTCGAAACACCTATTATAGATATGTTGCCACGGGAAATTTGTTTGAAGCATGTGATCCTCAAGCTTGAGTCATTGTCTTCTTTCTGGGTCGTAGTTCTCATTGTTCTTCTACATCTTTTAACACTTGGGACTTAACCAGGTACAATGTAATGGTGAATCATTGTCCACTTATGTCTATGGCATACGTAGCTTGTCTATGATAGCAGTTCCTCACCTAAAGTACTCCCTGCCTTTGCTTAAAAGAATTATCAGTAAAGGACTATGAAGAGGAGTAGGAAGGCCAAAGCTGTTTTCTAGACTTCATTGGTGAAATAAAACTAAGACACTCTTGTTCAAACAAAATTTGAAGAATCAAGATAGAGTAGGTCTGCAAATGTAGTTGAGAGTGAAGAGATACCCAATATCTAGAGGTGGTTAGTGAAGTTCCTGCTTCAATGATTGGCCTCTGTTATGGAATCGTTTTCTCTCAAGCCCCCTGCTTAGGGATGCTAGCTTCTAAATGCAAATCTGGTGACCATTGACTTCCTTTACTTTGACATGATTTGTTACTGTCTTTGGAAAACCAAGTGAGAGTTCTTTGTTTGTATCAAGGATTTCATTTTTTTTCAGTAGCAGGTAGGCATTTAGTGTCTTCTAGCTAGTACCTCTTGCTGAAGAGATGTGGTCCTGCTGTTTGAGCAAAATTCATTGTGCACGTGTTGAGCTGCAACTGAAAATGCTTTTAAGGGGAGGAGAAATAAGATCCTGTACATCCATCACCATTATATTGATCTAGTCAGGGTTGCAGTTTGTTTCAAAAGCCCTGAATTTGCTTCCACTATGCAGGTCCTTTTATCTGCATTCGATACAGATGCATCCCTTGACGTATTGAATCACCCGATTCTAAATTTGATATATTACATGGTACTTTCTTATCCCACTTCATTCTTGGGTTCGTTAATTTGCTCCATAACTGATTGTTTATATCCTTCAAATTTCTGTTGCTCAAATAACAGCTGGTTGAGATCCTACCTTCTGCTTTAGTCCTCTTTATCTTACGGAAGTTGCCTCCCAAGAGGATATCGGCTCAGTACCATCCAATCCGCTAGTCAGAGTCAATCCTTTTTTTGGTAGATAGTTATTCTTTTGTCCTCTTGAAGATGGGTTTTTCATGGTTCGACGGCTAGAGTTACCAAAGTTGAGTAATGGGAAGCGGAGCCACGAGGGAAAAAAGGGAAAAAAAAAATTCCAGATGTATCATCATTCTGGTATGGCTCACAATGCCGGCAATTCTTTTTCATTTATACTGTTGTAATTTATCGTAGGGGAGGGACCTTTCATTTACTTCTCGTTCTCCTTTTTTTTCAAATCCACTTTCTTTTGAGCGGGGTTCGAGGGGCACACAGCAGAGGGGTGCATGCTTGTATAATAAATTGTGTGCAGATATTGGTCGGGCATTTGGAGAAAGAAAGAGTCAATGCGATTTCAGACATCGGGTCCTCATGTTTATACCAATGACATAGGCCATGTTTACAGGAGCTGGTGAAGATCGTGTGTTACCTGTTTTCTGATTCTTGAAGATGAAGAATGAAGTTGATGTTTGTATTACAGTGCTTGTGTTGCTAATGTGGCTGTTCTCTGGCTCGTGTTGGGGATGAACTATAATGTTGTTCATCAGGATGATTGGTTTAAAGGTAGATAGTTTTAGACTAGAAACTGGAAATCCATCCTGTCAAAGTAGTTTTAGTATTCACAACTAGGAATTGAACTGGTTGGCCCTGGATCTGGCATGGAATCAAACTAGTTAAGTCTGACCCTAAATTTTTTTATTAGAGAACTGAAACGGTCATAGTGAAAACCGGCATAGACCCGATGCCAATGCGGTTCAATTCAAAATGGCCCTATTGCTCACCTCTATCGTTCATTGCAGAAAATTACTAGAAAACGATCTAATTTGAATGTGGCTACGTCTTTCACTATCGGGATGCACAATTAGATGACAGAATAGAAATAATCATTGAAAACGGACTTGTATTGACAAGAAAGCCAAAGAGGAAAACAAGCAAGTTATCCGATCTCATTGGCCTTCTGTGTTTCAATGTGTTAATTCTATCCTGGTAATGTTTGAATTCACTCCGCAACTTTCAAATGTGTCTACATCTACATCAGAAATGAAATGATAAAAAAAATTCAAGTATCAGACGTATTACGTCCGAACTTACTTTTTGGGAGAAAATTTTAAGTAAAAACATAAAGTGTCATCATTTTTTCTAATAAGGATTTAAAGTAGATATTATTTTAAATAAAGACCTAAAATGGCTATAGTATTTTCAAATAAGGATCCAAAGTGACTGTAATAGTTTTAAAATAACAGTTTGAAAAAAGGATCTGACCTTGCTAGCCCCTAAATATTCAAGCCGATTAAGGGCACTTTGGTCCACTATAATTTTAATTTTAAATATTATTTAAATTATTTAAAAAAAAGAAGGAAAGGAAATCAAGTGAACGCTCATTATCTTCCTTCCCCTTCCCCTTTTTAATTTGTTTTTCCATCTAATATGGAAAAAAAGGAAAAAAATATATTCAAAAAATGTAAATGACAAAAATGCCCTTATCAGCCACTGAGTTAGGCCTTTTTTTAAAAATTGATATAATAATTTTAGATCCTTATTTTATATAATAGCCATTCCGGACTTTTAATTGAGAAAATAAAGACTATTTAAGTTCTTTTTGAGCCCTTATTTAGGAAAATGAAGACACTTTAAGTTATTATTTATAATTTTTCTTACTTTTTTGTATAAATTGTCATTAACTTCACTTAGAAATCATCGGTTTTTATTTGGGCGGCACTGTTTCCACTCCAAAATGATTACATCCACTCTTATTTGCAATAAAAATACAAAATTGCCCATAATCTTTCAACTACAATTTAATTTTTTTTCCATTTTTCTTTTTCCATTTATGATAGTTGCTATAATTAAACATTTTATATGTTGTTTTTTTAGCATATTAAAAAAAGTGCATTCTCAAATATTTCTATAACATTTTACATACTCCATATAAAATCATATTCCTAATAGTAAGGAAAAAAGACATCATTTGATATAGTATAAAACTAAAAAGTCTATTTTTAATTATTAATCTTCAAACAACTTATTTATTTTTTTATCCCTCTTATCTCAAAAGCTCATTTTTTTTCTAAACTCTTTTTTATTTTCATTAGTCTACATATATATTAAATTTCTTTATTTACTATATTTCAAAAAAATTATTTTTTTACTTATTACACTTGTGAGATACTTATATATAGAGCATGTAAGATGTTAAAGGAATATATATGAATATAGTAAAAACATTATACACAATGAGATGTCTTGATTTTTTTATAAACTATTCACATATGATATTAATTTATTTCAATTCAAAATAATGATATTTCATTGGCATTTTCAGGAAGTTCTTACTTTATGTGATTTTTTGATTTAATTAAATTTCATCCACTATCATTTTATCCATAAATTTTTTATGGAGCAATTCTAACAAAAAGAAATAGTACCTTTAATATACATGGAAAATCTACAATAGGCAAAAACCAAACTTAAGAAATTCTTAATTATGGTAAATATTAAGAAAAAAAGGAAAGTAAATAAATTTGAGACTATAAATCTAAATTTCAATCGACTTATTGATGGCATCTTCGGAGAGCAACGAAGCTCGCAATTTTTACTCGGATTAGACAATATTTTTCTTGTAAAAAATACAATTTCTTTTAATGAATTTCGATCTTTGTAATTGCTTCCACATCTCTATTTCTCAAAAACATTTTTGATGTTTTTCTTCCTTATTTTGCGAAAAGAGCCAACAAAAAAAAAGAAAAGAAAAAAAGAAAAGAAGAAAGTCTGTTTTTTTGGCTCTACCTCTTCCTCACGCGCCCCCGCGATCCACTCGTAATCACACGCGCCGCTCCTTCTCCGATCACACCCTTTTTAACTTTTTCTCTTTTCTCTTCAGCCCGCTTCATTTGCAGATTTCAAATTCAAACCTCTCTCTCTCTCTCTCTAACCTCCTTCCATCACCTTCCGATTTTCACTCCCCAACGTCCCCCAAATTCACCATTTCGCCCCGCCACAATCTCGAACCTCGCCGGCCGGAATCAATGGAGTCCTCCGACCACCCACCGTCGTCTTCTTCGTTGCTCAAAGACATTTCCAACTTCAAGACCCCGAGCCGCCCCTCCCACAAGCCCCCCGCCCTCCGATCCCCGGACCCCCGCTTCTTCACCGCCTCCCGCCACACCCCCTCCCTCCCCCCTCCTCCACCACCGCCCGCCGCGCCTGCCGCCCCTCCGCCGCCCCGCCCTCCGCCGCCGCCCGCTCGCGGCAGAAGCAGTCCGCCAGCCGCCGGCGGCTCCGGGCGTTCGAGCTCGAGCAGTCGCGGTCGTCGCGGAAGGCGCAGTTGAGGAAGGAGCAGAACCTGAGGGCGCTGGCGAGGTCCCTCACCGCCTGGCTCAACTACTTGCTCCGGCACCCCAGGTCGTGCGGGTGCGATCTGGAATCGGCGGGCTCGGGCGGGCGCGGGGACGAGGGGAACGCGGCGAAGGGGAAGAGGGGAAGTTGGCCGGAGGGTGGGGTTGGGTTCGATCCCGCGGGGCCGAGCCCGAAGAGAAGGAGGGACTTGCGGTGGCAGAACGAGGAGGAGGATGGGGATCGGAGTTCGGAGGGGTTATCGAATTTGAGGTTCGATAGGTTGAGGGATTCGTTGAAGGAGGTTTGCAGTTTCGATGATCTGAAGGAGAGGATGCGGGTTTATTTGAATTTGGCTTCTTGTAAGGAGATTTTTAAAGTAATGACCCAAGTCACTAAGGTATGATGGAATTCCTGAAAAGCGGAATTTTTGTGGTTCCCATAGTGTTTAAGTGTTCGGCATTTAGGAAAGTAAATCTGCTGAAAGGCTGAAACATTTATTTCATCGTTCATATGTTGAAGTAATTTCATCAGTATTAGTTTTCTTATTTTGTGCAAAGAAGCTAATATGGAAATGGTTGGCCACATTCATTGTGTTATCTCACTGTTCGTGTTCAAAGACGTTTTTTTCCTAATAGTTTTCCCCAATTTTTGCAGAACATTGATGAGGGTAGACTTAAAATGAAGGTTCATTGCCCTATAGTTACAGATTTTGGCATGAAGGAGAAGGTCATTAGAATCCTCCTCTGCTATAACCCACTGTGGCTCAGGATAGGGTTATACATTATTCTCGGGGGCGAGTCATTGTTGCCCAATGGAGATGCTGAGTCTGATCAAGATATTGCATTCCTGAAACTGGTCATTGAGAGGCAGTTTCTATCACATGAGGGTTTAGCAAAAGCATATGCTTATAATAAGAAGGTTGAAGGTTTATATAGACCAGGTTATTATGAATCTCTGGGGAATGTCATACTCAAAAGGTTTTTGCTGCTTGTTCTTGCACTGGATAGAGCTAAATCCCAAAGCAGTCTTCCTCTCAAGTATGGGATTGATGGATTGGATGGAGGTTCCCCCTTATTATTTTCCCTTCAATCTAGTATCAAATCGAGCAGTCAGATGGTTAATGGTAAGGGTTGAGCTGCTACTTATTCGATAAAATCTGGATTTTTTTATGACTAACGCTATCCATTGTAGGTTGACTTTTCTCTCTTTCTGGTTCACAATTAGATTTCTTGTCATCTGATGTGATGCATGGAGAAGGTAATCTTCTTGCACATCTAGTGATTGTAGGATTCAAAGTATCTTATCAGCAGGTATGCTCACTCCATTCGTAGTGCTTTTTCAATTTGCTTTGCATGTGTTTCCTCATGCTCGAGACTTTGGGGTCCTAATGTGGGTTTGAAGTATGAACCATTCTACTTTAAATTTGCATTTGCATGAATTGATGTTCAGGTGTCACGACACTAGTGTTGCATAACGGGCAATAAGTTACTAAATTATAATATTTGATTTGTGACCTGTCATTTATTGTACTACAGTGCCCCCTGATTGAGTACGACTTCAGATTAACTGATGTGTTGGAGGATCTCCATGATGGGGTGCGACTCTGTAGGGCTATCCAGCTTTTGAAGCAAGACTCATCAATTCTATTGGTATGTTTAATGAAATAAGTTTGTGTGGCAGCTGGCTATAGAGCCTCTCTTCCACAGTTTTAATGCTATTTTAGTGATTATGCTATGTGCAGAAATTGGTAGTTCCTGCGGACACTATGAAGAAAAATGTAGCAAACTGTGGCATTGCATTGCAATATCTCAAGCAATCTGGTGTGCCGCTAAAGGATGAAGATGGAATGACAATAGAAGCAGATGATGTTGCCTGTGGAGATAAGGAACTAACCCTTTCTTTGCTCTGGAACATGTTTCTTTACTTGCAGGTTTGTCTACTACTACTTTCTGAAAATCGGATGTGCGAATTTAAACTAAAAATGGCTTGCTTGTGAATTTTGCTATATGGATAATATCCTTTTCATTGGATCTGCAGCTACCTCTTCTTATTGATAAAGAGATTCTAGCAGAGGAGGTCTCACGAGTTTGTGGACTCTCTGTGGTACGTCCAAAACTGGATGACATCCCATTTTACATAGCATGATGGAGCATGTGCATGCGAGTCCCTTGTTGTGTCCAGTTGCTTAAATGTGTGGGTTCGAACATTAAGCTTATTCTCTCCTCCTCTTCCTTCTTTGGTTTTGGAAAGATAATAAAGTTTCCTTCTATTACATTGCAGGACAAATCAATCATCTATGACTGCACTTTGCTGGACGCCATCTTAAACTGGATTCAGGTACTTCTTTGTTAAAGATATTGTAGTGAGATTCCGTTTGATTCTGATATTAAAGTCTAACCTCTTTTATATTATATTGCCTTCAATTGTTGGACATTTTCTATTCTAAGGTAGGTTGTGATTTATGCCTTATTAATCCCATACCTTGACTGTTAAGTGTCGAGCTTTCTATCTTTTCTTTCTGCAATGAGCATCAAATATATTGGTCCTGGCCCTCCTGGGTTGTATTGCCTTCAATCTCCAGCCTTTTAAGCACATATCTATTGGTTCAATTGATCGTTGTCATTGCATGTTTTCAGGCAATTTGTGACAGTTATGGTCTCAAGATTGACAATCTCGATTCCTTGATTGACGGAAAAGCCATATGGTGCTTGCTTGACTATTACTTTCGCAAGGAGCTTCATCACTCTTGTCCTTTAAAGGTCTCTTGGAATTATATTTTGTTGACATGAATAATTTCATGCATTCTTTTTTCGAATAACGCTAGTGTCATTTGTTCAGACGAATAACACTGCTGTTGTTTATTCAGGACAACAATGGAGCAAGAGGTGAAGCATCAGTCATGGCTGCTGCTGATTATACAGATGCAGTGCACAACTTTATTTTATCGCAGAAATTGACAGGTTTACTTGGAGATTTTCCTGAGGTATGTTTTATAGAAGATTTCTCCAGCATGATACCTCACATTATATATTTTTCTTCTGAAAGTTAGAAAAGTAGTTCAGATGTTTACATGGCATCTCTCATCCTTGCTTCCTGGTAAGATCTGTCAGAAATTCCATTGAATTTATGAATGTAATTAAGTGCATGTTCTTTGTGAGGCTCTCTCCCTATTGAAGTTATGATACTTGCTGGAATTCTATTTTGGCACTTAACAAGCATCATAATGTATGATTAAGATACCTCCACCGCAAGGATAGAACTACAGTCTGTGATTTGTGCGTCACTTTTGACTTTTGAATTTAATGTATCTCATCCTGTGGTAACATTTTCAATCAAGTTGCATGCAAATTTTGTATCAATTGACCTTAACTGTATCTTGTCGTTGATGGATTACCATTGATGTCCTGGATCAGGCAAGATTGATAGGTTTGAGAATGATATGCATGGTTGCATGTGTTTTGAGATAATATTCACTTTTCAGTTAGAATGGTATGCCCAGCGTGTTTGTTTCGAAATCTTTTTGCAAACAGCTGTCATTAACTCCATATAAACGTGTGTCAGCTATATCACCACAAATGGTTCAATTTTAGGCTCTTCCTTTTTATGCATTTGCTGATATCTTGCTACACTGTGTGGACTTTCTTGTGTTGTAGTCCATTACTTTAATTAGTTGTCTTTTTTAATTTTTCTAATGCAGATTCTGCAGATAAGCGATATACTGGAGCATCATGGTGTGTGTAACAGTCGCAGTGTCATTATTTTGTTGGTGTTCCTCGCATGTCATTTGGTTATGAAGAAGAATATGGTAATGGTTTAACTGCTATCCCCAAGGATAAATTATTCATTTTCTCTCTTTTCTTTATAAACTATACTGTAGGAGTTACAGCTGAGTTTTCTCCCAAGCAGGATCATTTGAATTTTCATAAGCTCTTAAGTTGCACATGTCATGTGGAGAGAAGACACTCAAGCCATCAACGGTGTCTTGTCAATTCTAGTTTAGCAAAGGAAGATGCAGATAGGCTGAGCAGCGAAGGTGTGTATGCTAGCATACTGATATCTAATGCGGAGAGCTTAGGTAGAACTGCTGGCTAGCTGTCAGATTTCTATTAATTTATAACAACTAAAATATAATTTGTACCATAGGTGGAATGTGCCATCAGAGCCTTGGATTATTCTGATTTGATCTTATGAAAGCTATATCAAAGCCATCCATCTTATGAAAGTATTATTCTGATTTGATCTTATGTAATTATCCCCTAGTTTAGATTATTTTTTTTGGCTTTCACTAGATACGCCAACCCTCTTACGTACAAAAATTGCAATATAAAACCAAGTCAGGAATAATGTTTTGAAGAAGTTGTCTTCCCTTCGTCAAACATCTACAGCTGTAAAGTTGCAGATTGGATCATTCAAGGATACCGCCTTGAGAAATGACTCTTATACATGATGTTGACTCAATGAATATGAAAATTTTGAAGTGGAGAATTTGTCATTGTATGGAAAAATCATGAAGACAGAGGTTGGATAATTATGTGATGTTATGAATTTTTGTAATTGTGGACTATGGGATGATGTAAAGATTTTGTTGATTAGTGGAGCGTCTAAAAATAAGAAAATCTGTATTGGAATCTGTCACTTTTATGTTGAACCAGTCTTCCAGGCAAACTTACCTGGGCAAGAGAATATTTCCTTTTATCCTTGCTTTTATTTTTATTTTTAGACTTTTTGTCTGCTCCTACTTAAAATTTTATGGACTGGCTTGAAATTTAAAATAGTCCTCTCTCTCTCTCTCTCTCTCTCTCTCTCTCTCTCTCTCTCTCTCTCTCTCTCTCTCTCTTTTCCAGCATTGGAAGCGGCAAAGAGGTTCAAGGCCATCCAGGCTTGGTGGCAAAGTATGGCTGAGAAGGACTTCAAAAGCATTTCAAATCCTCAAAATTCTGCTTTTGATGTCTTCCCAATCAGCAGATCAGAAAATAAACCTAAAAGAGGTAGTCAACTACCAAATTACCATGAGTAATATAGAGTTACTTCTCCAGTAATATAGAGTTACTTCTCCAGGATATATTACTTCTAGGCATTCACTTCTCGCAGTAGTTTGCTGAATCCAATTCTTTTGTTTCTTTCAATATTTTTTTACAATTCTTTCTGCATTGATCAATTGTCGAGATTATAGAGTGCAACTATAGAATCTCTAATACTTGCTGAATGCTTTCAGATGATGCCGCCTGTCTTATCCAGTCCCGCTACAGAGGAATGATAGAACGTCGTAAGTTTTTGAAGATTATGGATGCAGTTTCCCTGCTGCAGAGTGCTACTCGGGCTTGGTTAGTTGTCAGGCAGAAAATGCTGCTCCCCAGAAGTTTTGTCACTGAGGTGGATGAATTTCTATGTGGTAAATGACCTTCTCAAATAATCATCTAAGTACTAAATTTTATACTTTTATTTTCGTGATTTGTCAGATTCTTGTGCAGGTAGAGGGAAGAGTTCAGAAACATATGGGAGATACTTGCTACTTATTTTTTACAGGCATAACTTTGTCAAGCTGAGAAGGTCGGTATTGCTTATCCAGCAAGCAGCAAGGAAATGGATCTCTCAGAAATGTCAGCGTAAAGGTATTGCATCTTATGTGGCACAAAATCACTAACCTGGGCAATACTGCTTTTCTTAGTGATTGCATACCAGGTTTCATTTTGAGGTCAATTGCTGTATTCAAGAACTCTCAAATAGGTCACAACATTGGTTTTTGAAACATGCACAGAAATGAGTTCAACAATTCTTCGAACAAAAGCTGCAACTCAAATTCAGCTTGCTTGGCGGAATGTTTGTCTCCGGAATTCTCTCAATTATAAGTGCTGTGCTGCTATAAAGATCCAATCTTATGTTCGTGGTTGGTTCTTAAGAAGGGAGTACTTGAATCAGAAACAAGCAGCCCTTACAATCCAAAGTAATTTTCAACGCCTCAGATGCAGGAGGTTGAAACAATGTGCGGAAATCACACTTAAGTCAGCCATCATAATCCAATGTTATGCTCGTAGATGGCTTTGCCAAAGATGGTACTCTAGATGTCACCAGCTTATTGTTCATATCCAGGTATTTAGGATTACGCACTTGTTTTGTGCAAAATATGCACCTTTCCTTTTCATGGAATAAGTAAGCCACTCATTCTTTAATAATACAACAAAGTTTAATAATACATTTGTGGCTAATTGCTTTGCTCTGAACAAATCCAGAGCTGCTACCGTGGTTGGTTGATAAGAAAAGACTTTTTAGCTCGAAGAGAGGCTGCAATCAAAATCCAGAGTTCTGCACGCGGTCTTATTTGCTGGAAGGTTCTTTGTAACTGCAGATATGCTGCTATAGACATTCAAAGCTTTGTAAGGGGACAAATAACACGGAAGAGGCTCACAGGTACTAGTTAATCTCTTGTGTATATCCGTAGCCTTGCCATCCAACATGTTCTTTCTCTGTTCTATAGTGACATAAAATTGTTACGTGTTGGGTACTTCAGGGCCTCTAAACTCTAGGACTGTCAACTTTAGCTCAAATATACAGACCTTGAGTGGCTGTTCTCAGAATTCCAAAATCAAGATTCCGCTTTGCTCTATTTTAAGACTGCAAAGATGGTGGAGAAGGGTTCTCTTGCAAAGATTGATTCTCTTGCAAAGATTGAGAAGTAAATCAGCAATCATCATTCAGTCCTATGCTCGGGGCTGGATTGCAAAGCGGAAAGCTGCAAGAGAGAGGGATCGTGTTGTTCTAATCCAGGTAAACTCTTCATTTCCCCATTCATGGGCCTGACTTTCCTAAAGTTGGCCTTTACTTTCTTTTAGTTCATTCTATACTTTTTGCTTTCCACTTTGTATTAAATCAGGAGCAGATCAGAACTCCAATTTTACCCCCTTATTGTGGTTGATACCCCTAGTTGGGGATGCCCTATCTATCATTTGTGGGATTCATTTTTACCAGGCCCTTAGTTAATTGGTGTTTTCACATCAACATCATGTTTTGCTCTTGTTACTTTGGTATGATTATGTCAGACTTATTTGATTTGGGATTCAACAGTCATATTGGAAAGGTTACCTTACACGAAAAGAATCAAGGGCCCAGGTTGTGGACTTGCGCCTGAGAGTTCAGAAGGCGGCTGAAAATGTGGATGACAACATGCGGATCATAAACAGACTTAAGGCAGCACTTTCTGAATTGCTGAATATAAGAAGTGTCAGCAGCATTCTGCATACTTGTGCAACTTTAGGTAAGTCACATGTTGAGATCTTTTTAATAACTTTTGTGTTGAAAGGCTAGCTAAGCTATAGTGGGCTAAATATTTAAAAATGTTCTAAAAACTGATTGGAGTGGTTTGGTAATGCTTTTCTTTCAGACATGGCGACTCGACATTCTCAGAAGTGTTGTGAGAAACTTGTGGAGGCAGGAGCAATAGACAAATTGTTGAAACTTATTCGCTCAATGACCCGAAGTATTCCTGACCAGGAGGTTTTGAAACATGCTTTGTCTACACTTAGGAATCTAGCTCGCTATGCGGAATTGCTTGATGTGTTAATTGACAGTCATGGATCTATTGAAATCATTTTCTTTGAGTTGCTGAGGTATGGTCATGGGAAATCACTACAACTTGTCATGAGAATGTATTCTTGCCGAATGTAAGGAAGACATGAAACATGATCGATAATTTCTGCTGGATTACATCTTTCAGGAACAAGGAGGATGGATTCTTTATTGCTTCTGAGCTCTTGAAAAAGATATGTACTAGGGACAAAGGTGCAGAAGCTCTGCGTAAATCACCTTCTTTGCTCAAGAGGCTGAATGGTCTGGTTGAAGAACTTACAAGGAGAGTCCACAACGACAAAAGGTATTTTTACTGCTTTGAGGCTTAACTGTTCTATGAGGCTATACTTCTGATCATATCTTTTGTGATTCATAGAAATGGACGGGTGATTGCCGTGAAAGAGAACACTGAAAGGAGGTTGAAAGAGGCGGCCGAGCTTCTGAAACTAATGGTTTGCTAGGTTCACGTCGGCTGGAGTTGCACATACTTTCATAACAGTCATAACCAATTGCCTTGATTGGTGCCAAAAATTGACATGCCTTAATTTCCTCATCTGCTCGAATTTTTCTTGGATTATGCGTGATGCAATTCATACCCTTTTAGAATTTTATTTTTTTTGTATATTAAAATGGAAGGGACATAGGATTCATTGGTGTGAATGGTTGCGCTTGCCGTCTCAGTCAAAGTTGGTGGCTTAGGTGTGGTTTCCGTAGTTGTCGCTCGTGAACTGCGACTGTAATCTGCCAGTGCCTTTCGGCTTAGTTTGTCGCTTACCAATTTACTTTCTTGAAATTAGTGTGACATGAGTTTTACTTTTCCAAAGCTGCAAGGACACCCTTACTCAGCAACTGAAGATAACAAGAGTGTACCAAACGCAACGAACGCTCTGATTTCATTTTGATTCGCATTTTAGTGGCATGGCAGTAATTGGGCTTACTTAAAATAAGTAATAATTATAACTTGAATCGAATATTTAAGTTGTGAGTGAGATTTTTACAAGAGAGGATGCTTAAGAAGTTCTTGGTGCTAATTGTCCTTTCTCACAATTCTGTATTAGTAAAAAGAGATTGTCATATAATATGGCCGATTTTTCCTGCCAGAGATATCAAGCTTATCTTTATTAAATATAATTAGTTGTTGCTGCATAATATCATACGATGTGCCTATTGGGCCATCTTTTTCATAGAAAGGACACATCATTTGGCCCAATTGGCAACTTGCGCTCGCTCTCTCTCTCTAGACTTTATTGTGGCTATTAAATTGGACAACTTGCATCTAAATCAATTATATAGTATGAAGAGGCATATGCTAAACAGTAAACAATACATAACACGTGCTCGACTTGCATTCGCAGCCGCAAGATCTTTGGGCGGCGATTCCCTTCTGCAGGCGTTGAAATCCGGGACGGCAGGAGATACAGATTCCACCAGCCCAAAAAATATCTTCCAACTGCCCTTTGAACCGCTATTTCGGTATTTTCGTATGCCATTATTTATCACAGACAAAGCCTCATTGGAACTTGGAGAGAGACAAAAGATCACATCATGCTCGTGAGATTGGAATCTCTACTTGATTCAAGAATGAAGACGTGTCTAATTGATCCCTTTCCACTTCTCTGATCTTCCAGTCCTAATGTTTGAAAACACCGGCAGGACCAACAATGATTTAACAAATTAGCATCAGAACAGTGATTAAGAAGAACAGAGTTGGAAGTTCTCCATTTCATGCCAATCAAATTTTGTACAACCCAACAATCCTAGAAATGTCCAAGAATCAAACCCATCGCCTAGAGAAGCCTAATACAACATCAATCACTAGAAACAACCTTTTCTTTTGATAAATTTCAAGCTGCCCTAGCAAGAACCTCAAGTCTCTCGGGCACATCAGCAGGGTCAATAAGGAAACCCCTCCTGGCGAGAGACCTTGGCACTTTGACAGTCAAGACCCCATCCTCATACCCAGCAGAAATCCCATTCACATCCACCAGGTTAGGCAGCCTGAACTTCCTCATGAAACTCCTGGCAGGCTCTCTCGACTCCTCCGCAGCCTCCGTTCTTATGATCATGTACCTGGAGTCCTCGACTTCCACTCTTATCTCCTCTTTTCTCACACCTGCCACACACCCAAAACAGGAAGGGGGAAAAAGGTCGAATCTTTATCAGTCAAGAGCACAAAACCAGGTGTCAAATGAATTGGGTAAGAAGAAAGATCGTGAAAGGTGAGAGATTTGGTGGAGATTCTTTGGGATGATGACTCCTTACCAGGAAGATCAGCAGAGAAGATGTGGCACTCCGGGGTCTGCGCCCAATGGACGTAGTTTTCTGGGATGAAGTCATATGGGGAAAGGAGAGGAGAGGCGAAGCGGTGGCTCCATGAAGGAGAGGCGTATGCTGGGATCTCCATGGATTCAAGAGGAGGAGGGAGACTCCGGGATTGGTGGGTAGAGATTGACCACTCAATCTTACTGCTGCTATATTTATAGGTCAGAGTGACAGCCCAGTTGGAGACGTGGGCTCTCTCTATATGCTCTGAAGTCTGATGGGTCAGGTGTTCATTGGGTCATATGTCGGCCGATGAAATAGTCCACTTTTTGAAAGAAGCGGGCTGAAAATTTTCAAGAACACGTATTCAAAATGATCTCTAGCTAAGCTACAGTTCCATTTGTATCTCATGTGTTCGATTTTGGGGAATGAATGCTACCTCGTTGTTGTCCCGTGGATGATTGTGGGACTTGAGTTCGGTTGGATTCAATGTCAGGAGAGTATCAAAACAGATTCTAAAACTTTAAAAGGAAATTATGAATACCGAGATATTAGATCATCATGATACAAAGACTAGGGGTTAAATTATAATTTGCCTACATGATAAATATTGCATATCAATGAGATTAGCCCCCACAATGGCACCATAAAAAGCATGAAAAAGTTCCCTTTTTTTTTTTTTTTTAAATCAGTCAGCTAGTGCTCTTTCACATTTTACATGTTTTGTCGTTTGGACAAAAAGGTTAGACGACGAAGTGGGAAAAGTGAATCTTGAATGAATCCGTACTACCACTATGTGATCCATTGAACCTCTTTATTGCACACGTCCCAATGGAATGAATTGATTTTCAGGTTGGTCATGCACATTGCAATCATGGAAGATCCTTACTCATAATCATAGTTGAAAGAATTTTTTGTAGAATATAAGACTTGCCTATCATCTTAGGTGACTAAACACAATTATTCCTCTCTACTTAAGCTTGACCTTGATGTAGAACTGTTGAAGGGGATCAACATGGATTAGTTGTTTGCCTTTAGACCTTGCCGCATCTTAATTTGATTCGATTGGAAGAAATGATATGGCGTTACTCTGTTGACCATTGAAACGGTACATAATCTTTCTTTCAAAGATCCTTTGAAAAACCCTAACTATTCTAGAAGGCCTCAAATTTGGGGAAATGTACAAACAAAATCTTAAATATATTGTTTTTGTATTAATTCAGTTATAAATATTTTAATTGTACTAATTGATTCCTAAATTGTTGGTGATTTGCTAATATAGTCCATTGGACTAATTTTGGTAGAAAATCGCTAACATAAACATAGACCGTCTTACATGACTTAGTGCCGATACGAATTATAATTTTTATTATTTCTTTCTTTGTTTGTTTTCTATTTTTTATAACTCCGAGTTGCTGTGGGCCCTTGCCTAAATACAAGAGAGGATTGTGACCCTTGCTTGTTAGTTAGTGAGAGTCCAAATGACTTTGCTTGGTTCTTGGCAAGGAACACAATGCCCTCTAGAATTTGCTTGTGGTCGTTGAGAGTCCACATAGGCGACCTTGTTGTCGGCCCACAATTGGAAAAAAGAAAAGACATTAAAAATTCATAAAAGTTTTTAAAAAATAAAAAGATTATTCGTATCAGTATTAATCGTGTTATTTAAGACAACTGTTATCCATGTCAACGACTTTCGACCAAAATTATTTGAATGGATTACATTGACAAAATGCTAAGTTATTTATGATTTAATTGACACAATTGAAGAGTTTATAATAGAATTGGTACAAATGCAATAATTTTAAAACTTTTTTTCCTAAATTTTGTCTTGGAGAGCGGACAAGACATGAGAGTCTAAGATTTGAGCCAGATAACTTTAGCTGGAACTCTTCATTGTACAAATCAGGCTTCGCCAAATTCCAACTCCTCAAAGCCCTCCTTAAAGCCAGATTTCAAGCCTCCCAAACCCTTTTGTTCATTTTTTTCTTTTTTTTAGGTCGAAGGCAGTACTTTCATTCATTCATAGATAATAAGAAATACAAGAGAAGGTAGATAAGTTTCCGAACATAAAATTCCAATAGAGATAAGGGAGGAAAAGACACCCAATTTCGAGGGAGATTTTTGGTCCGGTGAGCCTTAGCGAGCCGGTCCCCGGCTCGATTTCGCCGTCCATTGATCGGTCTAATCCAAATGCTATGATGATGATGCACCTTAGGATAGAGCCACCGCCAGAAGTGAAAGGAAAACTCCTTTGCCATCCCTCTCTACATATGTTTGATTACTTTCCCACCCTTCCTTCCTTCCTTCTTCTCTCTCTCTCTCTCTCTCTCTCTCACTAATATTTAAAAATCTCTCCTTTTTTTCTCCCCTCATCCTCTCTTCCTCTTTCTCCTCTCATTCCCCACCTCTCCTTCCCCCCTACCTTTCTAGGGTTTTCCTTCTCTCTCTCTTCTTTCTCTCTCTTCTCAAGATGATGCAGCCATCTGCAACCGGCATGGTCCCTCCCCCGCTCGATCCGCAGCAGCAGCAGTACCAATACCAGCAGCCGCCGCCGCAGCAACCGCCGCAGCAGGCGCCGCCGCCGCAGCCCTACATGATGATGCCCCCCGCCGGCCTCCCTTCCCAGGCCCCGCCGCCGCCGCAGATGTGGGCCGCCCACCAGCCCCTCCCCGCGATGCCCCAGCAGGCCGCTCCCCTCGGCGGTGGCGGCGACGAGGTGCGCACCCTATGGATCGGGGACCTGCAGTACTGGATGGACGAGGCCTATCTCGCCACCTGCTTCGCCGCCACCGGAGAGGTCTGGAAAGCTCGAATCTTTTTCCCCGTCTTTCCTCGTCGATTCTAGACCTCCTGTTTTTGTGGGTCTCGATCTGTTCGTTGGGCGTTGCGATTGCTGTTTGAGGGAGGTGACCGCGCGATTTCGATGGAGGTTGGGATGGGGTGTCTGATTGTGGGCTTTCCTTTGTAGTTGTCGTTCGATTCGTTGTCCTTTGATCTCCTGAGATACGGGTGGTCGCCTTAATTTCGATTCCTTTGGATTAGAAGAATCGTAGTGTAAGCAGTGATTTTTTTTTTTTTGTTTGTGTGCAATTTGGCATAAAATTCATTTGATTTGGGACGATAGAATAAGGTAACTGATGGGAGAAGTTGGAGGGAATTTGATCCTACCAAAGGAGATTGGATATAAAATTGTTTGTTACTAGCGTGTGGATTGAACGAGGTGTCGATAGGATACTCTAATTTGTAGATTTATTTGATGGGTTGGCTGAAGATAGCCGGTGAGAGATTTAGGTGGAGAGGACCTTGTTTTGGTCAGCTCATTGAGTGCTCTTGGTTGTTGCAGATGGCAATGGCAAACATGTTATAGCTAGATTTTGCCTTTTCCATTTTTCTGTTGGAATGTTAATGGTTTCTATTAGCCGGATCACTTATGTAATTGTCCGTGATGACTAATGGTGGTGTTGGGAACGAGAACTTTTGCATGGGGAGTATATGAGCAGAGCCAAAACTAGCTGAGAAGAATGGCTGTTGCTGTGCTATCTTAAGTTGATGAGAAATCTTTTAGTCTGATGCATCTCTCATGTTGTAACATTCACCTAAGACTTAGATTCGCTCCAATGCTGGTGGTAAAATGGATGCACGAGAAAATTGCAGCATAGAAGTTTTGAACATCAAGTGTCTCACCTCTTGAAGCTCTTTTTTTATGTAGGTGGCCAACGTAAAGGTTATCAGGAACAAGCAGACAATGCAACCAGAAGGTTATGGTTTCATTGAGTTTTACACTCGGGCAGCTGCCGAAAGAGTACTGCAGACGTACAATGGTGCAATCATGCCCAATGGTGGACAGAGCTTTAGACTGAACTGGGCTAGTGCTGGTGAAAAGCGTGCGGACGATACCCCTGACTATACAATTTTTGTGGGGGACTTGGCTTCAGATGTTACGGACTACATGTTGCAAGAGATGTTCAGAGGACGCTATCCTTCTGTTAGGAGTGCAAAAGTAGTAATGGACAGGCTTACGAGCCGTACAAAGGGTTATGGGTTTGTTAAGTTTGGAGATGAAAGTGAGCAGATACGTGCTATGAGTGAGATGAATGGAGTCTTCCTTTCAACAAGACCGATGAGAATTGGACTTGCCACAAATAAGAAGATTGCTACTGGGCAACAGTATCAAAAAGGTATGTTACAGCAATTCGTCTCGTCGGTTGTTGATTGCTAGTAGTCATTAGGTGAGATTATATTCTGTCTTGATGTGAAACTGCCGTTGTGCTTAGTTGTGATATCAATCTCTTTGTTTGTTCTATATAAGATCCCCGACTTTTTTAGTATTTTTCCTTTTCGATCTCTGATCCACAATATGCCAAGCACACTGTTATCTATTTTCTCTGTCTCCGCATTGTTGTTGAAGACGAGCAGCAGTTACAAAGTTACTTTCCTTTACGTATTTGGGCTCAATAAGTATTGTCAGTTTAAAGTTTCAAAACTTATAGAACTCCTATTGTCTCAAAGCAGGCTGTCGAGAGGCTCTATCATATAGGGGCCTGGAACTGATTTCAGATGAAATGGTTGTCCTTTTAGTCCGTGGCCTCGCTTAGGTCAGTGTTCCTGTTTACGTAATGTTGTTTATTTGAGTTTCATGTAGCATTTTGATGCTACAGTTTCAGTTTATTCTCAGTTTAATCCTTCTAGCACCCAGTGAGATTACTTCCAATATTGTACTAGTTAATTACGGAGCCACCGGTTCAGTTACATTTTGTTTCAGTGATCACAATTTTTGCCGTCCATATTTCCTTTCAGAGATTTCTTTCCAGTTCATTGTTAAATTCCTTATTATTGGCCTAGAGTTGTCCTATTGTGTCTCTCTTATTACCGATTTTCTTAAAATTGTTAAGTTTCCCTGGAGCTTAGGTGCTAGAAATTCTCTCTAAAGGGCTGGCTGTTTCTCCTGGCATCCTTTTTTGCCTACTCTTTTGCTCAACTTTCATATCCTTTATGGTAATAGTCTTCCAGTTCTTTATGAATTAAGACTCCTCATTAAAAACATGGCCTGCTTTAACCATAAGTTTCCTTTTGTTGATACCATTGCTGGGTTTTCCTATTTACTACAGATTCCATTGGACATGCCTTTACTATCGGGCCTGAATATTAATTATTCTGGTCTGTTCTCTGGGTGGTAGCTTATATTTTGGTTAAATATGAATCTGTTCGTCATGTCAGTGTCAACTGCTGTATAGTATAGATAGTTCTGGTCTAGGAAGTGGCAGATGTTGGAAAACAAGTTCATTGTTGGTGTTGGTGAATCGGTCATTAGAGTATTCAGGTTTTGAATGTGATTTGTTGCGTAAATCTGATATATAGGCGAAATAATCTAGTTGCTGCTTGAAAACTTTTGTTCGTTTTTATTTCCTCACCAGTTGAAGGTTTTGTCTGAACAAGTTATGCGTTTTATAAATAGAATTTCTAGTGTGCTGTCCTAGGTTTTCTTTCTATTTAGATGCATTTGAATAGTAAAACTTTTGTTACTTGCTCAGTCGTCTCTGGTGCTGCATGGTGCATTTTAGCATTGGATTTTTTAGAAGTGACTTTTGGCAGCATTGTAGCCATCATAATCATCATCACTAATAGCATTATTATTTGGACAACTGTTTGGCTTATTATTTGGGTCTTCTTTAGTATGTGAGTGTGTTGCTGTTTGTTGGTTTAGCATTTATGGGGCAAGACGGAAACTGACTTCTGGTATGTGTAAGTACCATAAGCAATAGATCAAACCTGCCTCTGGTGACGATCCGATTTGACTTCTCAAAAGAGATGCCTCGCTTGAAATGGCGATACAAATTCTCTTCATTGTTTCATTTATGAGCTTGTTTTACTTATTTGCAGCATCTTACCAGAACACTCAAGTTACTCCAAATGAGACTGATCCCAATAATAAAACTGTAAATTTTCTTCCTCATCTTCCAGTATTAAGAAACCAGTCTATTATAATGGGCGTCACTGAGATTTTTCATTTCAGGTATTTGTTGGTGGTCTAGATCCCAATGTGACTGATGACCACTTGAGACAAGTTTTTGGACAATACGGCGAAATTGTCCAGGTGAAGATACCACCTGGAAAGCGATGCGGATTTGTTCAGTTTGCTGAGAGGTAACCCAAGTTTATTAATTTGTGAGATGCCACCTCTTACCAGAAAAATCATATTTTTCTTACTCATTGTTTGATGCACCAGGAGCTGCGCGGAAGAAGCTTTGCGAATGTTGAATGGAACCCAGCTGGGAGGACAGAACATTAGGCTTTCATGGGGCCGGAGTCCTGCAAACAAACAGGTTTGTTTATTCATTCGGATGAGTTGATAATGCATTGGTCAATTTTTCCCAGTGTCCGTAAGTCTGTGCAGTACTTTTAACATGTGATCTTTGCTTTCCTTTTTCAGCCACAGTCAGATCCTAGCCAGTATGGAGGGTATTACGGATACGCTGCTGGTTATGAAAACTATGGATATGGTGCAGCTTCGCAAGATGCTAACATGTACTATGGCGGTTATGCTGGATATGCAAATTATCAGCAGCCCCAGCAGCAACAGCAGCAACAACAACAATTAGGTTACAGTTGAGAATTTGGCGAATCTCGGGGCATTCTGTCATTGTGCTTAGCCTGTAATTGGAAGCTGCACTCCTCCCTACCCTCTCTCTTTCTTGCCTATTGCGAGCCTTTTTTAGTTTGTTGTCTTAGAATTTTCACACCGACATAAAACCTTTGAATCTTTTGTCCGGATATCTCAACTGTTGTACTGCTCTCTTTTTGTGTTCTTGATGCCTTTTTTCCCTCTCGGGTATTTTTATAATATTTGTGTTAGATATGACCAGATTGAATAGAGTGGCATGTTACTCTTCTGTTGAGAGTATGAATCTCCTCGATGAATTTGTGTGTGGCATGTTGTCAATGAAGTGAAGTTCCCAACCTATTTGATGTATAGACTGGCATTTGCTTAGTTTATTTGGTTGGAACCACGAAAGACATTTGTTCAGTCACTCTGCCCCTATGTTATCAGCGATGTCGGCTAACTGTTGATTCACGCCGACTCCTTGACTTGGCGTTATTGTTGATGTAGTCGTTGAGATTGCTTGTGCACCCTAGCATAGTGGTACCTGAAGGAAGGGTGAATGCTCTGTGACGTTAGTGTAGACATTGGGAAAAAGCTAATTGTACTAGTAGACAAAGGTGCGTACAAGAAGAAGTTCATTAAGACTTCGAGCCCAGTTGATCAGAGCTTGTATTGGTGTCGGTTTCTGTGCCTCCAGTAACGTCGCAGCCCTTGCATGGTTCCCCCCGTTGAAGTTGAACGGCGCCATGACTGCCCTCTTGATGTTGGGTTGATGCAGTTGGTTGGGGAGGTGTTGATGTTGGGTTGATGCATTTGGTTGGGGAGATCACGGGAGGTCACGACTAGGGACGATATGACCCTAATAAATGTTTTCACTCCTTTGTCGTTAGCCCAAACGACAATTGCTGTAGTTGTGCAAAAGCTGGCCAGATGGCCAGACGTGAGAAGGATTGAACAGACCTCTTGCGTGTCTCCCTCCTCTTTTTACTATGTTGTATTCTCTCTCCTTCAATTTTTTTAGGGTGATGAGAGGGTTTATGATGTGAATGATGGGACGTTGACACATATAATTTTTAAATTTTAATTTAATGTGCAATGAGATTCTTAAATTTTTAATTCATTAAATGTAATTTATGATATTTTGGTATATGTTCAATTTTATCCCCAAATTATACAAAAATATTCAATGTAGTACCTTCATTGATTCAAGTTCAAGCATAATATTAAACATTTTCATATAGTTTAGAAAAAGCATATATAAAAAAATTTAGGAACTACATTGAACAATATAAAAGTTTAGGGATGACATTATACGTTAGACACAAATTTATGGATTTTATTGAACGAATAAAAAGTTCAGGGCTTGAACATTAAGTCAAAGTTTAGAACTATTTGTGTCATTTTCCCATATATTATTAAGGATTAAGGATTTGCAATGTCAAATTTTACCACCCACTACGATGGTGTAGTTGGCTTGAGCTTTGTGCCTCTCACGAAAGGTACCAAGTTCAAATTCCAGAGGCGTTACTTGGTGACTTAATTGCTGGCGTGAGTGTGGCTTCTCGCCAACTGTTGGCTTTTGGGGTTTCCTGGATCATTAAAAAAAAAAAAAAGGATTGCAAGGTGGGGTGGTCTTATAAGGTGGCCAAATGCCACGTTGGGATTTCATGTTTGATAGGCAAGATTGCACATTATTAAGTTATTCCATGTCAAGGGCACACTAATGGAGCTGCCGACTGCCAAGTGCCAAACATTAAAACAAAAAAAGAATAAAAAAAATTCATTACGTTTTGTTTGATGAAAAGATCCAAAGAATATAACAAGATGCCGCCCCGATCTGCTACCTTCTTTGACCTAGAATATTTTTCCAAGAACTTCGATAACATCATGTCTCAATTTGTCAAATCCTCCCTTGGACTTCTTGCCAAAGAGCACGCCCATGACTGATGTATGTACTTTGATAAGGATTTGATCTTCAATACAAGTTTTAGCCACTTGCCCGGACTAAAATTCTCTCCTTAATATAAGAGTGAGTTGGTTTCATGGAAAAAAAAAATGATTTGGAACGTTTTTCCTAAAAATAATCGCTTGTATGAATGAAAAACATTTTTATTGTTGATAATAATATTTAGATATAAATTGCTAATGATAATGAAAATATTTTTTATTTGACTAATTATTTTCAACTTTCAGTTTTAGGATAATATTTTTTAAATCATTTATTTTCTTAGAAATCAACGGAGCCTAAATTTAGTGTCTTTGCGCGCCATTCAAATAGGAATTTAGGTGATTTTTCATGAGGCAGATTTGGACACAGATTCCAAATGTGCCGATATGCACTCCATGAAAAGAAAGAGATTTGTTAGGTAATTGTCTAGAGCTGTCTAACTTTAATTACTAATGATATTTTTTGATATAAACAAATTTCTTTTTCCAAATGTTCGTGCATAAAATTCAATATGGAGACATTCAAAAGAATCGGCGGCCAGCGCACTCACGTTGGCATTCTAAAAAATCTTGGTCAATGAAGCTTTAAAAGTTTCTTGCTTATTGGTCCTTGTCGTTTTAAATCTTGGAAAAGCCTCCCTAATTTTTTATATAATTAATTTTGTGGACACGATGAAAGCTTGGTCAGCTCTATGCAAAGGCTGGCCCTCATGCTCCATGCCCCCCGTTTTGACTTCGGCGCTCCCTCCTAAATCAATTATCTTTTTATCAGCCCCCACTAGCTGGAAAATAATATAAAGAAAATTATAGAGTAAAAAATAAAATAAAAAAATAAAATATAGTATAATAAATGAATAATATTAAGAAATTAAAAAAAAAGTGCCGACTTAGGTGCGAATTTCTCTTGATGGGTGTCCTATAACGCAGTTGGAGATCTTCAATGTGGCTCTGTCTCCTTAAGTGTTGATTTCTTCATTTGTTTTAAATTGAACACGGCAGGTACGGTTGTACTTTTTTTTTTTGGGTACGGTTGTACTTTGGATGTATCATTTTCACATTTTATCCTTGTATTCATCAACCCAAAAGAGATTCCACTCAATCCTAATTTCTACCACCTAAGTTCATTGTATAATGGGAGAAGGAGAAGCCGTTCTTGATGATTAAATCCAGATTTATGAACTATCTCGAAATAAAATAGGTTGGTGATTCTTGCAAATTTCAATTCGATCATGAGGTAAAAGTACAGATTTGAATATCACAATTTTAATGGTTCAAATTGCTCTACAAGCAAACTAAAATAGGTTTGGTGATTCTTGCAAATTTCAATTCGATCATGAGATAAAAGTACAGATTTGAATATCTCAATTTTAATGCAAATTTAATTCGATCATGAGGTAAAAGTATAGATTTGAATATCTCAATTTTAATAGTTCAAATCGCTCTACAAGCTAGCTATGCAATATAGCATACGGTCGAGCAATATATGAATTCACTCGATTAATTTCACATGCTTCGTCCTCAATGACATCGGTGGTTTTTTTTTTTTTTTTTTTCATTTCTTGTAGTCAATGTAAAAAAATCGGCTAGTACTACTACTTATTTAAAGGAAAGTGCATGTATTTTATCGGATTTTATGCTGTGATTATTAGTCTTGTCCATTGAATTGGAGAGAAGTAAATCTGAACAGAACATGGCTTGTTCTTTTATCCTTTAGTTGGATCATCCCTAATCCAAGATTAATGAGGAGTCTTCATGAAATTTAAATTGAAAAACCATATTAGCAAGTGGCATCCTCTTATTAATAAAAAAAAAAAAAATTAAAATCTTCCACATGATGTCAATTGTCCGGCCATCTTAGTCTTATTTCCTTCATTTCATTTTCTTTTAGTTTATTGAACAGTACGGCACATGACACTGCCTCCATATCAGCATCTTCATCATCAACCCTTCCAACCTCACGCTCCTTCTATATATTCAAGCTCAGAACTTCAAACCATCTCAATCTCACAAATCAACGACATTCGCTCTCCCCTTCAATCCAGGCATTCTCCATCCGAAAGCCGACGAGTCTTTTTGGGAGAGAGATACTGAGATGTCGATCTCCTCAAAGGGGCCGTACGGCTACTCGAAGATGGAGAAGGAAGACCCGGAGGAGGCGAGCCACCGGAGGGCTCAGTTCTTGATCTACAAGGCGTTGGAGAGAGCTGACTGCGAGTCTCCTCAAGCGAGGCGGCCGTCCTTCTTGCGGATCAGGTTCTGCAGGCTCAAGATGAGGGTCGGCAAGAGGTTGAAGAGGATGAGGAAGGGCATGCTACTGACGCTCTCTCAGTCCAGGGTCGGTGCTTACAGGCAGAAGATCGTGAAGCAGATAAAGAGGAGCTGCATGCACTTGTTCAGACTCGGAGAGAGCACCAAGCCCGGCATTCCACATTTGCTCATATGAATCCAGTTTTCCGACTCTCTCCTAATTTTTCAGATTTTGCCCTTCTCTATCGGGACTTATTGTCTGTAAGGAAATAATACAGTCATTAATGTCATGAGATCATTCGCCTCCTTAAGCCTTTTTTTTTTGAGATCGTAAAATTATGAATTATCAGTCAAATGATACGTTTCAGTTCGACTTGACAAGCAATTTTCCATCTAGCTGCCCCAACACAGAAGCACTGGCTATGAGCAGCAAGACAAATTGCAGAAGAAACAGAAAGTTTGACAAATAAAATGAGAGGCCATCTATAATACGAAAAAAGCACCGGATTCGCAAATAGCTCTAAAGATAAATCATTTACTATGATGATACATGTTGATTTTGAAATATGTAATGAACCTTCAGTTGCTAAATCTCAATGACATGAATTGCATTTGGTCTAATGACAGGGTGTCTAGGAGAATTTCCATGACGTGTTGAGCTTAATCTCACTTAACAAAAAAAAATGAGAGATTAAGTTTTCTTTTTTAATTGTGAATGCAGAATTTTTATGTTTAGGGAATCACCAACTGCACCGACATGGAGATTCAATATTATGTAAAAAATAAAATTGTACTCATGGTATGGAAATAGGCATAGAGGAGGCAAGCAAGACATGGGCGGCTTCTTTGTCATACCCATGTGTCTTTGACGACAACATTGCGAGCCTGTAAAAGCCATGCATTCCAAGGTCACTTTCACTTTCTTTTTGTCGGATCTAATCGTTTCCACCAGACTAAACCTAAACCCCAGGAAAAGTTCAAAGTAATACATGCATGTACTGTCCTAATCTCCGGAAAATTCGCATTCTCCCCCGTAAATTTCCCCACCATCCGTACCTTCTTTGCCTGTACTTTTGTCCCTCCGGAAATTACTTGTCGGCTTCGATGGTACAGATGGGTTGATTCGATGAAGCATAATAATTGATGGTCAGCGCGGCTAGACCAAGAAACTTTTGATTATTCCGTATTTTTTGACCTATATTATGAAGGATGGGCAGGCAGGTCATCATTATTGTTCCCTGTTTTATGGCATCTTTCTTGTTTATATTTTCTGGGGCTCCTGTCAGAAAGATAAATATGCTGCCGAGGCACTAAGGTTTAGCATAGGATTCTTGGTCGCATTAATTGGATTTAAGGTAATATAATCCGACATAACATGGGGGTGTACCGACTTATGCATGTTCTGCAACAAGATCTGCAATATATACACGGGATTGCTTGTGCTGATGGTTTCAATATTAGTCTAAGCCCAACAGCACAACTCAGTCATTTTCTATTTCTGCTTGGTCTCAAAAATCGTATACTATAATTTATTAGAAGATCGCAGCATATCGAGAGCTAACATTGCTAAACCCACACCAGTTGACATTTTTCTTGTGCTTGGACCGGGTCCAATAGCAAAAGACCTTACCGAATCTCGTGCCAATACTATCGGGTTCATTTGATTCCTAGGCCCATGAACGCGTCCAGTAGCAAACACAATGATTCATAAACACCAGATTTTTAATGACTATGATCTGATGACAATGCTGTTTAACCCATCAAGGACATAATTAGAACCCGTTTAGCGGCGTAGCGTGAGCTCGATAAGTCTTAATTGTCACTCCTCATAGCACCAACCTGCTATCAAATGCATGTCATGTTTTGGCAGGTATGCTACTATGAACTGATCCTCCATGGCCTAGAAGTTTAAAGTTTATGTGAATCTTGCCTTCTTTTTCAGTCATCTGTAACATACACGATTTGCGGCCTTTTGACTAACGTCACATATCGTCTTGTTGCAACAATCAACAAGGGAAGATGACTGATCATTAGTTGCAGCCAAGGTTTAGAATGTGTATCGACTTAGAAACCAAATTGGGATATGCAATTGCGTTCCAGTTGAATCTCAATGCCTCGGCATTTTTTGTTTCAAGAAAGACAATGACATCGTGGGCAATGACCAACTCATCATGGTTATTGTTCATCAAGCATTTATTCGTTGAATGGTTCATTGCCATTGGGCTAACGGTGCGTGCAGGTTATTGGCTGAACAAAAAAGTTTGATGCCCTCGAAATAGGTTGGCTTGGCCTTCATAGGGATACTAACCGAGTCGACTAAATTAGAGGATTAGCTCTTTAGGAGGGGCTTTTTCTTGTCTTCCCATTTGTCCAAACGTCCTTTAGCTTTCTCCACCTGAAACATGAAACAAAAAACCAAAGCCCTCTATTTAGACGTATTCATTCGAGTCGCTTGCTGCCTGGTAAGACATTTACGCATGTAAGCATGTCTTTTTAACTATGTAGCTGTCTCACTGAACAGTCAAGTGGATGAAAGTCAGATGAGCTCAAGCCCAGTGGGTCAAGAGCCTAGTGAAGGACATGCATGAATGAAACGGCCCGCTATTGATGTCAGACTCCAAAATGAATTTTCGCTGACATTTTTGTCTGAAAAATTCATTTTAATCTAGATTTAAGAAGTGATCTCAAGTTGGACGATGAACTGCGACGCTATTGTGAAGCCTGCGGACAAAAGATCACGCAGCGTGACTTCCCATTTGAGCAGTGATTCAGGCGTTCTGGTAAATCGTTCGTATTGGTAGATTTATAGTTCAAATGGCATCACAGCAATGTCATTCAAAGCGACAATGCTAAAAGCTATACGATCACCGAAGTCTGATTTGATGAAAAAGATAGTAAATTTGCATTAGAGTTTACCTCTTTGTTCCAGTCTGTGCGGTATGTGAACCAAATTAAAATCAGAGTCTGCATGGCCGTACCACCTAGCATACCCGACCATATTCCCTGCAACCAAAAACAGAAATCACAATGATCGGGCGTTCGATCTCCCTAGTTCTTCAACTGCTTAGACAAAGCAAATCAAACGTATATAAAATGATGTTTAATGGTGAGAGGATTTCACCTTGGCGCCTAGGTCGAACTTAAATCCAAGGATGCAACCAACCGGAATTCCAACCACGTAATAACATCCCACGTTAACGTAGGCCACGAAGGCTTGCCACCCACATCCCACGGCGACCCCTTTGATTCGAAATTCCAAATGTTAGGTAACGGACGCATGAAGATATGATTTTTGACAGAAAAGGAAAATGACAGACATGAATTTTACGGTTCACACTTTCCACATTCAAACTTTCCAATGTACGACTATTTCCTCTCCTGGTTTCGAGCTGGTACTGGTAAAAGACATTGGTCTTGCGTTGGATAGGCATGATTGAAGCTTGGACATTTTGTTGGTTGAAGCTTTCTAATTTGACAGGTTTTTGAAGAGCTGTGAACATTTGGTGTGGCACTTGATGGGTCGGCTTTTAGTGCATTGATGAAGGTGCATCAGATGTACGATCTGTACCAGCCCAGAGCAGGCCATTTATTCTATAACCACCTTAGCTCAGACTGGCCATTTTAATGTGTCAGGGTCAGGGTCACTTTAGCTCTTCTTGCTTGAGATAATACAAGCAAGCCCATCTGAAAGAGTTCCTTGGGCTGTGAGAATCAATTAAAGAAATTACTGGTGACACCTACTCTCACTTTTAGAGAAAAAGAGCATCAGCTTTACGGCGGCAGATGCATGAGGATGACTAGGATGCAGTTTCAACCATGGTCTGCATCACGTGTCGCCGATCCAAATCGAGAGATTGAACTTAGAAGCACGCTTCCCTAATTTTTCTTATCAGATGCCAGAATCATCCGCTTGTATTGAGAAGCGATTCCATATGAGAGTGAAACACTAGACGTGTATTGGAGTCTTAAAACTTACCGGATAAAACGGGCTGAACACCATTGAGGATGAGAGTGACTGCCAAGTATGGGCAGAGTTCAGAGACGGCATTGGCCACTGTCTCACCTTCTGTGAACACATAGCTGATCACATGCCTCAGTGCCATCACTATAACCGCTTCAATCACAGCAATTATGAAGGAGACCAAGTTCACAATCACCACTGAGAATGCTGCCGACTTTGGATGCCCCGCCCCTAGTTCATTTCCCACCCTCACGCTGCTCTTACATGATACGCATGATTAGTTAACCTCGAATAATCAAATACCACAACTTTACATTTAACTAGACCTTTGATTTTTCTCTCTTTTTTGAGTAAAGATGGAGCTGTAACTACATATCTACTTTTCAAAATGATTGAAGAGCTCATTGTACTATTGGAAGAGTAATGTGCATTTTGATGATTGGACTGTGACTTCGTAACATTTCATCTGTAGATATTAGTTTGCAATGTGCGTACATTTGGCTGATTTTGCTTTCAAAATACACATATTTTGTCCAAACTAGCCCGTGTGATCGAAGTTTACCCCAGTCATGTTTTCTATAAAAAATCATGTGGTAAAAAATGTTACCTTGCAGCAGCATTAAACCCCACGGAGACCATGAACAACAGTCCTTGTATTGCCATGCTGCACAACCCAAAAACCATATTTTCCATTAACTTTTACATCTCAAAGCAAAATATAATCTACAAGATTTCAATTTTTCCATGTCAATTAATCGGAAGGGAAAAGCATAGAATAGGCAAAAAAATAGTTGAAAAGCAAGCATCAATCAAAGTGCTATCATCCTTAAGTTCTCGTCACCGAAAAAGCTATGCACAATTATTGGTTTCTCATATCATCAAAGTTAATTTCTCTAATGCTTTTCAGTTAAAGATTGAAACGAGGGATAAGCAAAGCTTTCAAGTAACAAGTTGACTTGCTGATGCTTTATTCTGGCATCAATTATGAGGTTGAAGAAAGGGTTTTAGCTGAGATAAAAGGTAAAAGACAATTGAACAGCAGAAATAAAAGCTAATATCTCTCGCCACTAAGAAACGGAGACCTACTAATGGAATCCGCATTGCCTTATCCATCATAATTAGATGAATATATTCTAGGAAGAAAAAATTGGAATAAGTTCTCATACATGGGGAACAAAGTTGGTGGTCATTATTCCTACTGTCTTATATTCCGTCGGCAATCTTCTAACTTCTTTATTTTTATTATATATTCTATAAACTTCATCTCTTATATACGGTGTGTATGACAGTATACATGTCCGCTCGAGGCAGCTATCTATTTGTACGTTTGCCCTTGTTGCCACCTACCCACTTCATCTAAATTGCTGATATACAGTTGGGAAGCGTTTGTTCAAACCTACTTGACATGCTAGGGGTCCACTACAAGTCGTGGACAAATTCGCTTCCACAAAAGACCAAAGCTAAACATGGTGTTTGACAAGAAACCAATCTTACTGGCATTACAACCCATGACCAAGACAGCCGATTCCTACAAGCCAAGATCTGCCATACCAAAAGTAACAAGATGGCAGATAGTTTACGCAAAGAGTTTTGCATTTAAAAAACATGAATCACACTTCCATTCTTCTCAGGCATGAGT
The DNA here is from genome assembly GCA_017140325.1 of Eucalyptus leucophloia subsp. euroa. NCBI lineage: Eukaryota > Viridiplantae > Streptophyta > Magnoliopsida > Myrtales > Myrtaceae > Eucalyptus > Eucalyptus leucophloia. Next base: position 20,383,580 of record CM029471.1, read on the forward strand.
TGACACCTAATCTTGATTCTCAACACTAGAGCATAAAATTTGATTTCGCACAGGAATGATAGTTTTCGACACATTACGAGAGCCTTTGAGACACCTGAGCTCATTAGAACTTCTAAGGGCAAACTAATGATACTTGACACATTTTTCATCTGTTTTTCAACGAAAGAGCATATTATTCGATCACGTTCAAACATTTTGGTAATGAGATTAAATACATGAATAACATACGGATATGATTGCATTATGCAATTTATTATCCTTAGTTTCACACGATATGCATACAAGGGACCGAAATATTTGAGACAGATCTTTTAAGGTCTTTTAGGTATGCTCGACTCTGTCTGTCACATCTGCGAGGGGACGAAGTATGATAAGCACACTCACCAAACAGCCAAAGAGTCAAGGGCGAGCTCGGGGTCGGGAAGCAACCCAGCGATCAAGACCAAGATCTGGAAGTACCAGGTCTCGAGGCACAGCATCACGGCGGATGCAGCCGAGAGCTTGAGGAAGTCCCACAGCCCCGAGAAGGCTTGCCAGCTGAACCCCGTCCACGTCTGCTTGCACTGGCGGCTCGTTACTATGTAAATGAACTGGGCCCCTACTATTATCCACCATGACAAGCTCAGCACCAGTGATGCACCTATCACAGATCATCTCACAATCACCCTTGAGTATTTATAATAAGCATAGGAAAAAACGAGAAGCAAAGGTTTTTCTAAGTTGGTTTTGCTCGACACGTCTAGTGTTTGAGGTCATGAAACCCCGTTGGTTAGGTTTTGTTTGTTCCTTCAAAAGTAAAATTTGTCACAGGTTGGAGGACATGATCATGTTCTGTGGACGTCTATGGAATATCTATCACCTGTGACTTCAACAATGACCTTTCAAAATTTCTGTGCACGGAATGAATCTACCACGATCAAACAAACAACTCCGGGCATAATTGAAAGAGAGTTTTTGGCACTATTGGCTGGAGTAAGCACTGGGTAAGTTTTCAAGAGTCTTTTGATGGTCATCTTGGACTGATGAGAACCATCCAAATAGTACGTGGATGAGTACGTTATGGCAGGCAATGCTGACACGACGATATTCCAGGACCCAAGTATATCTACCTAGCGGCGGAGTAATAACTCGTTCAAATTACTTCTGTAGGGACTATGGATATCATCGTGAACGTCATATCTCGTGGGAATCCATCCTCTCTTCACGAAGCATCCAAATCTAAAGAAAATTTCCTGCACTCTCTCTCTCTTTCAACTCATCTATCAACCTTAGACCTAACTTGTACATTGCTGGCTGTCTCTCTCTCTCCAAACTCACCTATCAACCCTAGACCCAACTTGTACACAGCTAGCCAACTCAGCAAGATGTGAACACAGAGCGTGGCCGCCGAAATGTAGGCGCTGGGCCGGACTATGCTTTGCGCCTGGAGGAACTTTTGTATGGGGAAGTTCAAGGCGTAGCCGAATATCTGCGGGATGAGGCCGTACACGAATACTGCCGCCGCAGACGCCACTTCTGTCGATTCTCCGAGCAGGAGCAATATGGGCTTGGACAGAACGTAGATGATGGTGAGTGGTATTCCGGTGGCGGTGAGCACGACCATCGCTCTTTGCATGTAAATGCCCAGCATATCGTATCGGCTTGACCCGTAAGCTTGGCCACATAGTGTCTCAACGGCACTTCCCATCCCTAGCTGTTACAGAAAAAAGACCAATGCTAGGTTATCTAGATTCATCTATAAAATTGAGAATGTTGAGGGACATGACAGAGTCCAAGGATGAAGGAGCTTTATTGCATTGAGCCAATGAACTTTCCAACCTAGGAGAGGAAAAATGTCAAAGAGGGTTTTAACAATTGCTATAGCAAGCGAGTAACTAGTAATGAGATAGTGTTTTGGGAATCAAGAAGATAATTTTTTTCTTCTTTGACAAAAGAAGAAGATGAAATTCTAAATGTTGGAGATGAACGCTTCACTTGCTTAAAAAGAAGATGAGTTATTAATGGAAAAAATAAAGTTTCAAACTCTATCTCGATGTATTGAAACTCCTATAGGACATCAGAATTAAAATAAGAAAATCGAAGTTTTTACATTAGCATTTTGGAAATGAAATGAATGTTGGTTAGAAGTCATTGTTACATTGGAAATTCAAAGTACTTATTTGTAGAAATTGATTCAGCTATTGGCATGAAAGTAAATGGCTGAAAAGTTGGAGAGTGGGTTATGTAGCTACACCAACCATAAGGCCATAGGCAAAGAGTTGGATCCCACTGTTGCCGAGATTAGCGGCGGCGAGCTCGAGGTTCCCGAGGTGGCCGGCGAAGATGCGCGTCGAGAGAGACATGAAGTTGTTGATCATGTAGACCATAACAGCAGGGGCGGCCAAAAAGAACAGCAGCTTGAGTTCTATCCAAGTAGCCAACCGGAGGCGATTGAAGTAAGATAACTCCATGTCGGTGAGCACGGTCTCCAACTTAGGGTCCACTTGGTGTGGCGAGGGAGGAGCTGCGGCCGCCGGTTGTTCTTCCTCAGCCGGCGAGAGCAGCGGCACCGTGGAATTGCACTGCTCATCTCTGGACTCCATCATGGTTCCGGAAGTCTTTGCAGCTGGTGAGGGGGTGATCGGATATAAAGAGGTACGAGAAGGCCCAAAAGATGGGAGATACGCGCATAGGTGGTGGTGGTAATGGAAAATTGAAATCTTGTAGGGGAATTCTGGAATAATTTTGAGAAGGTGGTTCGTTTTCCTGCTGTTTCACTTTTGGTAATGCTCTGGTGCTCCTTCCACGTGACGTCAATGTATAGATGCTTGAGTCGCATATGCTCTCCCTTCCTTTTGTAAGCTTCTGTGTGGCCTTGAGAGTCTTGTTGGTACTTGGAAGCTTGGCCAAATGAGAGATATTCATTAGTTAATTAAGGTACCAATAGCATCTGGTACAAGATTAATTATTCAATTCCCCCCGTCCCTTTTAATTACTCTTAGTGTAGTGTAGTGTCCTGTTGATCTTGACAGTGGATTGAGAGCGACAGTGGTAAAACATGGTATTCGAAAAGTAGAACAAGGGATTTTACTCGTGGAACATGTTGTGTATTGTTGTTGTTGTGATATTAATGTGGAACCGGCAGGATATGACTTCTCACATTTTTAGGTTAGTTGCTTCAATATAAGCTTTCATGCGTAGCCTTCCAATAACCGTAATTGATTGCATTAAAGTATGGAGGCTTGGTTGGTGCAATAAATCACAATAATGACATGAGAAATTTATGTAATTTAGTTTGAGTGTTGGTACCTATCCTATGGGAAGAGCTAATTTATTATAATTGAAGTTTCAAAATTACAATCGTTCACATGTTTTAGTATTCCCTCACCTAAATTAAACCCAAATCTAAATGGTTTATAAATAAATAAGGAAATATATCACCGAGAAACTCCAAATATGGACACTCGTGGCACATTTATCGTAAATTAATTTTCGTGCCACAAAATCCACAAATTGATATATGTCTAAAAAATCTTGAAATTGAAACATCCGCGTCACATTTATAAACGTACCACATTTGCTTCAAATTGTGTTAAATTTGAATTTTTGTTTGGTATATATGACATTGGAGTATTAGTTTGAAATTTTTTATGATATGAAATATAATAAGTGTACCAATTTGAGGTGGATATAGTATGAATATACTAATTTAAATTTTTTATGTGGTAAAAATAAATTTGAGATAAATATGATAAGTACGTATCAATTTTTTTTTTTTTTTGGACGAAGGTACGTATCAATTTGAAGTGTTTGTTGACATGAATAACTCGATTACACAGCAACAACCCGCCATCTGTCCGATGCTCCTCGATCGGAGCGCTCCCTCGTGCTGCTCAAAGATTGCGCTGTACTCGAGAGCCCACAGGCTGTTTTCCACAAGAAAAGACGAGAGAGGTAAAAGTAAAAATAAAAACACTATTTTTTTACTTTGTTTTCTTTTCTCTGACAAAGACCCTTTCACCCCACATTAAATATAAATAATTATCTATTTATAACACTTTAGAAAAAAAAAAATCCTGCATTTTACTCTTATTTCTCTGTTGTGCGGCTAAATACAGAAGTCAAACAACCAGACATCTCCTTCGACCAAAACTCGAATAAGCCAGTAACCTTGGCCCCCTGTTCACAACCAGTCGAGGCAACTACCTCGTCTGACGAAACCTAACCCAAGTAAGTTCAAATTTGACATATAATTTAATAAGTCACTTAAAAACCTCCTTAACATAAACATATCTATGTTTGATGAACCTATGTCTTACTTACTTCATTAAAAAATTCCAAAGTATGTAGTTTAAAAATTCATATAAATGATGTGCGCTTGTTCACATGGGAATCAAACATTTGGAGCATGTTTCATACCTAAACGACAAATATAAATATTTTTGACAAATATAGAAAGCGTGTACTCTTAACAAATTCTATGATGGATTTATCATAAAACAATTATTTAAAATAGTTTAGTGCTTTCTTATTTTCATTATTCCAAAATTACCATTTTCTTGACTCACACACAAATTTCTATTTACTTCATTCCCACAATGGGCACCGTTCTTTTCATTATTTTTTCAATGAATAATCAACAAGCATCTCATCCCATCACCAATTTTTCACTAAGTTCTCTGTTCTTTCATCTGAGACATTATTGAATTCTTTTTCCTATCTTAGTGATTTACTTCTATAGGGAAATCTACCGCTGAAAAAGCTCATGGAAATTACTTTTGACGCTTGTTTTCTTTTTCAATTCTAGATTCCAATCAGTAGTTTCTTGGCTTTTGCTGAAAAGCACACATTTTATGGATAAAACATACATCTTCTGATCTTTGGCATTGGAAGCATGACATTTTTAATCTTTTGATTCCGAAACGATGATGCTAATTGCTAGTTGTCATTCATCCCTATCTTACCAAAGCCAACTACCGAAGAAGTTCTGTAAACAGGCAATATTTGGAAGTAGGGTGATGAAAGGACCGAGACAGATCATTTACGTTTCTCAATTGTGGTGGGCCTTGTTCTCGCTAAGAATGCTAGCGGTGGCGATATAAATGGGGCTGTTGTCTAGGTTGGTTGATGTATAAATGTCAATTTATTCGTTGATTGGAGAGTTGAAATTGAAGCGAAACCTTGATTCATCTTTTTTTTTTCTTTAAATATATTATAAGTGAAATTCTAGATTTATTGTACAACCTTTTTTTTTCCTTTTGTTTTTGTTTTGTTTTTGTTTTTTTTTTTTTTGTGTTTCTTAACAATCAGAGGCAGAGGATTACTTGGATCTTTTATAAAGATAACTTTTATGTATTGTTTTGCCACTCATTTTTGTTCATTAGTTTGCATTTGTAATCACCTAGTCCTAATCATTTCAAATGTGTCAATTTAGTTTTAAATCTTTTAACAATTTACCAATTTAGTCATTCCAACCAAACTTAGTCGGAAATTGATGACGTGACTAGTCAGCGCCAACCATCCTATGTAGCATGATCAACATTGATATGGACAATTTTTGTAATTTAATTTAATTTAATTTAATTTAATTTTTGTATTCTTTTTTTTTTTTTCATTTTTTTCCTTCTCCTTTCCTTTTCTCTTCCCTTTTTCCTCTTTTTTCCCCCTTTTTTCCTTCCACTAGCCGTCAAAGGGTTGGTGGAGGTGGCAAGCCTCTCCTCATAGGCCTTAGTGAGGGTAAGCCTCGCCCTCACCTAATCTAGTCAACGGGTTGGTGGAGGTGGCAAGCCTCTCCTCATAGGCCTTAGTGAGGGTAAGCCTCGCCCTCACCTAATCTAGTCAACGGGTTGGTGGAGGTGGCAAGCCTCTCCTCATAGGCCTCAGTGAGGGTCAGCCTCGCCCTCACCTAATTTAGTGAGGCAATCATTGCTAATGGCCAGTGAGGATAGTCATCGCTTGAGCCCAACAAGGGTGTTGAGCCCCTCACTGGATTTCGACAATCTCTACTAGCCATTGATGACGCTTGGCGTTGGCTAGTGGAGGGAAAAAAAGGAAAAAAAGTAAATATAAAAATAAAATAAAAAGAGAAGGAAAGGGAAAAAGGAAGAACAAATTTAGAAAATTAATAAAAAATTGCAAAAATTGTCCATGTCAATGCTAGCTGCGTGACGTAGGAGGACCAAAGTTGACTAGACCACCATGTTAGTGATTTTAGGATTTAGAACTAAATTGGCAAATGTTCAAGATATATAGTATTAAATTGGTACAATTGAAAGGCTTAAAATTGAATTGACCGCAATATAATATATTAAGGTTTTTTTTTTTAACAATTTTTCTATTAACATGAAAAAGAACATGTAGTTAATCATCTCGAAAAAACCCTTTTTCTTTCATCTATGTACACACTGCATGTATCTTAGTTTTTGTCGAGAGCAATCCATGCAAACAATAGCTTCCTAGCTATCATGTGTATATCAATGACAAATTTCAATTATCTAAGCAATCTAAGGCAACTCATTGTAGGAGTGATTATAGTCCGGATTGGGCTGGTCCAAGCCCTAATCCAGAGACCAAACTACATAGTATTGGTCTCTAATTTTTGGGATGGATGACCAAACTTATTCAGCTTGGGATTGAGAACCAAACTGACCCTAGAGGTTCAATTTGGTTTCAGAGTCAACCTAAGAATAATCGATTATTTATTTATTTATTTCATTTTTTATATTCCTCAAAAGGACAAACATACTATTTTAAATTACATATCCATCAATAATGCAGTATTGAACAACTAAACTATGAACTCCAATACATATTCAATATAAATATAAGATAAAGTAACAATAGCAATTTGCACTTGTTAAAAGTAACAAACTATAAAAATGAACATGCAAGTTGAGAGAACAGAGGGGAGTGGCAAGGCGAGTGAACAAAGGCAAGCGACAAGGTAAGCAAGGTACAGGTGAGCGAGCGAGGCCGAGGTGAGTGAAGATTTTTTTTTTTTTTTTTTTAGTTAGGGCTGAGTTTTTCCCTACTTTCTAATGTATAAAACAAACTGAAATAAGAGGAGAATGAAGGAGGAGTTAGAGTTTTAAGTAAAATGTTATGTATAAGGTTGGTCCAACTCAAACCAACCCTAAATTCTCATAATCGAGAGTCAACCCACACAATGCGGGGTATAGAGGTCCCAGGATCAAGGAGTGACCCGAGATTGATTGGGTTGGGCCGGTCTAGGGTCGGTCTAGGGTTGATCTTGGACCAATGCTCACCCCTAGCTCATAGCCCAAGCTTGTTAAGGAGGATCATTGAATACTCACATATATACCGGTGTTTATTCATGCATGAGAAAATCTCCCAACGTGTCATCAATAATTATTCTAGAAGGGTTTGTTAGAAAGATTGGATTAGACACTTTTTAAATATATTTAATAAATGAAAGATCGATTTTTCAAAACTATAGTCATGTTCATCACGCATGCCAAAGAGATCACACCTATCGTAATTAATTAGAGGAAAGTTGTGAATTTTTTCCTTATATAAAGTAACTTAATAAATTAATGTCCTCATAAGAGCATTTTTGAAATAAAATCCTTGCAAAAGACAAATGATTTTCACCGTTCATTATTAGCGTGGGTAACAACGTCTGAAGTTCGCATTCAAAGCACTGCAACATGCACGAAAATTTAGAGATTCGAATTGTATGTCAGTGTCCCAGTTGACGTTGCCTGCCGGAATTTTTTTTTTTTTTTTAGGCATCTCTGCGAAAATGGCTGTCTAACTTTCAAAACCTACCCATCGGTTGCCTATCTTCAGCTTCAAGTCTTCAGCTATTCATTACTTCTACATAAATAAGTAAGCATGAGAAAAAAGGAAAAGGACAAAAGGGTTATGATTCGATAGCGATTCATACAATTATAGATCGCAATACCTAATATCAAGTAATCTTTATTTTCATGCCATTAATTCCACCACTAATTCTAATTCTAATTAAGATTGTGATACATTTTAGTGCTCCCATATGCACTTCGATCAACCTCAACCAACCCCTCTATTTCAAAGTCACATAGAATAAAATTTGAAAGTCCGATATGTGGCCTTTGACCCTTAGACGATGAGTAGATACCGTGGATCCATATGCTAAAGTTTCCGAATATGTCGCATCAAGGTCAACTCGACCTTTCCAGTTAGCCAACAACCACGGATCAAAAGCGGGCCTGGCAAGGGTTCTCGCCCTCCTAATTGCTTGTTGTCTAATGTAATTTTATAATTTATATATTTTCCTAATTTATCAAAGTTAAGATAAATTAATTCCTTTATGATGCCCCTCAGCTATGAAATCGTAATATCCGAACTACATTACTTTGCATGTATCTGGTATTATATCTTTTTTTTTTGGTTATCTCAGTCGTATTGAGACAATATTTGAGAAGCTTTTGTATCTTTCATTAGTACACATTTTTGCATTGTGGTGGTGCTTTCCCATGAAGCTGGACACATCCTCAGCATGAGCTGCGTACCGTGGCTTAAAGCACCTCTTGATTAGCCCAACATTTACTTGATGACAAAGCAATCTAATTTCTCAATCCACATTAAGAGCAATGTAATACTTACACGATTGTGTTCGGCTTACATTAGATGTAAATTGATTTACAGGAGTGTATGGTTATCCTTTCGTATGTCGAGATGACTGGCAGATACAAATCCTCATTTTTTTTCTTTTTTTGGAGAAATTCGAGCGGAGAAAAAGATTTGTAGGTCTATATAAGTTTGGAAACGTGCATGGAGACTTGAGGAATTTGTTTGGCCGGTGAAGGGAAAATCTTCGGTCTACTAATGATGGGCGAGTACAAATAAGTCAAATGAGCTAAGGCCTCCAAATAACAATGAAAAAAAACCATGCTTTATGAAAAGACAGAACAAAAGAAAAAAGAAACAAGAGGACCAAGAATGGCTGCTTCAATCAAGAAGATACTCATATCTTCTGCTAATTGTAATTTTTCTGATTTTTTCCTCCCCTTTATTGTTGCTGGAAAATTGTCATGTTGGCTCTTATTTTGGGGTTCAAGGGCAAATCAGTTCAACATGTAATCGGCTGATACAATGCGAAGATCCACATCATTCGTTTGAGAGAGGCTCTTTATTGTCTTCCCATTTGTCCAAACGATTTCTTGCTTTATCAACCTGAAAATGCAAATTTCATACGCACATTAAGATTTAAAAAAAAAAAACCAAAAGAAAAGAATAATCATCCTTTTATTCAGCAAAATGGTCTTTCCTATTTGATCCTATTCCACGAGATAATGACATTGCGGTCATCGTATTCTAATTTTTTTGAAAGCAAACTATTTACTAAAGATTTGACATCGTTGTAGGATTTATTAGATGGAAACATTTGGAGTGAGGCCAATTGCTCATAGCCAACCTTGATTTGGAAGCACAATAATCATTAAATCCAATTAAAAATTATGTTAGGAGTATTTTGGATGACTTTCAAAGTCCACCCTTCGAGTATGTTGTCTTATCCGCGTGCCGAGATGTAGATTGCTTAAACTAATATAAGAGAGTCGAGAACCACAGGCCATAAACAAGTCGAGCAGAACGTTAGGTCGAAATTATCTATTGTTGAGCAGCTCCTTCACCTCAGGAATTGTTAACTCACTTTAGACATCATTATAAAGTTGACCAAATCTAGTAGACCCAAAGCGATGCTTATCAGCTTGCTATCATTCATCTTTGAAAGCTCAATGAAAATAAACCTTGCCCACTCATTGATCATGGGGACCATAAGAAGATTTTTTTTTTCCCTATCTTATCTTGGTTATCTATCCATGTATGCATGATGATGATGAATACGATCATCAAATCTAGTTAAAGAAAGAATAATCGTGTTAATCAGGTGCGGTTACCTCTTTTGTCCCAGTTTGTCCGAGACGTGAACCAGATTAGAATCATGGTCTGGATTAGAGTGCCTCCAATCATGCCAGACCAAATTCCCTGCACCATAAGCCAATCTCTCAGATCATCATTTCTCATGCAGAAATTTCCGCTGAGTGTCCGCGTGCCCAATTACTCGACTAAGAGAAGCCGATTATCGTTCTTATAAACCCTAATCTTCCAAGAAAGAATCATTGAGAGTCCATACCTTAGCTCCGAAATCAAATTTGAAGCCCAAGAGCACGCCAATTGGAATGCCGATAATGTAATAGCATCCCACGTTCACATACGCGACAAAAGCTTGCCATCCACACCCGACAGCCACTCCTTTATTAAAAAGTAATAAAAGAATGCAAACAGTAAGAAAAGTTATCGTGATCAAGATCGTTTGTCCTCCAAGCAATCAATCTCCTGCCCAATGTCTTCACAGACAGATACATTCAACGACCAGTCCACGAAAGAACAGAAGAATCTAAGACCGTTAGTTATTGCGTTGCTTCTTTGGGATCGCAGAGCGACGCTTTGAGAAAAGAAAGGATTTGGTGTTCCCGGGGAATTGAAATGACCTAGAGAAAAGAGACAAACCACTTCATGCCAACAAGGCCCGTTGGCGTATGCTGCATACCTCGTCGTCTTTCAGTGAAGGAATCATTGATTGAAATGATGAAGTAAAAACGATCACGTCTCGCCGGACACTCTTTATGTTCTGAGCGGAAACACTGACAGACCCCCGGTTATTTTACTTGATTTTGTTTCTATGTCGAGGATAAGCAACAGAGCAGGCACATTATCATGTTCTTTCCAAAACTGTGCGGACAATCCGCTAATGGATTCCCTCATTAGGTTGCGACTCATTCAGCTTTTCTCATCTTTGTCAGATAACAAAGATATGCGCAGCACTATCGACCGAGTTCCAAGTCACTAAAAGTTTAATTGTTAATTCACTGAAATTGGTTAAGTCAATAGCAGGCTTTCCAATATTTCACATTTAGAATAAGAAATCGACCGAGAGAATTCACGTACGGGTCTCTAATTTTTGGGTTTAATTTTTTTTAGTTGGTTCATTAGACTAATAATGAGAATATAATTGAAGAAAAAAAAATCAACAGTGGAGTCTTTATCACACTTTGCGTTAGGTAATTTGTCACGAAAAGACAAAACTCTCCATAAGATAAATCAACAAATTGCATACATGCATGCATCCATGAACATCATGCCAACGTACAAGTCCAAATCCGATGGTATGAATGATGATGAGCATCTATTCTAATCAAATCTAGCATGATCTAACATTCAAACAGAGAAGTAGGTGGAATGGATTATTGTGCTCGAACCACATTACCACACAGGGACTACAAAGCTCCATCCCATTATTCTAGAACAGTAAAAAGCAAAGAAGGGCTCGATTAGATATATATATATATATATATATATATATATATATATATATATATATATATATATATATATAATTTCTGCCTAAGTTTTGTAATTTTGCAATATATTTAAGTCAAAGAAATTTCAATATATATATATATATATTCAAACTCGGGTATGGCACAAGATATGGGGCAAGTCGCAACTAAAGTAAATTACCATGTGGTGATTAATGATTTATATGGGATTCGATTGCTACCACATAAATGATTACTTATCAAACCAAAAGTCAAGTAATTTTTTTTAGTAATTAGTGGTTACTAATGATCATAGGGATCGATTGGACAAAAAAGTTTGTCACCAATGTAGCCTAATCAGCCTATTCTTAACTACTCAATCGATAGATGACTTGGCACTTGAAAAGCCTATGATTGCAACCAATAATCTATTGTCGGATCCCAAAGTACATGATTCGTGTCTTTATTTGGATGAGTGACGGTTCAAATTGGCCACCGCTTTCCGTGCACATGACCTACGTCTCCTAAAATTCAATGAGTCTAAAAGATGTCTTTTGATTATTCCAATGTCGAAGATATTTTTTAATGTTTTGGTGTTGTCGATTTGGTCTGGTGCAGTGTCTTTGAATAAATTTCATTTTTTTTTTAATGGAAAGCGGCGCCGGCGTGGAATTTAATGTTAGTCGATCCAATCCCCATGCTAACAAAAGGAAAGCCGCAACTCCTAGACATTAAGAAGTTATAAACTTTGAATAGTATATGGGGCAATATTTTTCTAAGATTATATATTTATTTCTACCATCGATATGATTGAGGCACTATTCATTGTAGGGTAGAGAGTTTACGAAATATATTATCTTCTGAGTAGAGTTTAGAATCAATTTGATGTATCCTGCTAAGCACTTCAATTTTATTGAATGATGAATTATGGCCCACTTATATAAAAATATATTAAATCAAATAATATATTTTCCTCTATTATTTTTCTAACTATCGAAACCTCCAAAATGATACCATTGTCCCAATTTTATTTCCTATCATATAATTCATTCCAACTTAACCGTTAGTGTTGTATGTGTCATCCAACATGACAAGCTTATACATCTATCAATTTGACGTGACATATCCAATGAATGACATGACACTTGGAAGGAATTGCGATAGAGAATCAAATTGGGATGGTGGTGCCATTTGAGGGTTTTCGTGACAAGCTTATAAAATTATTGATTCGGTTTGACGAATTTGAAGAATGACATGACACTTTGAAGGAATTGCAATAAAGAGTTAAATTGGGATGTCAGTGCCACTTGAGGGTTTTCGAGGGTTAAAAGTAATTTGAAATAAATACGCTCGGATGATATAAGTTCAAAGATTTTTCATGGTATTATTCCTTAAAAATGAGATGAATGCGATGGGACTTCACCTGAGAGAACGGGCTGAATGCCATTGAGGATGATGGAGACGGCGAGGTAGGGGGAGAGCTCGGAGACGGCATCGGAGACGGTGGTGCCGCTCGTGAAGACGTAGCTGATGACATTGCGCAGCGCCAGCACCACGATCGCCAGGAAGACCGCGATGAGGAAGGAGCTGGACGTCACCACGATCACCGCGAACGACGCTGCTCTCGGGTGCCCGGCTCCCAGCTCGTTGCTTACCCTCACGCTGCATTACACAAACACTTTGCCAAATTCAAGGCCCAAAAAAGGAAAAAGAACACAAAAAAAATGCATCTAAATTCATAGGAATATATGAAATTACATTTCGATCGAAGAGATTTATAATGAAATGAATATATATATATATATATATATATATATATATATATGTGTGTGTGTGTGTGTGTGTGTGTGTGTGTGTGTGTGTGTGTGTGTGTGGAATTTATAAATGTTGGACGAATGTGGGGACAATTTGTGAAATCTAAAAAAATTCTAAATTTATTATACGATGGCCAGGACATCTTTGTATGTGGCTAGTGACCCTTGCTGACTCTTGGTAAAAGATTTTTTTAAATAAGAAAAGAAAGGAAAAGAAAAAAACAATTTTTTTAAATTAAAAATTAAAAATAATATTTAAAAATGTCGACGTAAGCCTGACCTTGCCATATATGATGATCAATATTTATGTGATCGATTTCCAGATAAAATTGACTGAATGATCTCAATTGACAAATTGTGAAAATGTTTAGGACTTATTTAATATAATTGAAGGTTTATGACTAAATTTGCACAAGTATCATAGGTTTAGAACTTATTTGGTAATTTCCCCAAAAATGTGATATCAACTTCTCACTTTTTTTGGATTTTCAACTTATGCAAGCACAAGCATCGTGAGTGCTTGCATGCTGTATGCCATTCTTTACGTGACATGAGAACAAAACATGAGGAAAATGCGTACCCCACTCAACTAGCTAAAAGCTAACATGGGTCGACAGCTTTTTATGCATTTCTTTGATGATAAGTTCTTTGGAGTCACTTTCTAAAATATTTCGCCCGAAATGCCAAAATAACATTAATTGATTAAAAAGAAATTATAATGGTTGCAACGACTTTCTCGACTGACCTTGCAGCTGCATTGAATCCCACAGAGATCATGTAGACCCATCCGGAGATCGTCATGCTGCAACACGAATTGATTAAAATAAATTGGTTGGATCTCATGATAAGAGGGACAAACAATTGAATAAGCAAAAAGCAATATAAGGAAGCACAAGAGGAGACAAGGCGTCTCGAGAGATTTCTAGTTGCCTAGCATCGGAATTATTCGCGCGGCTTAAATGGACGAGGACCATGTGTTCTTTTCGTTCAAAATGAACCCTAGTCCACACGAAAATACCGTATGGTTTCCTATAGCAGTCCGAACAAGTACAGTTGCATGGATGTCCAAGTCATGGGGACTGCCGTTTTTGGCCCCTTCTGTTCTGGCGTCTGTCGCGGGTTGCGGGCTTCGCGAGGAGTATTAAATAAGAGAAGGAGACTGGCTTGTCCAATTGGGAATAGTAGAGGAAGGACCGACGGTTGATGTTCTCGCACCGGGAAGGACCCAAGTATCTAGACACTGGTCCAACTTGCCCTCCTAAGACGCATTCACCTAACCCTAGGGTATAGCAGCCGGCGAGGGCATCGATCGGCCGCTATGTACCTTAGTTGATATGGTGAGTGACGTGATAGTCTATGAGCTGCGCATGCTTTTAAATAAGCAGCTCATATTATATACATTCGGTAAGAATGTCAGGAATCAGTCAATTGTGTCATTGTTATGAACTGACTTTTTGCATATTTAGTGCTAGTCATACTATCTATCTCTATAGTCTTTCGAAAGAATCGGAGGAAGAAACATCACCCGAAAGCTTCCGCGAAACTTAGTAAAGCGAAAGGTACGAACTTAAGAAAGCAGCTAGTTTGGACTAACCAGATGGAGAGAGCGTCCAGGGCAATCTCAGCGTTCTGGAGCAGGCCAGCGATCAGCACCAAGATCTGATAATACCAGGTCTCCAGGCACAGCATCACTGCCGACGCCGTCGAGAGCTTCAAGAAGTCCCACAACCCCGTGAAGGCCTGGGAGCTGAAACCCCTCCAGGTGAGCTTGCACCGGTCGCTCACCAGTATGTACACGAACTGCGCCACCACGATGACCCACCACGAGAAGCTCAGCATGAGGGAGGCCCCGAGGAGGCCGACCCCGAGCTTGTAGATCACGATCCAGCTAAGGAGGAGGTGCACGGCGAAGGTCGCGGCGGATATGTAGGCGCTCGGGAAAACGATGCTCTGCGCCTGCAGGAACTTCTGGATCGGGAAGTTGGCGGCGTACGCAAAGATCTGGGGGATGAGGCCATAGACGAAGACCGCCGCCGCGGACGCGATGGAGGTGGACTCGCCGAGGAGGAGGAGGATTTGCTTGGAGAATATGTAGATGAACATGACTGGGATCGCGGTCGCCATCAGGAGGATCGTCGATCGCTGGAGGTAGACGCCGAGCATCTCGTACTTGTGGGCGCCGTAGGCTTGCCCGCATAGCGTCTCCACCGCGCTCCCCATCCCGAGCTACATCGGCGGCGGATCAATGCACCGGCCAGCGATTTTGCAATTGATACGTCAGGCAGAGCGAAGGACAAAGTACAACATTAACGAAGCAATTCAATAGGAGGCCTATGCGAGTTAAAACGTTGTTTTCCGTGTGTCCGTGTCCAATGCTAAAGAAACATACGGGAGTTTCGGGACAAGTGGGACAGACCTTACTTGACTTTCTAGGAAAGATGATTGAAACGATGTCATGGACAAAATGATTGCGTACCATGAGGCCGTAGGCGAAGATTTGGATGCCATTGTTGCCGAGGGAGGCAGCGGCGAGCTCGAGGTTGCCAAGGTGGCCGCAGAAGATCTGGGTGGACATGGAGGTGACGTTGTTGAGAAGGTAGACGACAACGGCAGGCGCGGCGAGGCGGAAGAGGGTGTTGAGCTCGATCAGCGTGGCCCGCCAGAGGCGCCTGAAGCGGGGCAGCTCGGTGTCGGATAGCATGTCCTCCAGGGCCGAGCTCACCGTCTCCGCCGCGGGCTGCTGCTTGGGTTGCAACAGCGGTTCTTGGTGCTGGTCGCTTTCGTCACTGGCTATGATGCCTTCTCTCCCTGTAGAGTCCATCTCTCTCTCTCTCTCTCTCTCTCTCTCTCTCTCTCTCTCAGCAGTTTACGAGTGAGAGTGGGCGGATTGAAATTAAGGTCCCAAATAATCTGCTATATTTATCCTCTAGCAAGGGAAAAATTCTAGGTCTCTTATAGATAGAGGATAGAGCGAGGAACGTGGGCCGAGAAGAGATTCAGAATTTGAACAAGCCCGAAAATTCAGCATTTGTACATTTGGGGTCGCACCCTAAAATTGGTGACGTCATAAAATGGAATTTGTGCATGTGAGCGTATGTGCAAAGGAGATAAAAGTGGCTTTCGACACTAGCAAATACCAGTGCCACGAAGAAGAATCAAACGCAGCCGTGTCAACATCACTCTTGGTGGCTCAACATATTTTCAACAGCTTGGTAAAAGAAAATTAAAAAAAAAAAAATCATAACCATTACTTAGCAAAATGAAAGAAATGACACGTGTCAATTTCTTAGCGACCCTTTCCCCTTTTTTTAATAATGATAATTCTAGTATTTCACGAGTATTGCGCCCTTTCTTAGCAGGTTTTAAGGTTGCAATTGACTTCCTCGTTGAGCACCATATGGTGTGAGATGGCGCCGTGGCCTGCGCAATAAAGAAAACCTTTTGAAGAAAGAGATGGTTGTTGGATCATGCATGACGAATCTTAGGAACTACCAAAGTCTAATTTCTATTTGTACTCGTGAGTAAAATGGCTGTTGCATGTGTTAGTCAAACCCCAATTGTAGCCATTGATTTTTGTTTTTGTTGGTGTTGTTGTCTTAGACAAGGAACTAATTTGAAGTTTCAGAATGAATGATGGCTCAAGCCGTTTTGAGCTCGAGGCTGCATCCGGCAATTCATTTCCTTGAACTCAAACTTGAACTCGAACTCGACACAAGTAAAAAAGGAAAATTGACCTAACACGGAAGTTGGGTTTGAGCTCTTCAGCTTTTGAAATGCATGAAAAGCGAAATAAGCTCGCGGGTCCGATCCGATAGGACTGAGTATGTGGCGGCTCCCAAAGTTCGAAAAAGATTCAGGTCAATCTCAAATAATTTGCCAAAGGATCTTGAATAGCCCGCGAGGAGCTTGAGTCATCAATACATTTTTAAGTGTGACATAAATTTCAAATAATTTGCCAAAAGATCTCGAATAGCCCCGGAGGAATTTAAATCATCAATACCTTTTTGGGCGAGATGCAAGAGAAGGGTTTTGTGCGATTATTGCAAATTAAGAGTCTCATCGATTGTGCATATTGCATTATTTCAAAAAAATGTACTTGCCCCGTTCATTCCGAAATATATGAATTTAAAATTTACTGAAAGCTGAAAGTGAATGACTTTACATATTATGAGACATCAAACGTACGGAAAGAAAATTTTCACAATTGGAAAGTGTGTTTAATGCGAGCATTGTGTGTTCATCTTTTTATCTTTAATAGGTTCAAGGAGGTTCAAAGAGTCTTAAAAAGCTAAAATGCTAATTCCAGGTAACAATTGACCTAGACTAAACCAATCCACATCAATCCGACAGTTGCAATTAAAACACTTTCTCTTTCTGTCCATGTCCTCCCAACAGAGCAATGGTGCTGCCTCCACCACGTATTTTCTCTAGGAAACCGAATAATAATTAGGATCTAGTCGATAGATATTGATACGAACATTGACATATGATTTTTGCGTAATATTTTAAAATTCGAATAATATTCTAGATTTGAAGGAAAAGTTAGAAAGATACTTTGACTTTTTGTAAATCTAGACAAATAACCCTAATTGAAATTAACACATGCTCACTTGAACTAAATATAAATTACATTGCCAAATCAGCACAAAACGTAAGCATTTTAGACGTCATCAATATATATTTCACATTGAAAATGAGCATTGAATTGGTCTTGAGAGATCATGTGCATCATGATTATTTTTTTTTCTTTTGGTTTTTAGATTCCATTGTTGGATTAATGAATTTAAGCAAATTTCAAAAAGTATATTTAGGTTCCCCAACCAGTTGCCATGGACTTGTGAAAGAAATTTGCGATCAACTCGTCTTGGTCATTTTATAATATAACTGAAATGATTATCATAGCACCTCTTTTAATAAAACATATGAAGTATCTTTCATGAAAGCGAATCTTTTCGGACATCATTGACAACTACATCAATTTAGTTTTAATCTTACAATAGGTGGAACTTCAACGCCATGGTCATGCATCAAACTAAGAATACTCTCTCTCTCTCTCTTTCTCTATCTCTGTCTCTCTCTCAATCATCTCCATCGCGAATATTCCATCATTATTATTTTGGGTGAAACTAACAAAAAATAAAATAAAGTTCATCCACAAGTTAGGAATCACATTGATCGCGCATATTACTTTATTTCTGAAAGGCAAAAACTACCAAAAAAAAAAAAATCTTTATACATGAATGCCGAAAGACAAACAATATTGGCATAACACTCATGGTTTAACGAAATAAAAAACGATGTTTTACTTGAAAAATCATCTAATGGAATCTTAACGGAGGACAAATGTGTACAAGTTTGAGGTTTTTTATATCATAAGAAAAAATTGTAAATATGTCATAGTGTCATAGTTTGGGGTTTTTTTTTATGTCAACAAAAAAATGTGTTTAAGGTAAATATGTCACAGTGAGCATAATTATAGGTTTTTTTATTGTCTTTTCTCATTTCTAAAAATTTGTACTCATGACTTCCATTCCGATATTTAAAATAAAAAATATTTATCTAAATTGAAATTTATAGAAAGTGGCAAGTTAAAGATAAATGCCGCCCCAAACAGGCTGAATAAAGTACATGACTTTACGCATTATGAGATATTAAATGTACGAAATGAACATTTTCCATATTTGGAGAGTATGCTTATTAGAACATTATATGTTCATCTTATGATATTTCCCTGTTTCAAAGAGTTTAAAATGTTTTCGAGCAAAAAAAAAAAAAATGTTTAAAATGCTGGATGCTTCCTCAAATTAACAATTAAGCATGACTAAAACAATTTACATGAATCTGCCGGCCACGATTTAAAACACTTCTTCTCTACTTTCAATGTCTACAATTAATAAATTCATATGAAGATGATTTGCTTAGCTAATCTTGTCAGCCATTATTAGGAACTAATCTCATTCTAGTTTTACTGTTATGGTAAGTGGGACTTCAACACTATGTTCATGCATCAAATCAAGAGAAAACTCTCTTTACCTTAGTTATTGAATTTGTGATAAAATTACCCAATCAGATATAACTCAATCTACAGTAAATTATGTATCCAAATGAATTCATATTCCACGAGTTTTAACTCAAACGTATCGATCGGGCACATTCCATTATTTCCTTTTTGGGTGAAACACATACGAAAAATTTCATGCATCATTTCAAGTTAGGATTTGCATCAATTGCACATATTCCAATATTTAAAAAGAAAAAAAGAAAACTTGCGCTTGTGACTTTCACTCTAAAATTGAAATATGCAAAAAGAAATTAATTGAATTTAAATTTTTTAGAGAGTTGAATGTTAAAAATGAATTTCACCCTAAACAAGCCCGAGTAAAGTGCATGACTTCGCAAGAGTATGTTTGTGAGAGCATTGTATGTTCACCTTATGATTTTTCCCCGTTTCAAGGAGTTTTAAAAAGCTAGATGATTCCTCGAACTTGACAATTAAGCTCGACGAAAACAATCCACAAGTATCTGACAGCGGCTACCTATAACACTTTATTTTTACTGTCGATGTCTACCATTAATTAAGCATATAAAGATTCTTTTACTTGCCTCGAATCTTGTCAGACAATTTGAGTAACTATCTCATTTTACTTTTAATCTTGTAGTGCTCTCTCTTTCTCTCTCTAGAGTCTTGAGTCAAATTACCAAATTCACGATAAGTTACTCAATCAGATATTGCTCAGTCTAGATGAATTTATACTTTTAAGAGTTTTAACTCAATCGCATTGATCGTCCGTGTTCCGTTACTTCCTTTTAGGGGTGAGACACACATAAATTCTCATGCATTATTTCTACTTAGAAATCACATAGATTACGTATATTTCATTAATTCAAAGACATCTACCACTGTCTGAGTAGTGCAGTCACTACACCAAAAAAAAAAAAAAAAAAAAGAACTAAGAATTTCTCTTTTGCCGTGAACCGTTCGTTTGCGGTTTGCTCTGCCGCCTTTGCCTAAAGCAACAAAATTAGGTTGTCTTGCTCAAAGAAGAACGCATTTTGTGTTGCCATAAATTGGTGAAAAGCAACAAAAATTTGTTGCCGTATATAAAACTAATGGCACCGAAGGCAGGGAAAAATTTGTCGCCTTTGGTAAATTCCTTTTATCACGTTAGGTTTAATTTTTAGGTTATGGACGAAGATACATATTTTTATTTTTTGTCGCCTTAGACATCGTTCGTTTATTTTTAATTGGAATTATGAACAATTTCCCAATAAAATAGAAAAAAAGAAAAGAAATAGGAGGTGAAAACTCGCCAAGGGGTGGCGAACGAAGGATGAAGAACAAATATGAGAGAGAGAGAGAGAGAGAGAGAGAGAGAGAGAGAGAGAGAGAGAGAGAGAGAGAGAGATAGGTGTGCATAGTGTGCATCTTTTTGCTTAGGCCCACCCAATGGACGGGAAAACTCCAGCCCATAATGGACTGGAAAACCACAGCCCATATTAATTTGGCCCAACAGGCAGGAAATTCTTGGGTTTGTTGTCTCAGGGTCGACCCAATACTGAGTTTTTCACCTCAGGTCGTACCCAAAGGCGACCCAACAATAATTTTGTTGGGATAATTTAATCACCGCGTTAGAGATTTCTAGTATAGATTGGCCAAATAAACTACATTAGATGATATGAAGTCAATTAGTGTTACTCATTACACTTGCGAGGTCGACTCACGTGCAGATTGGGTCGCTAAAGCCCATCGTCGTAAATCTTTTTCTCCTAATTAGAGTACTAACCAGGGCCCTTTTGGAATGTCCTTTGTTTAGAAACACTTAGGTTTTGTTTCCATGGCAACACGTGAATGAATGAAAGACGTTGCATTAGACCAAAAAAGTTACATTAGACGATGCAGCATATGTACTTTGGAGAGATGTGCCCTCCACCATTAGGGCAACAACCACTTTGATGATTAGTTGACCATGTTGATTGGAGATCTGCCTTAATGAACTGGGGTGGTTGAAATAAAATAAGGAGCGAAATGGGTACGACCCCCATGTGGTTATGCTGCGGAATCTCGCCAATAATGGTAATGCGATTAAAAAATGATTATTAAAAGCAATGGTGAAGCAAAATGCATGCCTTACATCTAGGTTAAAGCATTTAAGTTATCTACTCATCCGTCATCAAGTTGTGCGTAACAATGAATGCATGCTAATGTTGATCCAGTCGAGAATTTCTATGTTGAATCATTGACAAAATTGAAACGATGTGTATGTGCTAACTGAAGGAGTTTATAAATGGATACCCATTCTGTGATTTTGTTAAGGCCTAATCTAGTCCCATTAATGAGGAATTAACGAGGAATCAACAAATGGGTTTCCATTCCATGTACTTTCATTGCATAGAATTAGACCATATTCACATTACATTGTGACAATGTTTAAGGTCTTTCATCGGATAATTTATAAAATGGGTTTTCTAAAGACCCCTCCGACCAGTTCTCGCATGAATTGCTAATATAAAGTACATCCCTACCGTTGAACATTCAATGGTTAATATGTGGTCACCTTCTCAATTTTTTCGTTTTTTTTTAGCTTTTTATCTTTCTTCATTTCTGGTCTTTTTCCAAATGATTTGGCCCTTTGCTGATTGAAAAACAAAAAAACATAATGAAATAATTTAAAAATCCTTAAAACAACGTTGTTTTGAGCCCCCATCACACATAACATATTGCCAACTATGCAATGTAAGATGAGTAGTGATAATTGGATCATCACGTTAGAGATTTCTAGCCTAAATTGGCAAGATGAATTACAATGAAAAATCTTCATAAGGTCTAGGACAACATTGGCCAAATTGGAAAATTTAGGAGTGAATTAACAACCATATAATATGCTTAAAACTTTTTCTAATTTGGCCAATGCTGTCGGTGCGAAAACAGCCCAGCAATCAATGGAGGTCATGCTCATCAAGTTTTCAGCTAAAGTAAAGTTTAATGTGCAGAATCCTGTGACAAAAGCATAACGCAAGGTAGCATTCAAGACATTGAGGCAAAGCTCATATGAATGTGAGAGACAAAGTCTCGTCAAACATAACTCAATGCCATATGGTGTCTAGACCCAGTTCTTCATTCACTCTCCACCTGCTCCCTCATTAGCTCTTGTTTTATGAGTTGGGCTTGCTTGTATCTTTCTTTATTTTCAGATGAAAAGAGTGAAATTGAGAGTCCAAATGAAAAAATATAGTGTATTGAAGCTAAAATCATTGATATCCAAAAGGAACAGGTCGAGATGCATGACAAGATAAATGGAGTTTTGGCTGTATTTAACAATCATCTTGGGGTTTATATGACGCTTTACAACGTTGAAATAGTGATGCTTGATATGCACTCATATATATGGTCATTTTGGTAGGGATGACGCTCCATGTTATGAGTTTATACTCGAAGATACAAAAGATTGGTAGGAAGCGAGCAATTTGATCAAAGAGTTGACTGAATTACATGTTGAGGCTCAGACATTGAGTGATTCCAGAAGATTAGCAGAGGAATTCTCGACTTTTGCTTCTAACTTGAAGCATAGTCTATCGGCATTTTCCTACATTTTCATGTCTTTTCTGATCATCCCAGTTCTATGCCTGCTTATTATATATGGTGGGATGATTTATTACTCTTCTTAAGAAGGTGGTAAGATAATTGCTCTCTGTCTTTTTGAGTTATGTTCAATTACTAATGTTTGGTCTGATGTGCTTTAATAGTCAAAGCAAATAAAGTGTCCAACCTGTCCTTAAATTCATTGAGGAAATATGAGAATTAGCAGGTAAACTTTTCTCTTAGTTATATAATGTCGGAAAGAAATTCAACTTTGTATGCTATGCATTAGAGATGTGGCTGGAGCTCAATTTTAAAACCAGATTGCTCGTGAGTATCACTTTTCACAACAGAGAATTGCCACAAACTCAATTTGCATTCTATTGGTTGCAATTGGCTTTGGTAGTTAATCTCTACGCTAAAAAAAATGTTGGGTCATTGTTTTTTACTGTTTGGACCAAATGAAGGAGAGCCTCTTTTGTTCTGTTAATAGGAGCCATCAATTGACCTATCAACAATTGCTTCTTTGACCGATGCCTCTCAATCAATGAAATTATGCTTCTGTGAAGATCGATCTTTAGTAGTTGAAATAGTTGCAGTTTTCATGATACAGGAGAAAAAGAGGAGAAAGAACCGAGTCCCTGAAGACGTGGGAGAGAAGAAGAAGTTGGCCGGTAGTTTTTGCAACAAAAGCCATGACAAACCTCTCTTGAACTTTGAGCGGTTTAAAGTAAGAGGCCTCATCTTGTATAACGGTTAGAGTAGGAGATCTAGTATGGCGGGTAAGGTAGAAGCTAAAATCCTTGATATCCAAAAGGAACATGTGGAGATGTAGGACATGGCAAATGGAGTTTTGGCTGTATTTAACAATCATCTTAGGGTTTATATGAAGCTTTACAATATCGTAACAGTGATGCTTGATATGCACTCATACATATGATCATTTTGGATTTTAGGGACTTTTTTGGTAGGAATGATGCTCCAGGTTATGAATTTATACTCGAAGATACAAAAGATTGGTAGGAAGCGAGCGAGTTTGATCAAAGGATTGACTAAGTTACATGTTGAGGGTCAGACATTGAATGACTCCAGAAGATTGGCAGAAGGATTCTCGACTCTTGCTTCTAACTTGAAGCATTTTCGTGTCTCTTCTGATCATCCAGCGTAAACTTTGGCATGATTTTTTGCATCAAACTCCAGCAAATGTTATGATTAATGGATTCGAGAGTGTGAGATATAGGTTTTAGTAGTTGAATGATCATTAATCGAACAAGGATGGACTTGATTAGGAAGATGAATGTAGAGTGGATGTCCAAAACGAACTTCAGGAACATGTGAAAATCATGTTCAATGCTAAGCATGCACCATTGAAGCTTGAAATGGATGATGCAGTGAATGACATTACGATAATAGATTATGTTATAAGGAACTGTGGTGATAGACTTATTGCTCTAGAAGAAATTATTGAGAAAATGATTTCCTCTACTAGTAGGTGATTGCCCCATACTTGTTATTAGCTACTTGTTTTCTTTTTTTCCCTGTAGACAGTAGCATTACAATTTTTTTTTCTCGTCTTTCTTTGTTTTCTGATGAAATGAGTGAAATACATTGTCTTTATTTATTTTCAGATGAAATGAGTGAAATTGAGAGTCTAAATGAAAAAATACAACGTATTGAAGCTAAAATCCTTGATATCCAAAAGGAAAATAAGAAGATGCAGGATAAGGCAAATTGAGTTTTGGCTGTATTTAACAATCATCTTGGGGTTTATATGACGCTTTACAATGTCGGAATAGTGATGCTCGATATGCACTCATATATATGGTCATTTTGGATCTTGGGAACTTTTTTGGTAGGGATAACGCTCCATGTTATGAATTTATACTCGAAGATACAAAAGATTGATAGGAAGCGAGCGAGTTTGATCAAAGAGTTGACTGAATTATATGTTGAGGCTAAGATATTTAGTGATTCCAGAAGATTGGCAAAATAATTCTTAACTCTTGCTTCTAACTTGAAGCACAGTCTATATGCATTTTCCTACATTTTCATGTCTCTTATGATCATCTCAGTTCTATGCCTGCTTATAATATGTGGTGGGATGATTTATTTCTCTTCTTAAGAAGGCGGTAAGATAATTGCTCTCTGCTTTTTTTAAGTTATGTTCAATTACTAATGTTTGGTTTGATGTGCTTTAATAGTCAAAGCAAATGAAGTGCATGAACCTATCCTTAAATTCACTGAGGAAATATTAGAATTATTAGGTAAACTTTTATCTTGGTTATATAATGCTGGAAAAAAAATTCAACTTTGTATGTTATGCATTAGAGATGTGGCTGGAGCTCGATTTTAAAACCAAATTATTTGTGAATATCGCTTTTCGCAATAGGGAATTTCCACAGACTCAATTTTTATTCTACTGGTTGCGATTGGCTTTGCTAGTTAATCTCTACGCTAAAAAAATGTTGGGTCATTATTTTTTACTATTTGAGCCAAATGAAGGAGAGCATATTTTGTTTTGTTGATAGGAGCCATCAATTGACCCATCAACAATTGCTGCTTTGACTGATGCCTCTCAACCAATGAAATTATGCTTCTGTGAAGATCGATCTTTAGTAGTTGAAATAGTTGCAGTTTTCATGATACATGAGAAAAAGAGGAGAAAGAACCGGGTCTACGAAGACGTGGGAGAGAAGAAGAAGTTGGCCGGTAGATTTTGCAACAGAGGCCATGACAAACCTCTCTTGAACTTTAAGCGATTTAAAGTATGAGGCTTCATCTTGTATAACGATTAGAGTAAGAGATCTAACCTCTCTTGAACTTTGAACGGTTTAAAGTATGAGGTCTCATCTTGTATAATGGTTAGAGTAGGAAATCTATTATGGCGGGTAAAGTAAAAGTTAAAATCCTTAATATCTAAAAGGAACATGTGGAGATGCAGGACAAGACAAATGAAGTTTTTGCTATATTTAACAATTATCTTGGGGTTTATATAAAGCTTTACAACGTCATAACAGTGATGCTCAATATGCACTCATACATATGGTCATTTTAGATTTTGGAGACTTTTTTGGTAGGGATGACGCTCCAGGTTATGAATTTATACTCGACGATACAATAGATTGGTAGGAAGCGAGCGGGTTAGGTTAAAGAGTTGATTGAATTACATGTTGAGGCTTAGACATTGAGTGATTCCAGATGATTGGCAAAAAAATTCTTGACTCTTGCTTCTAACTTAAAGCACGATATATTGGCATTTTCCTATATTTTTGTGTCTCTTCTGATCATTCTACATAAACTTTGGCAGGATTTTTTAAATCAAACTCCAGCAAATGTTGTGATTAATGGATTCAAGAGTGCGAGATACGGATTTTAGTAGTTGAATGATCATTAATCGAACAAGGATGTACTTGATTAGGAAGACGAATGTAGAGTTGGATGTCCAAAACGAATTTTTGGAACATGTGGAAATCCTATTCAATGCTAAACATGCGCCATTAAAGTTTGAAATGGATGATGCAGTAAATGACATTATAACAATGGATGATGTTATAAGGAACTGTGGTGATAGACTTGTTATTCTAGAAGAAACTATTGAGAAAATGATTTTCTTTACTGGTAGGTAACCGCCCCATACCTGTTATTAGCTACTTGTTTTCTTTTTTTCCCTGTAACTAGTAGCATTACAATTTTTTTTCTTGTCTTTCTTTGTTTTAGGATGAAATGAGTGAAATACATTACAATTATTTCTTGTCTTTGTTTATTTTCAGATGAAGGGAGTGAAATTGAAAGTCCAAATGAAAAAATACAACGTATTGAAACTAAAATCTTTGATATCTAAAAGGAACATGTGAAGATGCAGGACAAGACAAATGGAGTTTTGACTGTATTTAACAATTATCTTGGGGTTTATATGACGTTTTACAATGTCGGAACAGTGATGCTCGTTATGCATTCGTACATATGGTCATATTGAATTTTGGGGACTTTTTTGGTAGGAATGATACTCCAAGTTATGAATTTATACTTGAAGATACAAAAGATTGGTAGGAAGCGAGCGAGTTTAATCAAAGAGTTGATTGAATTACATATTGAGTGACTCTAGAAGATTGACCGAAGGATTCTCGACTCTTGCACTTGAAGCACGGTGTATCGGTATTTTCTTACATTTTCGTGTCTCTTCTGATCATCCCGCATAAACTTTGGCAGGATTTTTTGCATCAAACTCCAGCAAATGTTGTTATTAATGGATTCGAGAGTGCGAGATACAGGTTTTAGTTATTGAATGATCATTAATCGAACAAAAATGGACTTGATTAGGAAGATGAATGTAGAGTTGAATGTCCAAAACGAATTTCGGGAACATGTGAAAATCTTGTTCAATGCTAAGCATGCGCCATTGAAGCTTGAAATTGATGATGTAGTGAATGACATTACGACAATGGATGATGTTATAAGGAACTGGGGTGATAGACTTGTTGCTCTAGAAGAAACTATTAAGAAAATGATTTCCTCTACTGGTAGGTGATTGCCCCATACATGTTATTAACTACTTGTTTTCTTTTTTTCCCTATAGCTAGTAGCATTACAATTTTTTTTTCTCGTCTTTTTTTGTTTTCTGATGAAATGAGTTAAATACATTACAATTATTTCTTGTCTTTATTTATTTTCAAACGAAATGAGTGAAATTGAGAGTCCAAATGAGAAAATACAACGTATTAAAGCTAAAATCCTTGATATCCAAAAAGAAAATATGGAGATGCAGGATAAGGCAAATAGAGTTTTGGCCGTATTTAACAATCATCTTGGAATTTATATGACGCTTTATAACGTCGGAATAGTGATGCTCGATATGCACTCATACATATGGTCATTTTGGATTTTGGGGACTTTTTTAGTAGGGATGACACTCCATGTTATGAATTTTTACTCGAAGATACAAAAGATTGGTAGGAATCGAGCGAGTTTGATCAAAGAGTTGACTGAATTACATGTTGAGATTTAGACATTAAGTGACTCTAGAAGATTGGTAGAAGGATTCTCGACTCTTGCTTCTAACTTAAAGTATAGTCTATAAGCATTTTCCTACATTTTCATGTCTCTTCTAATCATCCCAGTTTTATGCCTGCTTATCATATGTGGTGAGATGATTTATTTCTCTTCTTAAGAAGGCGGTAAGATAATTGCTCTTTGCTTTTTTTGAATTATGTTCAATTACTAATGTTTGGTCTGATGTGCTTTAATAATCAAAACAAATGAAGTGCAGGAACCTGTCCTTAAATTCACTGAGGAAATATGAGAATTAGTAGGTAAACTTTTCTCTTGGTTATATAATGCTGGAAAAAAGTTCAACTTTGTATACTATGCATTAGAGATTGGGCTGGAGCTCGATTTTAAAACCAAATTATTTATGAGTATCGCTTTCGCAACAAGGAATTACCACAAACTCAATCTACATTCTACTAGTTGCAATTGGCTTTGGTAATTAATCTCTACGCTAAAAAAAGTCAGGTCATTGTTTTTTATTATTTGGGCCAAATGAAGGAGGGCCTCTTTTGTTCTGTTGATAGGAGCCATCAATTGACCTATCAACAATTGCTGCTTTGACTGATACCTCTCAACCAATGAAATTATGCTTATGTGAAAATCGATCTTTAGTAGTTGAAATAATTGCAGTTTTCATGATACAGGAGAAAAAGAGTAGAAAGAACTGGGTCCCTGAAGACGTGGGAGAGAAGAAGAAGTTGATCGGTAGTTTTTGCAACAGAGACCATGACAAACCTCTCTTGAACTTTAAGCGGTTTCAAGTACGAGGCATCATCATGTATAACGGTTAGAGTAGGAGATCTAGTGTGGCGGATAAAGTAGAAGCTAAAATCCTTGATATCCAAAAGGAACATGTGGAGATGCAGGACAAGGCAAATGGAGTTTTGGCTGTATTTAACAATCATCTTGGGGTTTATTTGAACTTTACAACGTCGTAATGTGATGCTCGATATGCACTCATACATATTGTCATTTTGGATTTTGGAGACTTTTTTGGTAGGGATAACGCTCCAGGTTATGAATTTATACTCGACAATACAATAGATTGGTAGGAAGCGAGCGAGTTTGATTAAAGAGTTGACTGAATTACATGTTGAGGCTCAGACATTGAGTGATTCAAGAAGATTGGTAGAAAGATTCTCGACTCTTGCTTCTAACTTGAAGCACGATGTATCGGCATTTTCCTATATTTTCATGTTTCTTCTGATCATCCCACATAAACTTTGGCAGGATTTTTTAAATCAAACTCCAACAAATGTTGTGATTAATGGATTCGAGAGTGCGTGATACGGGTTTTAGTAGTTTAATGATCATTAATCGAATAAGGATGGACTTGATTAGGAAGACGAATGTAAAGTTGGATGTCCAAAACGAATTTTGGGAACATGTGGAAATTATATTCAATGTTAAGCATGCGCCATTGAAGCTTGAAATGTATGATGCAATAAATGATATTACAACAATGGATGATGTTATAAGGAACTGTGGTGATAGACTTATTACTCTCAATGAAATTGTCGAGAAAATTATTGCCTCTACTGGTAGGTAATCGCCCCATACTTGTTATTACGTACTTGTTTTCTTTTTTTCCCTATAGCTGGTAGCATTACAATTTTTTTTTTCTTGTCTTTCTTTGTTTTATGATGAAATGAGTGAAATACATTGCAATTATTTCTTGTCTTTGTTTATTTTTTGATGAAATGAGTGAAATACATTGCAAAGCTCAGATGAATGTGAGAGACAAAGTCTCGTCGAACATAACTCAATGCCATATGGTGTCTAGAACCAGTTCTTCATCACTCTTCACTTGCTCCCTCATTAGCTCTTGTTTTATGAGTTGAGCTTGCTCGTAAATTCCATTATAATCCTTGATGTTAAGGGCACTGGTCATTTTCTAATGTCTATCCTCAAGTCTTTCATAATTCTCTTAGCTTTCTCTTCTCGATCTTCTACCAATCTTGGAGCATACATGAAGAGCTTAGAAAATTTCCCATCATATTGATCTATAGTTAGCTCTCTTTGGCTCAATTGAACGAAACTCCGTTATCTTCCTATCCTTGGCGCAATCATAGAAATGCTTTTTGTAGAAAGCTCTACCAAATTCATCCCACGTTATTGCTGTATCGACTAGAAAGATTGTGTCTCTAGAGGCCCTCCACCAATGCTTGGCATTTCGAGTCTTGAGTCAAATTACCAAATTCGTGATATATTACTCAATCAGATGTAACTCAATCTAATTGAATTTATACCCTAAAGAGTTTTAACTCAATTGCAACCATCTCACGTTCCATTATTTCCTTCTGAAGTGAGACACACATAAATGCTCATGCATTTATTTCATATTAGGAATTGCATCGGTTGTTGTATTCCATTAATTTAAAGACATCTACTAGTATAGACCAAACAAAAGACATATTAATATCTAGGTAGTGCAATCAATGTCAAAAGAAGGGCTAAGGTATTTATCGCCTTAGGTAAAGGCGACATAACTCTTTTGTCGTAAACCATTTGTTTGCGATTTGCTTTTACGCCTTTGCATAAACCAAAAAAATTAGGTTATCTTTCTTAAAGATGAACTCATTATTTGTTGCCATAAATTGGTGAAAAGCAACAAAAATTCGCCGCCATAGATAAAAAAATTGACACCAAAACGATGAAAAATTTGTTGCCTTTGGTAATTTTTTTTATCATGTTAGGTTTAACTTTTAGGTTATGCATGAAGATAAATATTTTTTATTTACATTCCGACGGGTCTATTTGTTTGTAATTAGAATTATGATCATTCTTTCACTCTTTTTTTTTTTTCTAGGAAGATTAGATTATAAACTTCGAAAGTTTGTCATGTCACTATATCAAATATGAATAAGCTCGACAAAAAGTTTCATTACTTCAAAATTCAAATATAGATTAAAATATCAACCGTATAATAAAAAGATTAAGAATATTGAACATTGCAAGTATTCAAATGCAACAAAAATCCTCCTGGCAGACAACAAAATAATTACCAGATAAAAAAACAAAAAATCAAACATTGAAAGTTCCGTCAAAACTCTTTCATGGTTGATCCCACTCCAATGCAGATACTCCTCGATAGGATTGATCAGTTTTTGGTCTGGTCCGACCCCAAGGTGGGACCGGGAACAGTCTAAGAGAATCGGTTTTCAAATTGATTAATGTAATTCTAAACTGTTTGGCGATTTCTCAACATAGTCTATTTGATCAATTTAAGTCGGAAATTATTGATGTGGACGCTGGTCAGCCATCTTACTTGATGTGGCTAGTGATTTAATGGGTCTGATACCGCTAAAAGTGATGTTGTTTTGTGATCTCTCATTTTTATTTTTTTTTTCCTTTAGTTTCCTGGATTTTTGGCTGGAGATCTAGAGGAGCGATCCTCACTAACCATGGGTAAGGGCGTTTCAGCCCTCCCCAACTATAGGCAAGGTGGTTGTGGTGCATAGGCTCGTGCTTTTGATTGGTGAGGGCTGTCAATCATCACCAAGGCCTCGGTGACCTATCTAGCTGAGAATTTGGGACAATGAATGAATAAAAGAAAAGAAGAGTAAAAAGAAAATTCAAAATTCAAAACGGCATTGTTTTTAAGCCCCATCAAATAAGTTAGATTGCTGATCATGACATATAAGATGGTGGGTGCTAACTGGAATACCACGTTAGGGATTTTGGCTTAAATTGGACACGTGGACTACTTTAGAAAATCTTTAAATGGTTTAAGACTATATTAAACAAATTGAAATATTTAGAACTAAATTAACAATCGTATAATAGGTTTAGGACTTTATGGACAATTCTTCCAATTTATCGCCTTGGGTCATACCCAAAGGCAGTGGAAAAACTATTTTTGTTGCTTTCAATCTACCCCAAGGTGATAAAATTGTATTTTTATCCCGGTAGGTTGAAAATTTTTACTCCACAATGGCCACATAACGATGTTGCCACTTAGGCCTAAATCTAAGACAACAACGCCATGATTTTATTGGTTTAGGTCTGACCTAAGACGACAAAACCATAGGTCTAACCTGAGTTAATGAAATTTCATGTCCATCGCCACTGGTTCAAAATTGCCCTACAAAGTATGGACTTTATCCCTCCAGTATGACTTAGGACGATGAAACTCTGATTTTGTCACCTTAGGGTCAATAATTTTGTCCTTCAAGGTTGTATCTCAGCAAGTTTCATGAAATAGAAGACATTAATGCTCTAAGAGGAGGAAGATTAACCTGTTCTATTGCCATGTGAAAAACAAACCGATCCACACACCTCATCTGCAAACCAATCATAAGGTATGTATCATCGTCTATCCTAATGCGAACATACAGCAATCCTGTTTACAGAAATTTATTACAAGTCATGTAAAAATGCTGAACAAATGCAATCCGTAAGGTAACTCTTGAATCATCTCGGGTCAAGTCTCTCTCTTCCAAGATTACTTTTGAGGAGATGCAGCTCTTTACGGCGGTAACTGTCGGTGTAAATCTCCCTTTAGGACATTGAAACTTTACAGTTGTTACCTCCATTGCATTGTCAAAGGACCGCATGTTGTCCATGGACCGGCAAAGAATTATGATCCATGTTCCTCGAGTAAAAGCTTCTTGACGACATCCGCAAGACCAACATGTACCCACTTTACTAGAACACCAACATCATAAGAACTGACAGGAGTGGCAAAAGCGCAAGGCTCATCACATCTTTGCCATGACGACCTGTTCATAATGAAAGCATTAGTCGGGTGCAGCAACCATCTGGAAATTTCGAAGTGTTGCTGATTTCAAACACCAGAATTGCCGATATAAGATTCCCAACTAAAGTTTTTGCTTCATTGCGCCAGTTTAGGGATGCTATTGTTTTATTGTGAATGCATGTCTATCCCTCGAAATGCATCTGCATACTATAGCACTAGGAAAGATGATGAATTATTTGCCAGCCTTCCATATCCTAATCCTAGTCAGTTTGCATCAACTGTCGAGAATTAAAAAGGGTATGAGCTTAGATACGTGGTTAGATGGAAATGCACGGAATCCTGATCAGTGCTTTTGTTTAATGACTTAAATCTTTATAAAATTAATTTGAGATCATCATAAACTAAACCAATTCATAGTTGTTCACATATACAGATTGCGGGTGGAAAATGGCTAGTAGTTAATGGGAAAAAGATTGGCTTACCACTTTGATCTGACGTCGCTGCTGGAAGTGCGGGAATTTTGACATCTAGAATTTGAACAGATGACAAGTGAGAGAGGTGACAAGAGTCATTAGCGAGAAATCAAAGAGTCATCAGCGAGAAACGAAAGAGTGTTGTATCTCATTAGCAACGTACTTTTATTGCACAATGAAGTTTGAAACTGGTCAGTCAATGGCCAAGGAGCAGGAATGTTGTCATTCAGATCACACAAGAAGCTGATCCCAGAGAACTTGTCAAATGTGGCATCTGAAGGCAAACTCGGTAGGAGGCATCCCGACACTATCCAAGAAGAGTTTGAGCATGATGAGTTTTAAGTTCAATGTGTCAGGCTTGTCATAAATAAGAAGCATAATTCCTAAATCCGAAGACTGACCCTGATTGCTATGTGAAAGAAAAGATGGTGCTGAACAGATAAACTGGAAATGTAATACAAATATTACCTTCACTTGCCACTGCAATTGCCGGTCCCCAAGACCATTTGAAAAAAAGAGCTAATGTTAGTATTGTGTTCGAGTCACAAGATAGAAGCATGCTGGGATAATGAAGACACAGGAGGAGCAAAGTCAACCTTGAACAGAGAAGTCCTTGAGAGTAATGTGACACAGGCTATAAACATTCCTAGAGATATTCAGTCTCCGTAATCTCACTCCCATTGACGTAGCACAATCCACTGCTTGCAGGTTGGTCACAAAGCTCTGCTTTTGCAAGTGAGAGACGTAGCTTTCCATCGCACTGCAGCATTCTGTCTCTTTGCTTATGCTGTTGGCACAGCTTTTTGCAACATGTTTCATGTCCGGAAAAACCAGAGGACAAACTGAAAGGAGAAAAGTCCGATCAGAAGTGGAAAAATAGTGAAGTCAGTGAACCTTTGCTCGAAAGTAAATAAATGAGAAAAATTTTATACTCTCTGCTCAAAATCCCACCAAGGCCATCACTGCATCAATCGTGACAGTTTCTTCTGTTATCAGTGTCACAATTGACATGTTAATGTCGGAAAACTTCTGGGGTTACATACGCCTACATGCAAGTTTTTGTACAAGTGCCCATGTGCACAGGAACTACAGAGACACTCAAACTTATGGACAAGTCACACAAGTGTACTATGCAGATCACTATGCAGGCAATCGAACTCACATTTGTTAACTTTGCAACTCGATAGCCCTCTGAGAACTTTCTTTGCGTGAGATGCATCAAGTTTGCTTGCCAACCACCTGAGGACGATGTTTCTACAGTCATCAATCCTGGCTGAATGATCCATCACAATATGCGGCTCATTTGGACTTAAGAGATTATCAGAAGCTTTCAAAGCAATTTCGGTAGCAGCCTCTAATATAGCATTTTGACAGACTTGTTCACAGCATTCTCTCACGGGATCGACCTTCTTGCAAGCGGCAAGAAGCTTCGAAGATTCTACTGTGTTCTCGAATGTAGAAACATCTTTCACCGGGCAAGAAGCTTCGGTTAGATTCGGTGGACGAATCATGCATATCTGATTCAGGTTATCCCCAGCACCCTGGCTTGCCAAAATTTGGTCCATATCAGAGAGGCAATGCTTGGCCTGGCTTCCGTTCAAAGCGAGAAGATTAGTGGTTTTACTGGATTGTCCGATGAGAATAGTAAGCGTGGCCTCGTATTGGGGGCAGCATATCACGTGTGCTAGATAAGGTGCGAAAACGGCCCAGCAATCAATGGAGGTCATGCTCATTAAGTTTTCCACTGCGGTGAAGTTTAACGTACAGAGTCCTGTGACAAGAGCATAACCCAAGGTAGCATTCAGGACATCAAAGGCAAAGCTCAGATGAATTCGAGAAACAAAATATGAGCAAAATATGTACCTGATAATTTGGGCACAGTAGTGTTGGTAAAGGGAGCTAACGGTGAAGGTGCAAGAAGAGGAAGGAGGGGCTGAGGAGACCCAGTTGGGGATATCTCGGGAAAAATAGCATCAATTCTCTTGTCTGCTAATGTGTGGTCATCCAATTTGCTACAACTACATTTATGCAGAACTGTAGAAAAATGTAGCAGTAATGTGAGCTGAATAGAAACGCCATCAAATATCATGACAAACACTCACAGCACTCAAACAGATAGAAAAAAACAAAATTTGAACCTCCGTTCGCTAAATTATAAAAAAATTTGCAAACTTCAAGGACTAAACATAGACAGTGAGCATATATGCAGAAGTGCGTAGCCACTGATTGCAAGCTTTGCTGATCGTTGTTGGCTGGAGAGTTCTGTTTTTATGCTGAATTTCTTCTTATGCTTCTGCTAATTCTAGAGTACTCAATGAATTTTGCTGACGATTCTGGTGTTCTGGTTTGGATCATTTCTCATCAGCAGTTTCATGATTTTCAATCAAAGACAAGGTTGAATCCAAAAACAAGTGACTACATTAAGATACGATCTGTGGGGGATCACAACTGAAGGATACAATAAGAGGGAGCACAAAGTGCAGGCAAAGACGCCCAGTCGGACTCTTTGCTAAAAAATGAAGCCCTTGGCATATGAGTCAATTAGATATACCAGTTCCTATTATCAGCTCCAGTTTTTTGACATTAGAATTTCGTAAGCACTTACACATCGCATGTGCACTTAACACCATCAAGACATCAGCCATTAATATCTCAGCTTCAAGACGTAATTAAAGCTACAGCATTAGTTGCAACCATGAGGGATAGATTGTTCCATCAAAATATGCTGACTTTCAATTCATCATTCAAATCTAATAGTTTTTAACCAGGTAAACTCAAAGAGAAGCACTAGAAAAGCCAATTCAGAAACGATGCCATACTATCCTGAGCTTTAATACTGTTTTAATGTCCTCACTAGCAGTTCGCTCAATTAATTCTAATCTAAACAACTTTGAACAAGTTTCATACATTCTGCACATCAAACAGCCAATGAACATCAACTCTGATCTCAGAATAACAACCCTGAGAATTCTACAAACAATTAACACATGATCAGAATCCCGTCCAACTCCAGATAAATTCGTGAGTTGTAAATTACGACCCAGCTAACAATTCAAAGACGATTGCAAAATGCAAAACAGAACCCAGCATACACCAAAGCAGACAAGGAGGATCACTCACAGTGAAACAGCAAGAAAGCCTTGAAAACCACAATCTTGAGACCAAGAGACATCCTTCCTCTCCTGCCTTTAGTCCATCTGAATTTCCCTTTTTTGCTCCTCAAAAAGAAGTTGCAGCCAAAAGAGACTAGGTCACAAGAAAGTGCAAAGCAACAGAAGGACAACAAAGGACACAGAGTGTAAAGCGGTGCTGTCAAGAAACATTAATGATGGCTGAATTCAGCAGGACTGGCATGGCGGGTATGGGAAGGCAGAGAGAGAGAGAGAGTGAGAGGAAAGAGAAGGGCTCATGGAAGAGAAAAGAGCTCGTGCTCGTGCTCGTGCTTGTGCGTATGAGGGAGTGAGGACTATGAGGAGTAGCCATGACTGCGGGTGCTAAAGGGCGTGGGGACAGCGGCAGCAACTTCTTTCTTTTGCAATTAGCTGTCTCTGTCTTCGAGAATTATACAGACCCCACAAGTGCGGACACAAACAGGACCGAAGCCAAAGCGAAACAAGAATCAGATTAGAACAACAGTACTACCGTTCCACAGCCTCCTTCATTAAAGCCATCAATTGCCTTTATCTCCGGTACACCAGCCATCAACAAGCATGACAGGTGTGAGGGTCCCTCCCTCACCCACCAAAAATTAGACAGCAGGGAAAGAAAAAGCACGAGGGACCCTCTTGCTCATAACAAGGTTTAGATCAGAATAAACTGGACTTATTTTACAAACTTGTTCTATTGATAACATAAGATAGGTCGATATAAAGTTCATAACCTTGTGGCTTTCAATATATAGAGTACTAATTTTTATCCTACAATGGAGATTGTGTTAGGTAAATGAACTCCCGGTCTGTGAAATATTCCAATGATTTCATGATTCCGGTAATATGCGAGCTGAGACTACGTAGTTGGTCCAAAAATGAAATTGTTCAAAGTTAATTTTGCATGAGAAATTGAATCTATATCATCCACTTAATCACGATCTACAAGTACGCTAATTTCTCAAAGATCTATAATTCTTGTCTCCACGATTTGGTAGAGATCTAACACACGAAAAGTTTGTGGCGCCTTTGCTTTTCTTTAATGATGCTAACATCATTTAAGATTCCCACGTTACATTGACCATCACACTTGAAAAAAAAAGGAAACTTTGATATCTACTCATCTTATGGTTTCCGCATTATCGGACATCATAATATAGCTCAAAAATGTGTACTAATAAATCAAATCGACCGCATTTCACCAAATAACAGAACTCACACTATATCTCACTAAAAAAGAAAGCAAACCCACATATTTAATTCGCTTTTTGTGGGTTTGCCAAACATACCGACCCTAAATTTATCCTATATGATCTTTTTCATATTAGACCGTGCTTTTTATAATAGATAACTCGACATATTTTGCATATTATCGACTGTTCTCGATCACCATGTCATGAAAAATGTCACTATTTACACTGCTTCTCGCAGCATGAGCGATAAAACAAGTGCATATTGTTTTCCTTTTGCCCCTTTTCTCTTTGGTCTAAGCTCTGGTGGATCCCTTTTATATTCACAAGCTCGACAACCGTGTGAAGGTGGGGGCGGAGGTGGCAGTTGGTGGTTCCACCATAAATCGGAGGTGGTCATGGTGGATGCACGGCTTCATTTATGTGCGTGTGGTGTACGTTTTCTGGGGCATTAAAGTCAGCACCAACCAAATTTATACAGAGCTTCCTCTTTCCGGGGCACATCAACCCTAGAATAAAGATGAACATTGTGAAAAAATGGCGAAAACTATGCCGTGGACACCGGCCGAAGAAAGTGAATATGGTCAGGTCAAGTCAAGCCTCTCTATTTTTGGGCTTGGCCCATGAACCTCTATTAGTCCAGCAGACCAACTCGAAATGGCATTAATGAGTAATGTTAGGGATACTAGATCGGTGTATTAAATGTTTAACCGAACTTTAATAGTACAAATTTAGACTATCGAATGATGTGTGGTGGTTCTGACCAAAAAAAAAAAATGATGTGTGGTGGTTGAATGTGACTTGGATATTTAAAGAAGTTATTGATATGTACTCATATTCAAGCTTCGAATATTGATCGATTATATCTCTTTACATATCAATTTTCTAACTTAACTTGAACATTGCAACATCATTCTCCTTTTGTCCCTCCATCTGTCACACGTCCCATCAAGATAATAGAGAAAGAACTCATGGGCAAAATAAAGAAGATAGGTTTGGGTATCAACATCACAAAATTAAATTGTTAGCATTCCAAAGAAAAGTTCATACACAAAATAATGAAATAATGCTTAGACCTCATTCCCTCTCCCTCTACCTCTCCCAAAGACAAACAAGGGAAATCCAATAAGTATCCACCCACAAGCCACGATGTCCCCTCACCTACTTCTAACAACTTCTTGATTACAAAGTATAATTATATCTATATAGAAAGCAAACAAAAGAAATGTAGAAGCAAAAACAAATCAAGAAAAGACCATGATATTAGTTGACCTCCGGAATGCTCTTCAATGCCGGCCTCCATGGCCGGTGCTGCTTCTTGGCGGAGCAGCAGTGGCTGCCGGCACTTGCATTCGTCAACAGACTTTCCACCACATCTTGAGGAGAAAGCTTTTGCATGTCCACCTTCTTCAGCAGCTCCTGAAGCTCCTTCTTTGTGATCTTTATCTTCACCTGCTCTCTCCTGCCATGCGAAGAAGTCGAACCATACGGTGTCGCCGCTGCATCTCCTAGCAGCAAAGCTTGTCGCTCCTCCTCCTCTCTACCCATCGCCAATAGCGGCTCCCAATCGTCGCCTGCCCATACCGTTGATGCCGATTCGTGTGTGCAGCAGTTTCCCATTGTTGCTGCTCTTCTTGTGCCTTGAAATTTCTGGTTTGTGCTTTTCAAAGTATACGAAGTTCTGAAGCATATGAACAAAGTTTTTGTGCTGCATGTTTGCCTCCTCCTATATATATTTCAGAGGTGGCGATTAAGTTTGCTTTTCTTGGAAGTCAACATATTAGAGGGAGCCATTACCCGGACGACGCGTGTGGGGGATTACCTGGCCCATGTGAGATGCTACTTGGTTTTGTTGACCAAATCATGTGACACTACAAGCCAAGAAATTGCTTTCATGGTTATATTTTGCTAAAGAAAATTTGCTTATATGGTGACACAAGCCACATGTGATATTAGAAAAATCGAGACTCGATTAAGACACCCAGACAAGTAGCAAACTTAATTTATATCCCGAGTGATATGCTTACTTTAAGGTACTTTTACATTATTTCGCAAGTGATTATAGACTACATTATAAATTGACAAAATAAAGAGAAATTCACACCGGCGGCGGCCCCAAGCATGGTTGATTTGAAAGAACGGGCGGTTATATCCTCCAGTCAAAAATTGATAATTCTGCTCGCATATAATCTTCTTTGCGCCGTCGGTGTAAGCTCTTTTTTTCCCTTAATTTAGCACTTGATAAATCAATTTTCGTAAAAGCATTCTTGTTAATATTCTCTCGAAAGTGTGGTCTTTTTGAAATGTAGTTAAGCACAGCAACACAAGTGTCACATGGTGCAATTATCAATCGATGCACGCCTTGCCGTGACACGCAACATAAAACTATTATCAACGTGGCTTTCAAAAACCCTAAAAAATGAAAGGGAAAAGCAGGAGATCCAGCAGAGGCGAGCTGCTGGCGG
Organism: Eucalyptus leucophloia subsp. euroa; assembly: GCA_017140325.1. Lineage (NCBI taxonomy): Eukaryota > Viridiplantae > Streptophyta > Magnoliopsida > Myrtales > Myrtaceae > Eucalyptus > Eucalyptus leucophloia. The sequence continues at coordinate 20,423,293 of CM029471.1, forward strand.
AGAGAATGTGAACGGAACGGAAGGATGGCATCTTCTGGAATTGATCAAAGAAAATAAAACCCTAACTTTGCCTTTGCTTGCACCGCCAGATATTGTCTATTGTCCCCTTGTCCGTGCACGACCTTGACTTAAAATAAAGAAAAGAGACAGAAACGCCGGGCGACGTGTCCACGTGTCAGCTTCTCACGCAGTAAGAAGATTACTAGCGCACGATATGATGTTTAGTTAGCTAATCGAGGTGTTTTAGGAGCCGACGTTACGTGCGTGTTCATTTTAATCTGCTTTCGGATGATTTCGTGAATAGCGAATTCAATTTTAAAAAATAATGGAGTCGTCGCCCATTAGGTTTAGTAACCTAGGTGGATACATATTTTATTTTCGATAGTCTAAAATATCCATGAGATTCTACATAACATATCATTAGTGTGTGAAATTGTCTCAATATTTCAATTCCAGTTACCAGCAGTCTCGAGATTTCCTGACCATCTGAGTCACAGTACTTAGCAAGAGAGCGATCTCTTTGATATATGCCGTTAATTTTGGTTTTTATCTTGTGGAGATTATATATGAACACTAGCAGAATAACGACCAAATAAAATGATCATCTTGTGAAAAATAAGCACGGTTTCTATTAGTAGTTCTTCTTTCCTTTTTGAGATGTTATAAAATTTGTCTGTCTTTAGAGAAGATTTATTGCTACGTCCTTTAAAGATAATTTTGCCATGCGATGCGATCCTTGTTGTAAAGACGTATATCTCATGGAAGCGTCTCCACACATTTTCTCTTGGTTCGAGATGTAAAGTCTACCATTCGAGGAATTCGAGTGAAAAAAATCTTGAAAATGAAGCTTTTTATTTATTTATTTACAATTCTGCATGCAAGTCATGTTGGTAACAAGGGCCAAAATGGCCAACAAGTTCTTGATTACTAATAAGTGAAAAGTAAACAACCAATACCGAGATGGAAAGTTCTTGATCAGGCGATGCCTTGGGCCATGAGCGCTGGGGGAGCATATCTTCCCTGATCACTTTGGGCAAGAATGATAACCGTTCTGGCCAGAAAGCAGAGTATTCTTTGAGATCATTGCCGGCCATGGCACAAAATAGATTAAGAAATGGGATCTTGGCCATATGATTTAAATTTCAATAATTGAAATATCCCAAGACTTTGGCCAAGATGAAATTTGAATTTAGAAATACTTATAAAAAGGAATTCGAAAAAAAAAAGAAAAAAAAAAGAAAATAGGGTTATTTTCGAAATGGGCCTTGGACCCATTAGCCTAAAGCTTGGTGGGCCAAGCTAGTCGGCCATTAGGGCCCAAGAAGGGGAGCTCGACCAGCCAAGGGGGAATGGTTGGATGGGCCTAAGCCCAAGCCCATTCAAAATTTAAAAAAAATAAAGATTACAAGTGGCCAAGGAAGAGCATGCATTGGTTGGTCATTAGGTGGATTAATCATTGCAATTGAGGGGATATAAAAGGGGTTAGGAGAGAAATGGCCGGTTGCTTGCTTCATTTCCGTCCAAAGAGAGAGGAGGTGGAGCCGAGAGTTGCCGCCGCCCGTCCGCCGTACGTCCGCCTAGTCCGACCGCCGTACGCCGTCGTCCATCGCTGTTTGTTCATCTTGGAGGCAAGTGGGGTCCTTAACTTCTCTTGCATGTCTGTTTTGTTGGTTGCATGTTCGGTTTTAGGTGTGATTTGGGCGAAAAACCGAGGTAAGGGTTGGATGTGTTCAAGCTATGTGACTGTTTTCGTTTGGTTTGTGGTAGTCAGTATCTTAGTCGAGTTTGCATGTGTACTTGGAGTGCGATTTTGGCTTCGGTGTCTTCATGAAAGTTGAAGCTAACATCTTGTAGTATGACATACTCGAATTTCATGGAAAACGATGGTGATATGTGGGGTAAAAAGTTTTTTTATACGGAGACCTCAGATCTGCGAAATCTTCACTGACCTTTTGTTGATTTCTTGGTTGCATGTTGATTTCTGTTGGAGATATCACTTTGTTGTCTTCTTGAAAGTTGTAGGAAACACCTTAAGCTACAACATACTCAAATTTGAAGCAAAAATAACAAGTATAACTTGGTGAATCTGTTACATCTTGGAGATGGTTGATTCTGGTGAGGTGTACCGAGACACCCGAGATTACATGGGTTAAAATGGTGACCATAATCTGGGTATTTGACCTATATCCCTTCATGAAAATTGTAAAGGACACATTGTTACATAACATACTTAAATTTCAGAAGGAACGAAAGAGATTTGATGGGTGAAATCTAAGAAATACGGAGGAGTGTGTTCTGGACGTCGCGGTAGAGATTCCAGAAGCTTCATAGGGCTATGGAAATTAATCTAAAAGGAATTTGGCTTAAAGTTCTTAATGAAAAAGGTGCGAAAATGTGTTGGCTATCACCCTGTAAAGTTTCGTAATTTTTGGAGACTGAATGGATATTTTAATTGAATTTATTCGGAAACTGTGCAGTGGGTTTAAATCCGAGAATTTTAGGATGTTTTTGGAGGAAATTGTGAAATTATAAGAAATTCGATTTGGCCACGAATTTTATATAAAATTGTGATCCTATAAATGATTATTGAATATTATGATTTTGGGAAAATCATAAATATTAAATATTTATTTATGAAAATAAATAAATATAATATAATAATAAAATAATAGTAAAATAATGAAATAATAAAATAAAATAGATTTTTATTTGGCCATGGATTCAATTCCATTTGTGTGGCACTTGTGTGATGAGGTCTTTGTACATGCATTAAGTTGAAATGCTTATGTGATTAAGCTATGACATGTGCATGACATGTGAATTGAAATGCAAGTGTGATATGTTTGATGCCATGCCAAATTTCCATGTTAAATTGAGATAACAGGTAAATGTGGATGAGAATGAGATTGTGGTGGAGGATGTTGTCTGGTGGCCTGGTGGCGTAATTCAGAGATTCCCAGGAGTTTCAGGATGCCGGAATGTGGGGGCGAAGCCCTGTCGGAGGTTTTCGCCCGAAGGGAGTGACTCGCGATGCCGGGATTGGGGTGCGAGATCCCGGCTAGAAGGGTAAAGGCCGGAAGCTGCTCGGAGGTTTCTACCGAAGGGAATGCCTCGTGATGCTAGTTGAGATGCGAGATGCCGGAATGTGGGGGCCGGAAGCCCGTGTGGCCATGAGATGGCTGGAATGCTAGGATCCCTATGGGAGGTTTCTGCCCGAAGGGATGATGATGATGGTGAATTTGATGATTTGAGAAAAGATAATGTGGGGATCAATTGATAAGTAAAAGTGGAAATTGATCTATGATGTGATATGCATGATGATACATGGCTGATGATATGATGTGATATGCACGGTGATGCATGGCTAAAATGATGTGATATGCATGATGATGCATGGCTGATGATATGATGTGATATGCATGGTGATGCATGGCTAATGATGATGTGATATGCACGGTGATGCATGGATAATGATGATGTGATATGCATGATGATGCATGGCTGATGATATGATGTGATATGCACGGTGATGCATGGCTAATGATGATGTGATATGCATGGTGATGCATGGTTAATGATGATGTGATGATAATGATATATGAGATGCCATGATGATGATATATATGCTATGATGATGCATGAATAGGCTTGACATCAAAAAGGTAAGCAATGCCGCATTGTATGATGGTATGCATGGTGCATTTCGAGTTGTTATTGGATTTCCCTATCTGCTGAGTGGTTGTACTCACCCCTTTTGGGGATAACATTTCGATTAGCACTATGCCGCTACCTATTTGTTTATTTCGCGTGGGGTATTTTACGGTCTACCGTCGATGTTGAGGTGGAGTGTACGGAGATAGATTGTCCTACGTGCTCCGATTGACGTTTATCCGAGTCGATGCTTAGTTATGTATGATATCGGCTGGTCGGGGGCCTGTCATACAAGAGTTCGTCTGTGCACGTTCGACGGGATGGAGCGATGCGAGGGATGCTGCCGACACCACGACACACGGGTTGGGTGTGAGACGTGCGCGAAGTAGGAGCTAGATCACTTTTTGATGTAGATAGTTGATGCTGGTGATGGGAGGGTTTTGTGTTCATGTGACGTTAGGGGTCGGAGTTCCTTTTGAGATTTTAGGTGAGACATGGCAGAGTCTTAACCTTTCGGTTTTTGTACCGACCCGAAGGAAACCCCATCTCGCTATATGTGTATGTAAGCAAAGCGTCAACGTTATTTATAAAATCGTGCTGTTAGTTGGTGTGTATTTGTATCATGGGTTAGAAGGGAGATAGATGACGATGTGAATTTTGCTTCCGCTATGAGTCGCGCATGGGACCTCTTTAAAAAAAAAAAAATGCTTGTAATCACGGCAAGGCTTAATTTAGCCAAGAGATAGAGATGGTAAAAAGATGTAACCGGCCAGTGACGACTCATGAAGGGTTCGGTGTCACAAAGACGCGCTTTTTGGTGTCACCCCGAACCCTTCGCAGGTCGTCACCAGCGCCGGTGTTACATCTTTTACTTTCTCTATCTCTTGGCTAAATTAAGCCTCGCCGGATTACAGACATTTTTTTTTTAACGGTCCCATGCACGACTCATAGCGGAAGCAAAATTTACATCGTCATCTATCTCCCTTCTAAACCATGATACAAATACACACCAACTAACAGCACGATTTTATAAATAACGTTGATGCTTTGCTTACATACATACATATAGCGAGATGGGGTTTCCTTCGGGTCGGTACAAAAACCAGAAAGGTTAAGACTCTGCCATGTCCCACCTAAAATCTCAAAAAGGAACTCCGACCCCTAACATCATATGAACACAAAACCCTCCCATCACCAGCATCAACTATCTACATCAAAAAGTGATCTAGCTCCTATTCCTCGCGCACAGGTCTCACACCCAACCCGGTGTCGTGGTGGCGTCGCGGCAGATCCTCGCATCGCTCCATCCGTCAAACGTGCACAGACAGGAACTCTTGTATGACAGGGCCCCCAGCCAGGCCGATATCATACATAACTAAGCATCACACTCGGATAAACGTCAATTCGGGCATAGAGGGACAATCTATCTCCGTACACTCCACCTCAACATCAGACGGTAGACCGTAAAATACCCTATGCGAAACAGCAGGTAGCGGCATAGTGCTAATCTGAAATGTTATCCCCAAAAGGGGTGAGTACAACCACTCAAAGAGATAGGGAAATCCAATAACAACTCAAAGTGCACCATGCATACCATCATACAATGCGTGCATTGCTTACTTTTTGATGTCAAGCGTATTCATGCATCATCATAGCATATATATCATCATCATGGCATCTCATATATCATTATCATCACATCATCATTAACCATGCATCACCATGCATATCACATCATCATTAGCCATGCATCACCGTGCATATCACATCACCATTAGCCATGCATCACCGTGCATATCACATCATATCATCATTAGCCATGCATCACCGTGCATATCACATCATATCATCATTAGCCATGCATCACCATGCATATCACATCATCATTAGCCATGCATCACCGTGCATATCACATCATATCATCATTAGCCATGCATCATCATGCATATCACATCATAGATCAATTTCCACTTTTACTTATCAATTGATCCCCACATTATCTTTTCTCAAATCATCAAATTCACCATCATCATCATCCCTTCGGGCAGAAACCTCCCACAGGGATCCCAACATTCCAGCCATCTCATGGCCACTAGGCTTCCGGCCCCCCACATTCCGGGCATCTCGCATCTCAACTAGCATCACGAGGCATTCCCTTCGGGCAGAAACCTCCGACAGGACTTCCGGCCTTTACCCTTCTAACCGGGGATCTCGCACCCCAATCCTGGCATCGCGAGTCACTCCCTTCGGGCAAACCTCCGACAGGCTTCCGGCCCCCCACATTCGGCATCCCGAAACTCCTGGGAATCTCTCGGAATTACGCCACCAGGCCACCAGACAACATCCTCCACCACAATCTCATTCTCATCCACATTTACCTTTTATCTCAATTTAACATGGAAATTTGGCATGGCATCAAACATATCACACTTGCATTTCAATTCACATGTCATGCACATGTCATAGCTTAATCACATAAGCATTTCAACTTAATGCATGTACAAAGACCTCATCACACAAGTGCCACACAAATGGAATTGAATCCATGGCCAAATAAAAATCTATTTTATTTTATTATTTCATTATTTTATTACTATTTTATTATTTTATTATATTTATTTATTTTCATAAATAAATATTTAATATTTATGATTTTCCCAAAATCATAATATTCAATAATCATTTATAGGATCACAATTTTATATAAAATTCGTGGCCAAATCGAATTTCTTATAATTTCACAATTTCCTCCAAAAACATCCTAAAATTCTCGGATTTAAACCCACTGCACAGTTTCCAAATAAATTCAATTAAAATATCCATTCGGTCTCCAAAAATTACGAAACTTTACAGGGTGATAGCCAACACATTTTCGCACCTTTTTCATTAAGAACTTTAAGCTAAATTCCTTTTAGATTAATTTCCATAGCCCTACGAAGCTTCTGGAATCTCTACCGCGACGTCCAGAACACACTCCTCCGTATTTCTTAGATTTCACCCATCAAATCTCTTTCTTTCCTTCTGAAATTTAAGTATGTTATGTAAAAATGTGTCCTTTACAATTTTCATGAAGGGATCTAGGTCAAATACCCAGATTATGGTCACCATTTTAACCCATGTAGTCTCGGGTGTCTCGGTACACCTCACCAGAATCAACCATCTCCAAGATCTAACAGATTCACCAAGTTATACTTGTTATTTTTGCTTCAAATTTGAGTATGTTGTAGCTTAAGGTGTTTCCTACAACTTTCAAGAAGACAACAAAGTGAGATCTCCAACAGAAATCAACATGCAACCAAGAAATCAACAAAAGGTCAGTGAACATTTCGTAGATCTAAGTCTCCGTATAACAGAGCTTTTTACCCCACATATCACCATCGTTTTCCATGAAATTCGAGTATGTCATACTACAAGATGTTAGCTTCAACTTCCATGAAGACACCGAAGCCAAAATCGCACTCCAAGTACACATGCAAACTCGACTAAGATACTGACTACCACAAACCAAACGAAAACAGTCACATAGCTTGAACACATCCAACCCTTACCTCGGTTTTTCGCCCAAATCACACCTAAAACCGAACATGCAACCAACAAAACAGACATGCAAGAGAAGTTAAGGACCCCACTTGCCTCCAAGATGAACAAACAGCAATGGGACGGCGTACGGCGGTCGGACTAGGCGGACGCACGGCGGACAGGCGGCGGCAACTCTCGGCTCCACCTCCTCTCTCTCGGTCCTTCCTCTCTCCCATTCAAGCTCTCTCTCTCGTACACCTCTCTCTTTGGACGGAAATGAAGCAAGCAACCGGCCATTTCTCTCTCCTAACCCCTTTTATATCCCCTCAATTGCAATGATTAATCCACCTAATGACCAACCAATGCATGCTCTTCCTTTGGCCACTTGTAATCTTTATTTTTTTTTAAATTTTGAATGGGCTTGGGCTTAGGCCCATCCGGCCATTCCCCCTTGGGCTGGTCGAGCTCCCCTCTTCTTGGGCCCTAATGGCCGACTAGCTTGGCCCACCAAGCTTTAGGCTAATGGGTCCAAGGCCCATTTCGAAAATAACCCTATTTTCTTTTTTTCTTTTTTTTTTTTCGAATTCCTTTTTATAAATATTTCTAAATTCAAATTTCATCTTGGCCAAAGTCTTGGGATATTTCAATTATTGAAATTTAAATCATATGGCCAAGCTTTTAAATTTAAATTTCCACAACACAAGCAAAATTCATCAAATTAAAAGACAAATTGGCTAAAGCATAAGCCATAAAATTCTATCGCCTAATTAAAGACATTTAACACACCTTAAGGCTCGGCTTTGAATTTCCGGGATGCCACAATTCTCCCCTCCTTAGAGAATTTCGTCCTCGAAATTCAAGCACTACTCGTGCCTTCTTGAAATAAATAGGGATACTTTTCCCTCATCTGATCCTCACTTTCTCATGTGGCTTCCTCCACATCATGATGTCGCCATAACACCTTAACCAATGGGATCTTTTTGGTCCTAAGAATTTGCTCCTTTCGATCTAATATCTGCACAGGCTCTTCAATATACCTCACTTTCTCATCCATTTTGATGGCTTCATGATCAAGTATATGACCAGGATCCGCCGGTACTTCCTCAACATCGATACATGAAACACATCGTGCAGATTTCCTAACTTAGGAGGTAACGCTAAACGATAAGCCACGTCACCTATCCTCTCTAGAATTTCAAAAGGTCCAACAAATCTAGGGCTTAACTTACCCTTCTTCCCAAATCGAGATATTCCTTTCATTGGAGATACCTTAAGGAATACATGATCTCCTACACTAAATTCCAAAGGCCTCCTACGTCTATCTGCGTAACCTTTTTGTCTACTCTGAGCTGCTCTAAGCCTTTCCCTGATAATATCAACAGCCTCAGTGGTAACTTGTACCATTTCAGGTCCTGTCAATTTCCTTTCACCTACTTCACTCCAACAGACAGGAGTCCTACATCTCCTTCCATATAATGCTTCATAAAGTGACATGCCTATACTTTTCTGAAAATTATTATTATGGGCAAACTCTACCAAATGCAATCTCTCATCCCAGTTTCCTTTGAAATCGATTGCACAAACCCTTAACATATCCTCCAGTATCTGGATTACTCTTTCTGATTGACCATCTGTCTGGGGATGAAAAGTTGTACTAAACGAAGCTTAGATCCTAACGCAATTTGAAGACTTTTCCAAAAATTCGAAGTGAACCTCGAATCTCGATCGAAGTAATAGTCACTCGGAACACCATGTAAGCGTACCACTTGACTTACATACATGTCTGCATACTTATCCATTGGGTAGTCCATGCGAATCGCTAAGAAATGCGCCGACTTAGTCAATCGATCCACTATAACCCAAATTGAATCGTGACTACTTGATGTCCTTGGCAATCCTTGCACAAAGTCCATCGTTATATGTTCCCATTTCCATTCAGGAATGTCTAATGGTCTCAAAAGTCCTGCGGGTTTTCGATGCTCCGCTTTTACTTGCTGACATGTCAAACATTGAGAAACGTACTTAGCCGTATCTGCCTTCATACCATTCCACCAAAATTGCTGACGCAAATTTCTGTACATCTTTGTACTACCTGGGTGGATACTATAATTACTCTTATGTGCCTCCGACAGAATTTCCTTCCTTAATTCCTCATTGTCGAGAACACAAAGTCGTCCTTGACATCTTACTATTCCATCATCAGAGATCTGAAATTCCGATCTTTTCCCTAAAGATATAGCATCTTTCACTTTCAAAATCTCTAGGTCAGATTCTTGCAGAATTTTAATTTTCTGGATAATCTCTGGCTCAATCCTTAATGCACTAAGCATACCAGTGAGACAATTCACTTCCAATTTAAATTCGGAATTTGCCACAGATTCCAACAATTCCCATTCCGCCATCCTCAAACTAGCTATCTCTACGGCCGACTTTCGACTAAGAGCATCTGCTACTCTATTCGCTTTTCCTGGATGATATCTTATCTCACAGTCATAATCCTTCAATAACTCCATCCACCTCCTTTGTCTCATATTCAACTCCTTTTGTGAGAACAGATACTTCAAACTCTTATGATCCGTGTAGATCTCAAACTTTTCCCCATACAAATAGTGTCTCCATATCTTCAAGGCAAACACTATAGCTGCTAGCTCTAAATCATGCGTCGGGTAATTCAACTCATGAGGTTTCAATTGATTTGTCGGACTCTCGCCTTCTTGAATGTTATTGTTGCGATCACTGCCACCATGATCATCAACTTACTCATTTTCTCTTCCATTTCACTCCTAGAAATGAACATTGGCAGTTGCCGAGAGAGAGAGAGAGAGAGGGTTGAAGGTGGAGCGAGAAAGGAAAGGAAACCGAGGGAGGGAGGGCGTTGTCAAGGAAAAGAAATTGAAGTCGTTGTTTATTGAACGATTTTTGGGATCGCCACGCCATTCCAGCTTGTCGTGTACGGCCCATACAGTGATCGTTGTTCTCTAATTTACTCTGGAATTATTTATTTTCACAAATTATTTTTTCAGCTGCAAAATTATGATACCCCATTATGAGGAAACTTCCATAGATGAGCCCAAGTTGGAACCCATTAGTTTTATATTATGCAGTTGAATCCAATCAGAATGATGAGTCAACCTTTGATATCTAGTAAACCTCCACCCCCACAATGCTACATCGTAAAACCTGCCTTCATTCATAGTCTCTTCCTGACCAAAAAAAAAAAAATTCATAGTCTCTTCCACCAAATCGTGAGGTAATGATAATTTGTCCCAAAAAAACTGTAATTATGTGCAAAATTTTATATAATTTGATCAGATTCATAAATAGGTGGCCACTAATTGACCACAAGTGGTGATACCACTTGTTAGGAAAATTTGTCAAAAAATTTATAAACCTATTGTAATTTTGTTAATTTAGTCTTAAACATTTTAAATTTATTAATTGAGTACTAAACATGTACCAATTGAATTTATCCAATCAATTTGATAGAAGTCATTGACATAACGCCAACTGTCTTACACGGTATGACTAATACTGACGTAGATAAATTTTTCAAAATTTGTATTAGTTTTATTTTAAAAAAAAAAGTATTTTATTTTCTTTTCTTCTCTTTTCCTTCTTTACTGACCTCACCATGGCCCCATGGCCAATGAGGACTTCATTGCGTTGCTTGCGGCCGGCAAGGTTGGCCTCACTCAAACCATCATGATCACGGGTGAGGCCACCTTGCCAAGATCTAATCAAGGCCATAACAAGGCTAGCCTCGCTCATGACAGTGATGGCCTTAACCATGGCTAGCGAGGGCACGGTGACCCTTGCTGACCATTGTAAAATAGAAAGGAAAAGAAAAAATAAATAATATTAAAAAATGACTGCGTCAATGCCGATTATGTCATGAAAGATGATTGACGTGATTTTTAACCGAATTGACTTAATTAACAAAACGTGAAAATGTTTAGAACTAACTTGACAAAGGTGAATAGGGTTTAGCACTTTCTAGACAATTTCGCCCATCCCTAGGGCTTTGTCTCTCTCTCTCTATCTCTTTATGGATCAATGCCATCGCAAAGATCCTTCAGGTCTATCAAAGATTCAATTTAATAAGAAATTCAAGTATTTTGAAATTTTGGTGAATAGTCTCCGTTAACATCAAAATTAGGACTCAAATGGATAGGCTTCAAAAACTTTGAGGGTTTGATCACTGGAAATGCTCAGAATTCGATTGCACTTCGCACAAAACATTTGACTTTCTAATGTAAAAATGTTCTTTTTAATTTCACATGAATAGCTTTATCTGTCGGTATTTCTAGTTTATGAGAGAAGATGAAGAAACTCAAAAATATGTTGTCGACAAGTGGCTACGTTAAGAGTGGGTTCTTGTTTTTTTTTTTTTTTGGTGAAAGTAAGAGAAGAGTAGGTTCTTGTTGATTTCCTCTTTATTTGAAAAAATTGTTCAAAAAGTCTAAAACTTATTACACTTTTACTAATTCAATTCTAAACATTTCAAGTACGTCAATTGAGTCATAAACATTTTCACATTTTGCAAATTGAGTCTATCAAGCCAATTTCGTACATGATTTGCTAAGATGGATGCTGAGCATTTTACAAGAGACGCCAATGCTAACATGAATATTTTAAATAATATTTTAATAATTTTGTTATAAAATTTTGGGTTTTTACTTTTTCTTTTCTTTTATGTTCATTATTATATTTTGATAGAGGGCTGATAATCCTCACTCAGCATTATGTGACGAAGTCATAGCCCTTGCCCAACACAGGCGAGGCTAGTCTTACTAGTGGCCAGCTATCACATAAGAGCAACCATTAACAAAATGAAAAGAAAATATATAATAAGGAAAAAAATTAAAACTTAAAAAAATTGTCCATGTCAACATCGATACACCACATAGGACAATTGACACTCACTAGATTGCCATGTTAGAATTTCTCAGTCAAAATCGGTCAGATGAACTTAATGGCGAAACATGAAAAGATGTGAGACTCGATTTGCATAATTGAAAAGTGTAAGATTAAATTAGTCAAAGTGCAATATAGTTAGATATTTTTGAACAATTTTCCCCTCTTTTTTACTATTGTGCTATTCTACCTCTAAATCCCTCAAAGAGCACGATAAGCTTCTTCTCAATGTTTTCGATATGGAATGGTGGATGATTATTGACCTTATCCCACAAAACCTCTTTTTTTGGCCATTTCATGTATAAGAAACTCATGATCGTGCGACTTGCAAAACGTTGAAAGTTCCATTTGGTACATGAAATGACACTTCTTTTCCTTTGGTCATATTGTAGGTAGCTCCATCAACGTTGACACTTGCTAAGCTAAAGTCGATACCTGGTCCCTCATCAAGTCTTCTCTGTTCATCCATCCCTATGTTAGGACCGGCCGCTCTGTTCTACTTGAATTTGTATCCTTCAACCTCCTCTACTTCTACATTTTCAATCCCTTATGCAATTTCAAGATGAGACTAAAGCCAAGGTAGCAACAGACTTCGATCAAATCAACATCGAATGGAACATCCGAACTTGCCCGCCATCTCTGTTATGCTTGGATTAGAAAGGAATATATAGTCCAAAGCACATATGCAAGAGATTTGGTTAATAAATTCAGATAGCCAAGGGTCTAGCTCACAATCTCATCTAGTTAGATATCGTGGTAACTGCTCGAGTTTAATAGTCCAAACTATGAAATTTTCGTGTAAATCGATGGTGCTAGAGAAAATAGTGTCTTGAAGTTGAAGCATTCATGTTAAATACCTACTGTTATAATTTGTTGGGACAAATTGCTCTTTCTATCCTAAATTTATTATACGAAATGCATTGTAGTCCTAAATATTTTAATTAATCCAACGTATCCTTAAACTTTTGCATGAATTTTCAATGTAACTCTTCCGTCGATTCTAAATGTTGTTGCTGACATGAGGTCCAATCATCGACAGTCATATCACTCGTCCCACGTGTCACGACACAACCAATAATCTAATGTAAAACGACTTTACTTTGCTTAATTTTATAAATTTTCTATTCTTTTTTTCCTTTTCTTTCCTCCTAATTATTGTTCATTTTGAATTTGTAATGTACAGCTTCTTCCCGGATGAGTCAACCTTCCCATAGGCCACCGTCCACCATCGGAACAGCCTCAAATTTTGGTCAAGTCCATCGCCACTTCTGTGAATTTGTACTATAGATCTCGGGTGAGCCTCAAAATTCCACAGCCTTGACGTGGCTAGAGCTCAGCTCCACGATTGTCACGCCATCGGCGTAATGCCTTCTCGTAGCCGCTGCTATGAGCTCGCCAAGCCACCTGATCACCTCTTGCTCCTCCCGTGTTAACGATTGAAGGGTTGGGGCTTGGATGTCGCGACCACCAGCAGCATTGCCCTGTTGTGGCTCAAGATCGAGTGAGGCCAATGCTGGCTCGCCAGATTTGGTCATGTTCTACCTTTCCATGAATGGGAAAGAAAAGAAAAAGAAATGGGAAGAGGGGAAATAGGAAAAGAAAAAGGATGAGAGGAAAAAAATAAAAAATAAAAAATATATGTCAAAAAATTCACAGAGGCTAATTGTGTCATATATGACGATCTGTGATAATTAAATCACCATTTTTTCAGGCATAAATTGATCTAGAGGGTTATATTGAAATTTGACACAACTATTTAAGATTACATTGGACTAATTGGAACATCTAAAATTATATTAGAATTTATATAATATGATTGAAATAGAATTTTTTTTATTTAAATAACCACATTGAAGAATACACTGTGCAGGCGGCGCAGTGGAAAGGCACTAAATGCTTCCTTAGAAATGCGGGTGTTGCGGGGTTTGATCCCAAGAGTTCATGACTTGGCGAAAGGTTAAATATCATGCGAAAGGAAACTAAAATTATGGAGTGGATTGCACGTGAAAGCGGCGCTTTGAAAGCTGGGTGGCGGGCGATGAGCGCGACTGGCAGTCGAGCAGAGCTCTCAATTGCCAAAAAATTTGAACTAGTCATTTACAATGTAATCTAGAGAAATCAATTGTTGACATGTTGCCGCTTATCACGATGTCGCACGGCCAATTATGGCATGCGCTGTGTATGATGGCATGGGCCAGTGATAGCTTGCCATGTGCTATGAAGACATGTCCCTATGGAAGGATGCTACGCGACATAACAAGGACATGGACTGACACCAAATCAACTAAAAAGAATTTTGGAGTCAGTAATTCCTAAGGGCCCTTTAAATCAAAATTCTGTAAAATATCCAGAATAAAAATAATATAAATATCATAATTTTCATACGATACTCACTTGAATGTCATGTTAGTATAAAATCATTCACTTGAATATATTTCCAGCAATTCATCCTATGTGACATGTCTTTTTGAAAAGAAAGTGAAGTCCCAACGTGAAAATTCTCTCTAAATGATTCATTTACGAAAATAAGGACTTCTCTCATAATGTTTCTCTAATTGACCTCATTAATCGACAACGTCTTTCTCCGTACATGCTTTCTCTCCGAAACTCGTGGACTCCCCAGAAATCCAAGAACATATCGGCAATAAGCCCTCGGCTGGGGAGGAAGAGGAGGAATTGGGTTCTTGATTTGGAGACATTCTTGTTCTCCTTCTCGTTGTCGCTCTTGGTCTTGATCTCGATCTCGGTCGTTCTCTGACCTCGTTCTCGCTTTCTCCTTCGTCATGGTGCCTCTGGAGAGAGAGAGTTTTCACGGCGGCTTGGAGATTTGGAGGGATTGATGGCTTCACCGAGAAGGAGAGAGCGTACGAGCGTCAAAGGAGTGTATTATTGCCACCCAATCTACTCCTTGCAAATTTGATAAGGTGATTTTCCCCAATTTGTTTAAATTGGATTAGGGTTCTCCAATTAAATCTCTAAACAATGTCGTTCTCCTTTTCACTTGCTGACTACGTCGAATGTTATATAATAAATTTAAGTCATGTTGGATATTTCGTCGAGACAAATCTTCGAGGGCATTCAAGTGAACAAATTAAAAGTTATGATACTTGAGTAAATGGCATAAGAAAGTTATAACACCTTTAATGTTCTTATACTTAAGACATGGTCAAGCTAGGTTCCTACCATAAATTGTTAGTTAATGCTCCAAGAAGCATACATCTTCAAGTCTCAAATAAGTAGGACATGAATTAATATACTTATTCCACAAATTAATTTTTAGTACACATGTGACAAATAAAGAGTAAAATCTCAAATTAATATACACTCAACCGGTAAGTTACAACTCTTCGCTGTTGAACTCGTGGGTGTTTGGGACTGCAACGAGAAACTCTTCGGCCGGGCGAGGACGTCGTTCGTGATTGAGCAGAGTTCGAGGGATGGAAAGAAGAGTTAGAGAGACGAAAGTCAATATGAAGCTAGCTGAAACCCTAGCTTCGTGAGAAGCGCTTTCGCTTTTTGATTGAAGAAAGGAAGCTACGCGCACGTTCTGTTCTGCATGACGTGGGAAGTGATCTGCGGGTGAAGAGTCAGTGATCCGCAGGTGGTCCTGCAAAGCGATAACTTATTAAATGGGGACTCCGTATCAGGCCTAATCCAAAGGCCATGGACTACTCGTCTCTTAATTGATAAATGTGTAGGGGCCTCTTGGCCAATCTCAAAGGAGCTGTCGTGGAATTTTGTCCAAAAGCTAATCACCGTGCTGAATGGATTGCCAAAGCTCGTAGAACAGGGTTCCTCCTATCATCTGGCTCTCTAAACTTATTATGTTTAGATGCTAAACGATTTCGTTCTTATTAGTTCTGCTACTTAATGGGAATGTTTCGCTTTTGACCAAAGAAAACTTATAAATGATAAAATTTCCACTCAAATGATAACCTCTTTTCCTTCTCTTGTCCTGTCTTCCTGCGTATTCGCCTGTGTCTTCTCCCTCGTATTTTTTACCCTCAACTGTAGCAGCTTTTTTCTCCTCTTTTACCTTAGCAATCGCCTTTTTGTGCCCTAACCACGCCAATGTTAGACGTGATTTTTCACTAGTTCTCTTTTTCCTCTTTTGTTCTCTGTTGACTTTAAAACCCTAAATATCGTCACTCCCAATAGTCATCCGCTCCTTCTACTCGTAACAGCTTTTGCTCGAAGTAGACCATCCTGCCCGAGTGCTCTGTTCTCCCCTGTTCCAAAATCATTCTGCCCGAGTACTCTGTTCTCCCTTGGCTGAAATATCTGCTGTAAAATAGTAAAATTGATCAGGGGGCAGATCTGAACCTTTATCCCTTTTAAAAGCCCCAATCACTCTGTAGCTACCCAACATCTTGCGCAAAGGATAAGATGTGTTCTTAAAAGAAATAATCGCCTCTGTTATTTCACTGCTGAAATAGTTCTCTTACAACTTATTTGAGTCAGTGAGCAAGACAGAGAAAATGAATGATCAGGCTACTGATGAGAATCGAGTAGAGGCATTATGCAAAAGCTTGGGCAGATTATGGTCTGAGGATGATGTGATAGATGTTACTTACACAAGGAATATCTGAAGAAAAACTGAAAGAATGCCGTTTAACATTATTTGGAAAACTCTATTCTCGTCCTAATGTGAATTTTCAGGCTTTTCTCAACACTATGAGATTGGCATGGAAGACGGAAAAGGTGTCATGTACTAAGCTTGAAACAGGTTTCTTCTCATTTTCCTTTGAATCTGAAGATGAAAAACAAAAAGTACTTGACTCCGGGCCGTGGTCCTTCGCAAGCAACCTCCTAGTGCTTCAACAGTGTGATCCTGACATCCCAGAAATGTGTTATGATTTTGAACATTGTCCCTTTTGGGTAAATCTATATGGACTTCCATTTGGCAGAGTGACGAAGGAAGTTGTCAAAGAAATAGCTTCCAAGATTGGTGAGGTAATTGATGTAAAGCTGGAAGCCAAAGGAAATAGTACGTATAAAGTTGGTAAAGCCCGAGTTAATCTTCACTTAGGCTCTCCACTTAAAACAGGAGTACTTCTCAATTTGGGCAGCAAGAAATTATGGATAGAATTCAAGTACGAACGGCTCCCGCACTATTGTTATTCTTGTGGAAGGATTGGGCATTATGCCTCAGCATGTAAAGAAATTCCCTATGAAACTACAAGGCAAGAAGAGGATTTACCAGGTCATTTTGGCAATTGGTTACGAGCTGAAGTTAAGGAACTCAGCCCTTATGGTAAAATATTCTACGGAAAACATGTCGAATTCCTTCATGATCCTGAAGTGGTGCCAGCATCCCCCCTTGGCGCGGAATTTCAGTATAATCAGCACTCAAACCAAATGATAGAGCAACCCAACCTACCTATCAGAAGTCAGCAATTTTCGGAGGAAGAAATGAAACAACAGGTAGATCCTCTTCATCAGTCTCTCGCCATTACCATAAGGGAGGAAAAAAGCCCACAAAAAAGAGGAAGCAGCTGTCTAGATAAAGATGAAGAATCAATGATGTCTATTTACACCGAACAGCTGAAAGAAAAAAAGGTAGAGGGAGAACACCAGTCAGTAGAGGAAAGAGGCCAGAATAAGGGCAAAACTAAAATTATAAAAATTCCTACTTCAAAGAATGGGAAGAGATTTTGTCCATACGGTGCTCAACTTTCAAAGGCACCATCTAAAGAAAATCTGCAGCTTGTGGATATTCCTATCACGGAAGAGGAGAAATCAATGCACTGGGCTTTGGTGGCTAGCCCTAATAAGCCACCAGGTCAGCCACAAAAAGGGTATAATTCTCCCTAACCATAATGTCTTACCTAATCTTCTGTCGTCAGCCTGCAATCTTGTCTTACCTTTCTCAAGGGTGAAATTCCTGCTTTGTCCGTAAAATTATGCATCGTTGTTCAGATTCGGCATTGAAGAAGGAAGCTTCTATAGCGCATTTTGTCGTAATGCTTATAAAACGTGTTGCAGCATCGGGAAAATTAAAAGCTTTTCTTGAGAGTTGTCAACTTATGATCCAGCAAATTCAAATCCTGAGTGCCCGGTGTGAACTTTTCAGGAAACTGCGCGCTCATACGATGAATTAGCTTCACTGTTAGTTCACGCGGCATCAATATCAAATGCTGTGAAAAAATCACTCCCCTGTAATCACTGTGGCTGGGAGTCCTCTGATATTCACAGAGGGTGTTCCAGTAGCTTTATGGTACAATTCAGTCTTGTTAAAAATTTACGTCATACTGAAAGTTCTCGTACATCGGCATTCATCTTATTCACAAGTGATCCCTCTCTCTCTCTCTCTCTCCTCGTTCCCTCCCTCGCTCTCCTCGCTCTCGCTCTCGCTCTAGATCCCTCACTCTCTCCCTCTCCTCGCTCTCGCTCTCGCTTTCGATCCCTCACTCTCTCCCTCTCGTTCTCGAGCCCGACCTCGAGCCCGATCTCAATCTTGATCCCGATCCCAATTGCAATCTCGAGCCTGATCCCGATATCGATCGCGATTTCGATGGCGATCGCGATCGCGATTCCGATTCCGATTCTGATTACGATTCCGATTGCAATTCCGATTGCGATAGCGATAGCGATTGCAATGACGATTCCAATGATTCCGGTCTCGATCTCGATTCCGGTCTCGATCTCGATCCCGGTCTCGATCGCGATCCTGATTCCGGTCTCGATCTCGATCCCGATCTTGATCTCGATCGCGATGGCGATCTCGATCTCAATCTCGATCGCGATCGCGATGGCGATCTCGATTGCGTACTCTCATTCCTGTCATGCATCGTCTCGTCCTCGCGATACGTCTCTTTCGATCCCGATCCCGATCCCGATCTCGATTTTGAGCGACCTCTCTCTCTCTCGAGCGATCGCTCTGTCCCTCTGTCCTTGCGCTCTCCTTGCTCTCGCTCCGTCCCTCTGTCCCTCTCGAGGGATCGCTCTCCTTGCTCTCGCTCCGTCGCTCTGTCCCTGCGCTCTCCTTGCTCTCGCTCCGTTCCTCTGTCCCTCTCGAGGGAGATCTCGAGTGATCTCTCCCTCCGTCTGTCGAGGGTGTTCCCTCTAGCGGCTTTTTGCTCGTCTCGCCCTTCTGCACGATCACCTCGATCAAGCACAAGCAATCCTCATGCCATCCTGTCGCTGTCCCGATTGCCTCTTATCAGCTGTTCCTCTGTGCGAACCTGCTTTCGCAACACGAGTCAATAAAAAGTTTTGAAGCAGTTGCAGACCCAACATTCCATCAAAATGCATTTCATACCCAAAAATAAGCTTAGGATTAAAAAAAAAGGGAAGGAAACTACGAGGGGGAACGAGTTAATTGGGTTGCCATATATCCTTCTCGTTGTTGTTAGTTAGAATTAGAATGAAAACATCGAGGGCTGAAGCTAACCTTTGCTGTCCAGCATTTGCCTTCGCCATTGTCAATGGCATCCCCGAGACCAGTGTAGTTCCACTTCTTAATCACGTTGTAAGGGCCGTCGTGAATCTCCTTTTCAATCGGGTTGATCAGAAAGATTATACTCTTCTGTTCGCATCGAATCATCGTTGATATATCCTGAGCCGTGACCTGAGTAAAGGGAAAAATAAATCGCTTAGGTCCCTCCAATGTAAAAAATGCCCGACAGAAATTAGAAAAAGAGGTCATGTAATCTTCCGGATGATTTGTGAAATTAATGTGATCACTTTGTTTAACAAGAAAATATACCAATTTGAAAATGAAAGTTCACGTTGTGAGTTGTTACTAGTCGGTTTCATCGTCAATTACTCAGGTTGAAGATAGATTTATTTTGCAAGAGGAAAGTGCAATCTACGTAATCTTCACACATGATCAGCCAAAAAGCTTCTTCAACAATTCAGCTATAAGACATCACCAAATTGTCATCCAGTTTGTACAGTCATTCAAAGTTCACTTTTCAGCAGTTCAAGAATGTCAGGCATTACTCGGTTGATGTTTCTGCCCAAGTTCAAAATTTTTGTATCATTCTTCATGGATATTTTTAACTGACCTGGAAACTGCCACCACCAATGCAAGCTATCACACGCTTACCAGTGGCAGCTTGAGCATATCCTAAAGGGGCATCTACCGACCAACCTATGGATCCATATTGCCTCTGGAATTCATACCTAAATGAAGTTTATATAAGAATTTAAGTTAGATGAACCTCAACACAACCATCCACAAACAAAAAGAGGCAGTTTGGAATATTGGAAAAGAAAACGTTGAAATTTCAGCTTGTAGTACCCGCAATTCTCAGGCAACTGGAGTTTCTGGCAGTTAAACCTAGAGTCTCCAGTTTCAGTGATAACTGCTGTGTCCCCACCAAGCATATCCTGTTTGACGAGTCAGAAAATGAATCATCAGTGTTGACACCTTTTGGATCTACAGAAGTGAATTTTTAGTGCTCAAGCCTAGAACATTAAGCTATGAAGACACATGAATAATCTATTAACTGAGAATAGATAGATATAGGCTCAGTGAGTACTATCCATTTCCGAGGAAGCAACACCATGAATCCCTCAAGAATTTTCACGGCAAAGGCATGCGTGGACTTGGTATCAGTACTTACCGTTTACCAAACATACTTAAAGCTGCTTAATGTACTGCTGGAACCTACAGTCGATTGTGCTTTTCACATACAAGTAGCTTCTTCTTTCAAAAAATTAAAGTCCGATCAATAAACTGCTGTGCACCTTACTTGAATGTACTTAAACAGAAGATTGACTCCAACAGGATTGATTTTCTTCCACTTGAGAGAAATGTCCCGAGGTTCGTCTATGCTGCAGCAATTCTCCAAAGCAGTCGTGTTTCTCTTCAGCTTCTTTGCCAATGCGCTTAGAAAATCTGCCATGAAAACCCTCTCAATGGCAGGGCCATTCCCTACAGTCACGCGATTGGGCTGCACTATGATCGCTTTCTCCTTCTTAATTAGCAAGGAATCGTCCACAGAGGTGTCATCATCGAAAGACGGGCCCACGAATATGTAGGCATCGGCTGACTTTACAATCTTCTCAGCAAAGCTTGTACTCCCAGCACCCCAACAGGTTCCGATGAAGTGGGGATGATGCTCCGGCACCAGCCCCTTGCCCGAAGGCATCATGGTGATTGGATGACCAGAGGCATCCACCAGCTCCATGAAGGCCTTTTGAGCCCTGGCCACCCTGAGCTTCGGCCCACCCACAATGACTGGCTTGACAGCTTTGTTGAGAAAATCTGCAGTTGCTTCGACTACTGCTTCCAGGCCCATTGGATTGCTTACCCTGCATCAACAAGTGGATACATTATGAAACAAGAACATAAGAGACGGAACAATTATTCTTAGCATGAAATATAGTTTCTAGTAATTGTGTAAGGAGAAAGATATCTGGAAAAGTAAGTTTAAACCAAGTCGAGTCATTGAACAGAAAACCAGCATCAACAGCTCAAGTATAAATTGCACTGCGATACACAAGGTTTGCAAAAGTTCACAACCAAGGACAGTCAACTATCACATGAATTTGGATAATTGAACATCACATGGCCTGACAAGTTCATCCAATCCAGAGTTATCAA
The DNA here is from genome assembly GCA_017140325.1 of Eucalyptus leucophloia subsp. euroa. Taxonomy (NCBI): domain Eukaryota; kingdom Viridiplantae; phylum Streptophyta; class Magnoliopsida; order Myrtales; family Myrtaceae; genus Eucalyptus; species Eucalyptus leucophloia. Next base: position 20,444,930 of record CM029471.1, read on the forward strand.
CTTGAAGGTCAGTTTCTGGCATATTCAAGCATATTCTTTATATTGTGATGGAACAAGTGAAAACAGAAAAATTTGAAATTTTGCTTGGTCAAGCACGTGCGGGATGATAAAAAAGGCAGCATTCAGTTCTGACTTCAAAAGTTATAAATGCAAACAAACTCCAGTGCTTCCTGAAGACAATCTTTCCGGATTGGACGAACAAAAAGACCAGCGAGTACCAAATATGATCAGAATTCAACATTATATTCCAGTGAAACTTGGTTCTTTAAGACAATCAAGGAATTAGTGATGTTCTCAGTTCCCCTTAAAATTCTTTCTCCTCTGTTTTCCCTCCTTTTGAGCACTAAGGAGTCAGTACTCAAATGAACAGCTAAATAATTATATTACTTCTTATGACGATACATGTTTTGTCCAATCCACGAGACAATGTCTGTAACTTATAAAAGCTAGATATATTGCAACATTATTCGAAGAAAAACACAAAACAGAGACATTCTACAGTGCTTGGCAAACCAATCAGCATCCACTGACGTATGTGCTTGTCATGTTTCAATCTGTAATCATGTAAAGTTTGGAAAACCGATTACTCATAAAGACGGAAAACACTTACTTTGGTGCAAGAGAGAGAGGAATTGGATCTCCGGAAAAAGTAGGGTGACGAATCCCAAGCAAACTACGGCTTATACTAATATAAGCTGGCTTGCTTTTCTTCAAAGCCTTTGAGATTGCGGTATCAATCAGCTTGTGCGCATCATCCAATTTATTCACCACCGCCTGCCACATCATAGCACAATTTTTCTCTTCACAGCCAATCAAACATGACAAGAAAAATCAAGTATAGATTCCTTAGGCGAATTTTACACAGGACTAAGTTTTAGCCCTGTTCTTCCGAATTTACAATGTTTCGCAGTTGCACGACCAGAGAATCTGACTTGACAAATCTAATTTGACACGGGAACCCATGGATTAAGTAGTCTACCTTAAACCGACTAGGCATAATAAATTCGAAGTTATCACATGCCGATCAAACTAAAAGCAAGAAGCATTCACACATTTATCAATCTCAACGGTAAGAAAAAGACCCATAAATATTTTTAACTACCTGTGTGCAGGTGATCGACTGGAAACACCTGAGCTCTGGGGAAAAATCAGGCAGCCCATGGCGTGGTGCAAGATCCTGCTAGTCCCATATTCATTAGAGTTAGGCCCGCCGACGATGCATATCACAGGCAAGTTCTCACTGTAGGCCCCTGCAATGGCATTGAGCACACTGAGACCCCCGACCATGAATGTCACCACGCACGCGCCCCCGCCCCTCGCCCACGCGCACCCGTCGGCCGCGTAACCGGCGTTCAGGTCGTTGCAGCAGCCAAATCAGGTTCAGCCGCGGCTTGGCTCTCAGGTCGTCCAAGAGGGTGAAGTTAAAGTCCCCAGCGACTGAGAACACGTCCCTCGCGCCGATCTCCACAAGCCACCGGGCCAGGTGGGTGCCCAGAGCCGAGATGGGCTGCGCTGCCGAGCCGACGTTATTAGCAGTACCCATGAATACCAAGACTTACCAGTTGCGCCGAACTTCAAGTGCAGAGACAGTTTTCAACGGTAACGTTACGTTCAACGAGGTATTGAACTGCGTCGAAATCGTTTTGTGTTTTCGCTAGTGAATGATTCTGAGTCATGCAAGGTCTATTTGGCAATGTTTCTGTTCTTTTGTTTTTTTTTTTTTATTTTATTTCCCTGAAAAAAGAAAGAAAGAAAGAAAGAAAAAAACAACAAGAACAACAACAAAAGAATAAAAATCTGTTTAGTAACATTAACCAATTTTTCTATTACCCAGAATAATAAAATGACTGAGGAATAAATTTGAAACAGAAATAAAAAGTAGAAAAAAGAATTTCTTGTTCTTGGGAACAATTTCTCAATATAAGTTATTTTTTCTTTTCTTTTTTCTTTTCTTCTTGCTTGCTACCAGTCGCCACCCCTTGCTGTCCGACCATCGCCAGCTTACCGCCGCTGCCCACTGCTGACCACCAGCGGCGGTAGTCAGCAAGGAAAAATAAGAAAATTAAAAAAATTAAAAAATCTTTAAAATTATTAAAAAATTAAAAGAAATTATGCATCACAAAAAAAAAATGTGGATCGTGTTAAACACATTTTTATTCTTTTCCATTTCGAAAATAGAAATTTTATGTAGTTACCAAATATGTTCTTTTATTTAGAAATTTTTTTTGGGAAACAAAAATAGAGAAAGATTATTTCTAAAAAAAAATTATTCTTCAAAACAGAAGTGTTACCAAATAGGTTAACATTGTCCCCTATTGTCTCCCTTCGCTGTTCGCTTTGATATCGACTTTGTAATGGATGGTCAACAAGTTTAATGCTAGGGGAATCATTTGCTTTTTCATGTCTCCTTCATTGGATATGTCATGCTTACTTCCAGTGCCTCGTCGTTCCCTTCATGGGCAATTCATTCCCAGTTTACCGACTTCACTTTCTGGGTCACTCATTACTGTCCCGTGTACTTCAGGTTGCTGAGCTCGGCACTGGTTTTGATATGCCTTATAGAATGGCTATCCACCCGCAAGGAGATGGTGTCGTTTGCGCATCACCAGAAGGAGGTTGTAGCTACGTTTTCTCGCCACCTTTCCATTCCGATGAGCATTGCGGCCCCTTGCCACAAGCTTAATGTTAATGGTAACCTTGTCAAACCTACTTAACCCCTTAGGTAAGCCAGTCGACTCAGAGTTATACGCATTGGAAGGTTCTATCTCCCGATGCAGTTTCAGCAATGTCAAAAAATTTGTGTCCTTTTTTCCTCTCCACTTCCCCTCGTAATTCTCTTCGTTATCGAAAAGAAAAAAGGCTAAATCATGGCCGTGGACCGTGGTTATTGCTGCTCGATAATTCGAATAAGACATGTTTTTTTCTTCTTTTTTCTGGCCTAAGCAGATTGTTTGAATAGGAGGATCCTGAAAATGCCCCAGATCATAAATTGGGCCTTAAGATGTCAGAGAAAGTGCTTGGGCGGTTAGAAAATGCTGGACTGCAGTTAGCATTAGTATATAGCCAAGGTTCAAGATGATAATTACAACTTTGGAAGAACACAACCATGTCAAGCTCACTAGCATTAGATCACAGGAAAAAGGACACAGTACAAGATCTTACAAAACTTGAAGTTCATTTGAAATAAAATCCTGCAGTAAATAACCGAAATAGTAAATTAGACCAGCTATTCATATAACTCACCCAAGGTTCAAGAGACCAGCAACCGTACTGACGCTGATCCCAAAATCTGCTTTGGGTTGAATAAAGAGATCGCCTTCCCTTGTAGGCTGACATATATTGTTTAGAAGAGAATGAGAAGCTAGTGTTTCCATTAGCATTTGGAAGTAGAAAGATGATAATTACAACTTCATCACAAACCTCCCGTATCAGCATGGTGAACCTGCTCTCGCATATCCTGACTCTTATGCAGTCACTCTCTTGCAAACGTCCATTAGCGGGAATTGCAGGAAGCCGCAAGTGTATATCGAGGAAATTTTGAGCAGAACTGCAGAACGTTGCACGGTCAAGAATTTTTAGAATATCTTGATAAGCCACCTAGTATAGAAGGGCATTGTGATTCATCGTAACCACCAAACAAATATTCAAGATAGGAGCAACAAAGCTGATGGTTTTATTTATGTGTTGATGGGCCTAAGTGGGCCCATCCGCCCATATTTGGCCTAAAAGCACGGCCCGCAAGATAAGGGCCTATGGAGGAACGGCTACGATGTGAAATGTTGCGTTGTTTAGATACGAGAGATTATGACTTTTGGGGGAACGTATTACATTGAAGAGTTACGTCTCTTGGAAGAGACGTATTTAAGAGAGAAAAGAAAAGGGAGGAACGGACGTTTTCAACGTACGTCAATCTCTCTCTCTCTCAAAAGAAGAAAACAGAAAAGAAGAATACACTCTGTTTTCTCCTCCTAATAGCAATAGTACGCACCTCGATAGAATGGATCATAATTTCTTCCTCGATCTTCAGCATTGGTGTTTAATCTGTGGATAATAAGGTATCGCTCGATTACGTAGTGTAACTTTTGATCGGTGATACATGTTCTTCTTGGGCTCATTTTCTGTATTCATTTTAGGAATTCGATTCAGTGTCCAATCCATTTTAGGGAATCAGTAATTCCAACAAGAGCTATTGTAGTGCTATTACTTGTTTGTTGCTCTTCAAAATGGACACCACCAACCTGATCCAGTGAAGAGAAAAAAAAAGGTATTCCTGGTATAGAGGCGTCCAATGGTTAGTCGTTTATAGTTACACTAGGCGAAAAGGAGTTCATTTCAATGATTTGTTCTCTCCAGTTGATGTAAAACGGCTTTCAACATGTGCTCCTGAGATCGTTATTTTACAGGAATCGGAATAAGAGCGGCTTGACATGAAAAGTGCTTAATTATATGAAAGCTAGAGGAGCAAATTCACATGCGTCAGCCCGGGCAATTTCATCCAAGGAATATAACTAGGCATGGTGAAAAAGGCAAGGTTCGAAATCCCAAGCTTCACTGCACTTGTTGCAACAAGGATGATCACACTCAGGATCGTTGTTGGGAATTACATCCTCATCTGAGGCAAAATAAAGACAAAGGCTTCTGCAACTAATAAGTCGTGCTCCTAATTTCGGTCCTGAGCTTCAAGCTTCTCTTGGCCAAATTGCCTTGCAACTCCGACAACTCATGACGAGTAGCGATGTGACTCCATCGAGTTCTAACTCAGGGAACATTGCCTATCATTCCGATGATGCTTTTGCCCTATCTACATCTTCAAAAAATTTATTTTACCGTTGATTATGGAGTGGCAGATCATGTGCAGCACGTCTTAACGGATGAAAAATCTCTGTGATGCATCTAATTACCCGTCTATTGCTGTTGCTAATGGAGAGCAGGTTCCTGTTCAAGGAACTGGAACCGGTGGAATTTCTTTCCACCAACTCAAATGCTTTATTTGTTCCAGTTTTATCATCTAATTTGCTATTTTTCGGTAAAATCACTAGTGATCTGAATTGCAATGTCGTCTTTTCCCATGATAAGGTCATCTTTTAGGACAGTTTAATAGGGAAGAAGATTTTTTTTTTTTTGGTCAAGAACGCGGAAGAAGATTGGTGAGGGCCAATTCCAATAAGGGTTGTCCATGCTTGAATTACCAAGTGCAATTTGGTTTATTTAGTAATGAGATTTAGTTGGAAAATGATAAGTAGTATTTTTAAAAGTACAAGAGGAAAGTGGAAATGACTAATGAGACGAAAAAATGAGGATTTTTTTAATTGGTAGTTTCCCTTTCTTTTTTCGTATGTGTTATAAAATTTGTCTAACTTTGAGACCGCCAAAAGCTTTCGATGCTGCATAAGAGTATATTCAAATGTGAAATTTTAAACTTAACATTGAAAATACTTATTGTTTTTTTTTTTCTATTAAGGGAAAACCAACAAATTTTGTGGTTGGCCGGTCGGTGATGTATGAAAACCGTATGGACAAGGGTCCATGAAGAAGGATGATAGGGCATGATATAACTTATGGAGAAGAATCCTGGTTTGGATTAAAAAGATTACCAAGTTATCGCAATCCATAAGGACACAGGAAGATTGAGTAATTTTGTGAGTTCTTTATGTAACCTATGGAAGGATGTATCTTCTCCTTATTTTTAGGCGACAAAGCAACGACTGATTGAAGACGACTGCCCTCGTGGCCTCAACTTTTTCCTCTAGGCACAAATTTTCGGCACTCATTTCGTTCTAGTTTTATATTAGTAGCTTTTGCCTTAGGCGTGGGAGGTCTATTTTTAATGGTCTAAATGAGAATAGAGAAGATGGAAAAGCATTGCCAATCGATGAAAATATATATATATATATAGGGGTTGCGGCCGACAATGGGAGGTCTATTTCTGATGGTCTAAAATGAGAATAGGGAAGATAGAAAAGCAATGTCGATCAAATGAATATAGATATAAATAGCATAGGGAATGCGGCTGACGACTTGGAGTAGTCTCTTGAAATCGGTGAAGACAAGGGAAATGCAAATATAATGGCAAAGAAAAGTTACACCAAGTCATTCGTGTAAAGAGTGGGTGTGTTTAGTTGGACTTTTGGAGATGGCCATTGGAAAAATGCAAAGGACTTTAGGTTGAAGGGGCTTTTTCATAATGCAAATTGTGTTTGTAAATTGTAATCTAAAAGTCCATTATAAAGTACATTTGAGTAAAATAGTATTTGGAGAGATTATATTCACAAAAGACTTTTGGGATAAAAAAATTATTAAAAGAAAAATAAAAAAAATTGGCTGACAAGGGTAGGCAACCGCTAGCGATTGACATCTGACTCAAGTAGCCTCGGAGACAACTAGGGAGGCCCGCCCGAGGTTGAGTGATCCCTGAAGATCATCGACGAGGGCCATTTGGGTTCGGGCAACCTTCGACGACCCTGCCATGACCTAGATCTGGGGTGGCGGGGTCATAGGAGGACCTCATCACCCTAGATCTGGGTTGCGGCGAGGTCACGCAAGGTCATGCAACCCAGATCGGGGCGGCGAGGTCCTGCCGCGACCTTGCCACCCCATATCTAGGTTGCGGCAAGGTCACGCAACCCAGACCTTGCCGCGACCCACAACGGTTGCCACTACCTAGATGGTGCGGCGGTCGTGCCACCCCCTAACAACAGTTGCCTAGGCCACCGTGACCATGCCGACCTCTATCTAACTATTGGTGGCCACTCACAACCCCGTGCAACATGTCGGCAGATCTCAATGGAGAAGAAGATAAACAGTCCAATGACGATGGCAAAATTGGAAAAATAAAGAGTGAGTGAGGATAGTTTTGGAAGAAAATAAAAATATGAACAATATCAACTTGTATGCTGAGAAAGTTGAAAGCCCAGGGCACCCTCATACCTGTCATGGGCTTTCAGCATTGAGAATGCCAACTTTTGCCTAATGGGGATTTCAAATTTGTTCCCAAACACTCAATATTTAGCCCAAAGGACTTTGAGGGTCCAAAATGCCTTGTAAATGGCACTCCCAAACACACCTAGTATCTGTCCTCGCATCTTCATTTACTTGGGACCGACGATTGGACAACTTTTCTTACTCTTACAAATTGCAAGTGTTCATCCAAATTGCGATGGTGCTCCTAATGTTCCATTGGAAAACTATGTAGTTGTTCCACTTTATTTTATATTTCTAGCGTAACTATCCTTAGTGTCGGTAACAGAAGATGCAAACCAAGTAAATTGGATTGGTTTAATTGAAATTGAAGTTGTCTTGTAAGGTGGCTGAATTTTGGTGCAACTTGAAAGCATGAACAGTGGTGTTCTACTAGTGAGCATCTGAAATTTATAACCCATTTTCTGTGTTTGGTCGAGAGTTTACCCTCATTCTTTCTTTCTGTTCTTCCTCTAATTACCCGATTAATCTCATAAATTGGGCGAGCTGTGAGCATAGACTTGAATTGGAGGTCTTGAATGATATCGTTTGCACGTGACAGCGGGGCAATTAAATAGGCACTGTATATTCACACGACCAAATTTATTCCTTAATCAAAAAGTAACTCCATATTATGACTTTCTTTGATTTTATTAGCGAAGACATACGCAGAAAAACTAAGTGATTTCTCGCGATGGAATATAATTAGGTATATGCATGATAGATAGTTAAGATTTCTCGTGATAATTTGGTGTCAAAGGGTCAAGAGGGAGCAGTTTAGTGCCCCTAATTAAGGGCAACTGGTAAGGATGCGGCATCATATGATTGTAACAGATACGTTATATAGAAAATAGAGGAGATTAATCAAATAAAATGCAGATTAAATTGGAATAAATTGAATGATTACGAATCTCTGAAGGTAACAAAATAATTTAGGTCAACTGATATAATTTAGATAAGACATATGACGCACCGATGCCAAGATAGACCTTCTGTTCGCAAACATATTCCAATTTCCACTAAAAAGAAAATCAAATCTCAGTCGTTGGGTTGTTCCTAAGATGTCATTGTCTTTTATCTATATGATTAAGCCAATGACATAAGGTCGGAAGTGGCATGTCGAAATTAACTAAATTAGCTGACAAATAGAATGGGACTCCTCACACGTGCGGGGAAAATGGCCTCCTAAATAATATTTTCCCCTTCTGAATTAGTAGTTTAATTTTGCAGTCCGAAGCTCATCGGATTCAAGTTTGCATTGATGCGATGTCGATATAAGGGCAAAAGTGACTAGCATGTTCCAAATTAAAAGTAAATGTGCGTTTATTTCATTGAAAATTTCATGATAAAAGAAAATATTTTTGATGAAAATCATTTTCAAGGAAAACTACTAATATTCATTTGTTTGGTGATTTAGGAAAAGGAATTTCTTTATTGTCAGAATGGGAAGGTGTTCTCTCTCAATCTAAACTTGTTAGTTTTTCGGTATATTAAAAACAGTTTCTGTGAATCAATTAGTTTCCATCATTCAAAACATCAAAAAGTCAGAAAATAATTTCCCAAAAACAATTTCTCTTCAAATAAACAGAACCTAATTGAAAAGTAACCAAATTCCAATATCAAAAGATGGAAAAATCTTGATCAATTGGCTTCGCTAGGACCCAAAATTGATTTAGACGAAATTCAACAAGGATGCTTTTCGATCAGCCATCGCACCAAGAGAACTTGAATGCGAGACCAAAATATAACAAACTTAATAATCAAGCTCAATCACTCTCAAATTTGAGTATTGATTCTCAATCCAAACTAGAGTACACCTTTAATTTATTTATTTTTTTGGATAAATATACTAGAAATCATAAAATTTATCATAAAACTGCAATTAAGTCCTAAAACTAAAAAAAAAAAATCCCAAAAATTGTTAAGTTGATGTAGTCAAGCCCTAAAATTTATTAGCATTTTCTGTTTTTAAATTGGATGAAATTAATGGAATAATTTAATTGCACTAATTTTATAAGTTTTATAATTTGATTGTATTTTTTTAATTTTTTTTTTAGAATTTTTAGTATACTTAACCCCTTCTTTTTTTGGGCACTAACCTTGTGCGTTTGACCCTTTTCTTCTTTTTGTCTTTTTGTCTCTCTTTTTCTTTGCACTCGATCGTCCAATTAACTTTTAGAAAGGAACTCTGTGGCGGTCAAAAGAAACTCGAAAGGGAATTCAAGATAAGTCGGGCTCTTTGCTCACCTCCCAAAACGACAACCACTTCACGGGCCCCATGTTGGGCCCCATGTGGGGCCCCACAAGGTCCAGAAAGATTATTATCCGTCGAATGTGCCCATCACGCCCCCCCACCACAACTTGCATTATTGAACATTTATAAATTAAAATTTTTAAAAAAATAAACAAGATTAAATTATTTAAACTATGATTAAAACCCGATTGCGCATACTAAACCGTCAATTATGCAATCCCCACCCTGATTATTTTATTGTCGCCATAATTAGCTCTCTACTTCACCTCATCTGAAAAGACCCTACTACATATTTTACCCCGTCACCTCGCGACACGTGTCGCGATAGGGACGGGTGGGCCCCTCCTGATGTGGAGTTGGGCTACGTGTCGGGCTGGTAGTGGAGGGGCCCAACGGATATGCCCCACGTGGAGGTGGGCCCGCAGTGGGGCCCAAGGAGATTTTTCTATTTTCCTTATTTTTGGCGGTACGTTGAAGTATGACGTGTCGAGGCTATAGGGAAAATTATGAGAATGGGGGTTGGTTGTGACAATTTTTGTCTTGAATTAATTAATAAATTCTGAGGATAACACCTCCCGTCAAAAGGACTAACGTTGAGGAATTTAATTTACATGAGGCTTAGTTGTGATGACATGTCAAAAGGACTAAACGAAGATTTTTAATTTGATGACCCCTCTCGCTTTGCCTATAGATGAAAATACGATCAGTTAATTACTCGAGATCGTAATTTTCCAATTAAGGAATCAGAGATTTATGTTGTTCCTTCTTTCAGGAATTTTAACAAATAGTAATTCATTGCGATAACTTGTGGTGCTAATTAAGCTGAGATTGTTGAAATATTTACTCATTGTCAAATTATTAGCTATAAGGAAATGGTCTTAATCACAGTATGCATTTTGGCGTACAACATGGTATCGAGTGACTAGGTAACAGGGTGGTGTAAACTTGAAGTGTGTGGAAAAAATCTTTCAATCTTAATTTTGACTAAAAATCTCAATAAATTACATACCTCAAATAAGATGGATATAATTGGATATTATTAAAAAGTGCAACTACCACAAAAAAATCCAAAATATATTTACCCTAACAAAAATACCTGACTCTTTTTTATGTGAAAAACAAAAACCTTAAATTTATTTATTGGACATTATATTTATTTACCGGATACAAATACCATCAAATACTTTTGTGTAACAAAGAAATCATATCTCATTTATTTTAATTCCATCACGATATATTCATCACATCGATATATAAATTTTTTTAAGATATTTATATTACAGTGATCATAGCTCAGTATTTTTGTTTTTTGAGATATTAACCGGGCAAAATAACTAAATCAGCTTCAAAGTTGGGTTAGGTACATCATTTATTAAAATAGCTGTAGTTTTTTTAAAAAAAAAAATTAGTCTGCAATGCGTTCTGTACAAAGTAAAAGTAGCTTTTCCAAAATTGGCAAATTTAAAATTCCCCATAAACGGTAAGTACTCCCGTCAATTCACCCCTCCGAGCCACGACAAAAAACCCTACTCAGTACTCACGTCATCCTTGAGTCAAATTTCTTTGTCAACCTCAACTCCACTTGTACCATTTTCTCATTTTGATTTTATTTAATCCATCAAATATAACCTACGAGGTGACATTAGAGACCGCGACTGGTACAGTTAAAAATCTCAAATCAATTATATTCGCTCTTAACTAATTGAAAAATCTCAAATTAGTGTTTTATGCTATATTTGTTCGAAACTAATTTTGATATCACAAAAAATCACAAAGTCATTATCTCTTAATGCAACGCATTTTCTTACAATTGATTTTTCCGTTTAATGATGAAACACTTCGAATATGCATTGCTTATCCAAACTTCCCTTTTGTCAACATATGTTTGATAAGTCATTCTCCACTTCGTATCAGGGTCGCAGTCACCTATCTTGAATGTCGACATGTGTACATTTTAGTGAGATGAAAAATTGATTTGAAAGTATTAGTTTGAGACTTTGTGCATGACGAAAGTTAATTGATCACTACTTAGGCAGTTCCGTACCCGTCCCGGCGCCTTCAATATTCTCCATAATCAATTATTGAATGGAGAGGGGAGGGGGAAGGTCCGACTTGACATGAAATGAACCCGAAATTCAAATGAAATGAACCCCGCGAGGCCGTGCTATAAATACGCGTCCTTTCCCTCGAGATCAAGCCTACAATTCTGGAGGAATTTTTTTTTAACAAAAAAAAGATGGTCTTTCTTCGTCGTTTTGCATGAATTTTGTATTTATGATTTTCGTCTCTCCGGAGGGTCGACGGCGGAAGATCGCTTGCTCGCCAGAAGCCGGCCGTCTTCCATGGCCACGGGCCGGAGGCTGACGGTAAGCCTGAGCGAGAGGTACCTGGGCAGCTACAGCTACGGCGATGGCGGCCGCGGAGCCGGCGGAGCCGGCGGCGCCGACGCGTCGGAGCTCGGGGAGGAGGACATTTGGTCGGCGGTCGACGACATGGCGCCCGCGGGCGCCACCGGCGATCCGCAGGGCGCGTGGACCCCGCCCGCCGCCAACGGTAGCGACGGCAGCAGGGGCGTCGCCATCGGCGTCAGCGTCGGCAGCGGCGGCCTTGGGATCCCCAGCGACGGCCGCCGCGCGGGCGGGCTGTCCCTGGCCCTCGTCGACTCGGGCACGGCGGCGTCGTCGTCGTCGTCGTCGTCCTCGAGGATCGTGCACCAGTTCCGCGGGAGCGAGGCCGCCGCGGCGGCCGGCGGAGGCGCCGCGCCCTCGCCGCGAGGGCGGCAGCTGGCGTCCTCGGCGCCGGTCAACGTGCCGGACTGGAGCAAGATATACCGGGTGGACTCGGTCGAGTCGCTGCACGACTCGGAGGACACGTTCGACGGCGGCGGCGGCGACGCGGAGATGATGCCGCCGCACGAGTACCTGGCGCGGAAGGGGGCGGCGGCGGCGGCGGCGACGTCGGTGTTCGAGGGCGTCGGCCGGACCCTCAAGGGCCGCGACGCGAGGCGGATCCGCGACGCGGTCTGGAGCCGAACCGGGTTCGATGGGTGAAATTTTATTTTATTTTTCTCCGGCCGGCGGGGAGGGGGCGGGGGCGATGATCGGCTGAGTGGACTCGGGCCGAACCGAGTCGGACTCGGAACGAGTGAGCTCAGGCAATCATAGCAAGATGCAATAATTGTGCACTTGTCCAGCAATATATTTTCCTTGTTTTCGGGGGGGTTTTCTTGGTTGAATTTAGGATGATCTCAGTCCAGCCTATTGTGGAGAAAAATCTGATGATTTTCTTTTTCTTTTTTTCGCCTAATTTATTTAGTGGTCCTTTCTAATTGAAACAAAATAAAAAGAAAAAATTTCGCCTGTTTCATTATTTGCAATTCGCCTTTTTTTTTTTTTTTGATTTTCATATTCCTGCTTGTAGGGTAAGAATATTTTAATTATTGTCTTATGAGACCATGCGACCTAACTTTATTATAAAAACAATAAAAGAAAAAGGAGCGAGACCCTAATGATGTGAAGGGCAATGGATCAATTTGTTATGTTGTCTTTGGACGTGCCTGTGTTGAAGTCGGCTGGACAAAATTAGTATGGACAAAATTGAACTAAGAAGTTAAATGATTGATGACATTGACAACAAAATATTTGATTTTTTTGACCATGTCGTAGCTAATTTAACTAAGAATAGACAATTTTTTATTTCCTTTATTTAGGCTAATGGAATCCATTTTCATGGCAAATCTTCTATGCGAACGTTAAACTATCCTCATGACAAATTACGAATTTTGTTTAAATATTTTGATAGATTTAATCAAATAGGAATGCACATCGCTCTCATCGCAAGTCAACTTGTCTTCTTTCGTGTGACTCAACTCGCACAACATTATTTTAAGAAATAAAAAGATCTCTTTTTCTAGCACCAATCATATAAAATCAGACCTAATTCCCCTAAAAAACACCAATTTTATCTTTGGTTCTAATTCTGACGCAAACTCTTCCAATCTCGTAAAAGAAAAACATAAATTTTAGACCAAGTCTTAATTGTGGCTTGTAAAAGAGCATCAATTCTATAATGAATTTCAATTCTATTTTCATGAAAAAGAAATATCAATTCTCAGTCACTGCCTAACTACAATTTGATGTTGCTAGCTATAAGCACAAAAGACACCTCCTATATCTAGCCCTTAAAATATTTTTTTTTCCTGACATGACGTAGAGATGGACTTTAATTGGAGATGGAAATTAGTGGATAAAAATGTGGGAAGGACCCACCTGAGATTGAAGGGATAAGAAATGAAAACAATTGGGCCTCTAATTGAAAAAAAAAAAAAAAAAAAAAGGAAAATAAGGGGATGGATGAGGATGTGTGTGATGGGGACATCCATGGTTTTTCTCCTTTTGCAGGAAAGGGACACGCAAGCCTCTGGTTAGGGTCACCTATCCCGCAAGTGCTGAGAGCTAATTATTTTTCTTTCTTGCCCTTCTTTTTGTCTCTTTTGTTTTCAAGAAAAAAATTTAAAAAAAAGATTAAAAGAAATTTATATCTCAACACAGGACAGGACAGTTCATATTGGGAGGTGTCCATGCTTTTGTGATCACAATGAATGTCAACAGTTTAGAGCTTGGCAGTTGATGCTGTTGATGCAGTTGATGTCTCCATTTTTTCAGATTCTTTGAGAAATAAGCATGTAAGGAAATGGGTTCTTTCTTTTTTTTTTTAAGAGACCAATATTCAAGTAATCGATTAGATTTAAGTTTTAATTATAACCATGCGTATCTCCACCTTCATTAATAAGAAACACTGGACTAGTACAATATTTCACTTATCATGTGGGCCAAATCAAACGTTAGCCAAAGATTGATTAGAATTTCACGATTGTGTTATTTCTTGAGGATTAAACCATACGATTGGTGGAAAAACCAATTAGACATAAAATGCTGGAAAAAAAATTCGGCATGTAACGAATTCCGAAGGCCATTGGCACCAGTGGCTGTGCTCTCCAGACCAATTTTTACATATCATAACAGGATGGCATTTCTATTAAATACAGTAAGATAAGAAAGCTGACAACAGATGCATATATTCTATAAGTCTTGAATCAGTTGGTTCTCTCTCTCTCTCTCTCTCTCTCTCTCTCTCTCTCTCTCTCTCTGTCAAGTCATTAAGCTAATCCCAGGTATTCCTGCAGATCAGCCCCACTTCAAGTTTCCTTTCTCTGACATGACAAGTGAAATCAATGTAGTAAGGGACTTTGATTTCAGATGAAAATTAAAGGACAAAAATGTGGGGTAGTCCCACCTGGGCTTCGGTGGGGATTAGAGAGATGACAACGGCTGGTGGCTTTAATTGGAAAAAAAGGACGGATGAGGATGTGCGTGGGATAAGGCACCAATGGTTTTCACCTTTTTGCAGGAAAGGGACACCCGGGTTTCTTGTTCGGCTCACCAATCCCACGAGTGCCGAGATCCATTTGTTTTCCTCTTCTTCTTTTTTTGGTGTCTTTCTCCATGAAAAATGAAGAAAAGATTTATTTATGTCCCAACACTTGACGGGCCACTAAATATTTGGTACCACGTAGGATGTATACTAATTTGTTAATTAGTTGACACGTGTGCAGAGTGGGTCCCATTCGGTTTATACAAGTTTTGATATCAAATCATAGCATCAGGAGAACAGCCTTTGGACTTGGGGGATGATTTTGGGCACTTACAGAGAACAGCGTCCAGGCTCCTAACAAAAAAAAAAAAAACACCTGGTCGTGTTTTGCTTTTTGGAAATTGTACTATAAGAAGTACTTAACGAAGAGATTCCCCATCTTTTGAACGATCGTTAGATCATTCTGATAAAAAGGAGAAGCGTCAGAAATGCATTATCCTCCTTTATTTCTGCTGCAATCATAACCAACCTACGTGACCAAATGTCATCCATGCAAAAGGAATCGAGAGAAAGAAACATAATGCATATAATGCATGAAATTTAGTTTCATCACCAGATTCTCCATTTATATTTCGAATAAGAATCAGGTATAGACAAAAATTGACTATTAAGTACGTTTAGCCGGAAAAAATTGGCTAGTATTTTGCTATTGTGTTATTTGTTAAGGATCAAACCAATTAGATGTACAATGCTAAAAACAATTCGGCACAAGGATTTCTGAAGGCCATCCCCCCGGTGGATGTGCGAGAAGTCGGGCTGGTAAAATGATTCTTTTTTTTTTTTTTTTAAGCAGAGATGGAATGGAGAGAGACTAAGAATGAATGAAGTTTATTGTAAAGTTTGAAACTCGATAGTTATAACTTTCAAACATAACTTTTCATAATTGCTAAGACTAATTCAAAGATATGGAAAGTAGAGAAGCACCATGTGATGATCTGATTGATAATCGTATCCCCATTTGGCATGTTCTCCAAAAAGAGAAACCAAACCAAATGTCCAATATTTATCTTCTACAATTCACACATCAAGTATATTCATAGATAAAAGAGAACCAAAAGAGATTCTAAGATCAGGACCTTGACATAATTAATAAATGAAAATTATTTTCATTATTGACACTAATTAATGTCTAAATACTTTCGTGAATGATAAAAATATTTTTTCATTAATTAATTTTTGCAAATGATATAAGTGATCATTTAAAAAAAATTCCTAAATCATTCATCTTTTACAGAAAAAAGAGCACCCTAAGAGATGTTGCCCAAGCATTAGCATGCCTAAATCATAGAAAAAATGGATGACACGTTTTCTAAACCTGATTGTCCATGATTTCAGACTTTGTGTTCGGTTCATGGTCTTTAGGACTACGACACTATTGACAAACATATGTACATGGAAAAAGGATTCAGGCAATGGGTATCATACAAATAAAAACTCTTGTTAAGATTTGAATTTTGAAAATTTATATGCCAATAGGCATGCCACGTTGCTCAAAGTCCACCTAACAATATCTCAAATCACATTACTTCCCATTTGTGGGCCACCAATGATTAGTCAATTACTAAGCTATAAGTTCGTGGTGTACTATTTTTCAATTTAGCAATCATGTATGGCCGGGACCAATTTTCGTGCACCGCAATTGGATGATGACATTCTGTTAATTACGGTGTGATAAGAAAGCTAATAATAGATGCGAAAATTCTACAAGTCTTGAATGAGTGGGTTGTATCTCTCTCTCTCTCTCTCTCTCTCTCTCTCTCAGAGGTCATCAAGGCTAATCCTAGGTACTACGCATATCAGGTCCATATCATGTTTCCTTTTTCTGACATGACAAGTTAAGAAAATGTAGAAAGGGACTTTTATTTCAGATGAAAGTTAGAGGACATGAGTGTGGGGTAGAAACACCTGGGATTGGAGGGGATTTTACAGAGATGAAAACGGTCTGGGCTTTAATTGGAAGAAAAGGATGGATGAGGATGTGTGTGGGATGAGGCACCTTTGTTTTTTCACCTTTTTTTGCAGGAAAGGGACGCCCAAGTCTCTTGTTAGTAGGCTCACCAATCCCACAGGTGCTGAGGTCCATTCGTTTTTCCTTTATTGCCTTTTCTTTTTCTTGTCTTTCTCCACAAAAAAAAAAAATGAAAGAAAAGATTTATGTCCCAACAATTGACAGGACCAGAAAATATTGGATGTTCTAGTAATGTCACATGGGATGTGCACTAATCCCTTAATTAGTAGACTCGTGTGCCGAGTGGGCCTCACTTGGTATACAACTTCTGATATCAAATCATGAGGAGAAAATAATCATAGCATCAGAAGAACAGCCTTTGGAATTGGGTGATGATTTTGGGTACTTGCAGAGAACAGTGTCCAGCCTGTTAGTCCGTCGTTGATAGAACTGATAGCCAGCCATCAAAAAAAAAAAAAAAAAAAAACGCACCTGGTCTTGTTTTCCTTTTGGAATGGTACAAATAAGAAGCACTTAGCCAAGAGATTCCCTATCTTTTGACCCAACTATCATTAGATCATTCTGAAAAAAAAAAAAAAATAACAGAAAAAGCATCAGAAATGCATTAGCCTTCATTGCTGCTGCAATCATAACCGACCTCCATGACCAAATATCATCCATGCAAAAGGAATCGAGAGAAAGAAACATAATGCATAAATTTAGTTTCATCACCAGATTCTCCATTTATATCTCATAAAAGAATCGGGCGTAGACAAAAACTGACTATGGAGCACCTTAAGCCTAAACAAATTGGCCAGTTAATTTATGAATATCGATTTCTCATGTGATCCGATCAGATGATAACCCATTCGAGAATCTATCTGTTTAAAATCAATGTATGTAATAATAATGCTTTCAATCACGATAAGAATTATTAGTCACATTGAAAAGCATGCAAAATCTAATGATGCTTGTGATTACATTATGCTGTCGCAAATTTCGTTGCAAACCAATGTTCATCAGCAAGTTTCATGCGAGAAAGAGTCGAGCGCCTGAGATTGCACGAGAGCTTGAGATGACGGTAGAATTAGAGCTGAAGCAGCGACAGCGAGAGGAAGTTGCAGTCGATGAAATTGATGAAAATTGTCCATTCTAATGGGCATAGCTGAAAAGACCATTTTTATCAATTATCTTAACTAGAACTTCCAAGATGGGGACGGCTGAAAAAACGAGTTGGGTGACTGTCATATTGAAAGACGATTCCTTTGCTGCACTTTTTACAGATTTCCGTTTCAGATCATGGGAAAAGAATCATAGCATGTGAGGAACAGCCTTTCCTATTGGGTGATGAATTGAGGAATCGTAGTGAACCACATCCAGCCTCCCAACTCATCTCCATAACAAAAGACACTTCAACTTGTTTGTTTTTCGAATGGTAAAGTAAGAAGTGTTTAGCAAAGAAACTCCACATCTTTCATAATTTTTTTTTTTTGGATTTTTTTTTGGGTAATAAGCATGTCAAGAGATGGATTCATTTGTCATTTTTCCATCTTTCATGAGATAAAAATATGCATAAATTGATTGGATTTTTTTTTTTTTTTTTTAGGAACATTGATCTCCATGTTCAATGATAACGAACACCGGCTGAAACACGATTAGAATTCACGGTATTGTTATTTTTTAAGGATTGAACTAACTAACAGGCTAAATCAATTAGATATAAAAAGCTAAAAACATATTTCAGCACTGATGAAAATGATTCATTTTTTATTCAAGTAAAAATGAATGATCCAAAAATGAATGTAGTTTATTATAAAACTTAAAACTCGAGTTATAACTCCTAGGTGTGATTTTTCAAATATGCGAAGAGCAATTTGAGGATATGAAATGTGAAGAAGAACCTCGCACTTTTTAATAGCAGTTTGATGATTTGATTAATAATCTTTCTTATTTTAAATTTCTACACCATGGAATATCCCCATTTTTGTGTATCCTCCAAAAGAGGAATAAAGACAAAAGGTCCAATATTTATTCTCTACAGTTCATGCACCAAGTATGTCTTTAAGATAAAAGAGTAACCCATGGAGATCCGAGACCCAAAAAGACTGAAGATGTTGCCCAAGAATTAGCCTACCTTATCATAGGAAAAATGGATAACCCATTTTCTCAATCCAATTGCTCATGATTTCAGACTTGGGGTTGGGCTCATGGTCTTTAATACTACAAAAGTATCGATATACATATACATGGAAAAAAGGGATTAAGATAATGGGTATCATGAAATATAACTCTATGTTAAGATTTGTATTTCAAATTAATTGAAACGACATAATTGCAAGAAGAGAAAAAAAGGGGTTTCGGTTTTCTTTCTGACATTTTTGAAGAACATTACATTAAAACCTTTAGGAAGAAAATTACTTCCCATATGTGGGCCACCAGTGACATTAGGCAATCACTAAGCTATGCATTTTATAGCTATCTTTTTATTTAGCAATCAGGTGGTGTCTAGACTAGTTTTCATGCATCTTGACTTTGTTATTTTTCAAGAAAAGAAATGAATACTTCAGTCATTTTCACTGGCGAATTAACCTTCGCATTAAACCTGTAAAAACATCTAGATAAGGCATCTGCTTAGCAAATTTTTGTCAATTAAAAATTACACAAGAAAGCTAACAACAGATGCATATGTGCTTCAAGTTTTTGCAGTAGTTGGTTGGATCACTCACTCTCTCTGTCTCTCTCTAGGGTCATTGAGGGTAATCCCAGATAGTTTTGCTTGTGGTAAGGTTTGAGTCAGGCCATAATTTTAACTCTTCCAATTAAATTAAAGGAAGAAATCTTTCTGACTTCCTTCCATTGAAGTCACCAAAAAACATAAACTACTCAATCCTCATGTGGAGCTAATTAACATAGGAAATCTCAACATCACAAAGTTCAACCACATCAGACACCCTCCACTGGACACCCAATAAAAATTTGTATTTGCCAAATGCAACACTTTAGCTTTAAGTTTCCTGTTCTGTCCGGGTAAAATGTCTTGAGTATCCTATGAATTTTTAATGCCTAAAAAGCGTAGAGGAAAGATAAAGAAGGTGTATGTGCATTGTGCACAGTAATTGAGGGCTCCCTTCCCCTCAACAGCACAATTTCCATAGAAAATAAGAAATGTTTTTTAGCGTGTTGTTATTCAATGGAAAAGGAAAATTGTTTTGCCCTCATTCTTGAAATCTCTTTTCCAATCCAAAAACGTGGTGTAAGTTACTATTCATGTGAGATAACGTAATTACTAAACAAGTAATCCGATGGCCATCATGCCCAACAAATTCTGCAATTGGAAAAGAAAGAGGCTCTAGACAAGGACTGGCTCCCAATGCCCAAGATCAACACAAATGGAATTGCATGTGATCTTAATTTCATGATTCTATAAGTTAAGCACTCTTTTATAATTGACATGCCAGGATCTATATACTTTTTCACTTCTATTCTTCCTGTCTGTCAACCCATGGAGTTGGTTCTATAAAATATAGTTTTTTTTTTTTTTTGGTTCTGTTTTTAAGTTTGCTTTGAATTACCAAATTTGGTTTCCCTAATGATATTTTCTGACCCATAATAGCTTATTATACAAACTTTAGGAAAAATATGTTATATACCAAGGATGCTTGTGAAAAAGTCATTACTATTGTGGAAATATCACTAAGCATAGTTATCAATTGGAAAAAAATTAAAAGGACAACGATATTTTCATGGCAATAATGATAAAATTATATGCTATTAAAGCGATAAATTAAAATCCCAATAACTTAGGGATTATTCAATCTTTTGAATGAAGCCAACTTTACCCGCCACATTTTCATATATTCAAAATAATATGTGCGAAAGCAAATGTGGAAATGTAGGCAATTAAAAGTATAGCCATAAAAGTAAAGACCTTACTTGCCCTAATTTATTTTAATTAACACTCTTGGAGTTGAATTTACCATTGTCCAGGGAAAGTGTGGTGGCATTACCTATTATCATCATTTTAAAAAAATTAAAATAAATAAACAAATAAATCAGAAGAAAGGGTATCCAAAGTTGAGCTTCATATTCCTCTGACACAAACTGCACTGCAGTAGAGACAACCATTGATGTTGCCTTTCCACGTGAGGTTGTTTTTCTATATTTATATGCACGTGTGCACAGATTTTATACAGACTTGGAAGAAAGTGTTTCATTGATTCCCAAGCTAAGACAGGCAGCAAGTTTCTCTTTTCCCTCGAGTAATTATAACCCCTCGCCATCAGAGAATCTCTTATATTTTTAAGTGCCTTGTTAAGGCAGTGAGTAACAGGCCAGCCAATAATTAAGGCAATTAATATACTGCTCAGCAAATAAATTAGAAAATTTTCTTCTGTATTCTTGTCAACAATTGATTTTTCTCCCTTACTTTTTCCTTCTCTTTTGTTAGAATTTCTAACTTATAAACTTAAATTATTAAAGAGGAAAATCACTTGTAAGTAAGTGCTGTGAGATATTTTTATCTTTTGTGCAAACAAGAGCTAAACCACAGGGGAATGCAGGTGGAGTTGAAGAACGATGAGTAACATGCACAAAAATCATAGGCAAGACGAATTATTTTTAGGGTAAGATGATTTGAAACTTAGTTTTGATGCCGTGTTAAAGTTGAATGAAAACTGTTTTTATTATAAAAAAAAAAATAAAAGTATTGAAGTTTGAGACTGGACTCTCTATCAATTCTCACAAGCCCTTCAAGATCATGCACTTGTTCTCTTAAAACAAAAAATTTAGAAGAGGACAGCTGATCGCATAAAGTAGCACTTATATATAATATATATTATGAACAGATGATGAGACATGCCAGGTCCTAATTTATAGATTCATCCCTCACCAAAATCTGGACATTTTCAGTTTGGCGAATGCCTCGGATGCTCTTGCCAATGATTTCTTGGCAGCAACCAAAACACCTTGCAATGCAGAGCATGCACTCGCATTATATTAAGTGAAATCACCAGACTTTAGATGTTTTTTCTGATTAAATAAGCAAAGGAGTGAAGATCTAGGCTCCACCAAGCTTGTCACAGTACTAAGACCCATTTTTATAATCTCTGTGGGCAAATACCAGACATTTAGTGATCATTGTATTCCAGAAAGAACTGTTTTTCTTTTTAACTCCAAAAAACAAGTGACCATTGCTTCTGAAATTGAACAATTTAGTAAACTAATTGACATTTTATTTTTTTTTTTTGGGAGGATGAGGCCTAGTCTGAAAGTGATGCACGTGGGGTTTCATGCCTTAACTCTCAGCTTTGCTGATGCTTTCTCTTCATCTTCCTTCACTCACACTGAACATCAAATTCAGAGCAAACCCATCTTTGTCTTCTTCTTCCTTCTCAGACTTTTCATCTTCAGAGCTTTATCATGTGTAGCTTCAGGCTCCAGTTTTGAGGACTGTTGACTTTGCCCCCAAGAGATCAACTTAGGTGCCTTAATCTCTCCCTTCTTCTGAACCCCTTCTCCAAAACGAGGACTCTTTTAACAGTCACGTTGTCCCCAAAGCTTCATCTCGAATGAATCTATTTAAGTCCCATGAAGCAAACCAATCTCTGCGTTGCCCTGTTCTGTTTCATCCACGCCGTTTTGTCTATGCTTGTGCCAATATCCTTTCTTGCACTGCACAAAGCACAGCTCTGAGTTTCTTTCTTTGTTTTCTGGTTGGTTTTTTGCAGCAGAAACAATTGATTGTGAGACTAAAGCTGGAGGATGGTGGAGCCACATTCATGCCCAGGATTGGTTAATGCATCTGCATTGTGCTCCATAGAGGAACACGTCGTGAAAGGGGAGGGAGAAAGTCATGATCACATCATGGCACAGATTTCGGCTGAACTACAGAGAGAGAGGATTAAGAATGCGGTGCTCATGGAGAGAATTTCTGAACTTGAAGCTCAAATAAGGGACAATGAAAATAAATCTCTTCTCCGGGACATAGAGGTACTTCACAATGCAAAATCTGTTTGCGAGCAGAAGAGTTAGCAACACATTGTATGTTTATCGAGTTTTGCTGATTTCAGTTGTTAATCAAACCATGCACAATGCGTCATTATATACTTTCTGGTACTACTCGATATTCCTACTGTTAAAATGTGAAAGAAAATGATGCATCCTCTGTTTGTTTATCAGCCAGATTAATTTGATCGTAGCTTTTATAGCTCATTTTTGTCCTGTTGTCTTATATCTCCGACCAACCCAAGTTTTCGTGTTTGTCATGGTCTTTGAAGGCCTCACCCTCTCATCCTGCTTGAAAAGGCTTTCCGGAATGTGGGTTCATCAGATCTTAATATGTTGGCTTTCAGGGTCGTCGTAGAAAAGCACAAAGGCAAAGCCACAAAGAGTCGAAAAGACAAAAGACAGGCGAATTCGTTGGTGGGCCTGAAAATGGCCAAATTTTTTGTGGTAAATCGGCTTCTCCAGTTCGGCATGATTATCAGTGTGTGCCATCAAAATATGAAAATATCGAAGATGGCATGGTCAATTCGATAAGCATGGAAGATACACGCATGTTGGGTTTTGAAAATTTGAAAGACGATGACCATGCCAATGACCTTGATAATGTGAATGAAGCCAACAATGAAGATGACGATTACCATAGTGAAGATGGCACTGACATTCACAATGCTGAACAGAACTTGAGAATAAGCAATGATATACTAGCCAAGAATGTGCAGGCACCGGCTTTGGAGAACTCCTGTAATGGTAGAACTCTTATGCATGCAACGCAAGATTCAGTGGATACACCAAAAGCCAATCTTTGGTTACAGGAGATTGGACAGGTTCAGGACATGTCAAATCTTGGTGAACTTGAGAAGGAAGAAGGTTTGACTGAAGGTTGCAAAGAACGTGTAGAGGCTCATTCATCTGGATATTATGCTTGTCATGCAGGGTCTGGAAGCACAGCGCTGCACAAAAATTCCACAAAGGTCGCTTTCTGTCCTAAAGAAGTTAGGAGGATCGTTGATATGGAAGCCCTTCAAGTGAAAAATGCTCAGTCTCATACTATGAGAAAGATCATTGTTTTCGCATCCCTCAGTATAAAACACGGATGTGAAGATATGTACGAGCTGGATTTCAACCATTTTAGTATTTTGAGGAAGGGTGAACCCTTTGTCTCTCTGCAAAATCCTGGGGTAATCACTCTGACCTTCCATCTCTGTGGAAAAAAACTCATAGAATCTTCTTTCGATCTCATGAATGCGATGTCATCTTAAGGAATAAGCTAATCTTTCTGCTAAATCAACAGAGACAGAAAATGACTTCGTTCTGTTTCAAGAGAGCATTGTGGCATTAGTTGCAGAATAATAATGTTAAGAATATTAAGTTACTTCATTGGATCATAGTTTAAACTATTTCTAATGGCATCTAGAATTTTCACCGACTCGATCATTGATTAGCCTATGAAACACTCTACCAGGATTTCTAGACTCATCTGATGCAATTTCATAATGCTTTTTAGCATCAACTATAAGCGAGCGTTGATGTGAATTTGTCGGCAGGAGCACGTTTTATATGTTAATCCTGGCGTCCGCCAAAAGGTCTTCTATCCAAATAGACAGAACCCGACACTGTGTCCTGTCCAAATACTAGAGGAAGAGAAAGCCATGCGTCCATCTGACCATAGCTGCCCGTCATCCTTATTCCTATGCATCAAATATGGAGGAAGGACTAGAAATCTTCCCCAAAACGAGTTAAGTATTATTGTTTCTTGGCTATGATTTTGATAATTTGCCTTACAGTTCTTAGCCTAAAAGAAAAGATAAAACACTTTCAAGTTCTATGATATATTTTGCTCCTGAGTCTCTAACTTAGAGCAGGCGAGAGATGTTTCTGCTGCAAACTTTTATAGCTGACTGCTTAAATAATTTCAGATACGTCAGACAACGCATGGGAAAGAACAAGCTGAAATCCTTCGGGCCACTCATGTGCAAAATGGCAATGTTGGTCCATGTCCGCAGCGGAAGTTTCTTCTTTAAGGCCCTGGGCATAACGCTCTTGTTCATGGCCGGTTTCACTGATCAACTGATTCAGAAGGAAACCAAATACAGAAGCTTGGACTTGCTCCAAAAGTACTACAGGTATAGGAAGTCTAGTAAAAGCATTTGATAGTTCTTTTTGCCAAATGCAAATGATGTTGCGTTTTCTTTTACCACATCCGTTAACAGTCCAGCATGTGCAAGCACTTGACATATCAGTTGGAAACATTTTCATTTGCTGAGGCCCGTACTCGTACCTCACCATACCATGATAGTTAAATTGATCCTTGCTGCTTAATAAAGCTTTGTGAGTATGCTGCAGGAAGGATGAGGATGCTGAAGGAGAGAAATTGTTTCTTGAACACCCAGAAACCTCCAACACGGTAAGATTGCCGTCCCAAGTCCAATGTAACTCCGTGTTCTCCAATAATTCAGTCATAGGAACACGGTTCACAACTATATTAGAGCACCGGTAGGTATGGTAATCGAGGAAGCCAACTATACAATTGCTTTCTTTTTTTCAAGTCAAACTTTCATGACAACAAATTATGCAAATTTAGTTTCAGGCACGAGTAGTGCAATAATTTCTTAATGCCCTCTCTACGGGAAAGTTTTCCCTTTGCCCCCTTCTCTTTTTCTTTTATTTATGCTGCAGTATTTAATGGATTATAGCTTTTTTACTTGCAGCAAGCCGCCTTCAAGTTGGACCAATCTACTGCCAAGAAAATCCCAACGAAATTCAAACCCAAAAGGCATAGCCATGCTGCATATAAGCCTCCAAATTCAGAAAGATCACTTCGTTATCTTCATTCAGTAAACACAAGCTGTGCTCCTCAATTCGGATTAGTCGGCTATAACTCTATCCACACTCAAGCACCGGGAGTAGATAAAGCTTCGAGTTCAAAACCAGCAATCAACAACCATCCTAGTAACATTTCGTCCTCTAATCCAGCATCGTATAATATGTTCCCACCCCACCACCCTGTAAACGGTTTCATTCCTATGATGTATTGGCCTCACCCGAGCACATATGGTTATGCCCCGTTGCCGTCTTCGGCAAGTTATTTCTCCGTTCATCCAAACAGTTGCTACACCTATCCTCCTTCGCACAGTTTTTTCCCGAAAATAGTTGGAGGCACGGAAAGGACCAATGCAGTCTCAGAGGAATCTGGTGATGATTCTGGAAGCAGTTCAAGCAGTTCATAGCTGAAAGAAGTGCCAGCGACATCGAGTCTGGCTGCCATGACTTGTTCGGGTCCAATAACGCAGCAGTTAAAGAAATGTACTGAGATTGACAAGGCTCATCCAAACGTCGTGCAATTTTGACCCCCTCCTCTTTGCAGGTGTGTTGTTTAGATTTGTGTATAAGCAAGAGACTGTTTCTTTCTCTGTTGTAGCAGTAATGGGCTTAATGACTGATAGAATTGTTGAGCCGACAGTAGTGAAAAATTTCCTACTATCTTGGATCCGTGAAGCCAACAAGCGAGGCAAGGGTATTGCTTCCATGTTTCTTGGAAAATCACCTTCTTCTCTATCACTTCACCTTGTGATCTAAAAAACGGTAAATTTATTCGCAGACTTATGGATGATAAGTCTAGGCAATGCACCAATGTCTGCTCAACCGGATGGACCATATCATTCTCTAAATAATTTGGAATGTACTTCTATGACTCTCTCTCAAGGTTTATGGTCCACACCTTTGCATCGATACCTGAAAGCTCCATTTTCGTCTGAGTGCCATAATTCCGCCCTAGCTTCCAAACAAAACATTTAAAAATGCAGGAGGATACACAACAAAATATCCGATTATCTATGGGAATCTTATCCTTTTTTATGTCCCTTCACTTTCTTTGTCCTTGTTCTAGTTTACTGTACATCTTTGTTTCACTTTGCCTCCTATGGGGGACCATTTGAATTCATCACCCTCACATCGTTGCTTCAGTCTTGAAGTGCAATGAATCACTCTTTCTTAAAAACCAATTTGCCTCCATCATCATGAAGATAGGGGGAAAAGGAAAGCAGCATACAAAAGAGCATCAATAGATATATTAACATTAAATAGGTATGCATCATACTCCACCATAGATAACACCACAACCCACAATCACTATGCCAACTTAGAGCAGAAAAACAATTGCAGAAAAAGGGTCACAAGATCTGCACAATCGTCACACCCATGTGCACTACTTTTATCCATTCCCACTGATGAACCTAAAAAGCAAAAGCAAAAGGAGGCAAAGCAAACTTCTCCTTCTAGTGGTGCTTGTTGGCAACATTACACTGCTTCCTGATCTCACCTTGGTCACCAGTGAGAGGGTTGTTCTCAGAGAGGATGGTGATGGCCCTTGCAAACTCCTTGAAGAAGTAGTCCTGGCTTTTGGCCATCTTCTTTACATAGGGCTTGGTCCGCTTGTTAGTGGCAAGCTGGTGGTCCACGATTAACAAGCCCTTATTGTCCAGTATGTTCCTGTAGTAATTGTTGTCCAGCACCATCGGCGTGCCTCTGTCATTCCTCACGTACTGCACGGCCTTTGGGTCTGGGATCGCATCCGGGCACTTGTGAAGCATGTGCTCAACGTGATCTGGGTTCAGCACAGAGTCAACCTCTGGATAGAGCCGGTGAACCAGCTTGACACAGTGGGTTCGGCCCACGCTGTGAGCTCCTGTTAGACAAATTCAGGAGACAGAATGATGCACCAACCAAGCAACTAAGATTATAATAAAAAAACATGCATACTGATTTTACAATATGCAGGCTAAACAACTTTAGGAAAATAAAGCTGCTGATGAAGCACTAGGATCATATAGTAAATTACCTAGTAAAGCAACCACTCCTGGTGTATTGATGCCCATGGCTGCGAATCTGTCGAGCACCACTGAAATGCTTTCATTGTGATCTGGAAGGTATTGTTCGACCACATCAGCTCGGCTCTTCCTACCATCTCTCCTCCCAGTTTTCAGGGGAAAATGAGGGCCTCCTAGCTGCTCAGAGAGAGTGAATTTCAAGACCAGATTTCACCAATTTTCTTGAAAGTCCATATGAGAACAAGCTGACAAGTTACTGAGAAAGAAGGGTAAAATATGGCAGAGTTGAGGTACCTCCATCCCCAGGGTAAATATGTGAACTTATCA
Source organism: Eucalyptus leucophloia subsp. euroa (assembly GCA_017140325.1). Classification (NCBI taxonomy): domain Eukaryota; kingdom Viridiplantae; phylum Streptophyta; class Magnoliopsida; order Myrtales; family Myrtaceae; genus Eucalyptus; species Eucalyptus leucophloia. The sequence goes on from CM029471.1 coordinate 20,472,678, forward strand.
GATTTCGCAAACACTAGCCAAAAGGACTAGTGTACAGATAGATATTTTGTTCACTCAAAACAAAAGGAAAGGGTTATTAAATGTACAGAGCATATACGACAGAGAGATTAAACAGAAACACAGGAAGCAAAGATCTACGGATTCTATATATTCATACTCAAACATCATAATGAGGACAACAACAAGAGTGAGTACCGCGACTATGCCATCTCTAGCAGACAAGACCAGGATGTCCGCACAAGAAACAACTCCAGGGCATTCTCTCTCCACAGCTTCTTTAATGGTGTCCAGGTACCTGAAGTTCCTCAGACCGAAACTCCGGTCGGTTTCTTTCTCCGACAAGCTCCTCCGCGTCGAATCCAAGAGCAGGGAAGCATCACATGACTGCATTCACATCACACAAGGCAAATGAGGTTTCCGAACACTAACGCAAAAAACGAGCTGAGTTGAGTCAACATTGTATACTTCTTGAACTTAAATCTCAATTCTAAAACTTAAGAGATCGAGTTTGATAATTTCTCATTTTGCTAGCTCGACCAAGCCTCACTACGGAGATCTGGGTTCTTGACTCCAGATAAAGCTCATTGGCCAAACCCGAGCACAAAAAAGTACTGGAAAATGAGTGAAAAATAGCGGAAAAGCTGTTTCTTTTGCAAGAAAAACACAAATGTTGCTTGTTAAACTTGAAAACAATAGAGCAGAACTGACGTTAAGCACAACGCAGGTTTGATACCTGAACAGCACAGTCATGGAAGATGTTCCTCAGCCAGGAGAATGCAGTGTTCTTGTGGCGCTTGTAGAGGAGCTTCACTTGCTCCTTGATGATATCCTCGGCTTGAGGGCAGGTGTCCTTGTAGAAGTTCATCACAAGACCAGGCTTGTCTTCCTCATTGATCTCTGCAATGGCAGGTCTCGGTGACACTGCTGAGAAAGATAGGAGAGCCAAGAAGATGAGAGCTTTGGATGCCATTTTTCGAGTCACTAGGCGTGCTTTGCTAGTTCTTGAGCTCTTCTTATATAATGGAGTCAGTGCACTTCCCCATTTCTATTCCTCTATCAAGTTTTGTTAAATTTTCTTTCTTCTTTTTCTTTTTTCTAGCTACTAGGAGAAGGTAATATTGAAGGTTGTTTATGAGCGGTGCAATTCCAATTCTATCAACCTTATGGCTGTCCGCCACTCACAACCTGCATGCGCTACATGAGTTATATTTCTAAGCGTTATATCATAGTAAAGTGTATGCTAATTTGTTACTTGATAACTTTATAACAATGTTAGATATATGAGAAAAAGATAGCTCTTTTTAAGTTCTCCTTTGTCAGCTTTAACTAAAGAGGAGAGTAATTTGGTCAAAAGTGTGCTTCACCAATTGAGAAAGAGCATCCGTGGCGTTAGACTAATCACTTGTGTTTACCGTGATTTTAAGAGTATCGATGCAACTTGCCCAACTAAATCGTCATCAGAAGAGTGCAATAAAAACTGAGCTGTGGAAAAATACTGGAAATACATGAGTATTGACATACGAAACTCCAACAAAACCTACATTATCTTTCTCTTAAACTAATGCAGCCTCACTGGCATACCTCCTTAATTCCTTGCTGCCAAATTGAATATAACTTGCAAGAACGTAAATTGGCTTCTAAGCAGTCGCAAGAGCAGACAATTATTACTACATCCAGATTGAATACACAGGCCAGCTTCCGGACACATGGTGACAAGTCTTGTTATCTGGACTTTGGTTCAAGAATTGGCACAAACACAAAATCCATCGAAATCACCATTGCTCACGTTAAAAAAGAGAAGGGGACTCTGGAAGCAGAAAAAGGAGGGCAAGCTGGGTACCTTTCACTTTCAAGTGGGCTTTCGTTGTCTTCCTTCTTTTTAGGGTTTCATTGCCCTACTAGAGACACTGATGATGGGGGAAAGCTTTTGCCCACCAGTTGGAGAAGGTGAATGGTGAGAAGATCGGAGAAGTGCAATGGAAGAGGACTAAGGAACTTTCCAATGTCCATTCATTGTTTGTCTCTATATAGCACAAAGTACGAATGGCTTTCATTTGGGAAAATCATCCTCTCGTAATCCATTGGCAACTTTTTGTCAAGTCTTGTTGGCATGATCCATGAAAAGAAAATCTGGCTATTCTTTCACCAGTATGTGAGAAAAATTACATGAAGTCCAACATCACTATCTCACTGCAAACCAAAATCAAGTTAGATGAAGTTAAAAAAATTGCGGACTAAATGTAGAAAAATTGAGCTTTTTTACTTGTAGCCCGAGGAAGAGGCTTAGAATGCTCGTGTTAATGCAATTAGTTCCCTTGCATTTATCATCACTCCATATCTGACAACCATCTCCATGAATCACAGTGTGGGTTTAGCTTAGGTCATTGATGTTGAAATTCAATTGAGTCAAGCTCATCTTTTGCAAAGTGGGTCGCTCATAATTGCGAGTGTGGACGACAGTAATGATGGGTCATAGCATATCTAAAAGTTAGCCAGAAGTTGCACATTATTAACTGCGCCACGTGATGATCAGAGTAAAAAATTTGCTAGCATAGCTTTGGGAAAGATTAATTTTCTTGTCACTAAATGATCATACCATATAATAATAGTCAAATTATATTGTTGGGTCCCTTATATGGGGTTTTAGTATTTGATATGATACCTGGTAGTTGAGAAGTCCTATCTGGCTTGAACAAGATATCAGAAAAAGGACAAATGAAGATGGTCATGAAGAGATAAAATGCAACCATATAAGGAAAGCAAAAGCATTGTCACATTGTTTTATATATGGAGATTATTTAATATGATGTTGAAATATATGGGATTCCAGAATGGCAAAGATATTGAGCCGGGGTGCTGCCGATGCTACTAGTTTAGGCATGTATTACTTAAGGTTAGATTACAAAAATCAGAGCCTGTACTTAGGTTAGGTTTTAGAGTTGAATAAATCAGAGATATGCGCAATTTATGTTACAAATCTTAAATGCTAACGATTAAACTTTAAATTATTCAATGGGAGTCACATGAAATTTTTACACGATATCAACCTAAAAGCTTGCAGAAGATTGTTGATGACATTAAGCATCTAAGACTTCTAAATCACCTGATTAATCTCACGGCTTATGGAGTTATCCCCTTTGAACCCAACAATCTAATTATGGGTCGGCAGCCCCCGGCATGGCATTAAGAAAATTGCATCAACTGGAATTTGAACCGAAGATCATGCTTATTAAGGTGCAGCCTAATGTCAAATCTTCATCAACTCGACTAATTGTTTGCTGTAAAAACATTCAGTACTTTGAATAAATGGGGGTATTTATTCACCAGCATTATAAAAAAAATAATCAGGATTTCAGACCAGATTGATTAGGGATTTAAATATTGGTCGGAGCCGATTAACCACCAAAGCGGCTCCGCCGCCGACACTTTACTTTATGCCGACACTTTACTTTAGATGATGAAATAAAGTGACGGCATTATCTTCAGCTAAAAATAATTCTCAATTTTGGCCCAAAAAAAAAAAAAAAAAAAAAGGAGGGCTTGAGCTGGCCAAACTTAAATAAGTGCTAAAACCTATTCATATTCTCAGAAAACCCACTTTTACTATGTGCTAGTTGGATTAAAACTTCAAATTAAATTAAAAATAGTAAATAAAATAAAAAAAAGTAAAAAAAATAAATTGAAATATTTATAAAAAATTAGACTATGCACACATGCTTCTCTTATTTGAAGTCAAGATACCATTGAATAATTAAAAATTGTAACATGAAATTTTTTTAACTAAACCTAAAAAAGCTCATTTTTATGATTTTTTTATAAAAGAAAAAGTATTGTTAAAACATTTTTATACAATACAAATTTAATGGAAAATTTTTGTAATTATTTTTAAAATATTTTAAAAAATTGAATTTTTAATTTTTTAAATATAAATTTTAATTATTTTTAATTTTTAAAATTTAATTTTTAATTTTTAATAATTTTTTTTTTTTTTTTTTTTTTTTCTTCTTCTTTGACCAACCATCAACCACGACGACGGCTGGTGATCGGCCACAAGTGAGATGAGCTCGCGGCGGCGTTGGGTGGGGCTCGATGTTGCCGACCTAGCGAGGCCGAGGCCCCGCCCAATGCTAGTGAGCTCGAGTCTCATGGTCGGCGAGGCTCGAGCCTCGTTAGATCTAGCGAGGCCGAGGCTCCGTCGAGTCGGATGAGGCTTGATCTCGCCGATCCGGGTGAGGCGAGGCCCCCGACTCCGGTGAGCCCGAGCCGACGCTAGTGAGCTTGAGCCTCGCCGTCGTCGCCGAGGCCGAGCCTCGCCAATCATCGGCGACGACGCCGGCCGAGCTCAAGCCTCACACGGCTTGTTGCCGATCGGCGGCCAACTGTCGTCTTATCGCCCACCGGCTAAGGAAGGAAGAAAAAGAGAGAAAAAGAAAAGAAAAAAAATTGAAATATGAAAAATAATTAAAATTTTAATTTTTTTATTTATTTTTTTATAAAGTTAAAAAAGGCCATGAGTATAAAGTGGGTTTCCTAATAACCCATTTAGACCCATTTCTTTTTGTATTTTACTTTTTCAAATCCATTTTTGATCTATATTTAACTTTTACTTAACTCATATATGATCCATTTAACTAAAAATGGGTCATAATATGGGTTTATGACCCATTTTCCCGCTCTAGTCTAGAATAATTAATAAGCTGAAATAGAAAGCATTGCCTCTTGCTTCCAATTGTCCCCGCCCCTATGTATCCCACGATGACTTATCTATGTAGCTATTCAAATTCGAGCAACTTCCCAATCATTTCAACTCTACCTTTTTTTTATTTTTTTTTATTATCGATCAATTTATTTAATGAAATATATCTTTAACATTGTCACTAACATTACCATTTCGTTGAAGAACTAATAGAGAAATCCGACATAGCATTTAGCTTTATGGCAGAATGCATAATAGGGCAAAGTATGTAGTGAACACATTAAAAACATAATTTTGATGGAGTTTAGTCAATACCAAGCATGAAAAAATGATCATAAATTATTTCAATTCTAACATATACCCACAATTTATTTGCATTTTCTTAATATCAAAAATCAAAATATCTCCTTGAAAAAAAAGCAAAAGGGACTCTTTTTTTAAGCTATTCATAAGAGATTTATATATGAAAAATATGAATCGGAGTTTCAACAAGGAAACTCTCCTGACCATTTAATTCAGATTAAATCCATGCCCAATTCCATAAAAAGACCCATAACTTTAAGTGTAGTCCAAATTATGTCCTCGACTATTTCTTTTTTTTTTTTTTTTTTTGTCTATAACAAAAATCACCAACCTTCACCCAAGCCCTAAATTTTGCCTTCGTGAACTCTCCATCCAAGGTCATGGTCCAATGTAGCATTGGACGTCAGCAATAAATTCACCTTAGCAAGCTCACGTGGATTTAAGTACTGTTAAATCTGATGAGGATTTAGGTTCGTTCAAACCCTCTCGAGCGTTCAATTCGGATTAAATCTGATGCATAAGAATTGCAATCCGATCCAAATCTTGCCGAAGGCCGAGACGACGAGCGGCCTCGTGGGTTTCGTGGGCTCCTTGGGCCCCTATGGAGCGTACATGTATTGAGTGACATATGCTTTTGTTGAGGGTATGGTATAACATCAATTTCAAACGTCTTGTACTTTAGTCAATTGAGACATAAACATCCCATTTCGGATGAGTTGACTAATCGAAATTCTCTTCTAACAACAACAGCAAAAGGCAATAAATCTAGTGGATCACTCAGTGATCTTGTGGCTCATCACTGTTCTCTAACTCACCAAATTAGATCAGGTAAGATATAAAATCTGTAAGATGTGAAGTAGAGTAGATTCGGCATATGTTATGCTTTATATCTTAACAAGACGAATACGCAAATGGTCTGTACTAAACAATGTTTATCCAAGTACTCCAAGGTTGAAAGTTACTTCTAATCATACGACTAAACAAGTCACATGAATCCTTGTATTAAAATGATGCCCGAACACTAAGAAGAGCTGAATTTGATGGCCAAAAGATCTAACAATTAAAAAAAGAAAAACGACGAAGAAGAAGACTGAATTTATCTACACAAGTCCATGACAGAGAAGCTATGTGCAATTATTGCTTCATTTTTTAACCCTGGACTCATCATCTTTGAAGATTAGATGCAGAGTGCTTTGAAGCCCAGAACTTCTCAATCTCTTCTGCTGTTCTTCCTGGGATTCTCCCAGCTATAAGTGACCACCTAAAAGCACAGAGATATGATGCCAAAGTGATCTCTTAAGGTTTCCAAGAGTTGCAAGAAATGAAGCACCACATTTACCTTTCTCCCACCAAGCTGAACATCCGAGCAATCAGTTCCTCCTCATCTTCAGAGAACTCCGCCTTTGATTCCTCTCTTTTGGTCCCTAAAAGCAAGCACCGTTTTGCCTCATCATTAGAGCAATACGGATAGGAAGGAAGACTGCTATTATCACTGTCTAAGCTTGAAAAACACCATTGGTTCTAGAATAGTCAACTTAAAATAGGTACCTTCTGCACCCCTATTGCTTTCATGAGAGCTGTGGTCTCTTCCTCCCATCACTACCACAAAAATGTTGCTGATAGAAATCACAAGAGGGTGTATTGGAAATTTTCAAAACAGGAGATTTGTGACTATATGGATAACAGAAGAAGGGGACTGATGACATTAATGTCGTTTTTCTTCTTTTCTCTGACATTATCGATCTTGGTGGTTGAGGAAGAGAAGAATGGTAGTTGTCTTCTTTTGATGGGTTGTTGAGGAGGGTTCTGTGAATTTCTTGAGTTGACATTTAATCTCGGAATGACTAGAGCACAAATCAGGTCTTTGTGTGTTTATTGATAAGGTTAAACAAGGTGGTCATTTTCAAGATTTTTACTTCGTGGCACAACGGAATTCTCTCTCATATGCACAGCACAGGTGATGCCAAATCATTTCTCTGTACATGCAACTGTACTTAGGCCATATGATTATGACCCCATGAGACCAATCAGTGATACTTTCTTGTCCCTAATGCAAATTGAACGACCAATAGGGACATGTTTGTTGAGGGCATGATATTTTATTCACTAGTTGCGTATGAAAAATGGCATTGAAATGAACTCGCTCGTTCTAATTGGTGAATGGTGTTGCAAACCACAAAGGATTATGTGTGAAAGGATTTATGCAAGCTTGAGTTCATCAAAGATGCCACGGATCTTGATATCCTTGAATGATATTTTATTCACTAGTTGCGTATGAAAAATGACATTGAAATGAACTCGCTCGTTCTAATTGGTGAATGGTGTTGCAAACCACAAAGGATTAGAATTTATGTACATCAACGGATCTTGATATTGCTGCGGAAGATTGAATTTATGCAACTATTGCAGATTGTTTCAGCGGACAAGGATCACTTATATGGGCGCTTTCAAGAAACGAAACATCTTATGCAGCTGTTGGGATTCCATTTGGTCAACTATTACTAATCTTGGAAAGAAAAAACCCAAAGAACAGAATAATGGCTACGAGATTAGAGATTGTTCCGAGCAGATCACTATGTATTCTTTTTTCTCATCACTGAGGGTCGAGAAAACTGCAATGTATCATTTCCTTTTTGTATTGCCGATACATCCTTGTGATTCTCCTGCATTCCCATGAGGAGGCACGAACTGTAGAAGAATTACTGATTTGTTGCACTTCGTGTAGCTTTTCACCCAGTTAATTATGCAAGTCCTGCCCATATTGAGCCAGAAATAGAAAATAAAGAAGTGCCTACAATTACAAGAGTGTAAACTACCTACAAGAGGGTGACTAATCTGATTCTAAAATCCTTGATAATAATATTCACAAGTTGCCTTTATGTGATTCAATTCTTTGTGGGGGATCACCAAGCCCCTCCTTGCCGGCCTTATTTTGTATCCATTAGAATATAGAATTTACAACGTGCTGGTCACCAAGTAAAAGAGACTTTTGGAGCGATTATAGAGGACCAGTTTCCACAGCATGCTTTGACTCCTACCGCAAAAGAAGCTCAAGTAATAGCAGTTCTCTATTTGTCAAGAGCTTTGTCTAATCATATTTCAAATAAAAATTATGGGGATCTTTAGCTAAGCAGGTTGTTGCAAGGATGAGTGCCATCAGTAATTCAACAGATGACGGCGTTGAATTGAAGAGGTCGCTTTTAATTCTCTACTTTGAGGAAAGCCAGGTCAAGATAAATGGCGGAAAATTTGAGATGGTAGTCAGCACCGATGGAGTTGAATTCGATTTTACATAACCAAATAGAATCATATTGTCTAGGTTGAAATTCTTGGAAAAACTGGATCATATGGATATGTTGCTTGATGAGAAGCACTACAGCACTATTGCAACTGTGAGCAGCGCATGACCCTTGATTAAAAGGTCTCAGAAAAAGCAACTCAGGGATCACATGTGACTGCAACTCCGGGCTCTGTCGGTGGAATTTTGGAAATCATATGAGTTGCTAGCAAGTTAAGAGGCTCGGCTCAACAGCTTCCACAAACTTCCATTCGCTGCCAATTATCAAAACCCTTTCAAGAACTTTGACGCCAGTCATCGTATCAGATCGTCTTCTTTTGCGAGTGCATGATAATCAGATCATACCTTCACCCAAGCTTCAAACTTGCCAAAAGTAAAAATAGCATGGCAAACTTGGTAGAAATGCATAATTGGTATATGTCAAGCCTGCAAAAGAATTCATCTTCTCTTCCTAGTCATGCATGTTGAACAAACTATCTGTTTCACCCGCGGCATAATCGACCCGAAGGTATCCGTTCTGGCTCGACCCTCAGAAGACCGAGCTCGTAAACTGAATCTGTTTGCACTGCATGGTATATTCCGAGAAGTGTAAAGCATGGCTTTGATCGCCTGGAGGTTTCTAGCCTCACATGCTTGGGTGCTGATCCTGCGGTCGCAATCAGAAACTGGCAAATGCAAAGGGGTGTGTCATCATTAATTCACGTGGTGGCCAGGGTGGCCTACTCTTTTGTTCTTGTGGGACTTAGCATCTGGATTTATATGATATGCAGTGCTCAAAGCTTTAACTTTAAGAGATTATTGGACTACCAAGTGCTTGTTTGATGATGTTGAGGAATCATTAGTATTGATTATCTCATTAACATATTACTTTGAGGATTAGACCAATGTAGGCAATCCCCGAGCCCTGAGAATTAGTATATTCTGACTTTTGCAAATTTAAGTTGATCCATGCTAAAAAATTCAGAATTTATCATCTGTGCTGATAAATTTCAGTAAGCGTCGGAAAAATGTCAAAATATCGTTTGTAAAAGAAAAGGGAGAATTACCAAAAAAGTCCTAAACCTATTGCAATTGTGCCAATTCAAATCCTTCCGCAATCTTCAATCGGAATAATCTTATGTGGAATCCCAATCAGCGCTGGCCGGCGTTGCCATCGCTGACATGGACGCCGGAGATGCAAAACGGCAACGTTTTGCTTATAAAAAAATAAAAAAAAAAATCGCAAAAGCCACAAACAGCGTTGTCCTTCTTCTTCTGCGTTTCTTTCCCAAAATTGACGTGAAGAACCCTAGCATGATATCTTCCCCAGATTGAGCGTTGCTTTCTTCTTTAGATATCAATTTTTTTGCCCCAAATCAGAGTTGATGCTCAATCGACGCTTTATCCGACACTCATCACCTTGCCTGACAGTGTTGCTGGCCCCGTACTCGGGCTTGACGCTCGCCCAGATTCGCCCAACGGCGTTGCTTGCCTTGCGCCCGCGCTCGACGCCTACCTAGATTCGCTCGATAGTGTTGCTGGCCCTGCGCTCAGGCTTGACGCTTGCCCAGATTTGCCTAACGCTGTTGCTTGCCCTGCGCCTGCACTCAACGCTCACCCAGATTCGCCTAACAGTGTTGCTGGCCCTGCGCTCGGGCTCGACGCTCACCCAAATTCACCCAACGCTGTTGCTTGCCCTGCGCCCGCGCTTAACGCTCACCCAGATTCGCCTGATACTTGCTCCCCCCGTGCTCTTGCTCGACACTTACCCAACACCTTCGCCCAGATTCACTAACGCTCTCGCTTACCCTGCACTCTCACTTCACGCTTGCCCAACGCTTTTGCCCAAATTTGCCAAACGCTTGGTCGACACTCGCCAAGATTCGCAAGAAAGATGTTGAAGATAATGTGCGAAGATAAAATGTAAGATTGTCCAAGGCCTTGTTCCAAATTGCTTCAATCAAGGCTTCCACAAGTTTAACTCTATTACATATGGTCTTGGCTATGGTTGCTATCTTATGCAATTTGGGGTTTGCTTTGGAGTCTTTTTTATTCTTCATGAGAAGTGGATGATCCGGGCAATGTAAATGTGTTGATGTAGAAATTGTAAAGTGCATTAGGGAATTATAGGTTAGGCAATGTAGATACTTTGGCCGTTGTCAAAGTTCTCGTTGTAGAATCTTAATGCGTAGATATAGCAATGTAGCTGATGTTGCTGCAGTATGAGATTTACATGATTGTTATGAGAATGCAATTAGATAATATTATATAATCTTAATGCACATTTAGGTGACTACATTGTTGTTGCAGAATCTTAATGCAGAGACATAACAATGTAGATATTGCTCGCAAGTTAGTGTGAGATTTTGGTAATTTTATAGCTGCCATTGAACTTTACTGTTAAGCTTGAACTATACTACATGTTTACAGATTAGGTATGTTCAGACTAGTGTTGACCCCGATAGCATAAATGCAGTTCCGCTATAATTGTCACAACCAATGAAGACATCAACGAATTCATCACAATCGATGGCATCGAATTTGAAGAACAACAATACATATGTGTTTTGTTATTGTGGCCTGAAATGTCCTCTACAAATAGCAAGGACGAAGGAGAATCGAGGAAGAAGATATCATGGTTGCCCGAAATATAGAATTGGAGAAAGTTGTGGGTTTTTTATGTGGGTTGATGCAGAAATTAGTCAATCGGCAGGAAGCATGTCACAAAATTTTCACCGGAGCAATTTCGACAGAAAACCAGTGTTGACACATAATGAAGATGAGGGTAGTTCGATGGACAGTGAAGTTAGAGCTCTTAAGGCACAATTAAAATGTGTTAACCGAGATGTGACAAAGCTAAAGAAACAAAATTCGACATTGAAGATATTGTTAGTTGTGTCGTGGGTTTTTTTTGCAATTATAGGAGGTTTGTTATTTGGAAATTTGAAGACGAATGATATCCGAGCTTGCCGTAGGCGTGTCAATATTGAATGTATTATGTACGCTATTTTAGTACTTGTTTTTAGTATGGTTTGTATTTGTTGACATGAAGTATGAACATGAATGAAGTGCAAGTTATATGCAATCTCTTTTATTTTATATGCAATTTTTGTTTTTATGATCCGTTGGGATGATATTAGGTGTTCAAATATAACAAAAAAAAAAAAACAATATAATCTGACTACTTCATAACAAACGATCACAATGTAGTAAACAAACAAATAATAGATCAATAAACCCCATTGTATTGCATAAGAGATGGTTCATAAGCATAGTTTATCACTGATCCCAACTCTATACAAATCGCCATCTAAGATAGACCCAAAAAATATAGCCACAAACACTACTTCACGGATCTCATCATTGATTAAAAAAACAAAATGGATCACCACTTCATCGAACCTATCTCCACCGGAAAAAAAAAAATGGACAAAGAAAGATAAACAGCAACACTGTGTCATCACTAAACCCACATCTTGTTACTTTGACTTTTCGCGCAACTTTTGGTACTTTTGCATATTGTCCCATAAACAAGAGGATTTACACTGGTAAGAGCACCACCACTTGCACTTGCACATTTGCTTGTACATCTCTAAACCTGCAAAATATATATTCATTTTATATTTATGAAACTTTGCTAGTATAAACTAAGTTTATAAGAAAACACTACTTACTGTTTCATGAATAGAAGGATTCACATCTATAGAACCACCACTACTACTTGCACCTTTGTGGGTACGTCTCTGAAATTGCAAAGTGTATATTTGTTTTATGTTTATGAAAACTTCACTGGTATAGATTAAATTTTTAATAAAATACTACCTACCGTCCATGAACATAAGCATTCACCTTGGTAGAGCCACCACTACCACCATCACCTTTGTAGGTACGTTTCTGAACCTGCACAACACTTAAAAATTAGGAATGTTAAGCCGTCGCATAATTATAGTACTCATAATTCAGCTTATGCCTACAAGAGACCAAGACATAATGGAAATGGAAGAACTAACCGAAATTTTTCGCCTTGAAAGTTGTTTTTGTGATGATGTAGACCCAGTTTTCTTAATTGGACATGTCGAACTATTGTGTCCGGCCTCGAGCAAGTTCGACATGTCATCTTCATTCCTATCCTGGACATTTTAGTTCCACTTGCTACCTCACCTTCCTCTCTTAACCTTTTTGTTTACGTCTACCGGCTTCACCCTGGCCGGCAATGGTTTCGTGGCTCTCTATTAGTCTTTTTCCAAAATTTCTCTCCTTGAATTGGCATCATCATGTTCTCATATGCAGCTAAAAACTTGGCCTTCTTATAACACTCATCAATATACTCATACATATCCTCTTGCCTATGATTTATAGCAGAAATAGCATGTGAACAAGGGATGCCAGTGAGCTGCCATTTTCTACAAGAGCACTCTCTCTTCAACACATCTACCACGTACTTGTTACCCTTATCCATCACCTCATATCCAATATCACCATTCCATATCACTTGGCAAAAGATATCGCAGAAACTCTATTTTCTTCTAACTTTCTTAAGATTCTTGGACTACAGTTCCTTTTCCACTTAGCACATGCATCCCTCTGTGTATGCATTCTTGTCATTATCATTATCCGTATTTCTTCTAGCATACTATAAATGGACTTACATCTAGCATGTAGAATTCTTCCGTTAAATGCTTCACATAAATTGTTGTCAACAATGTCACATTTTACATCAGTGGTGAAGAAAGCCCGAGACCGGTGCTTTGGGCTGTTTGAACCAAGTCATGATATGCAAACTGGACTAATTTTCTTCAATGCCTGAGAGTGTTCGTCATACTCTAGCATAGTACTGCTCTTAGCACACTGCCAAAATAGCCTTTGCATCTGTATCCCCTTATATTTCTTGCCCCAATTGGCATAGATGTGTCTAGCACACATTCTATGCTCAAGCGCAGCAATAACGCAGCCACACTTGTAAAAGTCCCTATAAAAGATGAGTGCAATATAAATCATATGTTACAAATACAAATATCTAAAATGCATAGCAACTAAAAATTAAATAAGAAACTTACCTTTTGTTTGTCACTAATAATGACCCAGCCTCGTCCGTACGTATTCAAAATGTTAAGATCATAAATCAAGTTTGTTAAGAACCACGTCCAAGTATCACCACTTTCAACCTTGACAACCGCCCAAGCAATTGGAAACATCTGATCGTTTGCATCCCTTCTAACAGCACACAAAATCTGACCTTGACAAATTCCTTTCAAGAAACAACCGTCTAACCCCACAAATTTCTTACATCCACCAAGGAAGCCTTTTTTACAAGCAGCAAAGCATATGTACATTCTTTCAAACAATGCCTTAGATTGCATATCGGGTTTTTCCACCTTCAATGTAATAGTACTCCCAGATTTCTCTCTCTAAGCTCCCTCGCATAATCCCACAACTTTGCATATTCTTTCTTATAATTCCCCATCAGCACTTTATAAGCATGCAATTTGGCCTTTGTACATTGAACTATACTAACATCTAAACCCAATTGTTCCTTGATTAGCTCCTTGAAAGCAATAGTTTTAATAGTTGGCATTGCTCTTATTGTAGGAAGATAGTGATTTGCCAACCAAGAATTTGTCACTCTCCTATTTTTGAATCTAATACTACATGTATGCTCCGAATGATAGGTCTTCACGTGAAATGATCCACTACGAGCATCAATAGATCCAGAAATCTTCCAAGGACAACTTTCGTTAGCACATTTTGCTCTAACAACCTTCTTCGCATTCTTTATAAATTTGATTTCTCTACGCTCAGCCACTGAATACTTTATCAAAGCATCTTTAAATTGCCGACTACTATCAAATGCCATAGCCACAGTAAATTTAGGCACAACAAAATTAGGATCATATCTTGGAAACCTACTCCTTCTCCTAGTAAAATCGTCATCTCCTACTTCTGTATCAGACCCTAAACTCTCATTTGCATCCGTTTCATAATAGTCTGTCTCATAACCAGCTACGAGATCAACCGCGTTATCCACATCCAATGGTTGGGATGGTACCAATGCTTCAGATGGTTCCCCTAAAATAAGATTCTTTGTGAACCTCCCACAAAACTCCGTCATGTTCTTCCTTGCTTCCAAAAGCTCCTCATCATCACAATCATCATCAGTAAAAAATCTTACATCGCTAAGAAAGTCTGTCTCATCGTTGTCGTCATTCATAATATCATCCTCTATGTCAGTATAATCACCTTCATTAATTGCGTTATCAGGATCTAAACTACCCAAGTGCTCAACAACTGTCTCATTAGCTAAACCAACTTCATCACGAGCACTCTCACCAACCCCATGAGCGACCCCCTCACCCTGCCCAACACCCTCACCCTCACCCTCAATGGCACCCTGACCATCACCTTCATCTGCCTCATCGGCTACAAAATTTTCTCCATATACCTCAATTACCCCTCGATACAAATAGTGAAACAATAGATCAACAACACTACTCTCATCCCATATATATCTCAACCCATCTTCTAGAGACTTTCCAGGAAATTTAAAATAAAGCTTCTCAAATTTAGTATTTACCACTTTCTCAATATCTCTTATGAAGCTTTCGTAGCTTGGTGAACTAATATCGACTTTTATTAAATCAGTCTTGTCTCCAACATATTCAAGCATCGGGCGGCGGTAAAAATTTCCACCGTGGAAAAGGCACACCCAAGTTGACTTGTCGCTCATATCAACCCTACATAGAAAACATAATGCATGTAAAAACATAGCCACATAATGGAAATTTTGACTTGAACATAAGTTTTGAATCATCTCGATCTCATTGTATTCTCTTAATACCTTTTATTATATATTCTCATTTAAAGAATCCAAAGGCCAAAACTTACTTTACAAACAAAGTTATTCAATTGACAAATTCTCATTTGAAAAATACATTTGTTCTCCAGCACCTCAAAGGACAAAAGGTATGTTACGCATGGAAGAGGCGGTCTGTTGGTGGGCTGAACTACAACAGAGTCTCAGCTATTAAGCCATATCTTATGAGTACATTTGATAGGAAGAAGCGAAATCAATCTTTGATCTCTTCTCCGAAGGAACCATATATGGCTAGAAAGGACGAGAGGAGAACCTCGAAAACATGGAAGAATACTAAGGAAAATCAAGAGGTTTGTTGAACGGGTGGAAGCAGGACCATTGAGGAAATAGTTTCCACGCATAAGTGTAATGTTATGTCTATAAATCTCAATGGTTCTGCTCTAGGCAATCACACCTGGAGGTTTGGTACAGTTGAGAATTTGACTAATTTCTCTATAATTAGTGCTAGAGACTATTGAAAAACTGGGCAGCTCGGAGAATCACCGACTTCTAGATCTTTATTACGTTCTATTACGCTTGCAAGTCCAACAACCAGGAAGAAAAGTGGTTGCAGCTAGTCTAAAGGACTTGAATTTTCACATGATATGGTTCAAGCAGGTTGAGGGAGAAAGAATTCAATTGGAAAGACTCGTCAAAATTAAAATCCTCAGTGGACCAAGTTGACTTTCTTACTAAAAAATTACAAGTAAAAAATTAGATATAGGTTTTATCTCGCGCACAGCAGCCAGCAAGACACAAACTTCCTTGGATTCCTACACCCTCTCCTCTCATCCTGGAATGAAGAAGGACGCGACTGAACGATTCCTTAATTCTGAGGAACATAACAATTCTTTGGTGTCATGCCAATAAGCATGCAAAAATATTCTAATCCCAACAAACGACAACACACTCCAAAAAAACTAACGCAAATTGATAATATAAAATAAGACGAGCAGAGCGCAATAAGTTTGGGACCACCGCAACATACCTTTTAACTATTTTTCGTTGTTGTGGTGTTCGCTCAACACTCGTCGACAACAAAACTGAACCGGGACCACAACTTCTCCTCGTGTTTGCTGCGATTTGTGATGGGCGAGTCAGGTCGCAGCGGGGTTGTGGCCGAATCGAGTCTTCACAATACGGGTGTGTCTATGATTGTGATGGATGAGCAAAAGTGTCGGGCAAAAGGCGCTCGATCAATGAACACGACAACAAAAGAATGATTTGGCATGAGGAATCTAGACAAAATCTGTGAGATTTTTGGGCTCTTTCGATTGGGCAAATTCGATTTGGGAGAGAATAGGGTTCTTGACGTCCGTGAGGAGAACAATGCTGAGAAAGCGTGGATTGAGCATCAACTCTGATTTGGGGCAAAAAAATTGATATCTAAAGAAGAAAGCAACGCTCAATCTGGGAAAGATATCGTGCTAGGGTTTCTCACGTTAATTTTGGGAAAAGAAACGCAGAAGAAGAAGGACGATGCTGTTTGTGGCTTTTGCGATTTTTATTTTTATTTTTTATAAGCAAAACGTTGCCGTTTTGCATCTCCGGCGTCCATGTCAGCGATGGCAACGCCGGCCGGCGCTGATTGGGATTCCACATCAGATTATTCCGATTGAAGATTGCCGAAAGGACTGAACTGACAAAAATAGAAAAGGTTTAGGACTGAATTGGCACAATTGCAATAGGTTTAGGACTTTTTTGGTAATTCTCCCTAAAAGAAAACGATTGATGATATTTTTTCGTGTAATTTATTGGTAACTTGCCAACGTTTTTACAAAATTATCTTTTGCTATAATTTATATATTAACACTTCTTTTACTAACTTACCAACTTTTATATGCATAACTTAATTATTTTTTGAATAATTGCTATCTGAATTATCAACCTAGATTAGAGTTATTGACTTACTTTTGCTGGATAAAATTATCAATTAGCATGATGAAACTGGACATTTGCTAATTTATTTCAGAGATTACCTTCCCAAATGAGTGTGACGCATTAACATTTCTCCTGTCAAATTACCATTAAACATTAAATTATCACATTTGCCTTTTAGAATTTGTCGACTTCTTTTATCATTTGCAAAACATTATTTCCAATTTTTAACAATGCCTTAAATGTACTAATTTTTAGAAAATTATCTTTATTACTTGAAGTGAGTTACCAACTTTTCTATGATTAAGCTATCCACTAATTTTCAGTTACAGACTCTCATTCGGCCTGCTTGCCAAGTCTGTTCTTTTGTAATTACTAACTATTTTTTCATCTTTGACTAAACTTTGTATACCTCTTTTGATTCCGTTTTAAATTTACCAATTTTTATATGAATTCATTAGCTTATTTACCTGATTTATATATACTCACCGATATTAATATCAATTGAAAAGGGGTTTGCAATAGGGGTGTGCAACGGGAACCGCCCGAACCGAACGGCCGGACGGACCGAACCGGCCGGTTTTGGGCGGTTCCCACGGTCGACGGTCCGGTTCCCGGTTCCTAATCTTGGAACCGGTGGCGGTCGGTCCGTTCCCGGTTTTAAGGTGGGAACGGACCGAACCGACCGACCGGACCGAAACAAATTTTTTTATATATAATTTATATACATAGAATTAATAAAATATATAAACATGATAACTTATTGCAACTAAAATTGCAATTTGAGGTAGCATCATCTTATGTGGCCAAGAGACCATTAAAACTATTTTTATTACTCTTTTATTTATAGAAAAAAATCTCCTTGTTAGTTTTCGTTGGAAATATGATTTGTTTTTTTATTCTAATTATCTAAATACGGTTAATTGATTCTATGAATCCATGAGATTGGATATTAGGACAGTAGTTTAGGAAACAACATATTTTGTATATTCTTTCCTATCGTTCTCTTTTCTTGTATTATTAATAGGTGTGTAATACATGTACAAACACAGCAATACAAAATACAGAAAATTCCTCCAATCCTTCTCAGTTTTTGTCAATTTTCTTTCTCATTTTCTATCAGTTTCATCTTCTACTTGATGTGGGACTAAGGTTCCAAGAGACCCACAAGGCACTTCAAGCCTCCAAGAGTCCCACATTCACTAAACATTTAAAGAGCAGAAATTGTCTATAAAATCTAAGCCATGCATAAATTTTAGCCAAATTATTCACGGCTTTCATGGTTAAAGTTAAGTGTGAAACACACGAAGTGTGAATCACATTTGAATATTTTGCACGTGGAAACATGTGTGATTAGTTTTGTTGAATTGCTCAAGAACCGAATTAGATTGATCGGTCCGGAGCGCGGTCACTCTTTAGTGCAAAAAAGTAGAGTCGATTTTGTTGGACCGGACCGGACCGGACCGGAACCGACGGTCGGTCCGGTTCCCGGTCCTAGGACCAAACGGTCCGGTCCACGGTTTGCAATTTTGGGAACGGTGCTCCTGGTCCGGTTCCCCGGTTCCAAGGTGGAACCGGACCGAACCGGGAACCGATCACCCCTAGTTTGCAACTCTCATTTATATATACTCATTTTTGTTTACTAGGAATCACCCAGAAGAAGAAAAATAACAAGTGCCTCCAAATTACAAGAGTGATTACTCCCAACGAGGAAAAGATGACTTATCCGATATTGACATCCTCGGGATTATAATAGTTATGAAGCACTGACATTTTTTGAGAATCTTCATATCGTGTCGGACACTTCGGCATATATTCGACACTCTTCAACATATGTCGAAAAATTCGATACTTGGTTAACTTTCCTAACACTCTTTGACACTCGAGTTCGGAATTCCGATATGCGAATTGAGAATTTTGGTGCGTAATTTAGGCATGTATGGAGGTCAATTTTAAATTTTTTTAATAAATGATGGGTTAGAATGTGTGCATATATATATAATAACGGGGGAAGAAGAAATTCCTAGTCTTTCTCTTCTCTTCCAACTCTCACTTTCTATGATATACAATTCACTCTCCAAGTTTTTTTTTCTCTTTTCTTCTGACACATTTTGATACGCGAGTCCAAAATATGGATTGCTCATTTTTTTTCCTCCAAGTTTTGTGGATTATTGAAATGGAATTGAATTTGGCAAATTAAAATAATGAATGATATTAATAAATAATGAATTAATCACTAGCCGTGGTGGCTCCTCTAGATAAGAGCTCAATTGGTCCTTGCCCAAAGGTGAGGGTTCGAAACCCAGTTGAGGCACTTGGTGTCTTGAGTGTGATATCGGAGTGGTAGGTCCTTTGCTAGCGTCACTCCAAGATTTACCCACCGGCTGCCGACTGTACGGAGTTTCCTGGGTATAAAATAAATAAATAAATAATGAATTAATATTTTTAGTATAAATTCATTCAAAGCTCTTTTTTGTTATTATTTATATGTCATGTTTTTCAACATGTTGGAATTTTTTATTTTTTGAGAAATAACGTGTTAGCATGACTTATGGTATCATGTCGTGTTGTATATCGCGTGTCGGTGTTGATGCTATCTACAATAGTCACTGTTTGGGACTTCAATTCTTTATTGGGAATCACCCATGCTCCCTTTTTGTCAGCCTAGCCTTATCTAGTATCTTTAGAATATAAAATTAGCACCTACTAGTCAAGAGTGATAAGTCTCGATAACTAAAATTTGGCTCGCAAGCTTCCCATTCATCCCATGAAAATTAGGTATCGAATTCATCAAAGTGATGGAGGTTGACCCCTAAATAAAAATTATCGAGATTGCACAGTTTTACATTTGCATTCTTAATGCATTTAGGAGGAAAAATGAATGAAAAAGTTTTACATTTATTATTGTATAGATGACAATTCAATCATAAGTTGTTTAATTATTTATTAATATAATCATTTCAATTAATTTTGATATAGATCGCTAATGTGAACGTCGACTATCTTACATGGTACAGTCAGTATTGACATTGACAAATTTTACAATTTTTTAATAATTTCTCTTAAGTCTTTTCCACACGCAAGTTTTGAAATGCCTTGGCCTACCCAAATTTGGTGAGGGCAAGAGAGGCCACTAGCCCTTGCTATGGCCGGCGATGACTTTGAGCAAGGGGCTGCAGCGCACCTCACTCGATGCCATAGTCAAAACCAAAAAAAGAAAGAAGTTTTTTTAAAAATTTTGATCGTGCCATGTAAGATGGCAAGTGCTCAAGTCAACCAAAATGACTAAATTAACATCCATAGAACATATTTTTGTCTTATATGTATGTATATATAATTATCCCCATTTAGGAACCAAGAGCATTTAGATTTAAAGTAAACAGCATCAAGTATGTTGCTAGAATTGGCTATGAAACCAAGATTACTCGAATGCCCTAATCAGATTCAAGATTGGCCCCTATCTTGACCTAAATTGACCAAGGTTGACCGGGATTGACCAAGCTTGGTCTAATTCCGAGATAAGGGAGTCTCTAAATTTCAGACAAGGTAGGGGATAATCCTGGTGGGCCACATGTCATGATTATTAGATGGGGATGAGTTAAATTGAATTGGTTCAAATCGACATGAATTCAAGATTAATTCAATATCAATTCAGGACATGGTCAAGATAAGGGTCAATGCTTTGCAGAATTCTATCAGCTTTGTTCAGTCCTAGCTTGGGTGTTAAGCTAACCTACGTGACTGAAATTCAGGATCATGTCCGGTCAATAGGGAAAGTAGATTGCTCTAGAATTTCATCACATGTCCCACGTTCTCACCAGCAAGACTTCACGTTCTTGCCTCACATACACGGATCCTTGCACACCGGCACTTCATCTCTGTGCCAGGGTTTCACCCATTTGTGGTCTTGGCATCCATGGCATGGTGTTTGCGAAATGTGATCAATTTTTTTTTTTAAAAATATATAGCATTTGAGTGATTTAATGAATCTTACGAAAAAGTTGTTAAATCAAAATAAGGACTGTACGAAAATTATTGGACTTCCTGATTTGTCCTTCCGCCTCCTGAGATCCTCAATGAATCCGAAATCGAATTCAATCGGTCACTGACACTGGCCATTTGCAAATGGACATCATTTAGGCCCCAAGGGGAAAAAGTTAAAATAATAGAGAAAAGGGGCATCGACAAGGAGCAGTCTTATCAGAGAGAACATTCCATAGAACTCCCCACACAAGTATGTTCCCACGTGGCGTGTTCCCATTCGGGGTGGCAATTTCTGGTGGACCCCCTCCCCCCTCTCTCACCTTTCACGTGTTCGCGGCCTCTTAAAAAAAATTAAAAAAGAGAAAAGAAAAAGCGACGGCTGACAAAATATCTCCAGCTGCTTCCCCCCGTCCTGAAGCGCCACCTCCACCCCTCACATCCGCCGTCCGATCAGTCCGACCTCCGCGAAAGGTAATCCGAATCGAGGGCCAGCCGTCCCCCGTCCAGATCAATCAACGTACACCGCAGACGCACCGTAGGACGGGCCCCACTTTTGGCTGAGATTTTATAGTACTTCTGTTTGGCGCCGTTTCAGAGGACACACTGAACTTCTCACACTCGCTTCTCGAAAAATCGCTTTATTTTCATTTCCATTTTCCTTAAATTCATCATGAAAATTACTACGTTCTAGAGAGAGAGAGAGAGCTTGCGAATGCGAGAGAGCCAGCTCGACCGACTGATCGGAGATCGTCGCCGCCGCCGGTGATCCCTCCTGGTCCGCCGCCGCCGCCGCCGCCGCCGCCGGGGAAGGACGATGGAGATGGCGCTGCGAGCTCCGAGGCCGGTGAGCCGCGGCCCCGCGCTCGGCGAGGCGGCGTGGCGGCGCCTGAGGATCGAGCCTCGCGTCGCCAGCGCTCCTTCGCGGGTCAGTGCCTTCGCTTCCCGCCCTGTGTTCCGGTTGATTGTCGGTTCGTCGCGTTGTCTCCGCTTAACGAGCTTGTCCGTACGAGTCGTTGAGTGAAGTTTTGCTCTTGGCCGGAGCGTTCGAACGGCTGCGTTTATCTTGATGCCGTTTTGGATTGGCTCGCTAGAATCCGTTCTGTTCTGTTTGGTGATTCTCATTCTGAGCGTTGGCCTTCGATGAGCTTGTCCGTACGAGATGCTGCTTTGCTTGTAGGTTCCGTATCGTGTTCCGTGGAATTCGTCGCTGAGTGAAATTTGCTCTTGGCCTGAGTTCGAGGTTGCATCCCGGAGCATTTGAACGACTTGTTTATCTCGATGCTGTTTGGATTGGCTCACTGAAATTTGTTCTGTGTAGTGATTCTCATTCTGAGCGTTAGTCTTCGACGAGCTTGTCCGTACGAGTTGCTGCTTTGCTTGTAGATTCCGTATTGGCATCCGTGGAGTTCTTCGTCGAGTGAAATTTTGCTCTTGGCTTGAGTTCGAGGTTGCGCTCGGAGGATTTGGATACTGATAATAGGATTGCTTCTGTAGGAATCGAATGTGATATGCAAGTAGCTCAATCTTATTGGTTGGCAGAAGAAAAGCTCAGTTTTGGTTTTTTTTTTTTTTTGCATCAATTTCCTTTTAGAAATTTATTTTTTTAAATATATAACCTATGATATAATCTTATTGGTTCAAACAACTAGTCTATCTTGATGCTGCTTGGATTAGCTCACTGAAATGGCCAATGTAAACTTGTTTTACATCAGTTTACTCCATGGCAGACCGGAAATCTTTCCTATGGAGTTCCCTTTCGAATCACTGCTGCAAGTGCAGGTGAACTCGATCTTCCAATGCTGCGTCCTACCTCAATAAGTTCTACCCATCCCTACCTATGAATGTTCTAAGATAGATTGTTTTAATCTTGTAATAGATTTTTCGAGAAGGAGAAACCGGAAAACGTCGAGTGCGAGGCCCAGAGGATCTTCTCCGAAGGGATTCATGCCCAAAGTCCCTGTTGGAACCAGCACACAGAAGAAGGATGTGGGAAAAGATGGACAGAAGAAACGTACTGGTAGTCCAACTTCTGAGCATTCTGCACTCGAGTTAAAATCTGATTTTGATGAGGAGCAAGATCTTGAACTAATCCAGAGAAATGAGATTGATGAAAAAAGAGATTCTGATTTTGGTGATTACCTCGAGGATACAACAACAGCAAGCATTGATTCAGCTGCTTTGACTGACGAACAAGATAGATTTGTGGAGAATGGCAGTATGGTCAGGAATAGCGAGGAGGCAGTGGAATCACCACATAAAGAAGTAGCTTCAATGAGGGATATCAACAATGTGGCTGATGTTGCGGATGAAAAAGGCGATGCTTTAAAGAGCAATGAACAGGATGATGACACAATAAAAGTTAAAAGTTTTGAGTTGGATGAGGAGAGAATCCATGAGGATTCTCTTAAGCTGGAGATGGAGACAAGTCTTCGAAAACAAGAAGCTGAAGCTGCTCTAAAGTTGGAGATGGAGGCAAATCTTCGAAAACAAGAAATTGAGAGGCTTGCCATGGAGAGCTTTGCTAGAGGCAACAAGTTATTTTTTTACCCTCCGGTTGTGAAGCCTAATTTAGATGTAGAAATCTTTCTTAATAGGAGCTTGTCGACCCTAAGTAATGAGCCAGATGTTCTGATTATGGGAGCTTTCAATGACTGGCGATGGAAATCATTTACTGTCAGGCTGAGCAAGACCCATCTCAGCGGTGATTGGTGGTCTTGCCTGATTCATATTCCCAAAGAAGCATATAAGATGGACTTTGTGTTCTTTAATGGGCAAAATGTCTATGACAACAATGATAAGAAGGATTTTAGCATACCCGTGGAAGATGCAATGGACCCCATTGCTTTTGAAGATTTTTTGCTGGAGGAAAAACGTAGGGAACTCGAGAAACTTGCAAAAGAAGAAGCTGAAAGAGAGAGAAAAGCGGAAGAGCAGAGACGAATAGAGGCAGAGAGGGCTGCTAGTGAAGCAGATAGGGCACAGGCAAGAGTGGAGGTAGAAAAAAGACGGGAGGCATTGCAACAGTTGATAAAAAAGGCTGCAAAGTCAGTGGATAATGTTTGGTACATAGAGCCTAGTGAGTTTAAAGGAGATGATATGGTGAGATTATATTATAACAGAAGCTCAGGTCCTCTTGCTCATGCTAATGAACTGTGGATCCATGGGGGGCATAACAATTGGAAGGATGGATTGACTATTGCTGAAAGGCTTGACAAATCTGAGAGAAAGGATGGCGATTGGTGGTATGCCAAAGGTACACGTTTATAGTTGTCATATCTTATTTTTGGAGACTGTTGCCGACATGATAAAAATCACAATTGTAGAACTTTGTGTTCTAGGAGACTTTATTATCTGAATGTTGCCTAAAGCACTTTGCAGATGGTTCTTTGTCAATCTCTCATACTCTTCTTACTTGCATTGAGGATATCCTTTTTCTTCAGAAATATATGAACACATATTTAAATTGGAAACCGAATGTACAAGCTAGTGATTTGGTAATGTGGCATTTCTTTTCCTTTTTCTTTGCCATAGATGAGTCATTGCAAAAGCATGAGTGCTTCAAACAGTTTTTCAGTTAGAATTGGGAGTAGAGAAGTTAATGTGAATGCCCACTTGGTAGGCTGTCAGAGATTGCTATTGCTACTAGTCCTTCTTCTTCCTTATTTTTTCCTCTCCTTATCTATTAAGTTATCAATGCCTTACAGTAGCGAATGATATACCACTCTTCAAATATTAGTGTTAGTGCATTTTGATCCCAGAGTTGAAACTACAAAATATTAGCACAGCAGGCAGGCTTTAAAATAGGTCTTTGGTCTCTTGTTTCATCATATAGGAGATATCAGATGCCTTGTTTGTTTCATAGTCAGAATGCACATGGTGTTTTGCAAA
This sequence comes from Eucalyptus leucophloia subsp. euroa, assembly GCA_017140325.1. Lineage (NCBI taxonomy): Eukaryota > Viridiplantae > Streptophyta > Magnoliopsida > Myrtales > Myrtaceae > Eucalyptus > Eucalyptus leucophloia. The sequence goes on from CM029471.1 coordinate 20,497,554, forward strand.
GGACCAGAGGCTTGTCGTGAAGTCTCTGTAGATTTTTAGTCAACATACTGATCGTTGATTCACTTTTCGAATAGTTTGTGCATGCCATTTGAAGGGTTAGGCTTTATTAGTGGATAATGGAGCATTTGATATTTCAACACAGAGAAGCTGGAATTTCTCTTTATTAGAAACACGTACTTCTGAGGTTATTACTTGTGCCCTGAGGACTATCACATACATATAGAAGGCTTCTACAAAACCGCACTAATGAAGAGTAACGCTAACTGCAATTCCAACTTTTGTTTTTTCACTATGAAATTCATCGACAATTGACAAGTATAGACAATTCCATGCAACTGATTCAATCTAGATAATTAATATGCTTGGTCAGCAGGCATAAATTGTCGTCTACCTACATGTCACTGCTGAACAATGACGCAATTTCATTTTACTGACCAACTATTCTATTTATTTTTCAGTGGTGGTACCTGATCAAGCGGCAGTGTTGGATTGGGTTTTTGCTGATGGGCCGCCACACAATGCTGTTGTGTATGATAATAACAATCGGCAAGATTTTCATGCTATTGTTCCAAATGGTATACCTGAAGAGTTGTACTGGGTTGAGGAGGAACACCAAATATATAGGAAACTCCAGGAAGAAAGGAGGTTGAGAGAGGAAGCTATACGCGCCAAGGTCAGTTTATTTTAATTCTCTAGACAACTTGAAGGTTTCTTTATAGTGGTCAATAGTCATTTTAAGAATAGTTTTCCTTTTTATCAAAGGAGCCAGTTATCCTTTCCCAAATTTAAGCAAATCTTCACTGTATATGTCATTCTTTTCCTTGATGATGATTAAGATAGAAGTTATGGACTTCGATAAGGTAGAAGTTTTGGAATCTACCGTTTTCCCATTAATCTACTAATATTCTTTCACTTCAAAACACAAGCTGTATGTTACTTCAATATTTATTTTTGCACAACCCCGGAGACATATCCAATTTTAGCTTGTTATTTATAGCTCCACTTTCTTGTCACAGGCTGAAAAAACAGCACTTATGAAGGCCGAAACAAAGAAACGAACTTTGAAGACGTTTTTGTTGTCACAAAAGCACATAGTCTACACTGAACCCCTGGATGTGAAAGCAGGAGATACCGTGACAGTGTTTTATAACCCTGCCAACACAGTCTTGCATGGAAAGTCAGAAATTTGGTTCAGATGTTCCTTTAACCGCTGGACCCACCGGAAAGGGCCATTGCCACCACAGAGAATGGTACCTGCAGAAAATGGTTCTCTTGTAAAAGCCACTGGTGAGTCTTAAAGTCAAAATGGTCTATATGTGGGTTCCTGTACAGCTTCTCTAGAAATAAAGAACTTATCTGTAATGTTCAGCCTGTTTCATTGTTTTTGGATTTATTAATTTTCATTACTTAACTTCTCAAATAAAGCTGAAAGAGAAACAATGAAATATGACAATGTGCAGGAACTCTTAAGATATTGTTTTAGCTCATCGTTGAGTCCAAGATCCTTATCTCTTGGAGAGAAAATTTTCTAAGTAATTATATCCTTATGCTGCTTAATAACAAATTGACTGACATACACTAAGCACTCTTATCATCAAGAGTTAAGATCATTATTACATGCAAGTTAATTAGCATGTTGACTTGCTTTGCAGTGAAAATTCCTTTGGATGCTTACGTGATAGACTTCGTGTTCTCTGAGAGAGAAGATGGAGGGATTTTCGACAACAAATTTGGCATGGACTACCACATACCTGTGTTTGGAGGATTAATAAGGGAACCACCAATGCATATAGTACACATTGCAGTTGAAATGGCCCCAATTGCCAAGGTAATGTCTATGTTGTGATTCCAGGTATTATTGTCTGTCTACCTCACACTCCTTTATCGGGCCGTTTTTTCTTGAGGCTAGGGTTGACCAATGGTTACTAATGGAAAATACTTCCAACAACTTCAATTTCTCATTTTGTTCAGTGTGGACTTGAGATTTAATACTAAAGAGTGTAAAAGTGCAAAGATATCCATTTAACCAACTCCACTTATACGGAGACGAATTAGTGGTTATTTTTGTTGGTAGTCATTATCCTGTTCTTGGGGCATGATTATCATATAGTGCCTGAGAGTGCCAATGTATCAGACTTGTAATGAACATGGATTTGATGTTTTTTGAAATGTTATTATTCTCATGAAAAAATCGTTAAAAGCTGAAGTAGGTTTTTGCCTACTGTATTGCCCATTTGTCCAGCACCATGGATGTACATTCGCAGAAGTAGAAATATTCCATCAGCATGGCCCCTCTGAGGACCCCTCCAAAGTCTGTAATGTGCTGCACCATGGGTATTGGAATCAACTTGAGTGGTTCTTGTTTGGCATTCCTTGATAATCAAGGATGGCGTATAATAGTGAGCTTCATGAAATTTGCCATCATATTGTAATAGATTGTTTTTGCTCCTTTTTGATAGTTCGCCTAGCTTTTAAGCTAAACTAGAGGTTCAAATATCATCAGTCCAAAAACTTTTTATTTTTAAAAAAAGTTCTGGTTAGCACCTCATTGGCCTTCTTCCTTTTGGATCTCCTCTCATTTCTTTGTGACCCCACTCCTGTCTTTTTCTCATATTTGCTGCATGTGGAAAGAACAAGAACAAGTTTTGCAGCTCTGACAGAATGTCATAAACATGGAAACTTGCTTATGATCTCCAGCAGTAAATGCTTCTCCAATATATTGAGGAGTAGTGAAATTGTGGTGATTGAAGTAGTTGGCCATGTTAAATTTCCATCTTTCAACTCCAAGCAATATTATATGATGAAGAATCATCTTCAATAAGGAAAGATTGGAAGTTGAAACCGAACAAGCTTGGTGGTTGTAATTTTTGGATTCTTAAAGCAGATTTGATTTCTTCTAGATATGACTAGATATGTAAACCTCCATGTTGAATTGTCATATGATTTGCAGCAGTACTCTGATAATGTGCAGATGCACTTGCATTGCATCTCAAGGACCAGAAGAAAAATCAATTTCCACCCGTTAATTTCCTACTGCTCACATTACCTTTCTTTACCTATATTGTGAAATTCCATTACGACTATGGCCTTCTTTTGGATTCAATAACGTGCTGTTCATTTTGTTACACAATTCCTTTTATAATGTGATGCAGGTGGGAGGCCTTGGTGATGTTGTGACTAGTCTATCCCGTGCTGTTCAAGAATTAAATCACAATGTTGACATTGTTTTTCCAAAGTATGATTGTTTGAACTTTAGCAATGTAAGCTTCAATTCTGATGCTTTTTCCTTTTAATTTATGTTGATTGTGCTGCAAGCCTTAGTGTTAGTCTTTGTGACTATTGTAATTAACCTTTTATAACTTGAATTAGTTAAGATCTGCGGAAATTGGCAAGAAAGTGATTTGTCCAACTACCCGGCCTAAACAGACCTAGCATTAGCAAGTTGGAATTGGAATTGGAATAACATCACATGGTTGATTCTAGACCAAGCATATAAGGCAGTCCATTGTTCTTGTTGCTTGGGAGTATGAAAACTGCTTAGAGTTGGCATTTTAAAATATTAAGTTGTTCTTGATGTGCCTGTACCTCCATAGGTGAAGGAAGACCTATATCTTTACAACGTTCAGGGTTCCTCTATGGTGGATGGTGCTCCATGTAATCTTACTTCATATTGTTATTGGATGCTTTAGCTTACTACTTAGTGTAACAGATGACATAGATGGTCGGCTGATTTGGTTTTTCCTTTTCATTTCTGTGTGGAATCTTGAGGCCTTAAAATACTTTGATCTCGAGGCCTTAAAATGCGTTGTATTATATAAGCTTTCTTCCACACGACCTCTGTTGGCAGTTTGTGTAGTAATCTTGTCTGTTGAATCATTATATAGTAAATCGTGCTATTTTACTGGCTAAAGTTTCAGCGTCAGTTTGCATATCTTTTGAATTTCTTATGCTTTCTTTAATAATTCTACAGAAGTTTTGGCCCTATTACTGTACTCTAATTAGTTCCTGTATGCATCCTTTGATTAGGTCAAGGACTTCCAGTTTCACAGGAGTTATGGCTGGGGTGGGACTGAAATAAAAGTTTGGCATGGAAAGGTGGAAGGTCTTTCAGTGTACTTTTTGGAGCCACAAAACGGGTAAATATTTTATCTGTAGTAACTCTTCGCTTCTTATGGGACTTATACTCTCCATTACATGGGTCCATCTGACTGCAGGGGTCATCCATTACAAGCTAACTTTTTGGGGAATGTCTTATCTGAGCTGTGTACTCCTATGTGAAACACCGTCTATGAAAGCTCTATGAGTTTTGTGGAAACAGCAGTCTAAATATTGTTTCATATTAGATAAAGCTGAAGGGGACGGAAAATGAATGTGCCAGCTTTAATGTGGCATGTACTGGAAAGTTTACTATCTACTTGGTTTATCTTAAATATTCAGTTCTACCTTGGGTCTGGAAGATACTCTGTATGGCTAATAAAAGGAGGAATAATTACTTGATTTATGGTAGGGTGGATCATAAATTCTGCTAATATTTATTATTTCAGCATAGGAGTATAGATGGATTGTGCTCTGCGTTCTGGGGTGCTATGGAACTGATAACCATTAGAACATACATCTTAGAATACATGCATGGTGATGACTACTAGTGACTAAAGAGGAATGAATCATATTTGCTATGTAACTGCTGTTGCTCATTATAGTTTTAAATTTGTGATACTCAGATCTGACAGTCAATACTGATGCTCCTGGATAATGTAAGCTAAAGAGTTCCTTAGAAAGCTGCGAGTTGTCCTTTTTCCATCCTTGTGTCGTTAGAAAATTATTGCATCTCATGTTTAATGTAAATTGGATATTTTAAGGATATTGAATACACACAAAGACAACCTGCATGGGAACTTCTTTCGGTTTCCTCTGATTTAGTTGAATATTAGACTAAAATTAAATAATCATTTTTCCGTACATGTTAAAGACGGTTGTTGCTAATCTGGACATAAAAAAATTTCTTGATGAAATTGTTAGTGACAAATATAGCGCAATCATGTTCACAAGGTTTGCTATGTCATTGTTATCTGTGCACTTTTTCTATTGAATTATGTTGTTTATGATAAAATCCATTTGGAAAAGGGCTTGAACCTGCTTTTTCCTTGCAGATTTTTCGGGAGAGGCTGCGTATATGGCTGTAACAATGATGGCGAAAGATTTGGTTTCTTTTGCCATGCTGCGTTAGAGTTTCTACACCAAAGTGGCTTCCATCCTGTAAGATCAATTGATTGCTATTGATCCTTGGGGTTATAATTTTCAAAGAAATGAGGGATTTCGACATCCAGATTGCTGTATAAGTAATTTTGATTGATAATCATATGAATTGACTTTCTATATATTTCAACATTTACGCATATGAATACTTCAATTTATAGTTGGTGATATTAGGGTTTATGGATATTCCCTTTGGCAGATTCCACTTCTTGTAAAGATTAAATTTCCTTGTTGTCTTTTAAGCTTATATTCTTAATGAAAATGTACCCTTTTTCCTCCTCAAAATGGACTAATTTTTTTCTGTTGCTTGACCTTTGGTAGGATATCATCCACTGCCACGATTGGTCTAGTGCACCTGTCTCATGGTTGTTTAAGGACCACTATAAGCAGCATGGTCTCAGTAAAGCTCGGATTGTCTTCACTATCCACAACCTTGAATTTGGGGCACAGCTCATTGGGAAAGCTATGGCTTATGCGGACAAGGCTACAACTGTTAGTAATTCACATTCATTCAACTTTTCATTTGATCTGATTCATAATTTATAATATCTCCCATGTTTGGACTTTTAGGGATAATCAGATTTTGGTTTTATTTACCATGATTCCCTTCAAAAAGAGGATCGGCATTTCTCTTGTTGAGGATAAATTCAAGCGGGTTGATAAATTGCTCTTTTCAAAAGATGGATATAATGTCTAGCTGAAGTTATAGGGATGTGGGCATAGTTCCTTCAGCTTTCTTTCTTGATTTTGTAAGTCTTTTCATCTGTGCGACTTTCTAAATGGATTGGTAACCTCCTGACCTTTCTGAAGATACCCTTTCTTTCGTTATCAAAAAGTGGTTATGCAATTAGTGACGGAGGAAGTGATAATGCTGGTAAAATCAGATTGCTAATTGCACAATCTTAGGTTTGCATCGTTCTTTTGGTTGCAGGTCTCAAACACTTATTCAAAAGAGATTTCTGGAAATCCTGTCATCGCTCCTCATCTATTCAAGTTTCATGGCATATTGAATGGCATCGATCCAGATATATGGGACCCATACAATGACAAATTCATTCCTGTAAGTGTTTTATACTTTGTTCTTTCCTTTCTCCTGCTATTTTTTCAGAAAATGAATCGAATCATTTAACTCAGCTCAGGCTTCTCTGAGACTTCTCTCCCTTGACCATGAAAATTCATATTTTAACATCAGTCAGCAGGGAGGAACACCATATGATGGTATAGTGTGTATAATAGCATAGATCAATTATTGCACTAAGCAATGCCGATTTTGCTGGATCATCCTGAGCTGTACTTCTCTGTTTGGGACAAGATCCCTCAATGACATTCTTTCTAGACAGAGATCTATTAAAGGATGCTGTTGTATTTTTAATTGAAGAAACTGAAGATTTTTTGTAATTGTGATCTTATATAGCTGGAGTTGTCTTGATATATATGTCGATACTGAAAAATGACTTTTAAGCTGGTTGAAACACTTATTAACTCCCTCGATTGTAAAGATGAGCCAGATGGGTACTATATGTGATTGTCTTATACTGAACATGCATGTTTCAGATATCATACACTCCAGAAAATGTTGTTGAGGGAAAAAGAGCTGCTAAGGAAGCTTTGCAGCAAAGACTTGGCTTGAAAAAGGCTGATCTTCCTCTTGTTGGAATTATTACACGCCTAACCCATCAGAAAGGAATTCATCTAATCAAGCATGCAATTTGGCGTACATTGGAGCGAAATGGACAGGTTGTCATTGCTTCTCTTTGTTGTCCTTGTGTAATAAATATGATATGCTTGATGTGTTGATCTCAAATTTCTGTCGTTAGGCTGATGTTGATGCAACGCATGGAGCATTTATGATTTAATGGTCCAAAATGGTCTCTCCTGATTGATTTCTCCTTCAAATCTTTATTCCTCCTCTCCTCTATGTTTAAATCTACTAGCAGTTGTCATGAACTGATTGAGTAGTTGATCTACCTAGAAAAGGGTAAGTTGTATGTTTGAGAAAGCAAATGTATGGCTGATGACTTTATTATTATTGAAGTATGCAAGAAGCATACATTAATCAACTTAATGCGTGTTACTATCCTTACTAATTATTTTGACTTTTCGATGCTAATAAGAGAGTAGGAAATGCTATCCTCCTCAGATAATTGATCATGCTCATGATTACAGGTCGTACTGCTTGGTTCAGCTCCTGATCCTCGTATACAGAATGACTTTGTGAATTTGGCCAATCAATTGCATTCTTCTCATGGTGATCGTGCTCGCCTTTGTTTGACTTACGATGAACCTCTTTCTCACTTGGTTTGTTGTTCTTACCATCTCAATTCTTTTGCATCTGTCTCCCCTCAAACCAACATAACACTTACAAGCTGGCTTTGCCATTTTTATAGATATATGCCGGGGCTGATTTCATTTTGGTGCCATCAATTTTTGAGCCGTGCGGATTGACTCAACTCACAGCAATGCGTTATGGTTCTATACCTGTGGTTCGCAAAACTGGAGGTATCTTATTACTTTATTGTATCATTCTTGCGCATACCATCTAAAATGAATTCCACTTTTACAATTTTTGAAACATTTGGACATCAGGAAAGTGTTTCAGCTTTTTATTGTGGAGTGTCTTCTTAGGGTTGCTAATCTAAATGTTTTTCCTATTTCTCTGGTGTTTTCTTTTGACCTGCATTCTATGATGACAAGTGCATTTTGACAAAGATAAGCAGTGCCAGACATAAATAAACTGTTATTATACTTGGGCTAAAAAAAGAAGAGAAAGGGGGGGGGGGGGGGACTACGTGTGGACATAGAGCATTCATATACTACAATTTACCTAGTGTACTTTACATGTCAACACAGGCTCTCCAGCAGTAAATTAATTTTAAGTCCCTTTTAGGTTGCATTCGCATATTATTTTAATCACTCTGTCAGATTTAATTAACAGTTTTAAGCGAACAAGAATTATATGGCAAGCTTCTTAGCGTGCATGTGTATATTTTTCTTACCTTTCAATTTATATAATTTCTTCCATAAAAAAAAAAAAAATTCTCGTAAGTTCAGGTCTTGAACTTCCGGCCTCTACTTGAATTATGTCTCCGTCTTGACGTTTATTAATTTATGGTTGCCTCTTGCACTTTCATTTCTGGATTTCCATTTTGCGCTGAAATTTTCTGATTGCATGCTGAGTGTGAGGTTTGCATAGATGGAGATGGGCACATATTGGCCTGGAAAGGGAGTTTCACTTTCAATTTCAGCTGGAGCATTACATTTATGATTTCTTTTTGTAGGACTTTATGATACAGTATTCGATGTCGATCATGATAAAGACAGAGCACAGGCACAAGGTCTGGAGCCAAATGGATTCAGTTTTGATGGAGCTGATTCTGCTGGGGTCGATTATGCTTTAAATAGGTGAGTAGATTTAGAGCTTACGTTGAGTCTATGTTGCCATATTCCACTGCGGTAGTGCGAACAGGCATGGCATGTGTTTTGGGTTGCCTCAAGGCTCACATGATTAATGCTCGTGTCTGTAACTCCTTGTGTCCCGAAGTATTTCATATAGAATTATCAATTGCTTCTCAGGGCATTATCTGCTTGGTATGATGGTCGGGATTGGTTCAACTCACTGTGTAAGACGGTGATGGAACAAGATTGGTCTTGGAACCGACCAGCCCTTGACTACATGGAGCTCTATCATGCAGCACGCAAGTTAGGATGAAAATTCAGCCGTGGAGATTATTCAATTCAAGTGCCATCACATCACACGTACAGGCGCCGTGCATTGTATATTTGCTTTAGTTTTTTGGCGTGTCAGCTTAGAGCTTGAAATGGTGCATCTATCTTTTCCTTTTTTCCTTTCTTTTTGTAGCACTAGCAATACGAGGGTAGATCAGCTTTAATAAAGATCTTTAATTATCATTGTACAGAAGCAATCACTTGACAATTGCTTACTCATGTTACAGAAAAGGCAAATAAGAGAAGATGAGTGGTGGAATTAGAAAATCCGATCTTCGAGACCGAAATGATAAGCACACTTATGCCGCGCATTGCGCAGTGGCAGTCCATTTCCTTTGATTCGAGAAAATTCCCATGTCTGCAACTCGCGAAGGGTCCCCCTTTTGACCCCGAAACTCTCCATTGCTTTTGAGTGCATCGGTAGTCTCCGGCCACTGAAGTTGGATCTCATTTGGTCCGCGTTGGACTGAACATTGAACACGACCGAAAACGATGGAAAACGATGGCGTACCGACCGATTGGAGCGTTGGGTGGTGGGGCTCGGGACTCAGATTGGATGAGCAAATTCAATGGAGATCGGCTTGTTTCTCGAGACCCCACTCGTCCGCTCGGAATAGATTTGAGAATGACAAAGGCGTGAGAGGCTGCTGGTATTTGCTAAATCTCCGTAGATTCTCTTCGGATGGTGGAGGATGCATTCTTTGCGCACCATGATTTCCATCCTGTGTTCCCACTATGTTCCTCATTGTCATGACATGATTGTACCAGAACAATTTCCCCCGTCCCCAACTACGTTCCCATCGCCTAAAGTGACATGAGAAGAGCTTTCGATGTTTCTCCCCTTAATGCATATGGATTCCATGCGATATTTTTAGTAACTTCTTGTCCCGATATCTATTTTCCAGAAGTTTGGTACGGTCAAAGATGCGTCTTTTTCTCGTTTTCTGGTGTTTGGTGCAGTGGAGGGAATAAAAAAATGTTAGGGAAATGAATATACAATTGATTTGCGATGGCTAACTTGAAGTAATACATGCCTTAAGTGCGCTAGCATTAAAAGGTCAATTTAACCACAATGGGATGCAAAAGTAAGCAGACAATGCCAACGAACGTGAAGCAAAAGATGGGTTGAATTTCAGCCGACTATAGTTTAAATATTTCGATTAGTGATGCACGAAAGTGCTTGCATCGTATGGCCGAAAGGAGAGGAAAAAAGGGGGGAGATTGAGAGAAGGAAGGAAAGTGCTTGCTCCACATCTTATGTGCGGATAATGTAAACAAGTAGGTACATATTCCATTATGCCAAAGAAGCTGCCGTTTGTTTTCCCTTTTGCGTTTGTGAAAGGATGTCGATCAAATTAGGTCATGCGGTCGAAATACTTTCACACGGGTGAAGCAGCCTTTAGGAGAGAAAGAAAAGAGAAAGGGGGTAGAAGAACACATGAGATTCCTGGGATTCCAGTTTGCCAAACTCGACATGCTGAGTTGGTTCGGAATATTAAATTATCAAAGTTCTATAATGAAGTATAGATGATGATTTTCCCATGTCATATAAAATCGTGTTGCACGAGAATTGAGCATTGCCCATATTTTAGTGGACATGTCACGCCGTTGGACTAATAATGACATGTTAAGTCGTACTGGTCTATATAAACAATTTGGTAAATTGATTATACTAGACACTTAATAAATATCTATTACATTATTTATCATATCCATTTAGTAATAATAATAATAATATTCGGTACCATTATTCAAAATGAAAAGGGATAACAGGATGTTGCATTGGTCATGACATTAATCATTGCTGAGCCTAATTGAGATGATAGACACGCAGATGTAGATTTAAACCGAATATAGAAAATATGTGAGTAGCCGGCCACCTTAGTTTGAAATTTTATGTAAACCCTAGCTTTTTATGACAATGTATATCTTCTAAAGGCATAATTGATCATTGACCCTCCGAAGAATGTCCATGGGAAGGAAAGTGCCAGATGTGCTTACAAATGTTTTTTTAAGACTTAAATCACAAAATAATGCGGCAATGCGGCAAGCTACAATTGCGCATCAAATGAAGCGGGGCCCCTGGATGGGATGATTGACTTCTCTAAAGAAAATAGAAAATTGCCACATCATTTAGTAAAACATTAATAAGATCACTAGGTATATAGGTAGTCAAATTTGTGGTGTTATATGGCGACCTTCAAAATAAAGTAGAAGGGCGGAAAGAGTTACCGCTTTTGATGATCCTCTAGGGTGTCATTACTCGAGTTCCACAATTACGGTGAAAATATACAATTTGAGCCATAACTTCTGTTTGTATCGAGCAAGTTTGTGACCTTCACATCTATACTCTAGACAAATCGTGTTATCCTCGAGATTGACAAAAAAATGAGGATTCGAACTCGTGATAATTTATGTGAACATAAGTGTCTATTCATGATTGGTTTGGAAAGGATTTTTCTAATAAATTGGCAGCATTATTATCTCTCCTAGAGTTTGCCAACTCAGGCCCAGTGACAGTGTGCATCCGCATATATCCTCGCACCAGTAAAAGGTAAGCTTCACTCCAGCACCATCTCCTAGGCTTTTCCCCTTGGCTAGAGGGGCAAAGAAAAGAGTTTTCTTCCGTCTCAAACTTCACGACTTTACAAAGCAATGCTGTCATGTCATCACCTCACTCGCCGAAGCATATTCTGCTCTGCTTCTATTCTTTTTCCCATGCCCCAGCTGAGTTATTGCCGAATGAGCTGTATTATTGCTGCGAGGAGGTTTAGAGGATAAGGTTTACCGAAACCAGTGAAAAAGGAGGGGCTCTTTGATCAGACCAATCCTTCATCTCCACATGTTCCAGTCACATCTCAGCCTCTTTTCAGATGGCCATAAACTATGTTTGTGGTGCTATTTTAAGTGAAGGACCAGTCTGCCAAATGCACAAGAAACCTCGGTTCATTAGTATAAAGCACTGACTTAATCATTCTCATCTCATCTCATCTGCCCTTGTGCTCCTCGAGTTACAAGGACACAGCCAGTAGAGATTTTCGTTAGTTGCTGCTCTTTGTTTTTTATCATGGATAGATGTGCTTTGGTTGCTGACACCCATTTTGTTTTTCACTGTATTTATTGATGGTGATGTGACCATTTTTTAACCTTTTGAGTAATTTCTTGCCATGAAGCAAAGAGCATTGGACTATATGAAGTTAGGTTTCTATAATAAGTTCAAAGGGTCACTGAGATAGGTCACTGAGATATTCATAGAAACCTCATCTCTCTCTCTCTCTCTCTCTCTCCTGCAAGTCCAGCTAGGAGGAAGAAGATGCATTGCATTTGAACATAAGTTAGTTTTTGTCAGTTTTCAGCTTCTTCTATCTCTCCTTCTTTTTGGGGTGTGTAACAGTCCTTATCAACTTTGTCACTGGTGCAGTGGTGCTTTCATGGCCTTGACATATTAGCCTCTGAGTCTTAGTCTGAATTTGATAATTTCTTGGAGGTATTAAGACTAGAGAGAGAGAGAGAGAGAGAGAGAGAGCAGTTTTTCTTGGTCCCGGTTTGTCAATGCAATTTTACCCTTTTGGGACGCCACTCAGCTGTGTTCTCTGTTCCATTTGGAGCTTATTGACCCTAAGGCAAGGATGATTCCTGATTTTATTCTCTCACCCTCCTCCTGATTCCCAAGAAAAAATAAAAGCAGAGCCCTTTTTTCTCCCCTTTAAATTCCAGTCACTGGAAAACCATGGTCGGATTCTATCTTTTTACTGATTTTTCAAACAGTTTCCCTAGCTGGTCAAAAGAGAGAACAAATTCCAACTCCTCATTTTAAAACAGGCTTTTGTCATTTTTCATCCTGGCCATGATTGAGCTATAGAAAATCCCCTCTATATATTTGTGCCAAGACCAGCAACTCTCTCCAGCTAAACACACAAGACCTGCTCATTCTCTCTTCTGGGTCAGTGGCTTTAGGTACTGAGCAAAGCATTGAGGTGCTTTTCGAGAGATCGAGAGTCTTGGAAAGCAAGCATTTTTTTATCAATGGGCGATTACTGGTCGTGGGCTAAGAACGAGCAGAGAGTGATGATGAGCAACAATGGAGATTTCGAAGAGGGAGACGTGTGGTCGGTCGTGAGCAAGGGGAGGGAAGACTCGGCCCCCACCGCCGCCGCCGCCAGGAACTCCATCCACAAGAGCCTCGCCGCTTCGTCGTCCGCATGGCAGTACTCCACCGCTCCCAAAACGATCCCAAGAAGACCCGCCAGTCAAGAAACCGGGAAGCTGCGCCAGCGGTCGTCAGCCCCGGTCAACATCCCCGACTGGTCGAAGATTTATGGCAACAAGAGGGGCGATGGATTCGATGGCGAGCACGAGCATGGCCATGGCGGGTATAGCAATGATGGCGACGACGGCGGCGACGATGAGGACGATGATGATGATGGCGGCGATGGCGACATGGTCCCGCCGCACGAATGGGTGGCAAAGAGGCTGGCGAGGACGAGGATTTCTCCGTTCTCCGTCTGCGAAGGTGTTGGCAGGACTTTGAAAGGGAGGGAGCTTAGCAGAGTGAGGAATGCGATCCTGACGAAAACTGGCTTCTTGGAGTGAACTCCTCCTTGTCTTTGTTTTTTTTCCCTCTCCTCGGACTTTCTAATTTTTGTTCGATGTCGGCGGTGGCAAAAGCGCGACCCTTATGTCTTACGATGATTATTAGCCTAGGATAGATCATCGGACTCTTTCGAACATTTATCGTATGCAATGTCTTGACATCACTCGCGAGAAAATCGCTAATTTTGTCCTAGATTGACTGCAGAATCCTAGTCCTTTTTCTTTTCCCCTCTCTCTTTTGCCTCTCACTCCAAGTCATCTTTTAGGGAGTCCACAGCTTACAAATGTGCCTCCAAAGAAAGGACACTTAACTTCAATGGGGTCATGCCATCTCTACAAATAGAGAAGTCAAGGCTATTCTCTCTCTCTCTCTCTCTCTCTCTCTCTCTCTCTAAGGATTTGTCTTTACTTTCTCTCTAGACAAAAGGTGCAAGAGAATAAAGAAAGGGTTGGCAGAATTTGTGATTTCTTTTGCTTCCTTGGATGAAGTTCAATTTGTGATTCAATGAATCTGAGTGTAGTTGCTGTGAACAGGTGCAGGAGAATGAACAGAGACTGAGATGCAGTGTTGGTTCATTGGCCCCTCCTCTCTCTCTCTTCGTGCCTTTTCAAGCTGATTTCAGGCGGTTTGTTCATGTCCTTTCTGTTATTGTGACCACCGAGGAGAGGATCTGTTGAAGAAAAGTTTTCTTGCAGATAAAATTTAGGAATACGTGGCCCTTTTCCATATCTTTCACAACGCTTCTTCAAGTTCAACAATCTAGATGACTTTGTCGTCTGGCAGAGAGTGAAATCCACACCTATAAGTTTCATATCACTAGAATACGTGGCCCTCTTCTTGCAAATAAAATTTTGGAATACGTGGCCCTTTTCCATATCTTTCTCAACGCTTCTTGAAGGTCAACAATCTAGATGACTTCAAAGGCTTGCAGTCTCCCCATCTTGCCCATCTCTAGTAAGTTTTAATAAAAAAATTGCCGATTGGCGGAGTTAAATCCACACCTCATAAGTTTCATATCACTAGAATACACATGAGGATTATACTTGCGTGTCGCACAGGCGTGAATTTTTTTTTTTGCGTGAAAATATAGTATGTACTTCCAGTGTAAATTATTCATGAGAATCCTACTCTGTTTCATATGAATCTTCCTTTTTGAACAAAATAAAGAGAATCTTAATTTTTTTTTTTTTGGGTCCGTAAGAGAATCCTAATTTATATATATAATAGCATGATATTATATACTTACAAAGAGAGAGATCTATATTACATCTTATCAATTGAAAGAACCTAAAAAGAGACATACCAAATTTGGACAAAAATTTTAGGATCCGAATGGAGACTTCTTTCGAAAAGTAGGAGCTCACCCCATTGATCAGGTCTAGTCCACATAGATCTAACCGTGATTCGTCAAGATGCTTCCGGGCAACGCCTAGTCGGTTCGGGTAAAACAATCCTCCCTCCATAACCCGAGCCCCGAAACCAAACCCGGACATTCGGACCCAAAGATAACGACGCACCTGAAAAGCCCAATACCCGCCCCACCTAGCCCAGCCCAGCCCAGCCCAGCCCAACCGCCGCCGGCCCGGCCCGGCCTGGCCTGGCCCATCCGTTCGGCTTACGCAGAGCATAGCCGGAAGACTCGAAGCGCACGCTTGGCCTCCGACAGCGATTCACCGAAGCAGAGAGGAAGAGAGAGAAGGAGAGAGAAAGGTGCGAACTTTACTTGGAAGGGTGGAGAATTCAATGCAATCCGTGTAAGACGAGGCAACCCGAATATATATATTCATCAATCCCAGGTGGGGTTCCGTGTTGGAAAACTTGCGGGTCGCGAAGAAGAAGTGAGTTTCTTTCGCGATCAAAAACATCCCCCTCTTGTCGTGATGTGGAACTTCGCGCTATTTCGATCGCTCTCGCGTCTCTGATTTCGACCCTTTGGTTTTTTTTTCCCTCCCGTCGAAACCCAAGTCGTCGATCAGTCGATTGTTTCTTTGATTCCCCAAAGTCTGAATCTTGCTTTCTTTTTCTCTCGGTTTCGTGTCTGGTAGTGCTACTGCAGTTGCCTTCTTGTACGCTAAGTTCTTGGTTGTTTTGGTCTTTTTCGGGTTTCGATCTATTCTTGTGCTCTTGATTTTATGTGGGTTATTTGCGGAGGGGCACGAGCGTGATGTTTTGGTGCTTGAAACCTGCAGAGTGTAATCGGAGCAGGATGGCCATGGCGAAAAGCTTGTTCAAGCTGGAACACCCTCTCGGTTCGTGTTTCTTTTGGCTGGCCTTTTGTGTTTGTCGGTCTTGTTTTGTTTGTCTATATTTTGTTTAGTGCCAGATGAATTGCCGATAGCGATTGATGTGGTATTGGTTGCGCTTGAATTGTTTGCTTGGGGCTGAATGTTTAAAGCAGAAGCAGGACGACAATACGGATTTCTGGAGTTAGGTTTTGAGTGTTTATTTTTGGATTCCGGGTTATTCTCTAGTTTGTTTTTGAGGGTTGATCGTTGCTTATAATTCAGACCATGACTGAAGGTCTTTACGTTGGTGGCATTGATAATTTGGGATTTCATAGTGGAATGAGTTTTCTGTAATTGAGCTTGAGCTGTAGGTTAAGGCTGGTGGATGAGTTTTATGGGGGATATTTGAAGCGATTAAAGTTTGGCACTTTCTAGGGCATGCACATTGAACTTGAATTAGAGAGTTTGATCTCTGTTCACCACTCAAGGGTTATCTTTTGATCTTTAAGAAAGACCTTTTGAGTATATATTCATGTTTTAACTGTTAATTTCTTTGTGAGGACCAAAAATCTGTCTCTATGAATTTCATTCTTACATGTTTAATGTTCCTCTTGGGAGCCTAAGAAGGGTGAAACTTCATGTTCTGAGTCAATGTACATGTCTAAGTTTAGTAACTTTTCCAGGACTCTGCATATATTATATATTCCATGTTTTGACCTCTTTTACTAGAGTCATGGAACTTTCACAGAAGCATGAATGGCATATACAATGCATTCCTGTCTTTATTTCGGCATGCTATACAATCAGACAATATCATTGAGATGGTGTCATCTGTCAATATAATTTCTATTCAATCTTGCTCAAATGCCAGTTAAAGGTTTTCTTCAATGATTGCAACATCATAAGTAGGAGGATGGATACTATTGTGGATGATTTCGCTTGCATCGTGCAATGGCCTTTCACTACCGGAAAACCTTATTCTTTCTATAGTTATATTGTCAACATGGTTACCTCTGACTCTGGTGGATTGTCTATTCATGACCTTGTGCGGAGCGCGCTTGTGCCTATATGTACAAATGTAGATTGTATGATCTGTTTTCTCTGGCTTTGGTCTTAAAATCTGTTCATTGATGACGCTTTGGCATTATTTCTGTTTATCATACCAGAGAAGAGGCAGGCTGAATCTGCACGAATTAGAGAGAAGTATCCTGATAGAATTCCGGTAAGAACTTTCTCATCAACATGCCAAGGTTTGTTTCAATGTTGTGGCATGAAAATTAATTGCATTTGCTGCACAGGTTATCGTGGAGAAAGCTGAAAGAAGTGACATTCCTGACATTGATAAGAAAAAGTAAGTTGCTTCTTGCCACCTAATCCAGCTGATGTGACTTGTGCTACTGAAGATTGATTGTGTCTCGGAAGATTTTTTATTACGTATTTCAGTTATGCTTGGCCATTTAACATATGATGTAGGATATTATTTGATAAATTAATTCAAGCTTAAAGTTTTAAGTATCACTCATGCACGAACTCTTATGAATCCATCAGAATGTAGTTTTTCACATGAGAATGCATTTAATCTGGTGGTTTGTTACCCATTTTTCTTGTAATATGAATGTAGATACCTTGTACCTGCCGACTTGACTGCTGGGCAGTTTGTTTATGTTGTTCGGAAGAGGATCAAGCTCAGTGCTGAGAAGGCTATATTTGTCTTTGTGAAGAACACTCTACCTCCTACTGGTGAGTGACACCGCTTACTGAACCAGGATGCCAGTTTCTTTTCATTGCTTTTTTTTTTTTTTTTCCTTCCTGCATCTCACTTGAATCATCTTTCCCGTTTTTCAGCTGCACTGATGTCTGCAATTTATGAGGAAAACAAGGATGAGGATGGTTTCCTTTACATGACTTACAGTGGAGAGAACACTTTCGGTTTTGGAGGCCCCAAGAGCAATAGCCTCACTTTGTAGATAAACCTGAAATGCGTAAATTCTTCCTCTTTCGACTTAGTGACCCTATCTTCGTCTATACTTTTCAATGGATAGGTCAGATTCTTCAAAGTGATATTAGGGAAAGCATTTGGATGATGTCACTCTTTTATTAGTGAATACTTGGTTTCTTGACTGGTCTATTTTCAATTGTTTCCTTTTCATAACAATGCCGGGTTATAAGCTTCACATGTTGTGTTGCAAACGGAGGAAATATTCCATAGTGCAGGTGCCTGCAAATGCTTATGGTTTGTGTACGGTTAGGGTGAGGGACGTTTCGATTACAATCACAGATGACTTTTCTCCTTGAGTCATGCATCACCAGGAAGATTTGTTCCTTCTTTTGGGGGGGGGGAAACCGTGTCTGGCTTGATCTTAATGTGGTGTGCGTGATTGAACTTTGCGGGGCTCGGTGGAAACAAAAAACCGAGGAAAATAGAAATTAGAAACTTGAAATTTCGTGTTGTGTAGCTTGAACATTCACTAAGGAACCATTGTGCGGAGCAGTGAGTTCTCTCCATTCATCATTTGGCAGAGCCCTTTTTCTGGGAAAGATTCTTGGGCCGTTTGATGCTGTTAGATGTTCCGATCTTGATCTTGTGTGAGCCGCCTGTCACGGCCGTTGCGATTCCACTAAGCCCGCCCTTGGAAACAGCGCTTTTGCTTCTGCTGTCATCGTCACTACCTCCCGTCGCACCAGTCCCACCAGCACCCCCTTTGATCTGCCCAGCTTGGTGTCTCACCTTGCCATCGGATCTTCTTCTGCTTCTTTTGATCTTGGATTACTGAAAAGGATTATGAGAAAATAGAACAGAACAGGAATCAATGTCTTGACAGCATACTTTGGTTTTTGTCACTTCATTGTTTATGGGAATTTTAGATATAAGTGTGGCACTTGATGAAGAGAGGACCGCCCATCATTAAAGACTCCATTTATTTTATGATAAATAAATGATATAGAAAATATTTTTCAAAAAAACAATCGCTTGTTTCCTTGAAATAATTAGTAAATTAAAAAATATTTTCTTTATTGACAATGATTTATGTCTAAACAATTTCATGAATAAGGAAGATCTTTTTCTTTAATTCGTTTTTGGAAGCTATACAAAAATGTTCCTTTTGCATAAATGGACCGTGCTCCATCCTCTGAGCAAGCTGTTCAACTTCCTGTAGTACTTACATCCTGAGACCTTGGTCGTGGATCGAACCTGGCAACAACATTGACGACTGAGACCCTTCCTTGCCATTTTCGAAGAACTCTTGTGAAGGCATGTCAAAAAGAAATGTCGGATCTAGATTGGTCATACCGAAATTTCACTAACAAGAGTACCTGAAGGAACAAAAAGAACACCAAAACCAATGTTCTCTGGTTCTAACTTGATACACGGTGATCAAGTGTTTCACGAAACGTGTCTTTCAAATCAAATCGAGTTGAATTTATGTGAAAGACAAGCGTGCTAACTCTTGAGACTAAAGCTTGGAAGAAACTGAAGAGAAAGTATCAGAAGAACGAAAACTTGGACAACCTTCATTGAAATTAAAAGTACATCACGAACAAAAAACAAATTTCTAAAACTTCAATTGAAATTGAAAGACCTTGTTTCCAAATATGAACTTCAGAGGAAAATTTGTGCAATTTTTCAGCATAAATGTTTGGGTGTGTCAAAAATGTATATGATCCAGATTGGCCCATTTTTATGTAATACAATTTTAGTCGTTTGTATTTGACCCTAGCAAGTACCCAACCCAACCCAGCTCTAATTCTTAGCATTTTTTCCCATGTATATGGAAAATAGTATACTAGGGAAAAAAAGCTAACCAATTAAAAACAAAATTAAAAATATAGAAAAATAAACAAATAACAAAATTGCTACAAAATTTTACAGATCGAGTGACTAGAACATATCTGCTGTTATTTCCCTTGATGTTAGCAATTTGATCTAATTTAGCAGAGGAGACCATGCCTAGGAATATGTATATATATAAACTCCTATTCTCATAAGTACCAAAATATGTGAAGATACTAAGAAAATTTAAAAATACTCAAACTCGTCAATATTTGTAATATTAAAAGGGGAACAAGGAAATGTATCAAATATTAACCAAGAAAGAACAAGGTCATCTACGAACTCTATGTCAATTGCACTAAGCTTTAGCGACATGCGATCAAAGGGTAGGACTTGTTTTTATGTCCCATTTGTTTGGCAGGAGATTTTGACATTTTCTTAAAAGTATTTTCTAAAAAGTTCATCTGAAAGTAGATGAAATTCGTCGTTTAAAAAGAAAAGCTTATAAGGGCTACACATACCATGTCATCAAATTTTAAATAAACTCTCATCAAGGAAATTTTCAAAACGCAAATACTTTTTTGTTAATTGTAAATATCTTATCCATTTCTCTTGTAATTTTTCTATATCAACATTTTCTTTTCATTCTCCACATGGTCGGACTCAAGATAAGCACGTATTCAAAAACTTGAACGTCTTCATCCGCAAGGGTTTCATTCATGGAAATGTGATGAGTGCAATAATACTGGTTTCCGATACATTCACAAGATCCTATGAGTTAATGGTATTGTTAGAAAATTAGAGTTGAATATGCGTGATGTTCTTTTCTTTTTGTCCACTGTTCAAATAGACCGAATTGGAAGCCAAATCAACAAATTACATTTACTTAAATCAATGGAAGGATAATGTTGAACATTTTCATCCAGTTTATGGATCAAATTGAACATAGACCAAAAGTTGAAGGACCGCATTGAACAAATTAACATTTATAGACAATATTGCACATTGAATCACATTTTCCTCTTTTTCGTCGCACTGAATCTCTTGTGTCTTTAGATATCATAACTTTTCTTTGAAAGTTATTTTGAAATTTTTCAATAATAAGTTTTCCACAGATGGAAAAATCAAGTTAATTTTCAACCAAAAAAAAAAAGTTATATGGAAAAATTATGCACAATCAATATTTGGGTCTTTTTTTTTTTTTTTGTAAAGATTGATTAATTTTAACTACAAAAAATATTAGCTTTCATGGCGATGCCTTTGCTCATGGTGGTGATTAAGATGGTTCTATCTTTTTATAATAAGATTTAAAAGAAGAAGAAGATAACTTTAAGAGCAAGTGAATATGCAAAATAAGGCAAATGACGTGGCCAAACATAACAACCATTGGATCACCGTAATAATGCTTACGTTGCATATGGTCTTTTTGGCTTATAAGGATTTCTATGGTCATGATGATATTGCAAATCAAGACTTTGTACTTCAAGATACAAAATATTGATGAAAAGTGAGATATTTGATTAGAGAGTTGACCGAATTATGTGCGGACATTGAGTGACCCTTGGCAATAGTGATCATCCTTAGATGAGGACAAAACAACACCATGTCGTCATTTGCAAATAGAGTGTCAACTCCTACTTTTTTTTTTTTTTTTTTTTTTCGTTTTTAGATGAAATGGGTTATATGAAGACTCAAGAAGAGAAAAAATGTCGCATTGAAACACTTCTTTACATTTATTTCCCAACTTTTCTTTAGAAATCATAATTTTTCCCCTAAACTTAGTTTGAAATTTTTCTATAATAAGTTTTTTGTAATACAAAAATCAAGTTAATTTTTGACCAAAAAAAAATTATAAGGAAAAATTATGCACAATCAATAGTTGGGTCAATTTGTTTTTTTTTTTAATTTTTTTGTAAAGATTGATTAATTTTGACTACAAAAAATATTATCTTTCATGGTGGTGCTGGTGGTGTTTTTGTTGATGCGGATGTTCATGATGGTGCTTACGATGGTTTTATGCTTCCATAATATGATTTAAAAAAAGAAGAAGAAGATAACTTTGTATCCTTAATATAAAAAATGAATAAGTGAATATACAAAACAAAGCGAACGGCGTTAACAATCATCTAGTAGTATATTAGACGCTTTATAGCATTGTAATGCTTAATATGCACTGTTGCATATGGTCTTTTTGACTTTTAAGGACTTTTATGGTCGGGTGATGTTGCAAATTAAGACATTGTATTTCAAGATACAAAATATCGGTGAGAAGTGATGGTGTTTGATTAGAGTTGACCAAATTATGTGCAGAGGAGGCTCAAATGTTGAGTGACCCTCTGCAATAGCAATCATGCTCAGATGAGTACACAATAACACCATATATGTCATCCTAGAAGATTTGTGGATAGAGTGTCAACTCTTACTTCTTTCTTTGTATGCAGATAAAATGGGTGAAATAGAGACACAAGAAGAAAAAAAAAAAAAGTTGCATTGAAACAGTATGTGTTCTTTACATTTAATTCCCAACTTTTCTTTAGATATCATAACTTGTCTCCAAAGTTATTTTGAAATGTATCGATAATAAGTTTTACGTAAATGCAAAAATCAAGTTAATTTTCAACAAAAAAAGTTATAAGGAAAAATTATGCAAAATCAATATATGGGTCTTTTTTTTTTTATTTTGTAAAGATTAATTAATTTTAACTATAAAAAATATGATCTTTTATGGCGGTGCTTTTGTTTATGGGGTGCTTTTATTGATGCGGGTGTTCATGGCAAGCGGCGGTCCTCTATTTTTGCTTGATCTCCACCTTCCAGACCTTGCCGATGTCCTGAGCGATCTTCATGGCATCAGAGGATGCACCAGCACTCTCCTTGGCTACATATAGCTCAGTATTGCCCCTTCCAGCCGTTGACTAGTGTTGCTAGTGTTGTTATAAGTGCTATGGAGAAACATGACCAATGTGGTTTGCATTATTAGGAGATAGATCTAAGGGCGATAAGTTTGACGGGGGTGTTTGTCTGTGGATAGAATTGTGGTCTTTGCTACTGGCATTGTTACGAACACGTGGCCAATGTGGCTGGTGTTATTACAGAATAAACTCAGGCTCTATCTTAGATGATGGCTTTGCAGAGTACTCGACAACGAAACAAGCCTATGTTGACTATAGGATGAGACGAACAATGTTGTAGATCAACATTGAGAGAGATATTAGTAGTTATTGAAAAGGAGGATGATATGACATATAGTATGTGCTCTTGGTGTGCGTTGTTTGTGCACATGGTGCACAGGTTTTGTACTTCAAGATACAAAATATTAGTGAGAAGCAAGGGTGTTTGATTAGAGAGCTGACCAAATTATGTGCGGAGGCTCGGACATTGAGTCACCCTCTGCAATAGCAATCATCCTCAACCATCTTTAGATGAGGACACAACAACACCTATCGTCACCTTGCCGATAGAGTATCAACCCTTACTTCTTTCTTTGTTTTCAGATGAAATTAGTAAAATAGAGACTCGAGAAGAGAAAAAATGTTGCATTGAAACACTATGTGTTCTTTACATTTATCTTCCTACTTTTCTTTATATGTCATAACTTTTCTCTTAAAGTTATTTTGAAATGTTTCGATAAGAAGTTTTCCGTATATGCAAAAATCTAGTTAATTTTTGACAAAAAGAAAAAAAGTTATAAGGAAAACTTATGCACAATCAATATTTGGCTCTTTTTTTTTGGGTACCATGATGGTGCTTTTATTCAGGTGGTGCTTTTGTTGAATCGGATGTTCATGGTAGTGCTTAAGACAGTTTTAACTTTGCATAATAAGATTTGAAAAATACAATAAGATATCTTTGAATCCTTAATATACAAAAGGAACAAGTAAATATGCAAATCAAGGCAATCGACGTCATGGCCAAACATAACCATGGCCCTACATAACCATCATCTTGTAGTATATTGGACTCTTTACAACATCAGCACGGTGATACTTAATATGCACGGTTGCATATAGTTTTTTTGACTTATAAGGCTTTTATGGTTGGGATGATATTGCAAATTAAGACTTCATAATACAAAATATTGGTGAGAAGCGAGGGAGTTTGATTAGAGAGCTGATCGAACTATGTGCGGAGGCTTGGACATTGAGTAACCCTCTACAAGAGCAATCATCATCAGATGAGGACACAACAACATCATATTGTCATCCCAGAAGACAGAATGTCAACTTTCACTTCATTCTTTGTTTTTAGATGAAATGGGTGAAATGAAGACTCCATAACCAAAAAAATGTCACATTAAAACTCTAGTGTTTTCTTTAAATTTATTTCCCAACTTTTATTTAGTTATCATTACTTTTCTCTAAAAGTTATTTTGAAATATTTCCATGATAAGTTTCCGTAGATGCAAAAATTGAGTTAATTTTCAACCCAAAAAAAGTTACAAGGAAAAATTATGCACAATTAATATTTGAGTTAATTTATTTTATAAGACTTGATTAATTTTAACTACAAAAGATATTATCTTTCATGGTGATGCTTTTGTTGATGCAGATGTTCATAATGGTACTTAAGATGGTTTTATCTTTCCAATAATGGATTAAAAACAAAAAAAAAAAAGAAGAAGAAATATCTTTGAATTTCACGTGGAATTCCTTCAACGCTGAGGTTGAGGTGTACTAGTTCAAGACGCTGTCGACGATTCCATCGAGTATGAAGCTGATTCGATCCCTATGGCTCAGAGGAGGAGGAGGAGGAGAAGGTCGGTCACCGGAGGATCGGTCGATCCTCCGGCGCTTGGAGGGCTTTGCCATGGAATTCAAATTATAAGGTTCTGGCAGAAATTTCAAGTGAGGACTTATGAGCCAAGCAAGACGAAGGCGAAGAGCAATGCAGGTCATTTGGCCCTTATACAAAAGGAACAAGTGAATATGCAAAACAAAAGTCAATTGACGTCATGGCCATACATAACAACCATCATCTCGTAGTATATTGGACTCTTTACAACATCGACATGGTGATGCTTAATATGCACTATTGCATATAGTCTTTTTGACTTATAATGACTTTTATGGTTAGGATGATATTGCAAATTAAGACTTCATACTTCAAGATACAAAAATTTGTGAGAAGTGAGGGAGTTTGATTAGAGAGCTAATCGAACTACGTGTGGAGGCTTGGACATTGAGTGACCCTCTACAAGAGCAATATCCTTAGATGAGGACACAACAACATCATATTGTCATCCCAAAAGACAAAGTGTTGACTTTCATTTCATTCTTTGCTTTCAGATGAAATGTGTGAAATGGAGACTCCATAAGAAAAAAAAAATGTCGCGTTAAAACTCTAGTGTGTTCTTTACATTTATTTCCCAACTTTTCTTTAGATATCATAACTTTTCTCCAAAAGTTATTTTAATATTTCCATGATAAGTTTCCGTAGATGCAAAAATCGAGTTAATTTTCGACCAAAAAAGAGTTACAAGGAAAAATTATGCACAATCAATATTTGAGTTAATTTATTTTATAAGACTTGATTAATTTTAACTACAAGAGATATTATCTTTCATGGTGGTGCTTTTATTGATGTAGATGTTCATAATGGTACTTAAGATGGTTTTATCTTTCCATTAATGGATTAAAAACAAAAAACAAAAGAAGAAATATCTTTGAATTTCACGTGGAATTCCTTCAACGCTGAGGTCGAGGTGTACCGGTTCAAGACGCTCTTGACAATTCCATCGAGTACGAAGCTGATTCAATCCCTATGGCTCAGAGGAGGAGGAGGAGAAGGTCAGTCGCTGGAGGATTGGTCGATCCTCCGGCGCTTGGAGGCCTTCGCCATGGAATTCAAATTCTAAGGTTCTGGCAGAAATTTCAGGTGAGGACTTGTGAGCCAAGCAAGATGAAGGCGAAGAGCAATGCAGGTCATTTGGCCCTTATACAAAAGGAACAAGTGAATATGAAAAACAAGTCAATCGACGTCATGGCCATGCATAACAACCATCATTTTATAGTATATTGGACTCTTTACAATATCGGCATAGTGATGCTTAATATGCACTGTTACATATAGTCTTTTTGACTTATAATGACTTTTATGGTTGGGACATATTGCAAATTAAGACTTCATACTTCAAGATACAAAATATTGGTGAGAAGCGAGAGTGTTTGATTAGAGAGCTAATCGAATTATGTGCAGAAACTTAGATATCGAGTGACCCTTTGCAAGAGTAATCATCCACAACAACACCTTATTGTCATCTAGAAGATTTGCAGACAAAGTGCCAACTCCTTCTTTCTTTGTTTTCGGATGACATGGAGACTCAAGAAGAGAAAAAATGTCCCATTTCCAAATTTTTCTTTAGATTTCATAACTTTTCTTCATAAGTTATTTTGAATTGTTCAAATAATAAGTTTTACATAGATGCAAAAATCAAGTTAATTAAACGTTTCAAGGGTCGAGAAAAAAAGTTGTAAGGAAAAATTATACACAATCAATATTTTGGTCATTTTTTTTCATAACCATTAATTTTAATTTTAACTACAAGAGATGTTGCCATGAAGACACTTTTATCATCCATAGAATAAATTCTTTCTTGTATCATAAAATATCAAATCAGCCGATGATTCTTCTTAGCACAAGTGTAAACCTGAATCAGACAATCACGGATCTTCCCAAAGAACAACTCTTGACATTTTATATATACAAACATATCAGATTAACCCAACATTAGTAGCACTTGAACTTAATTGTATGAAAAAAAAAAAAAAAACAAGGAAGAGACTATCTTATCGCAATATTGATAAACGGAGAAAATTAATTCATCGAATACTACAAAGAGCATAACCATTTTAAGAGGAGGAGTTGGAACCAACTCGAAAATTTGGAAAGATGAACCCATTTTAAGCATCACCATGAACATTAGCATTAACAAAAGAGGAGTCGGAACCAACCCAAAAATTTGGAAAGATAAAAACATCTTAAGCATAACCATAAACATTAGCATCAACAAAAGAGGAGCTGGAATTGACTCGAAAATTTGGAAAGATAAGGATTGAAGTTTTAGAAACCCTAACCTTAGAGTGAATCCCTCCATCAAGTGGAGAGCATAGGTAAAGTGAAACCTTAATTTGAGACCAACAAAGGTGGCCCTCGCTGGCCTTGGCCTTGGGCATGGGCTACCCATGCTGGCCTCAAGTGTGAGCTACCCTCGCCAGATCCGAAGAGGGGAAAAAGAAAAATAAGAGGAAAGAAATTAAAAAAAAAAGGTAAAAGATTGATAAAATCAAAAAAAAAATTGCAAAAATTATACACATAAGGGTTTTTTTTAGCAGGAATTGGCAAGAAGAAATAAATTGACAAATTATCAAAATGTTTAGGAACAAATTGATATCATTGAAAGGTTTAGACTAAATTAGCCATCATACAGTAGATTTAAAGTGTTTTGGACAATTTTCTCACTCAAGACCTTGTCATGAGCAATACGAGAAAATTGTTCAAAAAGTCCTAAACCTATCTTTTACTAATTTGATTCTAATTTTTTCAATTTTGTCAATTCAATTCTAAATATTTTCAATTCTTTCCAATTAAATCTATCTAGTGAATTTTGATCGAAATTTGTTGATGTGGATGTCGGTGGTGCCACATAGCATAGTTTGTGCTAATGTAGATAATTTTTAATAATTTTTAATATTTTATGAAATTTTTTATTTTTTATTTTTCCTCTTTCTTTCTTTTTCACTTTCTTCTTCCTTTTGCTGATGGTCAGCAAGTTGGCCTCGCCGCCACAAGTGAGGCTTGGTCCAGCGAGGGCAAGCCTCAGTGAGGGGAGCCCTCACCCAAGCTAGGCAAGCTTGATCCTCGCCCAAGCCAGGGCAGCCTCGCCAGGCATCACCTCCGCCCAAGCAATGCCAAGCCTGAGGTCGACCCCCCCTCACCTAGGCCAAATCTAGCCATGTCGGCCCTCGCCTAAGCTAGGGTGGCATTGCCTTCGCCCAACCAAGTCAAGCCTTGTCGAGGCTTGCCCTCACCTGGGGAAGGTGAGGCTAGTTGGCCACCAGCAAAAGGAAAAAGAAAATGGAAAAGAAAGAAAAAGAAAAAAGAAAAGGAAAAGAACTGAAAATAAGAAAAAATTCAAAAGATATTAAATTATTACCAAAAATTGTTTATATGAAAGCCAATTATGTCACATGGCACTATCGACATCCACGTCAGCAAATTCTAGCTAAAATTGTCCAAATTGACTCAATTGGCAAAATTGAAAAATTTATGACTAAATTAACAAAAATGCAATAGGTTTAAAACTTTATGTTGCTTGTGAGCATTGCTATATATACTAAGCAAACTTATTAAAACTTATTAAATGATGTGGCAAAATTTTAAATAAATGTTTAAAGAAGCGAATCAACTTATCCATGGGTCCCGCTTGATTTGGTGCCCAGTCAAACTTAACGTATTATTTTGTGCTAAATCTTAAAAACATTTGTCAGCACACCAAACATTTGCCTTCCTATCGGCATCCTTTGGAGCATGGATGACTTGAAATTCTAAAACTAAGAAGGTCCACTTCTTAGTTTGCCACAAGAAGCCAGAGTCGACATAAAATTCCAAAACTAAGAAGGCCCACTCACATATTTGCCACATTTGGTTTAAAAAGAAATTATTTGTGTTAGTTTACATCGTCCCCTCATGTCTAGAGTGTCCTATCATCTCGATTAGGCTTAGCAATGATTTATGTGCTGGTTAAATAAGGAGCAATGCAATATCCTACTTTCCCTATTCATTTTGAATAATGGCAATCGGCATGTATTTAACAGTGACTGCTAAATTGGTACGATAAAGCAAGGATCCTGCATTGCCTAAGCAGGGCGTTCTGAGCTTGAATATAAGTTTTGGGATCTCCTCCACATTCAGCTACAGTTTAGTGCGAAGGGGGTTTCAGAGCCCAGCGTTCCTCTTCACCCTCCATCCGTAGAGGGCCCTGGTGAGAAAAGCTTGAATTTAAGCTTTAGGGTACCCTCGTCGAGTGTCTATTATAATCCATTTATCAAATTGTTTATATACCAACGTGTTGAATACCAGCACGTTGAATTGGGCAAACTTGCGTCCCAATAATCTTATGTGTTCTTCTATCCCTTTCTCTTTTCTTCTCTCCTGAGGCTACATGGCCAATATGGAAGTATTTCGGTCACATGACCTAATTTGATCAACATCCTTTCACAAAGTGAGAGAGAACATAAACGGCAGCTTCTTTGGCGTAGTTGAATATGTATACTTGTTTACATTATCCTCACATGAGACGTGGAACAAGCACTTTCATCCTCTCTAAATTTCTTTTCCCTTTGGCCGTACGATTGATCATACTTCACTCTGGGAAATGCTTTAATGAAGTCTTGCTTTGCAGCTAAAAATCGACCTATCTTTTGCTTCACGTTAATTGGCGTTGTCTGCTTAATTTTGCATTCAATTGGGGTTACATTGACCTTTAATGCTAGTGCACTAAAAGCTCCTGAAGCACACGGTTATCCCATCAGCCACATGCAGTTTTTCTAGCACGTATTGAATTCGAGTTAGTCATTGCAAATAACCTGGATATTCATTTTCCCAGCATTTTTCCCAGACCACTAAACTACAATGATTTGGAAATGTATTGGTTTGAACAGGATTCATTAAAAATTGTATACTACAAAAGGTTTGAATTGGCAAATCATATGCAATGATTAGAAATCAGATCATTAAAATTCTAGAACATTCACATCCATCCAAATCATTGTAGTTAACCGATCTCTTGTAATAATCTCTCGAGATTGCCAACACCTAAATTTATTGACTCTTCAATGGTTCGTTCTTAAAATAGCTAAAATATATATAATCAAAGGGATAAATAACGAATTAATCAGCAAATAAAAAGTTCTTAGAAAAATATTAGAAAAATGATGGTGTTAGAGAGAGTGGGGGGGGGGGGAGAGTGCAGGGCTTTTCTGCTTAGTGGCCCAATTTAAATAAAATTTCGTCAAAGCCACAAGCCCTACAAGGCCGTCCTCTTCAGCCCGCCACTGACCTATTCCATATGCCGAAGCCTCAGCCCATTAACTCAAAGCCCATAAGAAGCAAAGCCCAGGAAACAATGAAAAGGCCCGGCCACGTCACCTTCTTCCCAAGCACTCGCTGAAGAAGGTGACATGGCCGGAGGGGAAGGCTGGAGACTCCACGGAAATTTCTTTTGTGGAGCTCGTCTCTCTTGTTGTCTGTCCCAGTCACCTTAAAATCTGCCATTGATTATTGCTGTCTCACTGCCATCTTCCATTAACGAGCACACACACCAAAAAGGCTTGAGCAGAGAGCCTTAACTTTGCATGTAATCTCTTCGACCAAGCTGCCTACCATGTTTGATAAAATATCTGAACCACATGAGCGCGAGCGTAGTATCGGATCTGGCCTCAATCACCTTGCGTTCTCTGTTGAGTCGTTGCTCTGATCGTGTAAACTACATAAATCCGTTCATTGTTCGCATCAAAGTTCACTTCCTAGGAAACATACTTCCCCGCATTTCTTTCCCATATTGTGATGGTTTTTGTGCTTCATATTCTCATCGTGGTGATGGACGTTGGTTGTGGGTGAGAATGTGGATTGGAATCATGATTTAAGCACTCATTTCTGGCCGCCCGGGTTACTTTTCAATTTCCCTGTTCTCTTCATCTTTGGGAGTTGTGGCCAATAAGGGTATTCGGCCAGTGGCAGTCTGGTGGTGGGGAGATGTCGATTGCAGCGGTCGATGGCCAACGAAGGTGGTCCAGTGATGGTGGCTGGGTAAGAGACGATCGGTCTTGTGTTTTCGAGCGAGCAGCTTGCTTGCTTTTGTTTATGATAGTTTTTTTTTTTTTAGTGATCCAGGGAACCCGTAAGTCGACAGCCAACGAGCAAACCCTGGGGGAGCTATTGCAGGACCCACCACCATCGTACTCCAAGTAAGAATTCCTAACGACGCCTTTGGGATTCGAACTCCTCTCCTTCGTGAGGGGGAGAGAGCCCAAGTCAGTTGCGCCGCTGCGGGCGGTGGTTCTTTTGTTTAGGATAGTTGATTAAGTAAAAAAGAAGAAAAAAGGGGAACGACAAACTGAGAAGGGGAAGAGCATAGATGTCCATGGAAAAGAAATAGATAAATGAGTTATAAATAAACAAAACAGAAAAGAAAAAAAAAAAGAGATAATGACCAATTCATAAAATTTGGCTCAATATGCAATGTGATTCTCAAATTTTTAATTTGTGTAACGTAATATTTGAACTTTACCTTAAGTTCGTTCATTTCGCGGAAAATTAGCCATTTCCAGAAAATATTTTTCCAGAAGTCATTTTTAAGAAAATAACAATATTTTTAATGTTCGGCTAAAATCTGAGAATGTTTCGAAAAATATTTTTCGGTGTTCGGTAAAGAAAATATTTTCCACTCACTAGATTGGTGAGCTCAAGCATCAAGCTCGAGGCTTGTTAGATCAATAAGTGCAAGTTTGAGATCGACAAGCTTGAGGTTCACCTAGTTAGACAACTAGCCAAGAAAAAAGTTGGGAAACAAAGAAAAGAAAAAGGAAATTAAAAATAATTTGAATTAAAAAAGAAAAATAAAATTAAAAAATAATTCGAATAAAAAAAGAAAAGAAGAAGAAGAAAGGAGAGGAAGAAGTAAGGATTTGTAAAAATGTGAGATAAGAGAGATCAAGTGAGAAAAATATTTTACACTTTTTAAAAGTGAAAAATATTTTCTCTTACTTTAGAAAACTTTTTTCCTTTGATGAAAAGCATTTTCCTCAAAAAATTCATTTTTCATGAAATGAACATTGGAAAATCCAGAAAAAATGTTTTTACCA
Source organism: Eucalyptus leucophloia subsp. euroa (assembly GCA_017140325.1). NCBI lineage: Eukaryota > Viridiplantae > Streptophyta > Magnoliopsida > Myrtales > Myrtaceae > Eucalyptus > Eucalyptus leucophloia. The sequence goes on from CM029471.1 coordinate 20,528,988, forward strand.
AAAAAAAAAAATCCAGAAAATGTTTTCTCGGAAATTATTTTCTGTGAAACGAACGGAGCCTTAATATGCAATACTATTGATTCACTTTTTATTTGTTCAATATGGTTACTACACTTTTAATACATGTTTAATTTTATCCTTGAATTGTACAAGGCAAAATTGACTTATGATTTTCTACGTACAACTTAATTGCACCCATTTAAAGATTTAGTATTCAATTACTCTCTTTTCAATAAACGTTTGAGATTTTGCACAAATTCAAAGTATGGAAGTCTTAAAATCTTGCAAACTCGAAACATCGCTAATTTGATAGCTTAAAAGTTCTTTATCTTTTTTAATCAATTTCTAATAATCTAAAAAGTGGTTTTAATTGCGACAACAACAGGGCGCCAGATACTAGTTTCAGTGATCCGGGTTGATTGGATATCTAGGATTTTAGGTAATTTTACAAAAAATAATGTTTAAAATAGTTTTATGAAATTATCCATGAGTTTCTTGTGGGAAAAAATTGATTAGTGTACCTAAGCCACAGACCAATGCGTGACCTACCACTGGGCCTCCTTTATCCCGATTCCTTCGATCGTGGAGTTTATATAAAAACATTGGCAGAATAATCCCTTAATAAAACGATTGTTTTCTGAGCTCTATTTGGTACACCAATAACTATTTGTACATCGTCTAGATGCATTCTTAACGAAATAACAATATATTTTGTTCCAAAATATCTTATCGCTAATCAAGCAGAATTGCAATGATCTTAAATTGATTTTCTAAATCTCATTTAATAAAGCAAGAAACTGGTCCAAAATAATTCAAGATGAATCTAAAATGTCTTGAAAAATTCTCCGGAAAGGTGAAAACTGACTTGCTTGGATTTCCATAGGGCTGGCTCGGTTTTTAAGCAAAGAGGTGTTGTGTGCACAACGCCGGCCCAATAATAATGCACGATGGAGCAGCGGCAGAGGTGTCTCGTGGCTCTTCTAAGTTGGTTTCCTATTGCTATTCTATTTTCACAATTAAAATTCAGACGAAAATTTGACAGTACATAAATATCTTGAATGGGGGAGAATATCTTGGACGGATTGCCAAATCGTCAATCCAAAGAGACAAGAAACATTGGATTCGATGGGTAAGGACTTGATCTCCATGATTGGGTCACAAGGCAAGGACTGATATCCACCAAGATGTGTCTCTATCTTTGGATTGGTTGGATGATGATTGAATCTATCTATCATTAAATTATAAGGTGGAAGTGAATCTATTAGGTGAGATTCGTAGCTGGATAGATCTCTACTATTAGATGAGAAGTGAAGTCAACATTGTAATTAGAGAAATCATGTTGAGCCATTCCCTTATTTGTATCTTTTAACTTTCAAGCAACATAACACATTCTCTCCTAGAGTATGGTTATCTAAACACTTTCTCTCTACATTGATATATGATTTTAATAGAAAATGAAAATAGAGCATATATAAAATTATTTAAAGAATATGAATATGCTTTAAATAAAAATTATTATATTATTAATTCAGTAAAAATTAAATTAATAAGTAAAGATGAAGAGTGATTGATTTATTTATTTCTACTATCCTTGTTCTTGCGTAATTGTTTTAAAGCTTTATATTTCTATTAGTCTCTACTTTTCACTTACATATCAACTCCATCATTCCATCCACTTCTCAAGATTTTCTGTCATATTCAACTTTACTCTCTTTCTGCAATTTATCGAAATTCTTAGCCTCCCCTCTTGCCTCAAATCTCCTCTTCTGATCTTTTTGCTCTCTTTTACAATTTCTCAAAATCATTAGCCTCCCCTCTTAGCTTCAAATTCTCCTCTTCTAATATTTTACTTCAAGTTCTTTCAATACTAAAGCCGAGAGTTTTTTTTCAGGCACATTCAACTGGGAGATGATGTTGTTCCGTTGTTCAATCCTAAGCTAGGGGTAAATTAGGAACACAAAAGCTGGAAAGTGGAGCACGCAACATTAAGAGTTAGAACTGAAACAAATGATTGAAAAGACAGGGCAAATATGATATGTACTGGATTTTTTTTTTTGTCAAGAGCTTTCAAAAATGGGGAGGAGATGTTCCCATCCCATAGGGACAAGTCCAAAAACGTCGAGAGGAAAAGGCTACTGTTGGAGTTCACTGAACTTCAATTTATTTAGGCCTCTGTATCATTTCTAAACTTGAGGGCACGGTTGTGGATGTTGTTGCCAGGTTCCATCCATGGCCAATCAAATCACTAGGCCGAAATAAAAAGTTGAACAGGATGCTTATAGGTTTGAGCACAGCCATTTATGGAAAACCTGAGTACCCTTTGCAGCATCTTTAATGTTAACCATTTAGCAAATTAAGCTTGTAAATCTGAAAAATGTGAGTACTCAACATCATCCATTTCCTAGAAATTGGTTCTAAAATTTGTTACTACAAAAATGTTGATTATCGTGGACTTTTCTTTGGCATGTCTTTGTAAACTCTTGAATTTTGTCAGTTGTCATATATTATTTATACTTGGCCTATGTTCCGTGGGACGACAAGAAAATATTTAATGATATTTACTACTCGTCATTGCTTATGCAGTGGCCAGGGTGGATCCATTCAACGAGTGACATGCATCCACTTGCCACATGACGAGCATTGGAACAAACATTCTCTCGACTTTGTCTTTAGTCACACACACACACACGCACATGTATATTATAGATAGATGGTACTTGCCCGATTTGATTAAAAAGTAATTAATTAGTTTATTTTAGGACAGCGTTATTTTATCAAATCTGTTCCTATCGAACGGAAGGTTATTGGATCAAATGACAAAGACATTGTTGAGAAAAAGATGGCTATTCCCGGATGAAATGAAAATCGAATTCATGTAACAGTAGACAGGTTTCCCATTACTTAGCTGGAGATCTTTGGAGATGATTTCATACTATAATTCGGCGGAGGAGCTTTAGGACACCCTTGGGGAAATCCATCGAGTGCCGTAGCTAATCGAGTAGCTCTAGAAGCATGCATACAAGCTCGTAATGAAGGATGTGATCTTGCTCGTGAGGGTAATGAAATTATCCATGAGGCTAGCAAATGGAGTCTTGAACTAGCCGCTGCTTGTGAAGTATGGAATGCATTACAAACGTATGATCATTATGCTTCAACCGGATTATTCTATTCCACCTCTTAGAAAAAAAAAAGAACTTAAATCAAAATACTTAATATTAATAGCATGGTGATACATTTATACAAAACTTCTACCCCGAGCACACGCAATGGAGCCGTAGACAGTCAAGTGAAATCCATACACAAAATAATTTGATCTATGGATAGCATCGTTGTAGTAAAGGTCATAATGCCAGAGGAATCATTACCGCATGGCATAGAGGGGGAGGTCATATTTATATATTCAAAATAAATCTAGAATTTAATTGAATAGATGTATCTAGGGAAAATTCACTTTGAAGCGACTATTCCCTAGATACCTAAGTTGAGATATTTTATTTCACAATTGAATCAATTTAGAAAAGACCTAAAGTTAGGGATTTATTAACAGTACAATTTAATGGTTTATGCAATGTTTGATTTAATTAAAGTATCCACTTAACAATTTATCCATAAATATAATCAAAAACATGGAAAAGAACTAGATTTTTGGAAATTTCTCTTTTCGACAAAACATATTTTTATGGAAGTACTACTAACAATAATATATATATATATATATATATATATATATATGTAGTACCTTTAATATACATGGAAAATCTACAACAAACAAAAACTAAATATATGAAATTCTTAATTATGGTATGTAGATCCTACATAGATATAGAAAAATTAAAGAAAGGAAAATAAATAAATTTGAGATCATAAATCTAAATTGCAATTAAATGATAGAGGGCAGTTTTGTCTTTTTAATAAAAATTGGGTGAATTTAGTATAGGGTATGGAAATAGTGCCACCCTTATTTTTATCTACCCATATAAAAAAAGTTTTATTAACGGTATATATCTAGTAATGAACTAAATTACTTTTTTACTTCCTCTATCATATTTCTCCTCTTTGTTTGCTTTTATAAACTTAGAGCCTATTCAATAACATAATTGAGTGCTAAGAATTAAATAGTTTAGCACCTAATAAGAACTAAAATCACTTAATTAGGGAGGCAAAGGGATTACTTAAGTAGAAAACGTGATTGATGACAATTAGAATCTTGTCATCAATTACTTAAGTAGAAAACATAATCTGTTCGTTCGAACATCATGATCATAACAAATTTGCTCTCTTCTCCGTTGACTAGGGATATGCGGTCGCAGAAAATTGAATCACTCCCGTCAAAACGTAGTCTTCAATTTTCGGGTAGTTGTAACGAGCTCTTCATCTTCAGAGGACTGTCTTCATGTGCTTGCTGTACCGTCAACCCTATCAGACAAGAGCAACTCACCATCAATGCGGGTACGGGTATGATTGTTGGCTTCTTTTCCAACTCGCCCACAAATAAGTACGAGTTGCTTACGTATGGAAGTACCATCGGTGGCTTCAAATTTTAGATAAACAGTTTAGGGCCAACTATTACGGGGAGGGAGGTGTTAGATGTATGCCCTAAAGCTGTTATGTAATAGTTATATATTACGTATTTCAATTGTACATATAAAATTATATTCTTTTTATTTTTTAAAAGGAGAATTGATTAATTAATTAATTAACTAATTAAAAATTAAAGCTTCCTGCATGTGCACGAAGCATAATGGTCAGCAGTTGCTGACCATTATACAAGAAGCATAGATGGTCAGCAACATTTGCTATGGATGATCAACAATGGTTGCTAATCGTCCATTGATTAGCAACCGTTGCTGGTCGATTTTATTATAAAAACAATTGAGGGATGAGAGTTAAAAGTGCTATTGAAAAATAAAGAAAAGTGTCATTATGTTTTGGTTTTGTTCGAGAGAAACACAAGTGAGGAATCAGTGATGCTTTGCTGAAAATAGAGAAAAAAATGTGTGTGTGTGTGTGTGTTCTTGTGTCTTTTAGACGCAAGAAAGAAGAGCGTTATCTCGTTCGGGCCGTGACTATTATACATCAAGAGTACGACGGATTCTTTCCACGTGATTGCTAGCACAATCGAAGTGGTGGATATTCGAAAGTTCTCTTTTCTGTTCGACATTCGTTGTTGGTGTGTCTGAACTAGAGGTCCGACGTTTGTGGGACTCGAACTGTAGAACATCCGAACTGACTTGTTTCAAAGCACGCTTCGAGAGGTATTTCGTTTAACTTCCTTTTATGTTTAGATTTTTGATTAAAATGCACGAACAACGCCTAAGGAAAATCATGTATAATATTTATCTTTGTTTCCGCTGCGTTTATTTTGTTGATTTTTCTTATACATGATTCATGAAACCCCAATAGGAGATTGGGTCATTTTTTTTTTATCATCCTAGAGAACTATTTGCCCCGTCTGTTGTAAATGGGTGTTTCATTGGGTGGCGATTGGGAAGCAGGGAAAGGAAGACATATCGCCCATGTGTGCACATTCTATCATGGTCTTTTAACACAGAAAATTACGAATTTCATCCAGGAAAGGTTAGAGAATCATTTCAAGTCATGAAAAGATGCACTTATTGGCAACCAAGGGCCACCTATATGCATATGGTATGTATGCCAAAACCTTGGACATATGGGTTTTGGAGGACTCTGCAAATTGGTATTTGGTTAAAAAGTTCAACATCCATCTTGAACGGGACTTGAAGCAGAACTCAATTGATGATATTTCTATAATGAACCATCGGACAACTTATCAAATGAAGCTTATCGATACATGGAAGGATGAAGTGCTTTTGGTAGTGCTCGAGGAGGGCCTTTTCCGGTACCACATGCGGCTAAAAACAATTACGGAAGCTCAATTTGCACGTCCACCTCCTATCAGTCTTATTGATGGTAGTCAGACGAGTATGCTTTATGAAGTGATTGCTATTGAAAGTACGATGAGTCTCAAGTCGTTGGGAGATTTCTTGGGTTCGTCTCAAGTGGTAAAATAAAGTTTATGTGGATGCCATGATAAAGAAGTGTAATGATTTTTTTTAAGAGATGTCTGACAGTGGTCATTTGTGGTATTTAATTGTGGCTCCATTTCTATCTATTCCCACTCTCGTTTTAACCACCGTTGGAAATATGGCATTATTTTCGTTGATTTATTCCGATTGTATGGTGTTAAAGTCAGATTTGCATACTAGTTTTTTTAAAGTTTACTTAATTTTATTTTCCCAAGTACCATTGACATCATCGGAAAGCTTATTGATTGAATTTTTCGAAACACGGGGAAACCAATTTAGAGAATGCTTATGCAGAAGAGTTAGATATTTTTCTTGTTTACTTAAATCATTGGAAAGTTTGTGCTCGATCTGTATAAATGTATGATTTTGTTGAGCAAATTCATAGATTTTCCAAGCCATCAAAATTGGATTGTGTGGCATGGATGATATATCTTGAGATCTATCTATCCGGATTTTGGTAGAATTAAATATTTTTAAAATGATAACTATAAATGCCAACCAAATTATCCCCTTTGATTGGATTTTTAATTGAGAGAAGTTAAGTCCAATGTCCTTTTTAACTTCCAATATTATTCAACAATAATGACTCTAGAAAATAAATAGTTGAATATGGCAAAATTATTCTTGATTCATTAGAAAACTTGTGGCTCGATCTCATAATCGTTAATCGCATAATGATAAAGTCAGACTTGCACATTCAACTGTTAAAATTTACTTTATTATTTTTTCTATGTAAAGTTGACAAAACAATTTGCAGATGACCTTGTTCTTTCCTTGTTTGAATTTGGTATATTTTCTTATTTTCCCTCTTAATCTTTCAAATCTTGATGGGTCAGAATATTTTTCAAATTTTTATTATTAGATCTTTTAACTGAATGACCGCCAAAATTTCTTGGACTTTGGATAGTTGCAACGGGCTGTTCATCTTCAGAAAATCTTGATACCTTCACTTAGTACACTTGCAATCAAATCACCGCGATGCCGGTCCAATTATTGTTTTCCTTTTCACTTGTTCATAAGCAAGTACAAGTTGCTTAGATTTAATAACAAAACCGATAGCTTGGGGCCGATCATATGGAGGGAAGTTGGTTAATTTAGGCTCCCTTTCTTTCATAAAAAATGATTAATTTGAAAAATATTTTCCAAAAAATTATTGTTTATGTCACATGCAAAAATTGATTGAATGAAAAATATTTTTATTGTCCACGGAAATGTTTAGACATGAGTTGTTTTTTATAACAAAAATATCTTCAATTAATCTATTATTTCAAGTAATACAAGCAATTATTTTAGAAAATTTTTTTCTAAACCATTCATTATCATAAGTATAATAGGCCACAACTATTTTACATAGTTTTGTTGATAATCGAAGCATACCCACAGCGAACAGAAAGAAACCTACCAATTTACAGCAGCGAATTGTACTTTTGAAATGTGACAAACTTGAAGTTCCAGTGGACAAAGTGCCTTTCAATGTTGCACTTTCCGAACGTAAACCATCTATTCTTCTGACTAGGATCTGCTCTACCAATATTTCTTATCTTGCAATTCAAAAGATAAATTTGGATCCCCCCATACAACAGCAAATCTCACCGACGATAGGCAAAACAAAGCAAACCATTCGTATGGCAACGTGCACTTCAAGCAACAACCTACACACAGTGTCGCATATAGCCATAGATGGGTGCAATATATGTCCATGCTTTGCTTTGCGATTTCATTTGGTCCTTTTTTACCCTGTAGAGTCTATCTTCAATGGAATGAATTTTGTCCTCCTCTATTTCCTCTTCAACTATAGTAATGACAAGATTTTTGTAACCATTTCATAGATTTTAAGGAGTCATATTTAAGTTAGTGCAGAGTCTCAACCATCTATTGAAAAGAGCAATTAAGTCTTAAAATTCAAATATGCCATGTATAAGGTATGTATGTGTCACAAGTCGATTAACCTAGCGTTTTCTTAGTTGTGCTGCCTTAGTGATTTCTTCCAAATCAACCTTACTTGCTCACACTCACAAGGAACCTAGAGAGAAAATCTAGATTGGATTTAACTTGTAAGATGGACACAAATGAGGGAAGGAGGCCTTTATATATATACAAGTACAAGGCTAACCGTAACCGTACATCTCTCCTTAATTAGATGGTGGAGATTACATCTCTCCATCTACCGAACTACTCATATTTATTACAACAACATACAATTACAATATTAGATATTCGAGAGTTGTTCTTGGATTAGTCACGCTCCTTTGTACATAAACCTTTGATCATGTCACTTCCTTGGACCATGACATATGCATACTTGTTTGCTTATTACGTAAACAAGTGCTCCAGATCCATTCATTCAGCATACAATTAGTAAGAATAATTCCAATTTTACACACAAAGTTATATCATGTGAAACAAAACAAGCAACTTTACAAATTCAAACTTTTACAAATAAATTGGAATGAAAGGTCCTACTTGCTTGTAAAATGAATAACAATTGCATATGATTAATTGAGACATGGGAAAGATCGTAGTTTTATGAGATTACATAAATGTACATTGTTCTTCTCTTATTATTTAACTTCAAATTTGTTCCCCCAACTATCTGAGTAAATCAAATCCTCATATATTCCCTTTTTTACAAATAGATTGTTACGTTTCCATTTTTTTTTTTGACTTCATATATATATATACACACACGCTCAGGCAATCTTTTTACCATTCAAAAAAAAACAAATCACTATTTTTGAAGTTGAAGTTAAAACAAAATATCAAGATCCTATTGGCAAATCATAAAAGTTCAAGCAAAATTAAACCTCCTAGAATATTATTCATTAACGGGAGCAAAAATAATAAATTAGCTTTTGTTTGGGTCAAAAAATAAGCTCCTAGAAGATTGAGGTTTAAAGTAAAATTTTCATAATAAATAACCTTCTAGGTTACAGCATATAATAATTTGCCTCAACAGTAGCAAAAGTTTTAATTAAAGTTGAAATTATAGCAAAATATGGGGATCTTAAAAGCAAAATAACAAGATCCTTCGTAGCATTATCTGTCATATATCTGACGTACAAAATTTCATAAAATCCAACAAAAAAAGTTTAAAAAATAGAGCGTTCACATGACAAACCTCGAAGTCAAAACTCAAGCAAATGTATGAACAGGCTCACTTCAGGCTGAAACATGAAAGCTTAACTTATTACAAAAGACAAGAGTCAAAACATTCCTTAAACATAGTCACTACAATTCCTTAACAATTCGTCTGCATGAACTTTAATCTTCAACTTTAAACAAATCAAAGAAATCCCCCAAAGCCGTGAGACTCATCGTACAGTCAAGAGAAGTCACTTCACAAAGCTTACACATCAAATTGGAATCTCCAAGACGCAAATGTGCAAATTGAGCTTTCCATATGTCAATAAGCATCATCCGGTAATATGTATGATAGCTCATTGTGGAGATATCATCAACTGAATAATGCTTCAAGTCCCGTTCAAGATGGATGCTGAACTTTTTAACTCAATACCGATTTTGCAGAGTCCTCCAAAACCCATATATCCAACATTTTAGCATTCATACCACATGTCATGTAATCCTTTTGACCAAATATTCAAATATTAAGTTTAGGACTATACAGGCAAATCATCAAATGAGTTGGAACCAAATTAGTATAACAAAAAGTTTATGATTAAATTGATACAATTGAAAATTTTAAACTTGAATTGGCTGTCGTACAGTAAATTTAGGACTTTTTGCACAATTGTCTTAATTAATATCTTGAAAAAAAAGTAGTTAAAAAAATTTTAAATAGAAAATCTTAAAATTTATTCAAATCCCACTATAAATATATCAATTGTCGCTAACTAAAGCGTAATCGATTACCTTCTTGTGAATACAGAACACAAAGTCGGAGAGAGAATGAGACCTCTTTTGCTAGGGGGGCCCCTGGTCCATCGCTGATAGTTGTAGTTGTCTTCGAAAGTAAGGGCAAAACAGAAAACATTTTCTGGATCCAGCTCCACAGTTCGATGCAAATTCTAGCTAGTCTTCACATGCGACATCCTTTATCTTAATATCTAAATATTTATTTGCTGACAGTCCTCTATATGGAATAATATTGAGGGAGCAGTTGCCAAAAAGGTCCTTATTTAACATCACATAAAACCAACAATATGGAATAATATTGGAAGTTAAAGGTGATTCAACTTTAATATTTCTCTCATTTAAAAGGTCATCCAAACTGTTGGGATATAACACATAAAAACGACGAGATCTTGCAATTTATGTCAATGCGAAATCGCCATAAAAATAAACGAAAAATAATAAGAATACTAAAAATTTACATAATTCGATCCAAATATCGATACCTACATCCACGGAAAGAAATAAAGAATAAATTATCCACTATAATTAGAGAATAAGAGTTTACAATCGCTCAAATACTCAAATGTTTCCCACATCTAGATTTAATCAAATACTCAAAGTGTTTATAAATAAATAACTCATTTAGACATAAATTCATGATACAAAATTACCACGAGTTCAAGCTCGAAACAAAATGCTCTACTTCACGTGGCTTCTACGTGCTCCTACGCGCGGCTCCTTCTTTCACTTGGCTTGTAAGTGAAGCAGCTCGCGGCTTCTTCTACGTAGGCTTCGGCGGCTTCTTACCCTAAAGAAAAAGAAGACCTGCTTCTTATTTCTATTTTTATACGTGTGCCCAGGTCAAAGTTTGACCTGGGCCCACCACCACGTTTGACTTCTTACACGTGCAGAGGACTTCACGCCAAAAGGTGCAGAGGACTTCGGCAGGCTGCAGCTGCACTCCAAAGGGGAAAATTCCTATTTTATCATGATTGGTGTGCCCAGAGCATACTGGCGCTGCAGAGATAACAGACAAGAAACCTTACCCTTTTTTTTTTTTTGATTTTTTTTCCTCTTTTATGCAACTTTAAATGGTCCAAGAAAATAAGGACTTCTTCATCCAATTTGAAAATTATTTGAGAAATCTTTATCGATAAATTTGGTTTAACAAATTTTTATGTGAATTCAAAGACATTAATTTAACACAAATGATATAATTTGGTTAATAATATGAAGATCATTTTAAAGATATTGAATTCTCCCAAATTGAATAGATAAACATCAAGATATGACATCTCATGCCACAAATGTTCAATTTTGACGGTGTGGTTGCAGTCGATTCACGTTTTTCTACATTTACTCCACTTGATTTTCAGTATCTTTGTAAACGTCAGCTTGAGATGAGCTTCATTGGTGGCATCACCTTTGCGCAATCACTCACTCTCCAACAGAGTCGCCAAAATGTTGAGAGGTTTGCTCCAGAGGTCCCTTGGTCTAGTGTCCCACAGAAGAGGATGAAATGGAGAATGCGTGAGAAAAGAATCGAGCAATTTTAGTGGACCCGAATGCTTGGTGGGCAAGTGAGGATTGGGTCACTTGTTTTAAAGTTTTCTCCGTGGTTCGCTAATGAGAGTCGATAGGAGTGTCAAAATCGACATGTTTATAAGTCAAAAGATCCCTTAATGAGTGAATTGATGGAGTGTTTACATTGATAGGATCAAAGCTTGACAATCCTGACATAGGAAACCAACTATAGATAAGAGGCCACATATTAGGATGACATGGGCTAATCATGGACCATCACATGTGAGATTGAGATGGGTCGACACCAAGTCCAGTAGAAAGAGTCAAGAAATAACTAAGTCATGACTTAACGAGTCTCGCTTCTAGTTCATTAAGTCAAAACTCTCTAAATAATCAAAACTAGATAAGAATAACTTAAAATTTTATCACCTATCACAACTTGTTCTTGCATGGAGCATAAACCTACAACGAATCCCTAATGGGGGCATTTGTTCGTAAATTCCTTCGACAAATATCTGGGAATGGTGCTTGTCAATAAATTCATAAAATTGTGTGAAGGAATAATTAGTTTCTTTTTTAAAAAATATGAAAACAATAAAATTGATTGTCTAGGAGTATCATCATTTATTTCCTCCTAAACTTAAAATGTGGTCCACCAAGATGCTCACACCAAAAAGTGATTTAACCTGATAATGATTCTTTTTTCCTAATGTTGCGGTGGATCATTAATGACACTTGACTGAAGTTGCTCCTTTATGATTTCAATTTGGTGTGGCTTTAAATTCGACACGTGTACGGTGATACAGCGTTGCTAGTCTTAGTGTTGGTACTACGACACTTGTATGGTGATTAGACAAAAAGAAAAAGAAAAAAAGAATAGCACTCCGAATTAAAATTCAAACTAGCTCGAACATACCCAAACAAAAATTTTCGAATCGCACTGCACATAACCGGGGTATAGGATTAGCCTGTGGTTATGTACGGTACTATAAGGCATCCTAACCCTGTAATGAACCTTTTACCCATCCTCATTCACCTCAGGCGCAGGCAGTACCTTCATGCCAGCCTACTCAACAATAGTCAAGGCATGCAAGCACATCTCGACGTGGAGTTTACATTTCCCATCGTGAGAGCCCCAAATTTCTATCTATCTTTGTCATCCTGACAGAGAGGGAATATGGAAAATAGCGTGGGGTCTCCCACCCCAAGGCAAATCTCCCGCCTTATTTCCTCATTAAACCTTTTAAGGATCTACTCAAGCCTAAGCGTAGTGAGTTAATGTCAAGTTTCAATTTTTGAAGCATTGGTTACAAGAGATAACGAGGGAAATTATGCATAACTTGACTATAGATCTTTTGTTCAATTGCATAACCAATGATTAAATAAACGGCTGTCATAAAAAGTTCATGGTTATGGAATTCCAAATATTGAAAGCAAAGAGAAAATTTACCCAATTAATTCTTTTTTTTTTATTTCAGCTTGAATAATAAGTAAATAATGAGCTTATGATAATTCAGTTCGATTTTACGTCATAAATCGGAATAAACCCAACACACAAAAACTGGACTTGTTTGGCTGACAATTGAAAATTCCATCTGGGTATTTTCTTTTCCCTACTGCTGTGCATTATGATAATGCCAGTGTAAGTCGCATGAAAACAGCAACCTATGATCTTCATAACTAGAATTTAGAACATAATAATGGAAAAGAAAAAATTTACGCACCTAATTTAGAATCTATTATTCACGATGCGGAATAGTGACAATTCAAAAATTCAAGTACTTCTTTTCCATTGCCATCAATGAGATTACCCCTCACTCATTACGTTCTATAACCACTCTTTACATGAGATTATTTATGCACCAGGATTAGAGGAGAGATTAGAACACCATTTATAGAATTTTAAGCTATGGGTCCTCTCATTATAGGTTGAACTTTACTTTGATCCACATCAGCCAACTTCATATTACACTAATTAAAAATATTTATATTTTATTTCATTAAATCAAGTCCATAAAATGATAAATTACAATCCCAATTAATATGATTCACGTTTAGAAACTTTTACGGCAATATCTTGGCATGTCGTCCTAAAATATCCAAAACAAATTGCTGTCATTTTTTCCATTGTTTTTCTTCTAATTTTGAGCCACGTCCCTTTCCAGGTTGGCATTTGTCCACTTCTGGATCTGAATGATTCTTCAAGATGACGAGAACCGAACATCTCCCGAGTTGAGCTTGCTCCTTGTCTGTGTATTATTTGTATGTATCTGCAGTCTGCTTTTGTGGTGGGGTAAGAATTGAAGAGAACACTTGGCCATTCGTCACTGTTGGTCAGCCGACAGAACAAGGAATGGGCCGTGGAATAAATGATTGGATTGCGGCACTGAAGACTGTAGCGAGTACGAGGAAGTCTCAAAACAAGGACGGGAAAGGAGCTTCAAAGACGTCGAATTATAGTCCCACTTTCGCCATACGTTATTTAATCCAAGTCCAAAGGATGGAGCAGAATTTACATTTGAGTTGCATTGAACATGTGGGAATGTTACGCGACCGTGTATTAACCTCGCCAAAATATGGGTCAAGATAATCAAAGACGGCTACACGAAGAACACCACCCGACCTAAACCCATTTTTTTTTTTTTGTCGAGTTTGACACGGATCGGGTCAGATTAGGTCACAAAAAAAAGCATATATCCTGCATATCCGGATTGAATCGAGTATCAGTGGGGATCCCAACCAGCTTGTTGACAATGCCAAGGATTACAAACCCTTTTAACTTCCTCCATGCTACGGTTTTCTGTGGTTGCGAAAAGTCAATGACTTCGAGATTCTCTGATTCGTGCTGTGTACAATTATCAAATATCTATTAAAAAATCTATAGTACCTTTCAAACAGCTCATTGATGCCCGTCAATCAAATCCGACGCCTATATGATGTGCAAAGATGAGGGTTTCAATAGTGATTGTCATTTTTATATTTGTAATTTTTTATTCCTTCGCTGTTGTCATCTTTATAAAAAGAATAAGCTTCAATTGGATATTCAAAGGCTGAGATTCGTCCATAAGGTGCGTTGTCATGCATATGCATTAAAATAAAGTCTAAGCCCGACAATTGGTGGAGAAGTAGTATAAAAATCTCGCTTATTTGGCTCATTTTTTGCTAATAAACTTCTTATAACAGTGTTTTGCCCATATCATCTTCCGTGGTTCCTACTTTCCAGCATCCTCTGTTACTATTCTACCTTATTGTTCCCCTTTAAGCATTCGCCCTCATCCGAAACAATCAAAGACATTGCATTGCTGGGTTTTGCTTTTTTTGTTTTCTTCATCAGTTATCGAATTATGACCATGGACAACATGAAAACCAACAGTCATTGTCAACCAAATTATGACCACGAACAACTGGACCACTGACATTGTAGTCTTCCTCCTCAAACACAACTCCGAGCACCTGGCTTCTACCCCCGCCGCCACCGCCGCTGCATAGCAAGTCTGCATTACGACACGTCTAGGAAGGTCCCAAAGTAGAAGTCGCACGCCTTGGAGTGGTCTCAAACGACTTACACAATTGCCGATCCGGCCGGCTTCCGTCGAATGGTGCAGTAGGTGACCTATCACATCAACATCTTCTGGAGAGAGGGAGGAGAAACCAGGCGGACACCACGTTCGAGAGAAAAAGGGGACATTTTTTATAGAATATTAACAGAGAAGGCTGAAAATGCCGGACCGATGGAGGATAATATGGTCAAAGCACTAAAACGGGGCGTGCATTAGTCAAAAGGAGTGGGAAGCTCTACCCTTACCGTAAAAGCGAGGAAGTTCAGAAAGATTCCGATCCACGTAGAGTTTACCGCTTATTTCTCTCCTCCCCGCAATACTTGGAAACAACCTTTTGTTTGAAGCACCTCAGAAACTACCTAAACAAAATAATCACAGAAGAGAGAGAGAGAGAGAGAGAGAGAGAGAGAGAGAGTGATGGAGGTGGAGAGCAAGGAATGGATACTAGCACAGTATGTGGGAGAAGGTGTGCCGACATCGGAACATCTGAAACTCCGAACCTCAAACCTTAAGATCACCAAAGATCTCTTGCCAAACGACCATGTGATGCTGCGCCTCCATTGGCTCTCGGTCGATCCTTACCTACGAGCCAAAATGAGCTCCCAACGAGATGGTCTCTACCTCTCCCAGTTTCATCTCAATCAGGTCTTCAATCATCTTCAACTTTTTTTGTCTTCCTATTTTTGCAATCACTTCTTCTTTTTATCATTGCCATTTTTATTTTAATTTTTTTTGTCTTTTTTGTGCGTTAGGCTGTGACCACATTTGGGGTAGGTGAAGTTATAGAGTCCAAGCACTCAGGTTTGAGTTTTGGAGAGATTGTCATCCACCCATTTGCTCCTGTGGCTGAGTACTGCATTGCACCTGCTTCTTTTCTCAGGAAGATTGACCCTGATTCTAAGGTCTCAGTTCTTGATTATCTCAGCGCTCTTGGTAAGTTCGCAAAAGATTTTTTTCTCTATTTGTTCTTGTAACTTCATGTAGTCAGCCGCTGGAAAAACTGAGCATTGAAATGTGTTTGTCAGATGGCGAGTAGGGACAAACAAAGAGTCCTTTGTCAAAATGAAAATTGCTTGATCAATCCAGTTATGATTGGTTTTCTGCACAATGGTTGAACTAACTATCTTGAAAATCATGCTTGATGTTGAAAATGGCTTTTGGGTTTTCCCACGAACAGCCTGGGAATGTCTGACAGATTAAGTTTCGCCAGATCTTGTTGGGAAGGCCCAACCTCTAATACAAATTGGACTACTCGCCTTTTTGTATTTCAAATATTCAAAATATTCTGTATTTAATGTGTATTTTTAGACAAAATAAATATACAAAATCATTAGATCGGTGTAGGGTTAAGGGCTTTGTTGTGATCGATGCAGGGATTCCAGGTTTTGCGGCGTGGGTAGGAATAGTGGTGCTTGGAGATCCGAAGCCAGGGGAGAATGTCTTCATCTCCGCCGCAGCTGGAGGAGTAGGTGTTTTCGCTGGGCAACTGGCTAAATTGAAAGGTTGCAGAGTGGTTGGCAGTGTCGGTTCTGATGTCAAGGTAAGTGCAATTGGTTGACATTGTTGCTCTTTCCATATTGATTAGGCTTCGAGTATTTGTTTGTTTGAACTGACACAAAATTAGTGGTAAGAAAGTCTCAAAGCAGTCGAATTGGCAATTTCAAGAACAAATGCCTATTTAATATAAAACCCATTTCAATATGATTAAGGCAGTTGTCGGCAAGGGAATTTGAGAAAAACTTTTATTATGATAGTTGGTATTAAAAGAAAGGAACATTTCTAGTGTAATGCTACATAAAACAAACATCCACTAACCCTTATTTATAGGTGTGAATCACCACTTTTCTCTACCGACTTTGAGTACAAAAACTAATATAAAATTTTAGCTTGTTGCGGCTAGTCAAAGTCCAAGTTGGACTTTGCTTTCCTTTTCTTCTTTCTTCGAGATCTTCTCGATGCTTCTTCCTTATTGCGGCTCCCCACAACTTTGTTGACTTTTGTTTACTTTGCTTTTGCCTGAAGTAAATTGTTGCCACCGACTTGTTCCTTTCTCCATTAAGTATGAATAGTCTAGTGTGTTTTAGTACTTTCCAAAAATAGATCACATTTTAACAGCGCTCTGTGTACAATCAACACAAGATTGAAATCTTTACCGTTGAATTGAAAATGTAGATTGACCTCCATAACGTTCTTTTTTCCATTTGTGTTGACCCTTTTGATGCGGTCAAACCATTTCTGATTTATATTTTTCATCATTAACAGCTTCTTATAGCAGTGACTAGGACCTGCTCTAGTTCCGCTTTCACTTAATTCAGCATAGCCAAACACGCTTCTCTGGTTCATAGAATTTTCGAGTTTATGAATCTTTAAAAGAAAAGAAATCACCCCGTTGTCAGTCATGATACTGTGATGACATTCGACAGCACCTTGAAGCTTTACATGGTTCATTATCTGATATATGATAGACTATAACCGGTTTATGCGGTTCTGTTGATAACCGAAGCGTAAGTGCCAACCAGTGCTAACAGAAGAAAACCTACCAATTTATAGTTTAAACAATCTCTGGACTGTGATCCGTGTTTTAGTATGTTTGATGATGCAGAGAAATGGTTATGTCGCTCATATGTGGGTTGTTGAATTAAGATAGGCCTGTTCCAATCTTGTGCAGGTCAAGTTTTTGAAAGAGGAGATTGGATATGATGAAGCATTCAACTACAATGTTGAGACAGATTATGATGCCGCTTTGAGCAAGTAAGTCTGTTATACTTTATCTCAATTGAACACTCACGAAGAGCAGCCCACCATGATGTTTGTGTGCATTAACAAACGAATGGATTTTTTGTCGTGCGATCCATATGGACAATAGTTAGAGCTTTTTACAGCTCTCTTTTGAGACAATATTTTCTTTTTATACTAGTACTAGTCATCTGCTCAGCACCCTAAGTGACTATTCTCTGCCTCGTCCTGATCATCTTCTGATATATTAATAAGAATTATGAAACTTGCACTGATACAAGACTGCTTTAGGTACTTCCCTAACGGTATTGATATTTACCTCGACAATGTCGGAGGTAGGATGCTCGAGGCCGTCCTTAACCACGTGAATTCCCATGCACGTATACCTCTCTGTGGCATGATCTCCCAATACAACAAGGTAAATGAAGTATCTTGAATACCAAGTTTCTTGGATGGTGGAACTGCAACATATCCAGTAGAAGCCAGTAATGCTTCGAACCGCAAGTTGATTATTATTTCCTTATTCGTGTGCGTTAGGTTTGGACCGAGAGAGAAGGCGTGCGAAATCTATTGAACATGGTGGGGAAGGAAGTGAGGATGGAAGGCTTCATGTTGGCTTCATACATGAACCGATTCGGAGAGTTTCTGGAGGAAATGATCGGCTACATCAAACAACGGAAGATTGTTTCCAAGCACAAGATCTACCATGGCATCGAGAGCTTCTTAGAAAGTTTTGGATCACTATTCACTAGCTCGAACGTGGGGAAAGTCATAGTTCAAGTGAACAACGACGCAAAAGCTTAACTGTACATCGCAAACGACATCATGACAATAGTGGTAATAAGGTGAGACATCTTTCATAACCTGAAGAAAATACCTAGAAGAGGTGAGGTCTGGTTTCCTCAAAATGTACTGCTTAGTATTCTGGTGTCCTGTTTGGATTACAAATGGCCTTGGATGGTCTCTCAGGGACCAATCCTTCGGTCACAATCCGTCCTATTCACCTGTATTTTGCTGCACTTCCTATTGAAAGTTTTGCAACATGCAAAAACTTAGAAAATCTACTATCAATGGCTGTGAACTTCTGATAATTACGATTGAACGGCTATCGACCTCTCTCGAGAAACAGTCTCTCGAGGGGTTTCAGAAGCACCGTGGATTCCAGTGCTTGGTTTAGTTTTGGAGTCATTCCTTGATCAATAGCAGTAATTCAACCTGACGGTAGGAGTCTCGTGTGCTGTCAATCCATACCACACGGTGGATTTCGCCCTGGGGGGTGTGAATTGACCGATTTCAGACACAAACAGAATCCGGTGTCACGGGTTACTGGCACGACATACCTTACCTTGCATCCTCTGAACATGACCTTTATGTGTTTCACCTGATAGATGCATCAATCTCAGGCATTTTTTTCTGAATCAGTGTGTTCAACTAACGATAATCAGCAGCAGCGAGCGATCGATATGTGGTGCGGCAAGCATTGATATGCTGATCGTTTAATAACCTGAGTTTGCGACATCTGCAACTCCAAGCGAACGCGACACTTGGCATTTTCCATTTCAAGAAAGATATAATGACATCATTTTTCAAGATACTACGCCGAGATCGTTTATGTCGCCATGCTGATAGTTTGCAATGATCATGAATGGCCAGGGGTAAAAAAAAGAACAACCAACAGGTCATGATCCTCATACTTAGATTCTGCAGACTTTTATTCCAAAATAAATTTTCAAAATTAATCTCTAGAAAAATCTCTCCCGAAACTAAAGCTTAAAACTAAAGTACATGCTTTATTTATTAGCAATTAAAATTTTACAAATTTTGGTGTAGAATTATTTCAGTGAAATTTCTTTGAAACACATGAGCTTATTGAATTTGTACATTACTATTTCCAATAAGCAAATAAATTTTTGTAATGATTTGATAGTGAAATCATTTTCGTTGGGTGAAATTTCTTTGAACGTATAAAATTCACTTAATTTCAATATTACAATTAGATTAAACTAAGGGATTAAAAAAAAAGAAAGTTGTATCCAAAAAGATAACTTACCTTCCTGGTATGGAAAAGGGGGAAAATTGTCCAAAAAGTCCTAAACTTATTGCATTTTTGCCAATTCAGTCTTAAATTTTGTAACTTTGCCTATTGAGTCATAAACATTTTCACTTCTTGCCGATTCAATCCATCCAGTTAATTTTGGTCGGAAAATGCTGACGTGGACACCGGCGGTGCCACATAAGACTACCGACGCTAACGTGGACATTTTAAATAATATTTTAATATTTTTTTTTTTTTTGAAATTTTTTGAAATTTTATTATTTTATTATTTTTTCCTTTTTCCTTTTTTTTTTTTTTTGGCATTTTTCTTGGCCTTTTCCGGTGGCTAGTCGTCACCTGTGGCCGGTGACCGCCACCGGAAAAGGCCAAGAAAAAAGCCAAAAGTAGGAAAAAAAAAAAAGAGAAGAAAAAAAATAAGGAAAAGAAAAAACGGAAAAAAACAGAAAAAATAATAAAAATTCAAAAAAAAAAAAAATTCAAAAAATTCAAAAAAATATTAAAATATTATTAAAAATTGTCCATGTCAGTGCCGACAGTCCTAGTGGCACCGCCGGTGTCCATGTTAGCATTTTCCAGCCAAAATTGACCGGATGGATTGAATCAGTAAGAAGTGAAATTATTTATGACTCAATTGGCAAAATTAAAAAGTT
This sequence comes from Eucalyptus leucophloia subsp. euroa, assembly GCA_017140325.1. Taxonomy (NCBI): domain Eukaryota; kingdom Viridiplantae; phylum Streptophyta; class Magnoliopsida; order Myrtales; family Myrtaceae; genus Eucalyptus; species Eucalyptus leucophloia. The sequence goes on from CM029471.1 coordinate 20,549,413, forward strand.
TATGACTTTTTGGATAATTTTCCCATGGAAAAGGGGGACATAGAAATAAATGAGAGTTTCTTTAAAAGAATCATAATAAGATAGCTTAATTTGTATTTAACTTACATAAGTAAATAAAGTCGGTCCATTTAATTTGATTGAAGTTAACGAAAAGATTGTAGATAACCACATAATGTTATGGTGAAACGAAAACATTGAACAAAACAAGATGGGGTTATTATTTCATGTTGACATGCTTTATGCTTTAACTTTTTTTGACAAGATTATTAGAATCCGTTACGTTATACTTGTCTATATTATGCTATGAAATCGGAATCCGTGTTGCTTCTTTCATTTCTTTCCGAATTAGTAGAATAAATTTCATTAAAATGTTCAGTATACTAACTCATATTAACAATTGACAATATAAGACATGATAAATATGGTGAGCATTTTTGTTTATGAGGATGACTTTTTATTAAGGCGATTGGGTCTCAGGTGGGTCTTTCCTGATTTCTCATGTTACCAAAAGATTAGAATTGAAGACCAAACGGGTCGGTTTTGGAACGCTGGTACCTAAACTGGCTAGTTTCAAATTTTAGGATTAAAAAGATCAAATTCTTATAATAAAATATCAAATTGCTCCATTTTACTATAAAAACATATATTGGTCAAGTGATTATATTGTTATTTCTTCATGTTGAAGACATAAAACGAGGCTTCAAAATTGATTTAGAAATAGATTCAACTCAAGAATTGGTTTGAATTGGCTTGAATCAACTCCTGAGTAAAACCTACGGCCAGATTGATATGTGGCATCCGGTTTTTCGCTTGACGGAATGGAGAGTCTCGAGTGCTTAACGGTCAACGCCACGTCATCAAGCTCGTCACGTGACCACACCATTCACAACACCACACGAACTTGCCACCTCAGCTGTCCTCGTCACCAACCACAACACCTCAATCAAGCCACCTCATTCTGCCAAGTTAGCATCGCTGCGAATCATCATCCCAGCCATCGCTGATTGCAACACCTCAGCCTGATGACACCACACTAGAATGCCAAGTCAGCACCGTCACTGCTACCATGTCACCATCCAGGACACCTTGCCACTCCGCCGCCGTTTCGAGAAAATATTAGGTACCCTCAAAGGACCACGTCATCCGTGCTCTGATCCATTCACGGGTCGACACCTGTTCACTGGCAGGTCCACGTCGGCTCCCTCGGCTCCCTCTTCTCTCCGACGTCGTTCCAATTTAAACCAACGCGCGGGCTTTGAAAAAAAGTGAAAAGGGCATTCTCTCTCCTCTGTCTTTCTCTCCTCTTTGCTCTCTCTTCCTCCTCCGACGCTCCTTCCGATCTAGCGATTCCTCCGCGACCGTCGCTCCGTCCCGACGACGGCCTTTCTCTCTCCACTCGACGGCCTCATCTCAAGGCTCCATTCTCTCGGCGCACTTCTTCCTAAATCGCGCTCTCTCCCGATGGCCGATTTTGCTCGCCTCTCTCCGTCCCCCGACTCGCGACCGAGAAGCAATCGCTCCGCCCTGCTCGAAGCAGTCGCTCGAGAAGCCCTAAATCTGCGAGTCAGGTTCGATTTTATTTCCTAAGGTTTTATGTTCGCATCTTTGTTTTGGGGGAGAAAGCTTGACCTAAATCTGCGATTAGAAGTTCACTGGTTTATTGCTTCTGATTCTAAGCGCAGCAACGCGAGAAGTGAAACTGCGATTGTCTCTCTCTCTCTCTACCCTTGTCCGGTTTTTCCGTTCTTGGCAAATTCGAAGATGAGCCCACTTCTGGATACATCATCTTAGGCCGACCCGTCAAGTCGAAGCCCGACCCGTCAAGTCGAAGCCCGACGTAATCTCGCCGCTTCGCTCCACCGAGCTGTTGAATCGCTTGTGTCTGGGGGGTTTCAAGATTTTCCGGGGGGGCAATCGCCTGTTCCGTCACTGCAGACTTCCAGGCGAGAAGAAATGTGCCCACAATAATCACCCCAACACCGAACCGCCTCCTTTGTCCTCTCTCGGTATGTCGTCATCCCTTCTCTGCTTTCGTTTTTTCCCTCGTCGTTTGGTTTCAGGAAGTGGTGGGGATGTTACAAGTAAAAGAAAGGAATCTGGCCATGAGGTTTCACCTGAATTGTGAGAGATTAACGCGGGAGTGGTCGACCCCACGTCCCGTATATGGCGAACGGTATGATTTTTGAATGAAAGCGGGTTCGCATGAGCTATGAGCTTTGGTGGGGAATGAGCAAGAAAGTGGGTTTTGCTGAAAATTTTGATCTTGTTGAAGTTGGATTTAAGGGTAGGGATTTTCTTGGATTTTGGGCTCGCTCTCTCTTTCTTGGTCACGCGAGCACGATCTTATGCGTGGAAATACTTGTGTTGATCCGTTCTTTTCTTTCAGTGGGACTTTGATTGTGTATTTTCCCTTTGGAAATTGTGACTGGACTTTCGATTATATGTCCCTCCGCAAGCTGAACTGTGGACCCAATTTTGCCGCACGAAGTGGATTTTTAGATCAGCTGCCGTAACAAAATCATGCATGGGTATCTATCTGTCTCGATTATCGACAAGTTAGGACTCACGGTGATAAGCGTTTTCTGCTCCTCTGCTCATGCTGTGTATCTGACTTTAGTGTCCATTTTTCTTGTTTTCTCATTCTCTTTTTTGGTTTTGCCGTAAAGGGAATTAGTTGAATTGCTTGTCATCAATGATTGTGGTTAACATTTTGACCTTGTTTTTGCTCACACTCTGTCTTGAGTTAGTTTATCCTTTTAATTCTGTCGGTCTTACTGAGTTCATGGGACTTGGTGGTTCAGAGATTTTAATCTTATAATTTTGTCAATTTTGATTGTTCATATGGGTTCGTGCATTGTGCAATATTATCTGAGAAGGCCATGCCAGAATGGTTAAATGGTTTATTTGTACGGATTTGTCACCTGACTGCACCTTTATGATTCAGCACTTTTCGTTACTCCTTTCCATGGCACGAAAAGCTTTTTGACTTTGGTTCCGTTTAGCTATTATAACTTTCTCAATATAAGCAAAGTATCAAAACTAACGTGTTTACTTCTTAATATTGCTTGCATTCAATTGTTACTTGGGTCCCTCTTGCATGGTATTCACCTTCGACAGTAGCATTTTGCAAGTTTTGGTTCACTTTCTCATCATTTTTGTCGGGCATTCATATGGTTTATGCTTTTCAGGTATCATTAAAGCGGCTCCAGTGTTACCTGCTCACTTGGGAAAAAATATGGAGGAAGTTGTTTCTTTGAGATGCTTGGAGGAGTTATGTGGCCCTAGAAATGGAAGCATGAACAGTACTTGGTCCTCATTGGGATCAAAGGCAAAAATTGATACATCAAAAAGCTGCAGTGAAATGATGCAGTTAAAACGTGTTCCATAATGTGAGTTCTAATAAATGATGCAGTGAAAATGTTTTTTATTTTCTTCATGACATCTTTCCACTGGTTCTGTTCTAATGATTGCTGAAGTTCGGTGTCTATTCCCCTATTTATGAATTTGTTATATGTTAGGGCTCTGCATCTGATCTTGAAGTGACTGCAAATGAGTTGTTGAAATGGAACCTTCACTCATTTTTAACGCACAAGAGAACCTCTGTGCCAAAAACTGCTCTAGAGGAGGTAAGCAGATCTTTCATACAGTGCTGTCTATCTTCACGATATCCTCTTTCATTCAGGTTTAAATTGGTTTTTTTCTTGTTTTTTGGCAGCTGAAAGATACAATACTTGCAGGTACCCATCCACATGCTGATTTAAAAAAAAAAGAGGGTAGATTGGCAGATGTTTGTCATTTGAATAGGACTGTCATTCATAATGGTGGACATACTGGACTTACATGTGCGTCTGATGTGGGAGACACATATGCTTCTAACACAGTTGATGAACCAAACTTGGTTTCTCGATCCACCAATCATGTGGAGCCCTTGGTAGGAGATGACGGTATTTTGAGTATGTCCGTCCAGGAGTCATGATTTAGGATGAAAATATTGCTCTGGACCATCTTCTGGGTGATAATGCTTGAGGATTGTGTATATAAATCAAACCACACCAGTCATGTGCCTGAAAGCTTATCCAATGATGCAAGTTATTAGCTGAATCTAGAAGAATATATACTATAAGTTGAAATTTCCATCAGGAACAATTCGACTGAGATGACATCTCCCTAGTATTTGACTTTTGTGCTATCTACTTGTTAGGAATTGCTCCTAGCAAATATGGTGTTGGGAAAACCTTCTCCAGTATTTGGCTTGAGCAACACAATGCATTTGTTCTTTCACAAGGTTTCAAGTTAGTCTGTCCATAAGAAGCCTTGGAACATGATGAACCTTTGGTACGGGTGAGCTAAGCTTTGGGGAAAGTAGCAAAGTCAATAGCTTTCTTTTGTGAAATATGCTTAATTTTGGTTTGTTCGCTTTATAATTTAGAAGTTTCTATGGTGCACAAACAAATTGATAGTGACTGGATTGATATTAACTTATCAATGCATGGGTTTGCTCTCAACATTGCGAGGCTTCATTTCAGAAACTCATATAATTCTTCTCCTTTCTGCAGCAAAATGAACGAGATGATGGTCCTAGTATAGCTTTTAATATCTTGAAGTGATTCTATATATTAACTTTATGGATTTTGAGCATTGTCGCCTAACTTGTATATGTGGATCCTGTAAAAGGCTCCTGCATTCATTTCTATTTTCCATCTCTTTTATCCAATGACTTTGGCAACTTGCTAGGAGAAAGGGGCATTCTTTTAAGCCTTCAAGGATGTCATGTGGTTGGTGACTGTATTTAAAACATAAACGGTGCGATTTGTATAAATGAGCAAATGTGTACAAACTTCATTTTCGTTTTATTCCAGCTCTCATTGGGAGTATTTTACGACATTCAATATATAACAAGAAGTTTGGAATTTCTTGCCTATTGGCTTTGAACACTACCAAATGCGAAATCAATGAGAAGGAAACAAATTGCAAGTTGGCAAAGTACAATTTCTTATTGAGTCGCTCTAGAAAAAGCTCTCTTAAAGATTCATACAGACGGGTCAGTGGAGACAACAATCCCATTGCCATATGCATACAACCATTTTTCTGAAGTAGAATTGTAATTCTCATATGAACGTGCACAATCAACATGAACGCATGGGTTCAGTCATTCATTACATGAAAAAGCAATGTACTTTTAATGGGAACGACACATTTGTGGATAATAGCAATAGCTGCTTTAAAGCTTCAATGGGTCTCTTATGAGCTTTATTTGAATGTTGTGAAGTAGGTTCGTCTTTGAACATCTTCTGGCTAAGTGCGTTCACCATCACTCTCGACCATTGGCATGAAGCCATTTTCCAATCCATGCCCGTTTTCATCATGGCCTTGAATTCATCATAACTGATTCGACCGTCCTGAAATACATGCATCACAAAATGAGCACTCTATTTTGTATATGAACAAGATATACACAGATTCCAAATTGCAGGTTGTTCTGGTTATGTATTACTATTTGTGGATCATCATCGAAAATGATGTCTTCAATAAATTTTTCGTTGTTCGAACCAAGATTGTCATCTATCAAAGCTCCTTTCAACTCATCGAATTCAATATATCCACTTCAATTCTTGTCAAAGAATTTAGAAGCTCGAGTAAGGTGGTCATCGTTGCCAATCCTTCTCAAGTGGACTGACATAGTCACGAACTCCTTTAAGTTCAGTGTTTCGCTTCCATCTTCATCAGCTTGTTCTCATATAAGATGGAGTTTTATTTTTAGATACTAATACAAGAAATCGTGACTCATCAAATTATCAGAAACCCACTTGATTTTGCAAGAAATTCTATCAATTATGTGAAATGATGACAACCTCATGATCAAATCTTTGACTAATTGATGAAAAATATATTTCCGTATTATGTAATCCATCCTTAATCTTCCAAATGCCTTGCAATTTAAGCAAAATCATGCACTTCACAGCATACAATGCGTCAACATGGAAGAAGAAAACATAAACCATGTCCAAAACAAAATGTGCTAAGCCGTTGAATAGGTGATCTTACTGCATCCATCAACATCTGCACATCAGGATCAGCAACTTGCTGTCCATATTTGTGAGGCCATGTTTCAACTCTTCAAATGTCAGATCTCCATTTTTATTCGTGTCCATCACGTCGAACAGCTCTTTCATATGATCCACTTGCTCATCAGGCAAATTGTCTACTACTACCTACATTAACAATGCAGGAAACACAATTCGAGTTTAACTTTGCACTAAGAACAGCAATGAAATCCAACAAGGCAATATTCAAAGACTCACTCTGAGAACTTTCTTCTTGAACTGATTCATCAAAGAGAATTGCTTTATCCTCGTCCGGACATTTTGTCCTAGTGAAACGTTGGGAGCCATGTCCACATTCTGTATCCACATATGCTCTGCACGAATCAATTAAAAATACAACCTTAAAACCATTTGTCGCAAGGACCACCTTACCAGCACCTTCTGGCGTGGGTTCAAATATCTTTGCCTGAAGATCTGTAGGCAAATTAGCATATATCGGGCATATGATGAGTTCAGCAATTTTGGAGCCAAAACCCCTTACCTATGCTTCAAAAGCTATTCCGCTGCTTCAATTTCCTCTTGAGTGACACTTGCTGTTTAGTGATGCAAGAGCAGACATCTTAAGTCAAAAAGACTAACCCTTTCCAGTACATCAAAAGCTTTCTTCCTTAGCACAGCATCCGATGTGCACATGATGATGTTCTCAATCCCCTAGATTTTGCACTTTAATGATAAGAAGAATATAGAAAATGAAATGGCATAAAATCAACATCTTTCACTATAATAGCAGCAACACAGCAAAATGGCTAGGAACAAATGATGAGAAATCTAGAGTTTCACTCTCACTCTCCTGTGAGATATCTCCTTCTGTGGTGCAAAGCAAGAACTCAATGTCATGTTTCTCTAATCTCCAAGGTAGAGAAGCTGAACAGAACATGCCTTAGCATGCCAATTGCTTGCCACCTTCTGGTTTGACTACCCTGAATTTCATTCTTTACAGCAGTTAAATCCTCCTCAGCATTATGAGCAACATTTGGTTTGACTATTAACAGCTATGGTCCTGGTCATCATGTCAATAGCAGACCCTGTTATCAAGCCAATGTAACATAAACGGCAACATCTCAAGAAGTGTGAAAGTTCAATCTCAAGGTGGCAGCTAAACTAGAATCTTAAAATCGAAACAAGGTAAGATCAGCGAAACCAGAATCTTGCGAACCCTTCAAGTTACGATTAATGTGATCGGCCATGTTAAAGTAATCCTTCGCGTAAGGCAGCAGCTAAATTGGGGAGTGAGACTGGAGGAGCTTTTGGTCGGAGGCGGCAAAGGCAAAGGTAGCAGCCTGGTTCATTGGATGAAAAGATAGAAACCTTCCCAGAAAAGGGATGCTAAAAAATATTTTAGAGGTAGAGGCGACAATGGTGGGGTCATCCCATCCAAGAATTGTAAGTTACTTCAGCCAATCGGTATGTCTTTCTTCAGAATTGTTGAATTCATTCATCCCAGGACGCTCAATAGAGTTTGATGACCCCTATACAACAGAATACACAATTTATTTACATTTTACTATACAACATGTCAAGATAAATATGTCTCAAAAGAGCCAGGGCAGCGAACAACGAAAATAAAAATGCTCTATTAAGACATTGTGGTTGCTCTAATATGTAGTACGTCCATCACTAGTTAGCTGTGAACATGTAACAATTAAGCATATGATCGTGTCACTAGTCATCTTACTCTTCTCATTGTAATAGCATAACATAGTGCTCCCATTTACATGAATAGGCTGGATGCATCTTTCCCATTTTAAATTCAACTCAGATCTCTAGCTTCTTCCTTGATCAATACAATTATCCATTACAAATCACAGAAAATTCGTTTGCTCTTTGTAAATTGGGCATTGCATTGATATGAAAAACATTAAAAAATACAAAAGCCTCACAAGACACTAACATTATAGCTTTAGTGAGATAGTATCATATGAGATGCAGCATTACTTGCAAATTTTTTATTCTAAAACTTCATACCATGCACCCGCCATCGTATGTTATAAACCATCAAGAATCGCTCCCTACCAAGAAGGTTATTTCACATAGGAACTAAAAGTGATAGACGTTCCAAGTAATCGAGCACTACATACAAACATCTCCAAATTCTAGTCCCTCACCATCACCCAAATCCAGATATGAAAAACTCTCAATTGTCCATACCGTGGCCTTTTCATGCACTCATGCAACTCTATAGACTAAAAAGGCCATGTTAGCACGGGACCTTGCTGGTTTTGTATCCAACCAACCTAATTAAGCAACACCATTAAATTTTGGGAGTTGTATTGTTGAAAACTTGCTCACTCCTTTTTCTTTTTGGGTACTGTTTCACCATTGTAATGATAATCTATAAGACATTATCTCAAGCTCAAGACAGTTGCAAGTAATTCTCGGCAACATCATTTATTGCTGCAGTTGTAGTATTCAATAGATACTATGTGATGCTGCAATTGTATTGCTGCACATTTAATAAGCCACATCAATTAAGACTAAAACAATATTAAAATAAACCACATAGACAACTACCTCAAATTTTCAACAAGTAAAAAGTTTGTGCCAGGCTAATGAAAAAAATGTTGAAAATTGAGTCAACTTTAGTGCATTTTACCCTAGGCTTAAAAATGCGAAAGTCTGAATAGAGAAGCAGTTGGAAGAAAATGTGTCTTACAAAGAGGCAAAGGACAAAAAAATTGATGAGATTACACACATTTTAAAGGAAAGATGTTGCAAGTGAAAAGTGAGAGCCATTTGTTCATGTGCTTGACGAAAAGTTCACAAGCAATTCGACTAATTCCCTTTATGGCAAAACCAAAAAAGAGAATGAGAAAACAAGAAAAATGGACACTAAAGTCAGATACAAAGCATGAGCAGAGGAGCAGAAAACGCTTATCAATAAAAGAAATGCAACCATTTAATTCAATTCCAGGGTGTTCATGAATCCAGATACACCCACCAACTATTCCAAGAGATCTCAAGTAATATCAGCTTCCCCATGTGTTCAGTTCATCGAAAGAGTCACATTAGTTCAGTGTCTACTCTTCCTATAATTTTTCTTGACAAACAGCATCTAAGATTAACTAGCTTTCAACAAACAGAAATGCCGTGACTCCCAACTTGTCCAACTTCAACAAGATCAAAATTTTCAGCAAAACCCACTTTCTTGCTCATTCCCCACCAAAGCTCATAGCTCATGCGAACCCGCTTTCATTCAAAAATCATACCGTTCGCCATATAAGGGACGTGGGGTCGACCACTCCCGCGTTAATCTCTCACAATTCAGGTGAAACCTCACGGCCCGATTCCTTTCTTTTACTTGTAACATCCCCACCACTTCCTGAAACCAAACGACGAGGGAAAAAACGGAAGCAGAGAAAGGATGACGACATACCGAGAGAGGACAAAGGAGGCGGTTCGGTGTTGGGGTGATTATTGTGGGCACATTTCTTCTCGCCTGGAAGTCTGCAGTGACGGAACAGGCGATTGCCCCCCGGAAAATCTTGAAACCCCCAGACACAAGCGATTCAACAGCTCGGTGGAGCGAAGCGGCGAGATTACGTCGGGCTTCGACTTGACAGGTCGGGCTTCGACTTGACGGGTCGGCCTAAGATGATGTATCCAGAAGTGGGCTCATCTTCGAATTTGCCAAGAACGGAAAAACCGGACAAGGGTAGAGAGAGAGAGAGAGAGACAACCGCAGTTTCACTTCTCGCGTTGCTGCGCTTAGAATCAGAAGCAATAAACCAGTGAACTTCTAATCGCAGATTTAGGTCAAGCTTTCTCCCCAAAACAAAGATGCGAACATAAAACCTCGGGAAATAAAATCGAACCTGACTCGCAGATTTAGGGCTTCTCGAGTGACTGCTTCGAGCAGGGCGGAGCGATTGCTTCTCGGTCGCGAGTCGGGGGACGGAGAGAGGCGAGCGAAATCGGCCATCGGGAGAGAGCACGATTTAGGAAGAAGTGCGCCGAGAGAATGGAGCCTTGAGATGAGGCCATCGAGTGGAGAGAGAAAGGCCGTCGTCGGGACGGAGCGACGGTCGCGGAGGAATCGCTAGATCGGAAGGAGCGTCGGAGGAGGAAGAGAGAGCAAAGAGGAGAGAGAAGACAGAGGAGAGAGAATGCACTTTCCACTTTTTTAAATGCCCGCGCGTTGGTTTAAATTGGAACGACGTCGGAGAGAAGAGGGAGCCGAGGGAGCCGACGTGGACCTGCCAGCGGACAGGTGTCGACCCGTGAATGGATCAGAGCACGGATGACGTGGTCCTTTGAGGGTACCTAATATTTTCTCCGCCGTTTCCCAACATCCGTAGCCACGTCTCCCTCCAACTGTCACTGATCGGCGCTGCTGAGTCAACGAACGACGACCGCAAGAGGCAGGAACAACCGCAATACGAAGAAGACCGCCGCTCCTCCTCCTTCTCGTCACACGCGACCCTCCAAATCAACGACACTTCACCACTCAGCCGTCGCGCGTTGCACCTGCCAAGTCAACAGTCAACCGCACGAAGAGAAGACCAATCGCTCAAGCGGCAGAAGGAGAGACCGCATTGTAAGAACGGTCAGCCGCTCTCTCTCTCTCTCTCTCTCTCTCTCTCTCTCTCTCTCCCTTCATTTAGCGCACCTACACCCTTAGCCCGTCCTCTCCGTCCTCTGGTGCCGTCGCCACATCTCTCTCTCTCTCTCTTTCTTAGCCGGCGAACGACACCATAGCCGAAACCGGGATTTCTGGGACCTCGCCAAGCCACAATGACACGTGCCTAGGACCTGAGGCAAGTGTATTACTGCCGTTTATACTACGTAGGTTAATTTCCATATGTTGAGGTTGATTTGCTCGAGTTTTAGTCGCCTCAATTGATTTCATGCTTAATTATGTTCATCTATAGTTTTGGGATATACGTGTTGTAAGTAGTGTTAATAATTTAATACATTAAGTATATTAATATGTTGTTGGAATGCTGGATATTGAAGTGTGCATTGACTTGAGCTTAATTGACACAAGTCATGGATGAATTCGAGGGTAAGATGATTTTTAGGTCAAATTACTGTAAATCGAATTTTACTAATTTGGTGCAAGTCTTTATGTACAAATTTGATGGAAACTTGGAAAGTTGTGTGTTATGGCTTGTTTTGCAACATACTTTAATTTCAGATTTTTCGGACTTTGTATGTGCAAAATATATTTCAAAAACTATGTGGATCCGAAATTATTTTTTTAAGCTGCTTTCAAACCTTTGCTCAGTTTCCATTTTCTACAGCATTTTTGATAAACAATTTGGACTAGTGTCCTCATAAAAGTTTAAGACCACATTTTAAACTATAACGTGGAACTTTTCCATTATTCTTGTAGTTCAATATTGATACCTAAATTTTGGCGTCCCGGTCATCCATTTATTACATAAAAAATTATGGATTAATTTTTCAACCCCTAAAAAAGTATAATTAAAATTGCATAGCATATAATGTTAGTTGCACTTATTTATTTGTTTATCACTTTTGCATTTGATCGGCGGTGGATGAGCTTCAATTTTATGAGTTGGCAATTTGATATTTTCAAAAAAGATTCGTATTATCCTTCTAATATTCGGTAAATCCTTCATATATTCACATGATATATACATTAAGCAATATATTTTTCAAAAGATTAGAAGTTTAAGGATGAAATATAAACAAGGAATATTGCATATGAGACATATATTGAGTAGTATATTCTTTGTCTCTTCATGCGTGAGCCGAAAAGGGAAGGACAAAATATTTGCTAAGCTCATGTCCTTTCTCTATAAAAGGGACTCATTACATGACAAAGAGCAGGGGGTCCCCATTGTGCGAGAGTAAATTTGTTCAGAGCCGATTTTAATGTGTGCAGGAAGATAGAGAGAGGAATTTATTGCGTGGAGAGGGAAAGAGAAAAGAAAGGGGGGGAGACCTTCACTTCCCATCCACTTCTTCAAGGGTGCAATAGATATAGAGGCTCCATTTGGCAACCACTTTGCCAAGTATCTTTAAGCCCCTAAAGATCTTTAGGCTAAAGTAGGGGTGTTTGGCAAAAACATTTGAAGCTCCTTTTAGAGAAGGCCAGCCTTGTGAAGGCTGAAAGCCCAAGGCAGGGGAGGACGTGCCTTGGGCTTTCAACTTTTCTAGCATGCCCGCTCGGGGTACTGTTCATATATATATATTTTTTTTTTCGAAATTGTCCTTACAAACATTTTGTTTTTCCGGTTTTTGCCCTTGTGAAGAGCATTGTTCATCTTCTCCGTTGAGGGTGGCCCCAGCGGCAACTGCTCGGGTCAGTGTTCATCTTCTTCGTTGAGGGTGGCCCCGGAGGCAGCTGCTCGGGTCGCGCGATCGTCGGTGGGGTCACGCGATCGTCGGCGACGTCGCGCGACCGCCGACGGGGTTGTGTGACCTCGCCGGCGGGGTTGCGCAACCTCGCCGGCGGGGTGGCGAGACCCAGGCGCGGCCCTGGCCGAGGTCGCATGACCCAGGCGCAGCCCTCGCCAAGGTTGCACTACCTCAGGCGAGGGTTGTGTAGCCTCGGCGACGGCCGTCGTGGTCACGCGACCCGGGCGTGGCCCTCGCCTAGGTCCCCGACCTCGGCAAGGGTTGCATAGCCTCGCGATGGCCAATCGGGTTCTCGGAGGTCCGGGTAGCATCGTGCGACGCGTGCGACCTCGCCGCCCCAGATTCGGGGTCGCCGGAGGTTGCGACGGCGTCGTGCGACCTTGCCGCCCCAGATCCGGGGTCACCGGAGGTCGCGACGGCGTTGCAAGACCTCGTCGGCCCAGATCCGGGGTCGCCGGAGGTCGCCATGGCGTCGTGCGACACCCGCGACTTCGCGGGCCCGGACACTGAGTCGCCGAAGGTCGCCGCCGGGCCGGATGCCGCTGCCCTTGCCGGTTTTCATTTTTTTATTTTTTTATTTTTTTTGATAATTTTTTTTTTTTACAAAAGTCCTTTGTCTCCTAAACACCATTTTGCTCAAAGGTACTTCACAAATAGCTTTTAAATTACAATTTATCAAACACAGTTAGAGGACACGCACCAACAAGAGACATGGTTGACAAGAAAACCAGCTCTTGCCACGTCTCTTGTCATGCATGCGTGTACTCCTTGGTTTTTTTATTCCCGATGAGCGCAGCAAATTCTCGAACCAATCGAAGCCCATCAATTTTTCGAAGATTTCCCGATGTTTGTCTCCACTTTTGTTGCTGCCGCTGACCACCGCTTGGAACCCCCTTTGCTATCGCGACCTCCTTTCGCTGTTGTTACTCCTTCGACGACCAGCAGCCTTGTGACAAGCTACAATTTCTGAAGGATGAGTTGTTCTGATTTGCACCTATGACGCAGCAAGCCGACCTCGACGTCCTTGCTGTCTCCAAGCTTCACTGAGCCAGCTGATTTGCTTCTCGATCCGACAACAAGACAGAGATCCATGCTGCTGCCTTGACGCCGACAAACCTGTTGCACCTCGATGAAGTAGCTGCTCAAACCGAGAGCTCCACCATGACAGTCCCTGTTTTATTGAAAGATTTCTGTTTTTGCAGGTGTATTGAAGAATCATTGGTATCATTGTTCCCCAACAACCACAAGCAGCCACATTATTGTGAGTTGAGACGCTGGTCGAGAACCGTGAACTACCAGCAAAGTAATCCATCATGGTTCACCACGAACCACTGCCACTCGCCATCGCCAATGCCTTGCCACTGTTACCGTTCAAGGAGCCAATTGTGATCTCAATCCGATTGCGCTTAGTCCAAATTTGGAAGCCAATATTCGAATTAGGTAAAAAAATTTGTCTAATTTGATTTCCGAATATTCCATTTCCTTATTTAAAATATCGTTGATGCACATTGAAGTTCATGATATATAGTCATATCCACAATCTCGAGTAGCTTTAAAATTATGGATTATTCTCTAATTTCACAACGTGCATATGATTGACAGTTGTCGCGACCTTTTTTTTTTCGGCGCCCGCAATCGGGTATGGACGCCGCGGAGGCTAATGGCTCGGCTGAATTTAGTTATGCCCGGACTCTCCCAAGTCCACCAATTGACGACTTTAATAGTCTAAGTTTTTAACTTGTAAGTTAAATTTTAAAACAAAGTCGCCACTAATCAATTTGAGGTGGGTTGATTAGAAACCTATGCGAAATATCGAGAGAAATGCTCGCTCCTACGTAACCAGAGAAATTAGGATCGGGGACTTGATTACACTAATTAATCACTAATGCCCTTTCGGTACCTAATCTTGTTTAAACCTTAAGGTTTTTTGGATGTTCGAGGGATTTTCCATGCATTTTTGGGAGGAAAAATATTTTTGAGTATTTTTCTAATTTTTAGGACATAAAAGGGATTTTTTTTTTGGTATTTTTGGAAAAATACAAGTCTTTTTGGCTTTTTCTGATTTTTTTGGCTTTTTCATGAATTTTTGGCTTTTTTTTGGATTTTTGGCATTTTTTGGAAAATATGGAATATTTTTTATATTTTTGATTTTTTGGAAAATAAAATATTTTTTAATATTTTTTATTTCAAATATTATTTAAAAAAAAAAAAAAAAAAAGCCTACCTGGGTCGAGTCCGCGGGTTGGGTCCTACCCGGGCCGGTGACCAGAACGCAGACACGGGCCCGACTTGGATTTTTTTTTGTCTCTTTTTTTTTTTATATTGAAACAGCGTCATGGCCGAGTGTTTGGAGACGCCCGGCCCAACTCGATGACCCCGACCCGACAACCCGCTCCCATGGTGAAACCCTACCCGACCCGGCTCCGGCTTGCGACCTGACTGCCGCCGCCCCCGAAATCGCGGAATCCCTACCCGATTCCCGACCCGGATCCGACCCAACGACCTAGGGTGCGACCCGAAAAATTAGGAACCCTAGGGTTTCTGAATCGCGGCGCCGAGGGGGGAGAGGGCTAAGGTGCAGCAGCGACGGCAGCGAAGGCTAGGCTACAGAGAGGGAAATGGCGATGACGACGATGACGGCGACAGCACTCTACCTGGCAACGGCGCGACGAGGGCGGCGACGGCAGTGATACCCACGCGAACCCCCTTTTCCCTTCAGCTTCTCTCTCTCTCTCTCTCTCTCTCTCTCTCTCTCTACTTCCTCCTTCGGCGAGGCTCGGATTCGCAGCCGCGAGTCCTCGAACCCCCCTGAAGTCTCTCAGTGGGGTGTCCAAAGGTTGCGACTCGATCTGCCTCCCTCTCTGCAGGTTCGCTTGCCGGCGGCCTCCCCCTGATGTCTGGGAGGTCGTTTAAGCTCACGACCCGCCTCCTCTCTCGCTCGCTCTTCGGTCTCCCCCTGAAGTCCCTTAGGGGAAGGTTTCCAAGCTTGTGATGCCCTTCGAAAGAGGTTGTGCCCTCCTATTTATAGACGAGGAGGTCCGGTCGACGGAGGGACTCGGCCGTCGGTCTTTGGCTTGTCGACCGAACTCCCGCGGCCGAACCGGTGTCTCATCTTAGCATTAAAGGCGCGCATTGAAGGCGCATGCGCGTCGTCCTCTCCTTCGGCAGTCTACCTCCGTGCCTCTCTACCGTAGGCTACCCTTGAGCGCATCACCGGCCACCGCGCATGAGATGCAGAGGCGTCTGAGGAAGAAGAAGACAGGAGGAAGAAGAGAGGGGGGCTCGCATGGGAAAGAAAGAAGGGGGCTGCTTCTTTTTCTGTTTTTGTTTTGTTTTTTTTTTTTGCTTTTTTGCTTTTTTGTTATTTGTTTATTATTCCGAAAAAGACAAAATAAATAAAAACTTAATTAATAAAATAAACCTAATTAAAATTGAGGCGTCAACAACAATCCAATTTCATGCTTGAAATATAACTCGCAATCGCACGGAAAAATCGTCAATCCAATCTCAATCCTGAGATATGATTCGCAATTTTGTTAAAAATTGGCCAACTCGATCTCATGCGCGAGATATAATTTGTTAATTTATTTCTAAAACTAAGAGGACACAAATGATATCCTGCCTAATTTGCTGTCATGTTGTTTTTGATACCTTTGCTCAAATTGAGTTTGCTTCCGTATAAAAAAATATCCAAAAAATGTATTTTAGTTGGATAGGATTCTCGCTAGAATAGTTAGATTTGGCGTTTTATTTATTCCGAATTTTTGAAATAAAAATCTCAAAAAAAAAATTACTTTAGGACGTTAGATGTTCTTTTCTTTAATTTAAATTGCATGTGTAATTATTGGGCACATTTAATTTCTAATTTTAATTATAGAAAAGAAACACAATCATGCGCGTGTCACGCAATATTAGTCCATTCATTATACGTCATTAGTAAATTGCATATTTAGGGTAACGCAAGACATGTTAGAATAGTTGCATTGATATTTATCCGTCATTAGATTAGGTCATTTAATAAATATCATGTGATATATAATTTGCATATTATGTTGCATGTTGCATGTCATTTTAGTTAGGCATTTTAGTACATTATTAGATTGCAATGCACGTAGATTAGGTTTTATTTAAACAAATAAAACTAAAAAATTGAGTGACTACGTGTTAATTAGAAATCATACCTAGGATTATTGATGTGAATTCTAAGCTAACATTACAGATGCTTTCATTGCTATTAAATAAGTTCCATAATTTATTTATTGCTTTCTTTGGTGTTAAATTGGTGGATTGTGTACCCGCATGATCACTTTACATATTATTGAATAATAAAACGAATTCAAGCTATCTGATAAAACATTTTTTTATGAAAAGAATGGTATTGAAAAAGGATATTAGAGAAATCTAGTGTAACCAAATCCCAATACCCAAATTCTCTGGTTCGTATGAGTAAAATAATTCTCTCATTGTGTTACTTAGGTGTCTAATTGATCTACTATAAACTGATTAGTGATAACTCCTCAATAAAATTCAAACCCTAGGTGGTTCACCTGAGGTTAGGTTGTGACATTCAATTAGGCATCTTCTTGAACCTATTGCAATTTGTCTTTA
Organism: Eucalyptus leucophloia subsp. euroa; assembly: GCA_017140325.1. Lineage (NCBI taxonomy): Eukaryota > Viridiplantae > Streptophyta > Magnoliopsida > Myrtales > Myrtaceae > Eucalyptus > Eucalyptus leucophloia. Next base: position 20,566,449 of record CM029471.1, read on the forward strand.
TGCTCTGTTTTGATCCGAATTTCATAAAACTTATTGGGACCTATGCAAACTAAACTAGACTTTGAGTTCCTCACGAAAAACGTTCACTGGAGTCTCATCCACATCTTGTTAAAGTTTCCTAATTTTTCAAATTGATTTACTTGGCAAATGCCTTAGATTTCTACAAATGGCTGCACTGCTCTTTTTTCGTCGATTTTGATTGTAACTTGTCTTTGAACTAGTATTACAAACTAAATGTAGTGTCACTTTTCTGGTTTACCAGAGATAGTTGATGGTGGATATTGAACTACTCCTATGTATTTTACTTGGCTGAATTATGGAATTACTGCACCATGAGATAAGTGTGTGATTTAAGGATACTGTAAGTCCTTGGGACAACGATGTCCCGAGTGGTAGTGGGAATGCCTGGAGGGTAATGAATTCCTTCATTTGCCTAAAAGTGTAACACGATTCCCTTAGATGTCCTTGTGATGCCAAATGGATACGAGATGCCCAGGGGTAATAAGGTTCCTTGGAAGATGTTGGCAGCCAATTCATAATAAAGTTAATCAACTGCAAATTTCAAATTTTATTCAAATTTAATTGAGTTACTATTTTCATAGAAAACGTTTTCTCATTTGTTATCCTGATTTTGGGAAAAGTTCTCAGGCAAATTGATATTATAATGATCTTTTGTTTTCCTTGCATGTGCTATTATTGACATATGTAGTATAGATAGGTTAGTAGTTTGCTTACTGAGCTTTGTGCTCACTTGTGGTTAATCATTATTTCTTAGATCAATAGCATTTTGGGAAGACTAGGCCAAGATTTTAGACGTACGGTGAGTGGAAGATAGATGACATAGTACATACATAATATCCAGATTAAGATAATACAACTGCTGAAGCTTTTGGGTGTAGTACAAAATAGTGGTACCTTTTGTTCGTCACCCAGTCTACCCCGACCCGTCACCTAATATACTTATATATATAAGTAAAAGATGAAATGAGATTGTCAGGTTTGCATTTGCGCATGCATTCCTTTAAATTTTTATATGTCATAACTGTTCTTTAATCATACACATTTCTGCATGCTTCAAAAGGTGAAAATACTTTAGTAAATACGTTAGTCATGACGTAGTAGGGCATTACACGACAAGACACTAAGAAGCCTATTTTTGATAAATAATTCGCGAGTATTTATTTTGGGAATTACCTTTCTGAAAGAGATCGTATTTTACAATTCTATAGTTATATATATTAAAGTCAAATAATTTCTAAACTAAGCTTTTGGGTTGCCAAGTCAAGCCCACATTCCCAAAAGGCCGTCCGACACGAGAAACGAGAGTCGTCCAGGTTGGCGAAATCTGTACGAATCCAGGCCCACATTCTAGTATTAGCAAATTTAGATTTGAGATCCACGGTCATTCACTTTCAGAGCATTAATATATGTGCCATGCCATATTTGTCCTATGCGATCTGAACTTTCCATAAAAATGGCGCACTGCTTCCGATAAATTGGAAACGCGAGGGGGAGAGGGGGAGAGAAGGAGGGGAGAGAGAGAGATGGCGGTGGAGAGGAAGGAGTGGACATTGGAGGAGTACGTCCATGGAGGCGTGCCGACATCCAGGCACCTGCAGCTCCGCACCTCGACCATGGGAGTTTCCAAAGACGACGTACCGGATGGCCACGTCCTCCTCCGCCTCCACTGGCTCTCTGTCGACCCGTACCTCCGAGCCCGGCTGGGCAGCCAAAGAGACGGTCTCTACTTCCCTCCGTTCGAGCTCCATAAGGTCATATCAGATCCTCTCTCTCTCTCTCTCTCTCTCTCTCTCTCTCTCTCTCTCTCTCTCTCTCTCTCTCTCTCTCTTCCCCCATATTGGTGCTTCTGTCTGAAATCTAGGGCATGACATGCGACATGTAGGCGAGTACCGAATCCTTTACGAGGACACAGAACGGTTTTCGGTGTAGTTTAGGTAGCGCATGAGAACGTTTCTGTTTTTCATGATTTCTGTTCTTTTTTTGTTAGGGAACAAAAATAAACTTGTTTAATAAAACTTGTTTAATAAAATATTTGTTTTTCCGAGAACAGGGAAGTTGCTTCTTGTTTCGGGAACAATTTCTAGAAAGTAAGCTGATTTTCTTTTTAATTTTATTTTCTTGCCATGACCACCGTCAACCGCCGGAGCCACCCGGTCGTCGCGCCGTTTTCGATTGCCCATCGCCGCCGGATCGCCGTGCCGCCGCAGACAGTGGAGCAAAAATAAAAAAATGAATAAAAAAAAATTATTGCGTTGCCAAACGCATTTCTATTCTTTTTCTATTCCAGAAGTAGAAATTTTGTGTCGTTACCAAACGGGTTATTTTACTCAGAAATGGTTCTCCGGAGCAGAAATAGAAAAGAACTATTTCTGAAAAAAAAAAAAAAACTCTTCCCGGGAACAAAAGCGTTATCATGCGCAGCCTTAGGCTCAGATTTTTCTCTTCTTTACGTTGACCCTTTTGAGGGTTTGACTTTGTTTTTGTGTAGCCTGTGACGACATTTGGAATAGGAGAGGTGTTGGAGACAAAGCACACGAGCTTCAATGCTGGGGAGATGGTGCTGAACACGATCGCACCAGTTTCGGAGTACTGCACTGTGCCTGCTGATGCTCTTAGGAAGATCGAACTCGGACCTGATTCCGGAGTCTCTGCTCTGGACTATCTTAGCGCTCTTGGTAAGAATTGAAACTGCATTTTACTTTCGAGGATATGAGGTGTGAGATTGTTGAGAATATGTCATGCCATATTTGTCTGGGCTTAGGAGTAGAAAGAAACGAACATCTGAATGCATATTGCCTATGCAGACTTTTTTTTTACCAATATCTTCGGATTTATTCAATCTCAATCAAAGATTTTTCTTATCTTCGAGCAGGAGTGACACGGCATTGCTCGTTCTTACGTCCTTTTATCGTGTGTTTGTCTAAGCAAGCCCTTGTCTGGAATAAGTGTAGGAATCCCAGGATTTGCAGCGTGGATAGGAATAACGGTGATTGGAAACCCGAAGCCGGGAGAGAACGTGTTCATCTCCGCCGCAGCTGGAGGAGTCGGCATTGTGGCTGGGCAGTTAGCCAAGTTGAAAGGCTGCAGAGTGGTCGGCAGTGTCGGTTCTGATGCAAAGGTAAGTGAAATGATATAGGTTGCACTAATTTCGTTCACGCCTACTAAAATTGCATGTACTTGCTCTAATTTCATGCTTCAGCTCTTGGGTAGATATGTATATGTGATGTCATATGCAGGTGAAGTTCCTGAAAGAGGAGATAGGATACGACGACGCATTCAACTACAATATCGAGACTGACTATGATGCTGCCTTAAGCAAGTAAGCTAACACGGTGATTCTAATCTATCTGAGGCACATGTGATTGACATAAACTAGTTGTATTTCTGTTGTTCGTCTACTAATATCAATCGTCTAGGTACTTCCCTGATGGTATCGACATCTACTTCGACAACGTTGGAGGTCAAATGCTTGAGGCCGTCGTTAACCACCTGAACGCCCACGCGCGCATCCCTCTCTGCGGAATGATCTCCCAATACAACCAGGTAAAGAGAAAAACTGCATCGAAAGGTCTCGTGCCAGTGAAATTTGCTACTTTCGGTCTCCAAGAAGTCGGTTATGGTTATTACTCAAGAAACGAGAAAACATCGTCGTTGTTTTTCATTGATGCAATTAGGTTTGGACGGAGAGATTTGGGGTGCGCAATCTCTTGAATTTGGTAGGGAAGGAGGCGCGGATGGAGGGGTTCATGCTGGATTGGAACCGGTTCGAAGAGTTTGTGCAGGAAATGACGGGATACATCAAGCAGAGGAAGATTGTTTCGAAGCATAAGATCTACCGTGGCACGGAGAGCTTCTTAGAGAGCATTCAATCTATGTTCACAAGCTCCAACGCCGGAAAGGTCATTATTCAAGTGAACGACGAAGCGAAAGCTTAACAATTTCTTAGTACTTAACAAATAAAGAAATTCGATATAAATTTATATTTTCATATTTACAAGCCCTATGATTCTTTTCCTGAATTATTCGATTTTAGTATGGTCAGAAATTCGATTTTTATGGCTGGCTGGAGTTCTCTTCTGCAATTGACCATCTGTTACCGGACTTTTGTTCTGATAGTCCCAAGCTCTTAATGGTAAGGAAAACAAAGCAAACACCATTATTTTATCGTTCCGCAACGTTGACCACCATATTGCAAAATCCTTCGATTTTGTCTATTGCTGAAGATTTGTTATGAGAGGCCCCAAAACTAGACGGGGACTTAGTCCAGCCTCAATCCATACAAATAGGGTGGACTAATCTCAGCCTCCCGTGATATCCTCAACCTTGTCATTAAACTTTCAGACAGCTTGCTAATATTGTTGGTCTTGAAGTAGCAAATCCTAACTTGTACAGCCAATGCCGCAAATATTGCGCCTACCATCGGGCATACACAAATAGAAATAGAGCCAAATCTGTTCTTTTTGTAAGCCGTCCATTCTTTTTTGAAATGATTCAGCTGTGCAATGATGTATTTCCTCTGCATTTCCTCTTGCACTCTCTTCTCAACTAGAAAACAATGTACTGGATCAAGCAATCACTCACAAGCAAACGATGGAACTTTGGTGACCATTCCTTTGATATTTCATTCTGCATTAGTGACTCTCATTCACAAGTTAAATACAATCTAGAGCTTCTCTCTAGGTTCCATGTGAGTGTGAGCGAGTAAGGTTGACTTGGAAGAAATCACTAAGGCGGCACGGCTAAGGAAACGCTAAATCGATCAACCTGTAACACATACATACCTTGTACATGGCATACTTGAATTTAGGCTTGATTGCTCTTTTCAATAGAGGGCCGAGACTCTGCACCTATTTAAATATGAAGCCTTAAAATCTAGCAAACTTGAAACATCGACAATGTTGACAAATATAGCGCAAAATTTCTCAATCTTTTAGTTAAAAAAGATATAATTTTTAAGAATGATATAGTTCCCACATATTAGTTTTAGTAACCGAGTTGATTGAAGACTTAGAATTTCCAGAAATTTTAGGAAATCTAATGGTAATATAATTTTATGAAATTATCCATAAGTTTATAGAAAAAGAATGCTAGTGTAAAGACTTGGCTCAAGAACCTATTATGAGGTATTGGCAGCAGGTAGATCTCGATGTCTTGATCACTTAAGCCCGAGACAATCTCCTCATTTTGTAACGTTTTTCAGTTGCAGAGCTTATATAAAAACACAAGTTGGACGGTGTCATGCTTGCTTTCAATACAATCTAAGCCGACACGCGACACATGACACACTGGACGATATGTCATTTCTCAAAAATAGAAAATTCCGACACATTGAGGCATATTATATATTAAATAAATATTTTTATTTTTAATTAATTTGATTAAAATTCACAAATAAATAAATAATAATAAAAAGAGCTCACAATGAATTCACACTAATAATATCAATAAATCTATTCATAGGAAATTTAAAAGACATATTTATAATTAATGCCTACTCATATTTGGGAACATGTTTTTAACTTTAACAAAAATTATAGATAAAATTAATGACTAACAAAAGATTATAATCAACTTATTTAAATAAATCTATAATATTTTATAATAATCAAATTTTACCATTTTTTAATATTCAATATTTTTATTTTTCCAAATCATTTTTTAGCTTATTTATTTATTTTTTAACAAAAATAACTTTATTGTCCAAAAATTGTTTCCCTCCCTCATTTTTCCCCCTCAAAAGCCTCCCAAAAATTATTTTATACTCCTTTTTCCCTCAAAACCCTCATCCCCAAAAATCAATTCCCTCCCTCATTTCTCTCTCCCGTCCCACACGCCACCCCAAAATCAATTCCCTCCCTCATTTCTCTCTCCCCGTCCCCCACGCCACCCCAAAATCCCCCTCGGTTTCTTTCCCACATGCCATCCCAAAATCAATTCCTTTCCTCATTTCTCTCTCCCCGTCCCCCACGCCACCCCAAAATCCCCCTCGGTTTCTTTCTTCCCCTGCTCTCTCTCTCTCTCTCTCTCTCTCTCTGGTTTCTTGGACTTGAGTTGGACTTGAGCAGGTCCTTAAACTGCTCCTGTTATCGAAGTCAACCCCAACAAATCCCCTGACCTTAGATTCCTGTGAAGCCCTTCTCCTAACATCTAAGCTCGGTTCAAGAAAATCATAGGCAACTGGTCCGATCCACTCTCTCACGCCACCCCCATCCACCCCCAACCTCTTCACCTCCGGTTTCTTTCCTACGTCCCCCACCACCTTCACTCTTTGCGAAAACCCTAACTGCAACCTCATCATCCTTCTCATTGCACGATCCTCTCAGCTCTCTCTCGCTTGCCTCATCGCAGTCGCTTGCCACCTCGCCTTTAGTCCTTCGTCCTTCGCAGCTACAGCCTTGCCACCAACCCTCCATCGCAGCGTCATAGTCGCAGCCCTCTAGATTGCCTCGGTCTATGCTCTTCCTCTGGCCCTCCCTCACCGTCGCGGCTTTGCCTCCACCCTCCATCGTCTTCTTTAACGATCCTCTATCTTAGACACGCGTGTCGGAACACGTCGAGAAAAGTTGATCAGGTGTTGGATTTCAGAAAATCCGACATGTATTGATTGCTTGTCGAGCACGACATGAAAGCTCCGGTGACATGTCCATGCTTCATAGGGTGTAATAACTACTGTTTTACACATTTCGCTGGTGAATTTGGGCCGGGTTTGGGCTTTATTTGATTTTGCTAGATAATCTCAATATTGTCGGATGTGACTTCACGCACTTTCATTCTTTGCCTTGGTTTTCAATCATTTGTTTCCACTCTCATGTTCAATTGACGCGATTTTGCATTTATGAAAAGCTTATTTTGCGAACTTTCAAAATAGGTCTGTGTTGGAGAAAATTTAATTGACGCAATCATTTTGAGAAATAGATCTAAAGAATGTACTTAGCTTTTTCCCTTCTCTTATCACAGCAAAATTTCTAAGGGTTTGTTCCACGCTTCTTTATTTTAAAATGAAATAGTCCAAGTGGAGAGTAAGAAGGAAAAACACACGGCACAATTGATTCTATTGAAAGTAGAATCAATTGTGTACAGAACAAGCTTATTGAAGTGCAAAAGAAGGCTAATGACATGTTGAGCGTGTACGGCACTCATCTAGGATTGAATGATTTGGGTGACTTGTTGCTTCAAGTGCACAACCCCTGCGAACGGTTTGCTTGGCTTTGCATTGGAATGGCGGTCATATTTGTGGTTGTATTGGGGATGCAAGTTAAGATTTCATATCTAAAGATAAGAATTACTAATGGGGTGGCAAAGAGCTTAGTTAGAAGACCAGGTTGCTTACCTGCGGAAGCTACAAGATTGGGCAGTAGATGAAAGAAGTAAAAAATCTTTTCGCTGAAACGACTACTAGCATTATTTTGCAGCAAAAAAGTACGTGTCTGAAATTACACTCGCATACTCAGCCTTCTCTTTCCCCCACTTCTTCGTCCCTCTTGTCCCTGTGCCTGTGCCTATAGACCATCACGCTGCGACAACTTCGCTCAAAGCTCGAACTGAGCTTCATTTTCTCACTCTTAAAATTTCATTTGGCCTCATTTTCTCATTGCTCAGATATGCTTTGCTTGTCTTCACTCGTGTTCATGTGCTCTAGATTTGTGTGAACTTAGGATTTTCTTGAAGAATTTGCCTGCGCGGCCGTTAAAAGCTAGAGGGTCTCAGTAGTCTACAGGTTTTTTTGAATAATTAACAGGTCAATAGGAAATTGTACATAATTTTTCCATCTACTGTTTGATTGAGTCAATTCCTTTCATTTACCGTCTCGATCGGCGATTTTGGCGAGCTAAACCGGATCCTTACTTTCATTCTCTTCCCAGTGAAAATTTCAATCATAACCACTCAACTGCATTGGTTTTGTGTCTGTTGTCCTGGGATTCTCAATGAAACAATTAGTGGAGACTGTTGTTGGTTAATTTATCTGTTCAGTTTGCAGCAATTTTCTTGGTTTTGATATAGCTAGTACGAGTACCTAGAGGGGGGTGAATAGGTATATAAAAATTTTCTTGAAGATTGCACAATACTTAGACAGTTGAAGGATTTGCAATAATTAAAAATCAATCGTAAGACTGAGTAAAGGAAAGAGAGAATTGAACACGCGGTTTATAGTGGTTCGGCTTGATTCAAGCCTACGTCCACTCTTCTGCACTGACAGCTAATTGGCTGGATTCCACTATGAACAAAGAGATGTTACAGTATTGATCTTCCTTGATTTCTAGGTGTAGATGATCTACCACACTCGCTCAAGGTGTCACCAAGTATAAACACTCTCTGTGTATACAATTTCGCTCGAACTGTATCGACTAACAATCAAGGTTCTTCAGACTCTGGAATTTTTTTATTGATCACATTCTTAAAACAACTAGAACATCTTCCTTTTATACCCCTTTATGCCATCATAGCCGTTGGCACTTACCAAAGGAATTCCTCCAATCTACCCGTTGGACGGAATCAATTAAGAAGATCATTCGAGCTATTTAAGGAACCTGATGATAGCCCATCAATCCTGTTCGCCCATACAATCAGGATCTTGGTTTCCAAGAATAGAACATTCCAAGAATATTTCGTCGACCATTGGATCTTCAATCGATCTAGATAACAATAAAAGAATCCGAAATATTTATCCAACCAAGGGATATTTTCCAGAGGATAGGATCGAATCCTCAACCATATACTTCGGCTTTGGATTTCCTTCGTCACTTTGGATTAGAAAGGCGTCGGTGAGAATAGTCTTGAGTCTTGAGTCTGCGGTGAATACAAAGTCTTCAGACTTTAAACTGTCGGTATCCAGACTAGACTGATAGAAATATTTTGTCAGCTTCAAAATATTCTGGAAAGATTTCTCCAACAGGTTTCAGGAAGCAAGCAGCGATTGTGAGGGGATGCGGATCAGGTATATTGAGAGATCGAAACAGTATGAGCGGAGGGAGCGATATATGATTCGAGATCGGCCGAGGAAGGTCAGACATGTAAAAAGGTACTTGTTAGAGATATTTATCTTAGGATGTTAGAGATATTTATTTTCCTATTGATTACAATTGATTTCATATTGATTATAATTGATTTGATTATGATATTGTAATATTTTATTACTTTAGATAGTTGTCTAGACTAGCCTATAAATAGGCTCTTGTATCATCAGTATTACACACACTGAAATATAAAGAAATTCATTCTTCCACTTTATTCTATCATGGTATCAGAGCGAGGTTTTGTCTGAGAGAGTGGTCGCCATTGTCGTAGCATCTTGATCTACCATGGAGAGAAGCCACGCGTCAGCCGTGCTACAGGACTACTGACGACCACCGATGCCGTCAAGCGCAAGTGGAAATTTCAAAAACAATTTGTAGAATTTTTAATCGAAAACCACATATACAGGTTCTACATTCCCATACGAGTCCACAACAGCAACGAACGTCGCTGGAAAGTATTCCATGCGCCCTCACGCGCCGTCCAAAGCCTCTACGCGTGAGATCCATGTGCCACGACGCCGGGGAGTCAGCCACGTGCCCTCACGCGCCGGTCAACCCTTTGCGTGCGTATCAGTGACGTCAGCCCACGTCATCTCGTCGTCGATTGTCATTGACCGGCATTGACCCGACCGGTTCACAGCGTTTTCCGACCGGTTTAGCTATTTTACAACCGGTTCTTGGAGTTTTTCGACCGGTTCGGCCATTTCTCGACCAGTTAGCTCCTTTATCTGTCCGGTTCGTGTAGTTTTCGAGCGATTTTAAGGTGTTTTCAACCGGTTCAACCAGATTCCGATCGGTTTAGTCAGATTCCGACCGGTTTGCAGTGTTTTTTAGCCGGTTCGGCCAATTTCCGATTGGTTCTTGGCATTTCTAGATCGGTTCTTGAGGTATTTCATCGTTCTAAGTCTATTTTTGGCCTTATTTTCTTCATATCAACTCTACAAATATCAGTTTTTCTCAAATTCATCAAAGAATCGATTGAGTTTACTAGTATATCGCCTATCATGGACAAGTTAGAAGTCTCAATGCCAATTCAGACCATCCTAAATGGATCAAATTATATTTTATGGGCTCAAGAAATGTCCATTTTTCTAAGGGGACGTAAGCTTTGGCGTTATGTCACTGGAAGTCTTCACGAGTCTTGTCAGGCCGTCGAAGAAGATGACGATACATTTGCTGGACGATTGGAGGAGTGGGAGAGCAAGAATCACCAGATACTCACGTGGTTTCGAAATACTTCGATTCCATCCATCAAACTTCAGTTTGGTCGTCTAAATACAGCAAAGGAAGCTTGGGATCTTCTTGCTGGTCGTTATTCCACATCAGACATTGCTCATCAATATCAACTGTTAAGGAACTTACATCGCATGCGTCAAGAGACAGGTTAGTATATTAATGACTTTCTTTCTTCAATGCATGCTATATGGGACCAGCTAGCTTTATCAGAACCAACATGGGATTCGACTATTGATGCTCGTAAGTTTGCTGAATATCGTGATTGTATGCGGGTTATGCAATTTCTGATGGCTCTAAATGATGAGTATGAACCTGTGCAAGCCTCACTTTTGCATAGGGATCCTTTACCTCATCTTGAGATGGTTGTTTCAGAGTTATTAACGGAGGAAACTCGACTTGCGACTTTAAAGGCACAGCGTGCTACTCCACTGGTTTCCACTCCTATAGATGCAGTGCTTGCTACTTCTGGCTTGTACGCACTGTCGTCGACCTGGTCATCGTGCATCAAATTGTTATCAATTACAATCCAAGCAACCTACGGGAACAAATAACCAATCCCGTTTTCGAGGTGCAGCTACACGCCGCCCATCCACTGCTGCTTCTGTCATAGAGGATTCTTCTACCTGCTCATCTGTCATGCTATCTTTAGATGATCTTCGATCCACAGTTCGTTCCATTCTTCAAGAAACTGGTACCTCTAGTTCTTCTACTCTATCAGTCACTCCAATTACTCATGATTCATGGTTCTTTGATTTTGCGTGTTGTAATCACACGACTTCTCATTCCAATTTATTCAAGTCAAAATCATATAACTCACAAGCACCTATTATTCACACTGCTGATAACTCTCAGATGATAGTTAGTCATACAGGGAACGTTTCAACGCCCACATTGTCCTTACCTGATACTTTTATGGTTCCCAACCTCTCTTTAAACTTGATATCTGTGGATCAGCTATGTGAGCTTGGTTTTGATATTCATTTCTCTTCGAATGGTTGTCGTGTGCAGGATCCACGGACGGGACAGACAATTGGGACAGGCCGTAAAGTGGGAGCTTGTTTCCTTAAAGCTTCCCAACTCCTTCACTGGTTGTGCTACCACAGTTTCATCTGAAACTTGACATTCTCGTTTAGGTCATCTTTCTTTTTCTCGTCTAAGTCATTTGCTTTCAAGGGGTCATCTAGGTTCTGTTGACAATAAAACCTTTGATTGTCTATCTTGTAAGTTAGGAAAACGTCATGCTTTACCGTTCAATATTAGTGAATCTGTGTCTTATGCTCCCTTTGATATAATTCATTCGGATATTTGGGGACCATCTCCTACTCCCACTATGGGAGGCTCTCGTTATTTTGTGATTTTTGTTGATGACTATTCGCATTATACATGGCTTTACCTCATGAAAAATCGATCTGAACTTACCCATATCTATGGCAATTTTGTTGCCATGATCAAAACACAATTTTCTCGAGATATCAAGGTTTTTCGTATTGATAATGCCATGGAATATAATGATAGAGAGTTTCTTAAAATTCTTTCTCAGAACGGTACTATTATTCATCGTTCTTGTCCAGGAACTTCCCAACAAAATGGTTGAGCAGAGCGTAAACACGGGCATATCTTAGATATTGTACGCACTCTTCTAATCTCAGCATTTTGTCCAGAACAATTTTGGGGGGAGACCTATCATACTACTGTCTACACTATTAATCGTATTCCGTCACCTATTATAGGTAACACTTCTCCATATGAGCGCTTGTATGACAGTATCCCTAATTATAGTCTACTTCGAGTTTTTGGTAGTGCATGTTTTGTGCATCTTCTTCAAAATGAACACACGAAGTTAGAACCTCGTGCTCATCTATGTTGTTTCCTTGGCTATGGCATTGAGCATAAAGGATATAGATGTTGGGACCCCATATCCAATCGACTTCGTGTGTCTCGCCATGTTACTTTCTGGGAACATAAAATGTTCTCATCTTTACATTCTTTTGCATCTTCTCCCACTATTCCAAATGTTCGTTTCTTCACAAATCCTTCTGTTGAACTGTTCCTTGAAGATGCCACTCCTACATCTTTCTCTGTCGAATTGTCCTCTCCAAATCTTGATGCAGGTATCTCTAGAAATCCCACTTTAGCAGCTCCCGATATGTCTGTGCCATCCATGGATCCAACTTTGGAAGTTCCTTCTTTTGTTCGTCGCTCCACCCGTGTAAGTCAACCTTCTGTTCGGCTTCGTGATTTTCATTGTTACTCCACAATTGCCTCTTTTCACGAGCCTCGCACATATAGAGAAGCTCGTACTAATCGTCTTTGGCAACAAGCAATGGCGGATGAGTTGCAAGCATTAGAACACTCTCATACTTGGGATTTGGTTGATTTGCCTCCTAACAAGTCGACTATAGGCTGTAAATGGGTGTACAAAATCAAAACTAAGGCAGATGGTACAGTGGAATGCTATAAAGCTCGACTAGTAGCAAAAGGCTTTACCCAGTAGTATGGCATTGATTATGATGAGACGTTTGCTCCAGTTGCACGTCTTACTTCTATTCGTAGCCTTCTTGCTGTTGCTGCTATTAAGCGATGGCCTCCATTTCAAATGGATGTCAAAAATGCATTCCTTAATGGAGATCTCACTGAAGAAGTATATATGGAGCCACCTCTTGGATATACTCATACTCTTGGTAAAGTGTGTCTTCTACGTTGAGCATTATATGGACTAAAACGGGCTCCTTGTGCATGGTATTCCAATTTTAGTTCTACTATGGAACGCCTTGGATTTGTATACAGTCCCTATGATAACACTTTATTTGTTCAACGCACATCTCGTGGGAGTATTCTGCTACTATTATATGTGGATGACATGGTTATTACTAGCGATGATCACGAAGGCATTACAAAACTACAGCTATATTTGAGTCAACAGTTTGAAATGAAAGATCTTGGACGGCTCATTTATTTTTTAGGATTGGAGGCTGCTTCTGATTCCTCTGGCTATTATCTTTCTCAAGCAAAATATGCCACTGATCTTCTTTCTCGAGCTGGACTTACTGATAACAAGACTGCTACTACTCCCATTGAAGATAATGCCAAATTTGATGAAAAAGATGGGACTCCTCTTCCAAACCCTACACTTTATCGACAGTTAGTTGGCAATCTGGTTTATTTCACTGTTACCCGCCCTGACATCGCTTATGCTATTCACATTGTGAGTCAATTCATGACTGCGCCGTGGACGACTCATTTTGTTGCTGTTCTTCGGATTCTTCGCTATATTAAGGGTACCTTATTTCATGGTCTTCACTTTTCTGCTAACTCATCCTTGGAGTTAACAGCTTATTCTAATGCTGATGGGGCTGGTGATCCCCTTGATCGTCACTCTACTACAGGCTATTGCTTTTTCTTAGGGAAGTCCCTTATTTCCTGGCGAAGTAAGAAACATACTACTATTGCTCGATCGAGTACGGAAGCGGAATACCGTGCCCTTGCCGATACAACTTCGGAATTATTATGGTTATGGTGGTTACTAGAAGACATGGGAGTTTGTCATAACGGTGGAACAGTCATTCATTGTGATAACCAAAGTGCCATTCAAATAGTTCATAATGATGTCTTTCATGAGCATACCAAACATATTGAAATAGATTGTCATTTCATATGCTCTCATGTGCTTTGTGGCGATGTTCGTCTTGTTCCCATCTCTTCAATTGATCAGACGGCTAATGTTTTCACGAAGGCGCATCCATCTGGGCGTTTTAAAGATCTTTTTCTCCAAACTCCAGTTGACCTCTTCTATCTCACCTTGAGTTTGAGGGGGGATGTTAGAGATATTATTTTCCTAATTGATTATAATTGATTTCATATCGATTATAATTGATTTGATTATGATATTGTAATATTTTATTACTTTAGATAGTTGCCTAGACTAGTCTATAAATAGGCTCTTGTATCATCAATATTACACACACTGAAATATATATAAATTCATTCTTCCACTTTATTCTATCAGTACTAATCGTGTGCGGCATTTTGTTTTGTAGAAAAAGCAGGAAATTATAGCTTGTTTATATAGTTTGTAACTCCAGGCATTACATAAAATCCAACTTGATCTCCCAAAAGCTGTTGATTTAAACCTAAAGAAGAACACTGAGAAGGTGAAGCATCTTGAAAAAGGATGCTATGTCATCGAGGACCTCGACCAGGGTCGAAAAAAAAGTTCATGTTGTTTGATCTAGGACCACACCATGCATCAAACCAAATTCAAGACATAATTATTTCTTTTGGAATTTGGAGGTCGTATTCATGTTTAAACTAGTGCAAAGGCACGGCCTCCATTGTTTACTGTAGTCGAAGGGAAAGCCATGGAGGACAAAATTCAGTCTATTGAAGACAAAAATAAGCTCCATTATTCAGTTCTTGAGCACCAATTTTCTCAAGGTTTTTTTCTATGATATGTGACTAATGATGAACTTCTTTGTATTAGTATACTAATCAATTTACTAAATGGGAGTGTCAAAATCTTGCCTATAAAGTTCCATTGTGTAGAGAATTTTTCTATGATATGTGATTACTAATGAACTTTGTATTAGTCTACTAATTAGTTTACTAAATGGGAGTGTCAAAATCTTGACTATAAAATTCCATTTTTTTGGAGAGAAATGCTCCAAAAGAGAATGCATTCTATTGCTTAAAAGTTGGATGATACCAATGAGGAGAGGTCTTTTCTATTTATACAAAAGTCTCTCTAATGACAATTCTCACATCTCATCTCATGGTGGAGATCTATTTACGTGCTAATCTCACTTACTAATCTAACGGTATAGACTCACTCCCACCTTACAATCTTACAATAGAGAGATTTAGTAATCGATCAACCAATCCGATGATGGAGATACATCTTGGTGGATATCAATCGGCATCTCACGATCCAATCGTAGAGTTTAAGTCTACCCATCGATCCAATGGTCCTTGTCTCCTTGGATTGATGACTGGCAATATATCCGAGACATTCTCCCCCACCCCAAGTTATTTATGTGCGCACGGTCGGGCAGTTTTTATCCATTTAGTGTAGAAAATATCCAACAAATATATATTTTACAATTGGATACATAAAATGTGGCCTGAAAGTTTTAAGAGAAAATGTTAGCTGAACACCCTATCAATTTCATTCAGTAATTGGGCAACGAATGGAAAAGACTGCATATTGGGCCTATGTGGGCAAGCTTGGGCCCAAGAAAGAAAATCCTTTCATTCTTTTACCTTAGATAATTAAGGGGAAAATCTCAAATAAGGACCTAAAGTGAGCCTATTTTCTCAAATAAGGACCCAAAATAGTCGTTGTCCCAAATAAGGATCTGAAGTGGCTAATAAGTCTCAAATAAGGACCTGAACCCCACCAACCGGTGAGCGTGTAATATTTCCGGTGGCCGGAGTATGGGCAATTTTGTCCACAAAAAATATTGATAGAATTTGACAAACCCTAAAAACAAACCCCCCAAACTCTTCACGTCTTTTGACCTAAAAAACCTCTTCACGTTCTCCTTTCTTCTTCTCTTCATCTTCTCCGTTCTTTGTCCTCTTTTGCTTGGAGCACTGAAATTTTCTGTTAATGGCGAATTGAAACACAAAACGAAATCCCTACCTTCGTTTCTTTACATCTTCTTCTTTTGTTTTCTGTCTTCGTTTCTTTCCAACGAAGAAAAAAAAATCTAGAGTAAAGCCACCTTTTTGTTATTGAGACACTCGTGTGTAACACAAGGATCTCGATTCTTCATTATCCTTTCCTAGGTTTGCCATACACTTTGATTCACACTCCGTTTCGTTCAAATTGGTGCAATCGATCCTTCGTTCGTTCAAAGTGGTTGTAACTTGTCGAAGCAACATGTCGACAAGGCGCGGGCATGTGGTGGAATATCACACAGATGGCAGCGAGGATGGTGATGGTAGGACGAATTCTTTTGTTTTACGGTGTTCTTTTTGCTTGTTTTGTTGGATTTCTGAGTTTATGTCTCTTTTGTCGACAAAATGCATATGAGTTGTGTCCACGATGGATTTCTAATTAGATATTACTGCTGTTGGGGTCCTACATGTTGCGATGGTGGTCCCTGTTTTGCGATTTTTTTATACTCTTTTTTTGTCTTTTTCTGGTTTATATTTTGTCGTTGATGGTTGGAACTCACGGCCTGTCATGGAATTTAAACACCCACATAGATTCTCATAGGGAAAGTAGATAGACATTTAAAAAAAAAAAAGCTATAATTACTCTGATATGGGTACTCTGATAAAAAGTATTTAGAGGACGAAATTTGGTGGAAACACGTTGAGACAAAATCAATTTGAGTCTATGTGCGCATGAGTTTACAGTCAGAGCATGTGGGCATCTTGTTTCCAATAATTTTTGTGCACACTACTTATTAGGAACTGGAGGTGTCTTGTTTTCTGCATTTTTTGTGCACTGGATGTAACTTCTAAAGCAGCAATTTGTTAGATTACTTGTTAGAAGTTCCTTCTTCTCAAGTTATTAATATGAAGACTATTTAATCTTTGTGTCAAGATGCATCGTAGATCCTGCTAGTTATCATTCCACAATTACTTAGTAAATTTGCAATTAAGTCTTCTTTATAGGATTGTGTTTTCAGCCTTGTTTGTTGAACGAGAAAGAGAGAATTCAGACAAAAGTTGAGTCGACTAAACTTAGTAGTTGTTTCCATAATTTTCAAGCCGATAACATATGAGCCTAAGAAATGCTTTGAATGGGATCAGTTTTCTTTTCCTTATGGTATATATCTCTAAGTTTGGTCCTCGGGTCACCATGGTTAGCTCGCCTAGGGAGAAATTTATGGCAACATCGAAAACATTTTAACTCCATAATGCACAATATTTTGACAAACAATATCCAATAAAAGAGTGGTATATAGTCACTAGTGTGCCTAGTTTTCTTTCATTAATCAAAGCATGGTACAATTTTATTGCAATTGTTTACTATTTTTGTTTTGTTTTTTCCTGGTGTACGTTTTGCAAGAAAATATATTGACTTTATTTTTGCTTCATTTTGCACCAGTTGAGGGATGTGAAGAACTAAATTATTCAATATATGATGGTGGGTATGATGGCGTTGCTAGAGAAGATGGGTTCGCCTTTGTTGATCTTGACGAGTTATACATGAGAAATGTAAGTTGTGCTAACAGTGATGGTTCAATGGAGAGGAATATGGAGGTTGGAGACATCAGTCAGTATGTAGATGTGTTAGCTGAGAATTTAGATTTCTTGAATATGAATGGCAAAAATGAGTATACACATCCCGAGTTTAATGCTGAGGTTGATATGGAAAATCCTGTCTTCAAGTTAGGAATGTGCTTTAGCAATGCTGAGGAGTTTAGAAAGGCCGTTAGGAACCATGCCATAAAAAATGGGAGAAAGGTGAGGTTTGTTAAGAATACACCTAATAAATTGAGGGCAGTGTGTTCTGATGGTTGTGATTGGGTTATATATGCTTCCAAAGTGCAAAGGGAGCATACTTTACAAGTCAAAACCTTTAACTCCATACATACATGTAATAGAGCTCTACATGTTCCTCAAATAAGCACTAAATGGTTAGCAAACAAGTACGTGATAGGTTGAGAAACAATCCTACATGGCCAGGTGCTTCAATGAAAAAAACAATGGAGTCTCGAGAATGTTTTAAAGTTGTCGAGGACAATGGTTTATAGAGCGAGGGCAACGGCAATGAGTATGATTCTGGGAATGAGGAAGAGCAATTTCAGATGCTTAGGAGCTATTGTCAAGCACTTCTTGATGCCAACCCGGGATCCACGTGTATAATCAAAACCGAGCAATATCAAGACCAATACAAGTTTAAGGTAGTCTATATTTGTCTGGATGCATTAAGGAGAGGCTTTGTAGAAGGATGTAGGTGCTTTGTGGGTTTTGATGGTTGCCATTTATTATCAGGCTACAAGGGTATACTTCAAGCAGCGGTGGGCATAGATGGCAACAATCAAATGTATCCCTTTGCATGGGCAGTTGTCGGACAAGAAACATATAAGACATGGCATTGGTTTATTAGGTTGATTGCAGAAGACTTGGGGATTACCGACCCTGAAAATTCAAAGTACTGGACTTTCTTATGTGACAAACAGAAGGGATTGGTGCAAGCACTAGCAAATCTAATGCCTGAAGCGGAACATAGATTTTGCTTAAGGCATCTTTATGAAAACTTCAAGCTACATCACAGAGGGGTAGAACTTAAAAAGCTCCTTTGGAAGGCTGCCATGGCGACTAGAGTATGTGATTTTGACTTGGCAATGGAAGAGCTGAAGGCAATTAATAAGAAAGCTTATGAATGGTTGTCTCAAAGGCCTCCGGTGCAATGGAGCAAGTCCTACTTCAGGACAAGCTCAAAATGTGATATTTCATTGAATAATTGGCGTGAAAGTTTCAACAAAAGCATCATTGACGCAAGGGACAAACCTATCATCACAATGCTTGAAGCTATAAGAGTGCAGCTCATGGCAAGAATTCATAAGCAAAGAGATGGGATGGCTAAGTACACTGGTATGATATGTCCTAATATCCAAAAGATATTAGATCTTCAAAAACAATTTTCAGCATCATGGATTCCTAGCTGGAATGGGGAGGATGAATTTGAATTGAGTGGCCCATATGGTGACAAGAGAGTTGTTAATATTAGACATAGATCTTGTAGTTGTAGAAGATGGGACATCAGTGGAATCCCTTGCTGTCATGCTGTGGCAGCTCTTATATACATGAGAGAAGATCCTGAAAAATGGGTTCACACAAGTTTTAGTAAGGAAACGTTCATGCAAACTTATAGCCATGTTGTGCATGTTGTAGATTCTATGGACACATGGCCTGCTAGAGAGCCATTACTCCCACCAGATGTGCCCAAGCAAGTTGGCAGAAAGAAGAAACAAAGAACAAAATCAGTGAATGAAACAACTGATAAAAATTTGAAGACAAGAAAGAAGAAAGTTGTGCAAGAGCCCGAGGGAACAAAGTTGAAGAGACAAAATACTACAATCACTTGTGGGAAATGTGGCGGCATAGGCCATAATAGGTATCATTGCAATAATCCATCAATAGTATCGATGACAGCGGCAACGACAACGGTAGCATCGGCATCTTCAGCCCTTGTAGCATCTTCAGCCCCTTTAGCCCCATTAGAATCACAACCTGAGATAGTTGAATTTCTTTCTTCAACTTTTGGTAACATCTCAAGCTCGTCAACATCTATAGGAAGGACAAAGATGCAAGTATTCATTTACCCTTGACTTTGTCCTAGAAGTGTTCTTATTTGCACCTTACTTCTTTTGACTAATTAATTTATTTTTTGATTCAATCGTAGGTAAAGAGGAGGATGTAAGGATCTCAACTTGAAAGCAGTGGTCGACGAGCAATTTTTTTTTGGAGAAACGCAGGACCAACAACATAATTTCTCTTCTTGTTAGTTGATGTGGATGGGTCTATTTTGGTCTATTAGGGAGCATTTTAAAGTATAAATATGTATAGGTCTACTTCGTTAGGAAGATTTCTTTCGTGGGACATTTATTTTTTCCATCATATAGGCCGTGTTTCATGGTCTTCAAGGAGGACCACACATCTTGTAGTCTCGTGATTGATGTATCTAAGTTTTATGTTCCTAATATCTATGATGCTTTTACCCTTTGCTGCATATCTATCTATTTGATAGAATTATGGAATCTATTGATATCATTTGACTTCATTTAGCGCGCTGGAAACACGACTTCCTTGTTGCTTGAACTTTGATATTAATGCTTCATCAACTTATCATATAAGACTCATCACCGTAGCAGAAATAAACTTCTCTGTCCATTGAAGCCCAAGGAAATGCAGGTGTACAACTTGAGTTTCTCGGTTAACATGTTCTCATGGTGCAATAAGGAAAGAGAGAATTACAAATTTCCATCTTTACAGTATCCTTTTTAGTTTCACATAGGGAGATCACATACGAGACTTTCTTGACATCGAAATTTGTATCTGCAGCAGCACTTCTACATCATAATTGATTTTGTACCACACTAATCCATGATTTGTCCCTCTGTTCTTGTACTTCATTGCCATTTTCTCGAACTCGATTGTAGGAAATTGCTTTGCATACTCCTCAACATCGTGGCGAAGTTTAGGACCCAATTGTAGCAATCTTTGATTGAAAGTGAGGGGAAGACTGCATTGTGGCCAAGAAGTCCTTCAACTTTGTTCCTGCTAGACAAATTTTTTTAACATCGAATAAAGAAAGCGTGAACAAAAAAGAGGAAGCAGTAGATAAAAAGCATTAAGCATGCTTGAATGCAAGAGGTGATTTGAACCATCTATAATTGGCAAACAAAAAAATGAATTTGGTAGAATCATTCATCTTTGGTTATGACCTTGATTTTCACTACCCAACTGACGACAGCATCAAAGAACTCACTACTTCCACAAAGTCCTCTTCGACAAGAAAGCAACAAGATGGACAAATTTATAAGTAACCAACATAAAAACCCTGAATCTGAAAGCACAATCTAGTCCACAAGAAGCCTCTACCTGATGGCGGATACATCTCCTGCAACATAGCAATATGAACAGATTCCATCACATTTTCAACTCTGGAACCATCAATTCCTTACAAAGATTTGAAAGCAAAAAAGAGGGATAAATTGATTCCTATGTTTGATGGGTTAACGGTAGTACAATTAAAGTGCCTACATTACCTACAAGTAAAGGGTAGATGAACTATAAGATTTGCGTAAGTTCTTCAAGGTATATCTAGTAGACTCATAGAAAGGAGAGAATGTGAAATTTTTGCATTACCTTTTCCTTCAAGTTTACTAGAACCGAATGACTTTCAGTCCCCCAGAA
Organism: Eucalyptus leucophloia subsp. euroa; assembly: GCA_017140325.1. Lineage (NCBI taxonomy): Eukaryota > Viridiplantae > Streptophyta > Magnoliopsida > Myrtales > Myrtaceae > Eucalyptus > Eucalyptus leucophloia. The sequence goes on from CM029471.1 coordinate 20,587,595, forward strand.
ACTAGTTCAATAAAAAAAGGAAACAGAGGTAAGAAAGTAATATAGAGTATTTCACAAACATCTCAATCTCGAGCACAATTTGAATCCACCCAAGACAGAGGACATCTCCATCTCAAATACCCACATCTCGAGCATAATTCGAATCCACTTTCACGGACCCAACCATGAGAGAAAGAACATCTCCATCTCGAGTATCCACATCTCGGGCGCAATTCGAATCCACTTCCACGGACTCAACCATGAGACAAAGAACATCTCCATCTCGAGTACCCACATCTTGGGCACAATTCAAATCCACTTCCACAAACCCAACTGAGAGAGAGATAGAGAGAAAAGGAGGGCACGTACCTTTGGAACTCAGGGAGCCAGTGCTGAGCGCTGACCGCGCACCAGCCCTTCGGTTCCGTCCATGGCGATGGTCCTGACCATGTTCTCGCCCAGGTGCTGGGCCACCTCCAACACGAGCCTGATCGAGTTGTTGAACACCTCCAGGGCCGTCAAGACCAGGGGCAAGCCCTCGTCGAACCGCACGTCAACCACGGCGCTAATCACCTGGCACACCTGCTTGATCGCGCCGGTGCCGGTGAACTCATCGGTGATCCTACCCTTCCCGGCACCCTTCGCTACGGTGACGGGGAGGAGAGGCGATGCGGCGGCGGCGGAGGTGGAGTAGTGGGCAACGTGGGTGAGGAGGTAGCCGTGGAGGGGAGGGGCGGTGGTGGTAGTGGTGGTGGCGGGGGTGGAGGAGGGGGTGAAGAAGGGGGCGGATTTGGGGTTGGAGGAGGAGGTGGGCCGCGACGGCGATCGGCGGAGGGCAGTGGAGCGGAGGAGGGTCAGCAGGAGCCGGCGCGAAGACGGCAACGCCATGAGGAGGGGTGGGGGTTGAGAGTGAGAAGGGAGGAGTGAGAAGAGTATGAAGGGTTTTGTTTTTTTAGGGTTTGTCAAATTCTATCAATATTTTTTGTGGACAAAATTGCCCATGCTCCGGCCATCGGAAATACCACACGCTCACCGGCCGGCGGGTTCAGGTCCCTATTTGAGACTTGTTAGCTACTTCAGATCCTTATTTGGGACAATGACTACTTTGGGTCCTTATTTGAGAAAATGAGCTCACTTTGGGTCCTTATTTGAAATTTTCCCATAATTAAGGGTTGCGTACGCCCCTTTATCATCGAGAAATTTGCTTTTTCCTTATCAAATTGCCTCTTGAATTACTTTCTTAAAAACAACATATTACTATGTTATGGCTCCATGACCGGTACCACTTGCAATATTTTTTGTTTGCTAAATCTTTTTTACTTTGGATAATTTGGCCTTCCTTTAATTTACCTAGACCATCTTTTTAGAGTAAATTGAAGATTTTGTTAAATTTGTGAATATCGAATGAGTAAATGCGTCTTTAGCCTAGCCATTTGTTTTTCTTTTATTTTGGCAAGCTTTAAGGATCGACAAATGTAAGTCCTGTCGAGTATCATATTTGCCACATCTATTTCAATGTTTTTATTCGGGACAGATTCATACTTTGAATAAATGTGGGTGAAATCTATATTTCTAACTCACTGATCAAGGGATTACTATCCAACCAAAGATAGAACAAGCAACAGCCTGTTCCAAAATGCCCTTGTTCTTTAAAATGCAGCAAACAGCAGTCCTCATATTTTTTTTTTTTTAAATCTTTTCTCTCCAGTATTTTGCTTTTGACACAACTTTTTTAGTAAAAGATAACTTATGGCACTAATGATCATTCTATAACATTATTGGCATAAATGGAAGTATGTGACGAGAGAAGAAAGAAATGGCCGCCACACCACTTGCGCAGCCAGGGTCAACAATCCTCATCAAGGTCTCAAGTGGGAGTTCTTACGCCTCACTGGTGGCCACGCTGGAGCCACAGCCCTCATAGTGAGCAAGAGCCCTCGTGCATTACTGGTGCCATCGCGCCAACAAGGGTCAGGCGACTCTCATCAGGGTCAATACTCTTGCCGTAATCTAGATTTAAATGAGGGCAAACAAGCTCTCATATGCTCTCGCTCACGACGAGGGCCAATCACTCTCACGACACGAGTAGGGTGGCGACACTATCCCCATTCTTAATCCGACTACACAAATCAATGGCCCGTTATTAAACTGTGCATTGATTGGATCAAATTGTTTCTAATCAAATAGGACAATGACTGATTTGACACAAAAAAAATTAATGTCAAAATTGAAAATTGATTAAGGTGATGTTTGGATATGTTTATTTTTGTTTTCATTTATAAACAATACAATCATTTAATTTGCTTTAGTTTATTTAAATGTTTCTTAATTAAAAGCAATATTTGGTTACGCTTTATAATTAATGTTTTATTTAACATAATTTTAATTATGCTAATATTTATCATGCCTAACTACTAATTATACTTTTTTTTTATTTTATCATTCCATGATAATTTTCTCTCATAAACTAGATGTTAAGATCAACTGATCAGAATAAACAAACGAAACACATTTGAATATCGATACTTACATATTTAAAAAAGCTGTGAGGAATATATAATAATTATTCATCATGTACATATTTATGACATTATGAAAAGGGGAAAATCATATGAAGTACTACAATTGTTATGAATTTTAGCCTTACACATATTACAACCTGGATGAATTTATATCCTTTGGTAATGGTAATGCACTTATCACTTACAAGATGAGCTTTAAGTTATAAATAAAAGGAATTTCAAGACAATTCATTCTTCTAATTGATTTTGAAGATGGTTTTAAGGAATCTCGATTAATACATATGAAGAAGAACAAAAATGCATATAATTATCTAGAAAGGTGGTGTCAAAATTTGCCTTCAGTTAATCTAAAATTATATTTTGTTCTCCATAATTAATATAGAGATAGAATTGCTTTTCCAATTTAAAAAGTCAAAATTTTTGTGCTTTGAAGATAGTAGATTATGTTGGTTTTTGTTTCTTTTGAGATAATCGATTCTATCCGTAACCATCCCAATACTGTTTTAACGTGAATAATGGTTTACTTTTGCTTTCAAAAAATATAAGAACTGTTTATATATGAACTTAACCATACGGCCACTAGGATTTCAAAAGCCAATTTTGACGTTGCCCCTAAAACTCAGATTTATTTCTGATTGATCATGGCCCATCGAAACCCATTTGCAGAAAGACAAACCACCAGTAAAACCAACATTCTAAAGCTGACTACTAGATCAACAAACATGGCCATCTGAATTAGTACATCATCAAGAACTATTCATAGGAAGCTAATTGAAGACTTCAGTAGAATCCCACACAGAACCACCTAACCTAACAAGAACAAGCCGATAGATATCTTTTCCTCAAATAATCCCTCGCAAGCCAGAAAGAAAGAAAGAAAAACAGAGCAACGATGCTAATTAGCGATTGTAATCGCCATCGGTAGCGATCCGGTTCATGAACTGGGCCACCACCTCCGCAGACTCCCTCAACAGCTTGACGTTTTTGTCCAGCTTCTTGCGCTTCTCCACCATCTCCGGCTTTTCCTCCATCATCCTCTTGATGATGCCAGGCCCGCTCAGCTCGCACCTAATCTCCTTCTCCATCTCCTTGTTCACCAGGTTCTGCACGCTGAACCGCAGATGCAGGGCCACCATGTCGACAAACCTCCTCATCACAATCTTCCAGTATGGGGTCATCCTCATCTGCAGATGGAACGCCAGCCGAATCAGCTCCTGGTCGTGATGCCAGAGATGGATCGTGTTGACAGACCCAAACCCCTCGAGATGAAGGCTGTTATAGGTTCTATAGTAGTTAAAGAAATAGTCCTGGTGGTTCATCAACTTGTTCCGCTCCAACAGGTACTCAGGGTTGCAAGTGTAGTCAGTGAGCTTCTCCATTTCTATAATCTTCATCATCCTATTCATCGTCTTCCCCTTCATCTTCTTGATTAGACTAGACGCCGCTCTTCTTGTCGACGACTGCAGCTGCGGATAATTCTCCGCGTGTCGCATCAACGCCTGAATCACAACTCCCTCAATGCAGTCCCAAACACGAACCACAAGACTCGGCAGCTTGCTCGATATCTTCTTCACCTTCCGCTGCAAAAGGGTGACAAAGGCGGTTTGAGGGAGGACATCCGGGAGGCCAATCCCTTTGGCCTTTTCCAAGACCTCCGTTTCCTCCAATAAGAAGTTAGTTGTCTGATTGTACTCGGTCCAGTTTTGGAGCTCGTCGTAGTATTGGTTCAGCATCTCCACCAGCCTGGCAGTGCAGGGCATGTCCTTCTCGTCCAGGAACTCGTCTATTTCGCCTCTCAGCAAGAATTTCCTCAGCGACTCCTTCGCCGACCCCATGATCTCCATGAAGGCCATCATGGCATCCTCAACCGAGGACAGATTTTTGGGCATCCTCTCAAGCTCGGCGATGTTCGTGTCCAGCTTGTCATTGATCTTCGTGACGATCTCGGGCAGATACTTGGCCATCATGGTGGCTTGAATCTGCGTCAGCTTTTGTGCCAAGACGGGCACACCGACGATGGACTTTTCGATCTTGCACAACAGAGGGTGCGTATCGAACAGCTTCGCCTCTTCCAGCCTTGCTTCTTCGTAGGTCTCGGCACCAATCCTGTTTCTCACACACACATATCCAAGCCCTATATTGACATCATCCGCCGTCACCTTCTCCAGCAAGCCCTCCGGAGCTTTATCAGCCTTTGTGACGACCGCCAGAGTCCTCCTGCCTGTCTTGTCCACCATCTGCAACACAAAAACGAATAATCGTATAGACTCATTTCCTTTAGTGAAATAAATTATTCGTGTCTTCATTGGTATGGGAGCAAAGCGTGTCTCGACATCGACATCCTTATGGACTCGCAAGTGGAGAAGTCAACGGTCGCGGACAAGACATTGAGGATGATGCTCTCCTCAGGCCTTATGTACTCCATTATCATCTCCGATATCTGCTCGTAGATGTCCTCCGGCTGGCCGTGCACGGGCACCCTCGTGATTCCGGGCAAGTCGACCATGGTCAAGTCTGGGATGCCGGGTTTCTCGATGACCAGAGTCAGCGGCGTGTTCGAGACATCCTTCCCATGACCCGCGATCTCGTCAGTGGCATCATTAATAGCCTTGGCGATGTTGTCCTCGTCGGTGGGGACAATTTTGCCATTGAACTCGAGGTAGAGCTGGGGGCGATCAGCTTGAGGGTTTTCTTGGAGTTGCATGATGAGAGGGACACGCGTACAAACACCCTGCCCTCGTGGCAGGTTGACGCCGGCGAGGGACTCGAGGACGCTCGACTTGCCAGAGGACTGCTCACCAACGACGACAATGGTGGGGAGATGGACGCCCTCCTCCATGACCATGAGGTTTCGCAACCTCTCGATTACATTGAGCAGGGGGCGCATCCGGTCATTGTAGGAGGCCGCAAGTGGAGGCCTACGGGCCACCAACGGGGGTTTGGGTTCAGGTTCACAGCGGACAGGAGCCTGGTCGTCGCCCATTATTTGCAGCCTCTCAGAATTTCCTTATAGCTTTGGATGAGTTTGGTCGGAGAAATAGAAGATGTGAAGTGATGATTTCGTGCTATGGAGTAGTGAAGTTATGGATTTATGACGTAGAGAAGAGACTTCTATCGCAAGTTGGACGATTCAGAGATAATTTCGTGGAGGGATTTGGTGCTGCGGAGGGGACAAAAGTGGGAACCCGATGCGCCAGTGGACAACAAAATTCTGTAGTACCAAAGTCACACCACTGTGTAAACTTAGACTTTAAAGGTAGGAACTTTTAAGTACAGTTTTGCCAAAAAAAAAACCTCGGAATGCTTCACGCTTCTACAAAACTATGAATAGATCCCTGGTTGAACGGCTCACCGTTGATCCACCAGCCATCTACGTCGACCCTAGAGAACTTAAACCTTTAGAAACTGAAACAGTGACTTTTGGGTCTGGAGTCATCGGCTAGAATTTGTGTTTTGAGCCATGGCCATTCCATCTTCATTGTTTGCATCAAGAGCCTCCTTTTTATTTTAGCTCAAGATTATGCTTCTTGCTTCTTAATGGAGGTGATTTGAATTGGGGCGTGGTAATTAGTAGTATTTATGGTGGCCGAGTATAGGCTCTAGTGGCGGTGACGACTGAGTCTAGTGGCAGCAAAGATCGTGGCAGCGGATGGTGGCAAGGAGTTGATGGTGGTGGTAGGGTGGTGTTCAATTCTGGCATCGGCAATAGGGGTGGCCACCGGGCTATATGCAAAGCATTTTTTAAAAGATTAGATTACCTTTTCATAAGAGAAAATTCAAAATTGTGATTTTAAAATATTAAAATAATATGAAAATTAATGAAAACAAAACCTCAAATAATGGAGGGGTGGAGAAAATCTACGCGAAAAAATATGAAATCAAGAAAGAATGTGTGGAGATGAATTTTCTTGAAATGATTTGAAAGTATCTATATGTATATATATAATATCAATTGGGGTGGACAAAAAGGAAAGAATTGATAATTGAGTTGTTTGAAAAAATTTAAAAAAGAATTGAAAGGAAAAAACATTGACCAAGGCATTTTTTACCCTTCAGTGATGGAGTTGTGTGGAAACGCTTCATGGGTTGGAAAAAAGGTGTAATTATCGTCCGCCCATTTCCACACCGCCTTTCTTTCTATTCTAATTCTAATTCTCTCCCCCACCTGTTCCAAAGTCTTCCAAACATAGGCTTAAGGGTCAACTCAACGTAAATTGCAAAATATGGGTCAATGAGAAATAAACGGATCGATTTAGGTTGGATTATTTTTAACCTGACTCAACTTATCCATTTGAAGGTCCTAAAATTCTCATGCTGGATTTAACTACAAAAATTTGTGCATGCATGGACAAAGAACAAAAAAACAAATGACTACGGTTAATTAGGATGTGTTTTTTTGTCCTGTTTTTGTGATTTAGATTATCTTATGCAGTGCGATATTAGCATTAGTCTCTCATCGGTGGCTCGTCTCAACAAAATCATTATTGTGAAGATTGTGTCCAATTTCCTCAATCTTTCATCATTAGATTGATTTTTTGTCCGGTAAAATTAGTTACCTTTCTAAGAAAAAAATTACATACATGAAAAATAAAAGGTTTGAAAAATATTTTTCAAAAAATGAGCTTGTATTATTTATAATCATAACCCTAAAGGAAAAATGTTTTAATTGTCCATGAAAATATTTAGATATAAGTTATTATTGATAATAAAAATATATTTCATTAACTAATTATAAATTTTTATAAAAAATATTCATTTATTTTTTACGAAATAAATAAAAATAAATAGAGCATAAATCAATTATATTCAAACATTTTGATGGGTTGTGGGCTCTACTTGGAGACTGCACTGGTGCGACCGTACGTTTTTCTCTTGGCCATCAAGGAAACTGTACAATGGGACTTCTTTTTTCCTTTTTTCTTTTTTGTACAATGGGACTTTTAAAAGCTGAGAGTTTTAAATCTTTTTTACTTTGGTAACACTCTTGGGAATAGGTTTTTCTATTCTTTTATTCTTAGAAGCAAAAATAAAACAGAAACGTATTTGGTAAGTTTTTTGTTTTTGAAAACAAATTTGAAACAAAAACAAAAAATAAAAATAAAAAACTTTTTATTCTCGGAAAACAACTCAAGAAACAAGAATCAATAATCAAGTTTTTTTCTTTTCCTTTTCTTTTCTTCCTTTTTCCTTTTTTATCTTTCTCTTCCTCCCTTTTTCTCCAAGTCAATAGCTAGCGGTGATTGACAACTAGTCAGACGAGGCCTAACAACCTCGTCGGCCCCTAGCAAGGTTGTCCCAAGCTCACCGGCCACCGGCAAAGCCCCCCCCCCCCGAGCTTCACCATGGCTAGGTGAAGCTCAACCTCACTCAACCACCGTGAGCCTTGCCGACCACCGATGAGGCCCCCTAAGCCTTGCCCGGTCATGGCAAGGCTCTCCCAAGGTTGACGACCTCGCCGACCCTTGTCTAGCGGGCCACCGTCCGACAACCAACTAGAGGAATGAGAAGAAAAAGAAAAAGAAAACGAAAATTTTAATAAAAATATTAAAAAAAAATAAAAGAAATATTAAGTCATAAAAATATATGGAGTCGTACCAAACGCATTTCTCTCTCCAGAACAGAAATTTTTTGTAATTACCATACCGTTCAAATGCTCGAAACTGTCCTCGTGAACAAAAATAGAAAAAAATGTTTCCGAAAATAATTGTTCTCTAGGACAGAAACATTGCCAAACGCATGCTTTTTCATCTTTTCTTTACCCTTTCTATACGAAGTTTCGGCTCTTGAAAAAAAAAATGGATAAAACATTTGTGTTTTAAATGTATTACACCAAAAATAATTAAGTCGTTGACAAGCACATTCTTGACACATGAAACAGAGACAATTATATGAATGACACGAGAGCATTACCATGCATGACTTCTTGATAGCAACAGTAGAAATTGACTTTATCGACACACATCGTCGGTACATATTCGATTGTCGATATGCGACGACAAGCGGTCATTAATTCAAAACAAAGCAATTGAGGCAATGGATTAACTGGCAAGTGTTTACTTAAAGAGAGATAAAACATATTTAAGAAATATGCAAAGAGTTGAGATAGAGGAGAAATGACATGCACTTTTGGTGGGAACAATTATTATTTATGAGCAGGATCACGAGACAAATAATGTTCAGGCAAAAGTAAGAAGCATTTAACACACCGTCTAGAAGGAGCAATTGTTTGGAGACAAAAGCATAAGTTTATAAGAGCGTGGGCACGAAATTTGCGTAGATGGACATGGAGGCAATTGACCGGAACCATTCAAGGAAATAAAACCGCTGAAAACCCCACAAAGCAGTTATAAACATATATAGATATAGGCATTAGTCTTATTTATTTCAGTCTCCAGATTGGTGAATTATAAACATATGCAGATATAGGCATCAGTCTTATTTATGCTTTATCAAAAACAAACATAATTTATGCTTTTAAAAAAAAATGAGAGATTTTTATATCTATAACTCACCAATCAAGGGATTGATATTTGACAATGGATGGAGCAAGATACAGCCTCTTCCGAAATGCACTTGGACTTTAAAATATAGTCAACGGGTCGTTATAATGTTTCATGTTTTGTCTTGGTATTTCGCTTTCGACCCAACTTTTTTGGTAAATTGTAAATTACGGTACTAATGATCATCCCCACTTGCACAGCGAGGACCAACTATTTGAAAGTTTATGAAATCATCAGGTCCCAATTTTTGGACTAATAGATAGTATAGACCCAAAGTAGTATTTACGCAACTGATGAGATTTTGGACAAACAACTTTCAATTTTCGAATTGGAAATCTCCTAACCTCTGGCCCTTGAGCAATTTCGTCACTACAATTAGTAAATTTCCATAACAGAATTAGTAAATTTCCATGACTTAGGTTTCTTCTTATTAACCCTTTCTTGTTCTGTCACTTGTGCAGGCAAGGCTAATGATTGGGGCCTTCATCCAAAAGTTATTTTGAAATGTTCAAATAATATATCTTCCGTAGATGAAAAAATCGAGTTAATTAAATGTTGCAAGACTAGACAAAAAAAAAATTGTAAGGAAAAATCATGTAATAGAGGGCATGAACACCTTTCCAAAATTTTGAGTTCTTAGAATAGGAGTGAACATGATTTTGGCTCTTTGCCTCATTTGTGTATTTGCATACTCATGCATGCTAAATGCATCATTTATACGTGAATTCTACTGATATATAGCGTCTCCATTTTTTTGGAAATATATTAAATGCGAGAAGCAGGATGTTTCTTTCAAATTATTTCTTGCTCTTTTGATTATCTTTGATTAGCATGGAGCAAGGTACAGTTATACTAAACCAAAAAATGGGCACCACCGTGTTAGTCACTACTCGATAACGAACCACCGTGTTGGTCACTGCTTGATAACGATTATCATCAACTTTTTTTCTCTTTTTTCCTATAGCTGGTAACATTTCAACTATTTTTTTTATCTTTCTTTCTTTTCAAATGAAATGGGCGAAATGGAAATTCAAGAAATCGCATTGAAAGTTCTTTAGATCTATTTCCCAACTTTTCTTTAGATATCATAACTTTCTCCAAAAGATATTTTGAAAGGTTTAAATAATATGTTTTTTGTAGATGGAAAAAATCGAGTTAATTAAACATTACAAGATTCAAAAAAAAAAAATTGTAAGGAAAAATCATGCAATAGAGGGCACGAAACTTGTGACCTTTTTAAACTTTTGAACTATTAGGGTACAAGTGGACATGATTTTGACTCTTTGTCCCATCTTGTACATTTGCATGCCCACGCATGCTAAATTTGTCGTTTGTACATGAATTCCACTAATATATAGCATCTCCATTTTTTTGGAAATACATTTGGGTAGATATGATAAGTAAGATGTTTCTTTCAGATTATTTCTTACTCTATTAATTACTTTGGTTAGCATGGGCAACGTACGATTAAAGTAAACTGAGAAATTGGAAGCGAAGTGCAAGTGGCTACTCGATACCAATTGTCATCTATTTCTTTTCTCTTTTTTTCTATAGCCAGTAACTTTTCAACTATTTTAGATGAATCCGCTCGAGTTCAAACACTAGATTATCCAAGTTCCAAACCCAAATTAATTCGACCAAAAAAAATTCAATTAAAGACTAATATTACGAAAATCCCAAATTAGTATACTTGTAATAAATTTACTACAATTGACCAAAAAAAAAAAAAAGCCTCAAACTAATACATTTGTATCAAATCTACCCCAACCTAATTTTTTAACTGCCAAAAGACCCTAAAATTGTATATTTATTACTCTGTTAATAATAATACTAGTCTTATACAACTGTAAAATCTCAAACCGGTACATCAATCAATTATCACATTTCATTCAACTCAACAATTTGATGATAAAATTTAATGAAAACTAATAGATGATAAATTTGTCATTGTCACATACGTACCAATTTGAGGTTTTCATGGTATTAACTCTTAATTATTTAATTAATTCTATTCATGTTCACAAGGCTCCTAAATTGATATGATATTATTCTAAAGTATTATCACAATATCTGAAAAAAATTACAAATTAACTTTTTCCGAAAACGAATATGAAACGGGTCAAGTAAAGTCCGATTCTGGATTAATCATATCTATGCCGGTTTCGATATGTCAAGAACTAGTTCGGGCAATCAATACGAAAAAGCCTCTTAGCATTTATACTCGATATACCGACATGGTAATTTAGATGGAAATTATTTTATCTTTGTTGTATAAAATATCGAATTTCGAGAGTCTCGATTTCGTATCACGCGCAAATGCGTTCTCCCCCTAGCTGGCGTAAAGCCGTTGATTCTTTTATAATACGCTCGCCCTCACCTCGATTCCGTAAGCTCGACCGCAGGTGCAAAACCCCACCAAGCCCTCGTCGTTTTCCGACCCCTGCCAAGTCGAAGCCCAGCTGCTCGTTTGAGAAAGCGGACTAAACGAAGAACTCACAAGAGCCGTATCTCAACGTCATGGCGCCGCAACAGAGCGGGAAGCATTCGACGATACAAGAGATCAACTAAAGCATGCTTTATTCTTGTCGTTTTTTGGGGTTCCTAACGATGTGATTCTGGCAAACTACACAATCCGGAAATGTTAAAAGTTTCTTAACAACATCACTAGGGACAAAGTGATTGCAACGGCTTTGCACTTTTTCTAAGGATATCGATGGGGTTTTATCTTAGAACCCATTGGAAAAGAGCCTGAATCCTTATCTTTTCCTTGCAGATTTTTTCTGAAGAGGTTGCGTAAATGGCTGCAACAATGTGGTGAAAAGATTTGATGTTGCGTTAGAGTTTCTACGGCAAGCTGACTCCCATCCTGTAAGATTAAATAATTGCCATTGATCCTCGGGTTTATGATTTTTGAAGGAGATGAGAAATTTCACATCTGTGTTACTGTATACATAATGTTGGTTCCCGTGAAAAATTCTGTGATACTTGCCGCGTACACATGTAAGCGTATGTATATTGTAATATATAGTTGGTGATCTTTTGGTTTAGGGATATTCCCCTTGGCCTATTCCTCTTCTTATAAAGTGATGTAGATGTCCTCGATGTTTCTTTTATCAATTGCAAGTTTGCCCCTCGAGCTTAAATCATATATTTCAAAATGTGCATTGCTTTTCCTCCTCAATGTGTCCCAACTTTTTCTGTTGTTTTGACCCTTGGTAGGATATTATCCACTGCCATGATCGGTTCAATGCACTTGTCTTATGGTTGCTTAAGGAGCAGTATGGTCATAGTAAATTTCGGATTGTCTTCGCAATGCGTAGCCTTGAATCCGGGGCGCATCAATGTCACCTAGAATAATACATTTATAGGACTTAAAATGGAGTTCACTTTCAATGTCAGCTAGAGTAATACATTCATGATTTCTTTTGTAGGACTTTATGTCGCGATATTCGATGTTGATCAAGATAAAGAGAGCACCAGGTCTGAAGCCAAATGGGTCCGGTTTTGATGGAGCCGATGTTGCTGGTTGATTATGCTTAAAATCGGTGAGTAGATTAAGAGCTTCAATCAGTACCTGTCACCATATTCGCGCTATAACGACGCCATTCACAAATAGGATAACGAGGCATGGAAGCGTGCTGCCATGCCATTTAGACGTTCCTCTAATTCCTTTTGCGAGCCTGGTTCATATAATTACAAGAATTTAAGAACAATTTGCGATTCGATCGGTTCAGAAGACCCATAAATTCAGCCTACCCGCGAGAAGTCGATTCAAGCCCATGTGCTTTTCACCCCGAGACAAATTCTCAGGTAATTTGCACTCTTAAACACGTTCACCCAGTCATGATCAGAGTCTAATGGACGGGGCTAAAATTCAAGAAGCTTCACTTTCTCGCTCTCTCCTTGCTTTTGAGGCATTTCGTTTGCTCACTTGCTCTATCACGCACTTACCTTCTTTCACGATTTCTCTAGCACTTCCGTGTTTGCCATGTTTTTTCAAATCGTTTGTAACGTGTCTCATTGTTCTGAGTTGCCTGCCCCACTAAAATATTGGTTGACTTTTGTATTTTAGTCTTAGAATGTTGTTTCCGATTTTGTCCGAATAAATTGCTGATTTAGGCATTCGCGATTGTGTTTAATGGTTGAGGCATGGTGTTTGGATGAGAAAAATGGAAGGACAAAAATTAGTGAGCGCTTCTTCAAGTCAAATGTGAATGGATAGGCATGGAAAAAAAAATCTCATGGAAGAGAAACACTTAAAGAAATTGAAGCAAAAAGATTGGAGGTGAAACTCAAGTTAGGGAATTTAAGTTAAATTATTGAGAAAATGTCGAATGAAACCAAAGCTGAACTTGAGAGAGAATCTGGAGACTGGAGAGGTGGAAGTATCAATGGATGTCATAGAAAGGTGGAAAGCAAAGATGGAGAGCAGTAACTGTTTGATTCTTTACGATTTGGAATTCAAAGTTTATGAAGAGACAAATGAAGAAATGGATTATATGTTAAGCGGTATTAATAACCTTTGAATGTCTTTCTTGCATTATATAATCAAAAGAATAGTTTGCTTTTCTATGGGTGAAAAAAGGCCAACGCCTAAAATACCAGTACATATAAATGTGAACTTGATCGTACAATCACACCTTCACGATGTCCCAATAGGCAGCCCTGAGCAAACTAGACCCATATTAGTAATTGAACAAATTGGTATGGAAAACTAGGCATATAGAACAGATTATCTTACTGCAATGTTGATAGGTGAAAAAGATTATCTCACCGATACAATAAGCATGCATACATTGGGGAAATCAATTAGCATAAGAAAAGGCAGGAAAATTTCAATACACTCCATTCCAAATCAGATGATAGTGCAAGATCTAGCATTGTCGCCCCATATGATTTGGGCTGACCATCTGGTGTTGAAGTTGTGGTAATGGGGTCCCCCGAATCAAACGGGATTGCTATTGACTAGTGCTGCTTAATGTCTCAATCTTTACAGCAACTCAACTTTCTAAATAAAATGTTGGCCACAATGGCAATGTTTTCTATCGTGCGAAATTTTAACTTGCTATGGACAAACTTAATGGAATTTCGTCACAGTGATTCATATCAACATCCATCAGAAAGGGGTATAGATTTTTTTTTTTCGGAGAGGTTGCATATATAGTTGTAATTAAACATAAGACAAATTGATTAAGGAGAGCAATAATTGAAACTATATCCTTGCTAGTTGTGCATCCAAATCCATAGCATAAAACTTTGAAGACACCTTCAAAGTCTTTTTGCCACACCCCATCTCCATCGCACTCTATCACATATTGAGGATATTAAAGGAAGCGGGCTTCCACATATTATGTGTTCAAACACATCGGATAACTAGTAGTTGTAAGGAAAAAAAAAAAAAAGCTTTATTGTACCGCGACGTAAATATGCAGCAATGATGAACAAGGCTGCTGATGGGATACTCAATTTCACTAAGGAAAAACAGTCAAATCTCTATAAACTCCCCTCTAACTCAGCTAGTGCCGCAAGGTTATGGCTTTCTTCTTCAATAGTTCAATTTCATCTCTAGCTAGGGCTTTGTTCTCAGATTGAGATGCAATTGTCTTGAAAGTCCCGGATACTTAGTTGCAATAAGGAACTAGGCAGGGATTGCTGATTGTTAGCCTATTGAGGCATATTAATAGAGCGGACTAAGCTATCACCACCCAATTTAGATGAGCGCCATGCACACTCAACATGCCATTGGCCTTATTTTGCAATAAAATATACTCATTTTGTACACAACCGATTATGCTTTCAATAGAATCAGCTGTACGGCATTTTTTTCCTCCTCACTCTTCACTTCAACTATTTTATTTGAAAACAAAGAAGGACAAGACAAACCATTAGAAACTCCTAACTCACTAGAAACCATGTGGATAATAATTGTAGTTAATATTAAGCATCAAATCTTACTAAAAAAAATAATTTCAAATTTTGATCGTGCATTAATTTTTCATGCAATGTTTAATTGACACGATTTTTTCACCTACGAAAAGCTTATTATTCAAGCCTTTTGCTGGACCGAAGTAAAGGGGTTGGATGAGGAGGAAATCAGGCTAACTGAAGATGAAGTTAAAAAGTTGGAAAAGGAGAAATTAAGGTTAAGAGAGGAGGCTGAAAAAGTCAAGGATTCGTTAGAGAAGGCTGAATAGGAAATAAAAAGGTTAGAAGAGTATAATTTGCAGTTAAGAAAGGAGGCTATAATATCTAAGAAATTGTCGTATGAAGAGAAATTTAGAGAATTGGATGAACAAGAGAGTGTTAACTAAAGATGCTGAAGGAAAAATCGATAACCCATCATTTATTGTAGTTGAAGGGGAAGCCATGGAGGACAAAATTCAGTCTATTGAAGACAAAAATAAGCTCCATTGTTTAGTTCTTGAGCATCAATTTCTCAAGGAATTTTTCTATGATATGTGATTAATAATGAACTTCTTTGTATTAGTCTACTAATTAGTTTATTAAATGGGAGAGTCAAAATCTTGCCTATAAAGTTTCATTGTGTAGAGAATTTTCTATGATATGTGATTAATAATGAACTTCTTTGTATTAGACTACTAATTAGTTTACTAACTGGGAGTGTCAACATCTTGACTATATAGTTCCATTTTTTAGAGAGAAATGCTCTAGAAGAGAATGTATTCTATTGCTTAAAAGTTGGAGGATATAGATGAGGAGAGGACTCCTCTATTTATACAAAACTCTCTCTAATTACAATTCTCACATCTCATCTCATGGTGAAGATCTATCTACGTGCTAATCTCACTTACTAATCTAACGGTAGAGATTCACTCCGGCCTTACAACCTAATGATAGAGAGATTTAGTAATTGATCAACCGATCCAATGGTGGAGATACATCTTGGTGGATATCAATTGGCATCTCACAATCCAATAGTGGAGTTTAAGTCCTACCCATCGATCCAATGGTCCTTGTCTCATTGGATTGAAGACTTGGCAATATATCCGAGACATTCTCCCCCACCCCAAGTTATTTATGTGCGCACGGTCGGGCAGTTTTTATCCATTTAGTGTAGAAAATATCCAACAAATACATATTTTACAATTGGATACATAAAATGTGGCCTGAAAGTTTTGAGAGAAAATGTTAGCTAAACGCCCTATCAATTTCATTCAGTAATTGGGCAACGAATGGAAAAGGCTACATATTGGGCCTATGTGGGCAAGCTTGGGCCCAAGAAAGATCCTTTCATTCTTTTACCTTAGATAATTAAGGGTTGCGTACGCCCCTTTATCATCGAGAAACTTGCTTTTTCCTTATCAAATTGCCTCTTGAATTATTTTCTTAAAAACAACACATTACTATGTTATGGCTCCATGAGTGGTACCACTTGCAATATTTTTTGTTTGCTAAATCTTTTTTACTTGGGATAATTTGGCCTTCCTTTAATTTTCTTAGACCATCTTTTTAGAGTAAATTGAAGATTTTGTCAAATTTGTGAATATCGAACGAGTAAATGCGTCTTTAGCCTAGCCATTTGTTTTTCTTTTATTTTGGCAAGCTTTAAGGATCGACAAATGTAAGTCTTGTCGAGTATCATATTTGCCACATCTATTTCAATGTTTTTATTCGGGACAGATTTATACTTTGAATAAATGTGAGTGAAATCTATATTTCTAACTCACTAACCAAGGGATTACTATCCAACCAAAGATAGAACAAGACACGGCCTGTTCCAAAATGCCCTTTTTCTTTTAAAAACAGCAAACAATGGTCCTCATAAATTTTTTTCTTGTTTATCTTCTCCCTCCAGTATTTTGCTTTTGACACAACTTTTTTAGTAAATGATGACTTATGGCACTAATGATCATTCTATAACATTATTGGCATAAATGCAAGTATGTGACGAGAGAAGAAAGAAATGGCCGCCACACCACTTGTGCAGCGAGGGTCAACAATCCATGTCAAGGTCTCAAGTGAGCAAGAACCCTCGTGCATTACTGGTGCCAAAAAGCTGTCGTATGCTCACTCACGACGGGGGCCAATCGCCCTCACGACGCCAGTAGGGTGGCGACACTATTCGCATTCTTAATCCGACTACACAAATCAATGGCCCGTTATTAAACTGTGCATTGATTGGATCAAATTGTTTCTAATCAAATGGGACAATGCCTAATTTGACACAAAAAAAAAAATTAATGTACAAATTGAAAATTGATTAAGGTGATGTTTGGATATGTTTATTTTTGTTTTCATTTATAAACAATACAATCATTTAACTTGTTTTAGTTTATTTAAATGTTTCTTAATTAAAAGCGATATTTGGTTATGCTTTATAATTAATTTTTATTTAACATAATTTTCATTATGCTAATATTTATCATGCCTAACTGCTAATTATACTTTTTTATTTTATCATTCCATGATAATTTTCTCTCATAAACTAGATGTTTAAACTGAAGATCAACTGATCATAATAAATAAACAAAACACATTTCAATATCGATACTTACATATTAAAAAAAAGCTGTGAGGACTATATAATACATTATTCATCATGTACATTTTTATGACATTATGAAAAGGGGAAAATCATATGAAGTACTACAACTGTTATGAATTTTAGCCTTACACATATTACAACCTCGATGAATTTATATCCTTTGGTATGGTAATGCACTTATCACTTACAATACGAGCTTTAAATTATAAATAAAAGGAATTTCAAGACAACTTATTCTTCTAATTGATTTTGAAGATGGTTTTAAGGAATCTCGATTAATACATATGAAGAAGAACAAAAATGCATATACTTATCTAGAAGGTGGTGTCAAAATTTGCCTTCAGTTAATCTAAAATTATATTTTTGGTCTCCATAATTAATATAGAGATAGAATCACTTTTCCTATTTTAAAAGTCAGAAATTTTGTGTAGAATCACTTTTCCTATTTTAAAAGTCAGAAATTTTGTGCTTTCAAGGTAATATATTATGTTGGCTTTTGTTTCTTTTGAGGTAATCGATTCTATCGGTAACCATCCCAATACTGTTTTAATGTGAATAACTTATTACTTTTGCTTTCAATAATAATTAGGAACTGTTTATATATAAACTTAACCATACAACCACTAGGGGGCACGTTTGTTTATGTTTCTATTCAAAAAATATTCCAAGGAACAGAAATTAAAAAAAAAAATATTTCTGTTCCGGAGAACAATTTTTTACTAGAAAGACGCGTTTGGTAAACTTGTTCCGGAAATAAAAAATGAATAAAAACACATTTGATAAATTTATATTCTTTTTTTTGTTTCTTTAAATTTTTTAATATTTTATTTTATTTTTCCTTTTTTCCTTTCTTTTTTTCTTTTTTTCTTCTTTTAGTGGGTCACCCCATGCCAAGGCCGGCGATCGGCCGACGGGGCCGGCGGCCTCGCCCGGCCACGGCGAGGCTCGCCGATCCCCGGCGAGGTCGAGCCTCACCGTGGTTGGGCGAGACTCGACCTCGCCTTGGCTACGCAAGCTTGGCCTCGCCTTGGCTGGGTGAGCTTGACCTCGCCCAAATCCGGCGAGGTCGCCGGCCCTCGACGGCCGGTCGCCGGCCATGGCCGAGGTCGGTGACCGGCCAAAGAAAAAAGAAGAAGAAAAAAAAGAGAAGAAAAGAAATGAGAGAGAAAAATTCTTCAAAAGTGTTTATGGAAAAAAAAACAAATTTTTTTGTTTCTCATTTCCGTTCCAATTTTGTTTCGGGAACAAAAAAAAAATAGATTTTGAACAAAAACACAAACAAACGCGTTTCTGTTTTTTTTTTTTTTGTTCCTGGGAACAAAAAAAACAAAATTTTTGTTCATAAACAAGAAAAAAGAACATAAACATGCACGCCCTAGGATTTCAAAAGCCAATTTTGACGTTGCCCCTAAAACTCAGATTTATATCTGATTGATCCTAGCCCATCAAAACCAATTTGCAGAAAGACAAACCACCAGTAAAACCAACATTCTAAAGCTGAATACTAGATCAACAAACATGGCCATCTGAACTAGTACATCATCAAGAACTATTCATAGGAAGCTATTAAATTATTGATCCAATTTTCTAGAAACTTCAAGATAAATTTGAGCTAGAAAATTCAAGAATAATTCTAGAAGAATCTATGGAATTATCTCTGCAAATGGCAGAAATTTTTGCCTTAAAAAAGTCTATTGTTCAAGAAAAAAATTGTAAAAGAAAAATCTAGAAAATGGGCCAAGTCGGTGGAGCGCCCCTATAAATAGGAAAGGAGGGGGGAGCGTAGAAGACTTGCAGAGCAAAAAAGGTAAGCTTCTCCCCTTCCCTTTGTACTACAACTAAATAAAAAAAGGTTTCTTTTGTTGTTCCCTTGCTGCCACCCCGAAGACTCAGTCTCCCGCAAAGGACAGGAAACGATGCGCCCAGGATTGAATCCTAGCTCTTTTATATATTCTTATCCAACCATTTTTTGCCCACATTGTTCTTAGTTTGCTCCCTTGATAGTTCACACACATAAAACTCACTTGCACACACATTAAACACACTATTCCGCAAATACCAACAGAAGCTAATTGAAGACTTCAGTAGAATCCCACACAGAACCACCTAAGCTAACGAGAACAAGCCGATGTATATCTTTTCCTCAAATAATCCCCCGCAAACCAAAAAGAAAGAAAGAAAAACAGAGGAACGATGCTAATTAGCGATTGTAATCGCCATCGGTAGCGATCCGGTTCATGAACTGTGCCACCACCTCCGCAGACTTCCTCAACAGCTTGACGTTCCTGTTCAGCTTCACGCGCTTCTCCACCATCTCCGGCTTTTCCTCCATCATCCTCTTGATGATGCCAGGCCCGCTCATCTCGCACCTAATCTCCTTCTCCATCTCCTTGTTCACCATGTTCTGCACGCTGAACCGCAGATGCAGTGCCACCATGTCGACAAATCTCCTCAACACAATCTTCCAGTATGGGGTCATCCTCATCTTCAGATGGAACGCCGCCGAATCAGCTGCTGGTCGTGATACCAGAGATGGGTCGTGTCGACAGCCCCAAACCCCTCCAGTTGAACGCTGCTATAGTTTCTATAGCGGTTAAAGAAATGGTCCTGCTGGTTCATCAACTTGTTCAGCTCCAACAGGTACTCAGGGTTGCAAGTGTAGTCAGTGAGCTTCTCCATTTCTATAATCTTCATCATCCTATTCATCGTCTTCCCCTTCATCTTCTTGATTAGACAGGACGCCGCTCTTCTCGTCGACGATTGCAGCTGCGGATAATTCTCCGAGTGTCGCATCAACGCCTGAATCACAACTCCCTCAATGCAGTCCCAAACACGAACCACAAGACTCGGCAGCTTGCTCGATATCTCCTTCACCTTCCGCTGCAAAAGGGTGAGAAAGGCGGTGTGAGGGAGGACATCCGGGAGGCCAATCCCTTTGGCCTTTTCCAAGACCTCCGTTTCCTCCAATAAGAAGTTGGTCGTCAGGTTGTTCTCGGTCCAGTTTCCGAGCTCGTCGTAGTATCGGTTCAGCATCTCCACCAGCCTGGCAGTGCAGGGCATGTCCTTCTTGTCCAGGTACTCGTCTATTTCGCCTCTCAGCAAGAATTTCCTCAGCGACTCCTTCGCCGACCCCATGATCTCCATGAAGGCCATCATGGCATCCTCAACCGAGGACAGATTTTTGGGCATCCTCTCAAGCTCGGCGATGTTCGCGTCCAGCTTGTCATTGATCTTCGTGACAATCTCGGGCAGATACTTGGCCATCATGGTGGCTTGAATCTGCGTCAGCTTTTGTGCCAAGACAGGCACACCGACGATGGACTTTTCGATCTTGCACAACAGAGGGTGCGTGTCGAACAGCTTCGCCTCTTCCAGCCTTGCTTCTTCGTAGGTCTCGGCACCAATCCTGTTTCTCACACACACATATCCAAGTCCTATATTGACATCATCCGCCGTCACCTTCTCCAGCAAGCCCTCCGGAGCTTTATCAGCCTTTGTGACGACCGCCAGAGTCCTCCTGCCTGTCTTGTCCACCATCTGCAACGGAAAAACGAATAATCGTATAGACTCATTTTCTTGAGTGTGTATTCAATTGGTATGGGAGCAAAGCGTGTCTCAGTATACTTACTTGCGACATCCTTATGGATTCGCAAGTGGAGAAGTCAACGGTCGCGGACAAGACATTGAGGATGATGCTCTCCTCAGGCCTTATGTACTCCATGATCATCTCTGAGATCTGCTCGTAGATGTTCTCAGGCTGGCCGTGCACGGGGACTCTCGTGATTCCAGGCAAGTCGATCATGGTCAAGTCTGGGATGCCGGGTTTCTCGATGACCAGAGTCAGCGGCGTGTTCGAGACACCCTTCCCCTGACCCGCGATCTCGTCAGTGGCATCGTTAATGGCCTTGGCGATGTTGTCCTCGTCGGTGGGGACAACTTTGCCATCGAACTCGAGGTAGAGCTGGGGGCGATCAGCTTGAGGGTTTTCTTGGAGTTGCATGATGAGAGGGACACGCGTACAAACGCCCTGCCCCCGTGGCAGGTTGACGCCGGCGAGGGACTCGAGGACGCTCGACTTGCCAGAGGACTGGTCACCAACGACGGCAATGGTGGGGAGATGGACGCCCTCCTCCATGACCATGAGGTTTCGCAACCTCTCGATTACATTGAGCAGGGGGCGCATCCGGTCATTGTAGGAGGCCGCGAGTGGAGGACTACGGGCAACCAACGGGGGCTTGGGTTCAGGTTCACTGCGGACAGGAGCCTGGTCGTCGCCCATTATTTGCAACCTCTCAGAATTTCCTTCTAGCTTTGGATGAGTTTGGTCGGAGAAATAGAAGATGGGAAGCGATGATTTCGTTCTATGGAGTAGTGAAGTTATGGATATATGACGTAGAGAAGAGATTTCTATCGCAAGTTGGACGATTCAGAGATAATTTCGTGGAGGGATTTGGTGCTGCGGAGGGGGACAAAAGTGGGAACCCGATGCGCCAGTGGACGAAATTCTGTTGTACCAAAGTCACACCACTGTGTAAACTTAGATTTAAAGGTACGAACTTTTAATTACAGTTTTGCCAAAAAACCTCGGAATGCTCCACGCTTCTACAAAACTATGCATGGATCCCGATTTGAACGGCTCACCGCTGATCTACCAGCCATCTACGTCGACCCTAGAGAACTTAAACCTTTAGAAACTGAAACAGTGACTTTTGGGTCTGGAGTCCTCGGCTAGAATTTGTGTTTTGAGGCATGGCCATTCCCTCTTCATTGTTTGCATCAAGAGCCTCCCTTTTGTTTTAGCTCAAAGATTGTGCTTCTTGCTTCTTAATGGAGGTGATTTGAATTGGGGCGTGGTAATTAGTAGTATTTATGGCGGCCGAGTATAGGCTCTAGTGGCGGTGACGACTGAGTCTAGTGGCAGCAAAGATCGTGGCAGCGGATGGTGGCAAGGAGTTGATGGTGGTGGTAGGGTGGTGTTCAATTCTGGCATCGGCAGTAGGGGTGGCCACCAGGTTATATGCAAAGCATTTTTTAAAAAATTAGATTACTTTGTCATAAGAGAAAATTCAAAATTGTGATTTTAAAATATTAAAAATAATACAAAAATTAATGAAAATGAAACCTCAAATAATGGAGGGGTGGAGAAAATCTACGCGAAAAAACATGAAATCAAGAAAGAATCTGTGAAGAGATGAATTTTCTTGAAATGGTTTGAAAGTATCTATATGTATATATAGAATATCAATTGAGGGTGGACAAAAAGGTAAAGAATTGATAAGTGAGTTGTTTGAAAAGATCGAAAAAATAATTGAAAGGAAAAAACATTGGCCAAGACATTTTTTACCCTTCAATGATGGAGTTGTGTGGGAACGCTTCATAGGTTGGACAAAAGGTGTAATTATCGTCCGCCCATTTCCACACCGCCTTTCTTTCTATTCTAATTCTAATTCTCTCCCCCACCTGTTCCAAAGTCTTCCTCTGTTCACCTGTTCCAAAGTCTTCCAAACATAGGCTTAATGGTCAGCTCAACGTAAATTGCAAAATATGGATCAATGACAAATAAACGGATCAATTTAGGTCGGATTATTTTTAACCCAACTCAACTTATCCATTTGAAAGTCCTAAAATTCTCATGCTAGATTTAACTACAAAAATTTGTGCATGCATGAACAAAGAACAAAAAATGAAATGACTACGGTTCATTAGGATGTGTTTTGTTGTCCTGTTTTTGTTATTGAAATTATCTAATGTAATACGATATTAGCATTAGTCTCTCATCGGTCACTCGTGCTCATCATCAAAAAATCATTATTGTGAAGATTGTGTCCAATTTCCTCAATCTTTCATTATTTGATTGATTTTTTGTCAAGTAAAATTAGTTACCTTTCTAAGAAAAAAATTACATTCGTGGAAAATAAAAGATTTGAAAAATATTTTTCAAAAAATGAGCTTGTATTATTTATAATCATAAATACCCTAAATGAAAAATGTTTTAATTGTCCAAGAAAAAATTTAGATATAAATTATTATTGATAATAAAAATGTATTTCATTAACTAATTATAACTTTTTATAAAAAAATATTCATTTATTTTTTACGAAATAAATAAGAACAAATAGAGCATAAATCAATTATATTCAAACATTTTGATGGGTTGTCGGCTCTACTTGGAGATTGCACTGGTGCGACCATACATTTTTCTCTTGGCCGCCACGGAAATCGTACAATGGGACATTTTTTTTTTTTTTTTTTTTCTTTTTTGTACAAGGGGACTTTTAAAAAGCAAAGAGTTTTAAATTTTTTACTTTTGCTTTCATTAAAGCCCCCTTCCTCGAACACTTTGGCTATGTTTGGTAACACTCTCGAAGAGGTGTTTCTGTTCATTTATTCTTGGGAGTAAAAATAGAACAGAAATGTGTTTGGTAAGTTTTTTATTCCTAGGAATAAATTTGTTCCCAGGAACAAATTTGAAACATAAACGAAAAAAAAAAAAAAAGTTACTTTTTGTTCCGAAAACAACTCAAGAAATAAGAATCAAGAATCAAGCTTTTTTTTTTTTTTCCTTTTCTTTTCAACCTTTTTTTTTTCTTTCTCTTCCTCCCTTCTTCTCCTAGCCGATAGCCAACAACGACCGGTGACAAGTCAAATGAGGCTTAGCGACCTCGTTAGCCCCCAGCGAGGTTGTCCCAAGCTCGCCGACCACCAGCAAGGCCTCCCCGAGCCTCGTTGTGTCTGGGCGAGGCTCGACCTCGCCCAAATCTAGCAAGGCCGAGCCTCGCTGGGCCACCGTGAGCTTTACTGGCCACCGATGAGGCCCCCCTGAGCCTTGCTCGACCACCGATGAGGTCAAACCTTGCCCAATCATTGCGAGGTTCTCCTGAGGTTGACAACCTCGCTGGCCCTTGTCTAGCCAGTCATCGGCCAACAACCAACTAGAGAAAGGAGAAGGAAAAGGAATATATATATATATATATATATATATAATAAAATTATTTAAAAATTAAAAGAATTTCTAAATCATAAAAATATATGCAGTTGGAACGAAGGCATTTCTTTCCCAAAAACAGAAATTTTGTGTAATTACCATACGCATTAAAATGCTCAGAAACTGTTCTCAAGAACAAAAAAAAAAGTGTTTTTGAAAAGAAATTGTTCCTAGAACAAATTCGTTGCAAAACGCAAGCTTTTTCTTCTTTTCTTTTACCTTTTGTAATCGGATCTTGAAAAAGAGAATGGATAAAACATTTTTATTTTAAATGTATTACACCAAAAATAATTAAGTCGTCGACAAGCACATTCTTGACACATGAAATAGAGACTATTACATGAATGACACGAGAGCATTAACATGCATGTGACTTCTTAATAGCGACCATAGAAATTGACGTTATTGACATACATTGATAGTACATATTGGACTGTCGATACGCGACGAGGAGCGGTTATTATTTCAAAACAAAGCAATTGAGGCAATGGATTAACGGGCAAGTGTTTACTTAAAGAGAGATAAAACATAGTTAAGAAATATGCAAAGAGTTGAGATAGAGGAGAAATGGACATGCATTTTTGGTGGGAACAATTATTATTTATGAGCAGGATCGTGGAACAGATAATGTTGAGGCAAAAAGTAAGAAGCATTTAACACACCGTCTAGAAGGAGCAATCGTTTAGAGACAAAAGCATGAGTTTATAACAGCGTGGGCACGAAATTTGCGTAGATGGACATGGAGGCAATTGACCTAAACCATTCAAGGAAATAAAACCGCCGAAAACCGCCGAAAGCAGTTATAAACATATATAGATATAGACATTAGTTTTATTTATCATGGTATTTCAGTCTCCAGATTGGTGGATTATAAACATATGCGATATAGGCATCAGTCTTATTTATGCTTTATTTATATAATAATAAAGAAATGAGAGATGTTTATATCTGTAACTCACCAATCAAGGGATTGCTATCCGACAATGGATGGAGCCAGATACAACCTCTTCCGAAATGCACTTGGACTTTCAAAAATAGTCAACGTGGTCGTTATAGTGATTCACGTTTTGTCTCGGTATTTCGCTTTCGACCCAACTTTTTTGCTAAATGGTAAATTACGATACTAATGATCATTTCCACTTGTGCAGCGAGGGCCAACTATTTGAAAGTTTATGAAACGATCAAGTCCAAATCTTTGGACTAATAGGTGGTGCATGCTCAAAGTAGTATTCACGCAACTGATGAGATTTTGAACAAACAACTTTCAATTTCCGAATTGGAAATCTCCTAACCTCTGGCCCTTAAACAATTCCATCACTACAATTAGTAAATTTCCATAACATAATTGTATTTCTCCACATTTCTTAGATAATAACTTTTCCATCTTATTTGGTAACTTCTCAATTAAGATAAGTGATTTTGACGTGTAAAATTTTTCGATGTGACCAAAAGTTAGCACCATCCCCACATTGATGATGACATCCACAATATAGTAAGTTGAACATATGAGAGTGCCTAGTAGTTTCTTTCCTGCGTCTAGTGTCTTTTGACGTTGAGTACTAAAAATTCATTATTTTTATTAAGTTAGCCATGTTAAAAAAAAAATCTCACATTGGAAAATAACTACTCAAGAACCGATATTTGTACATGGGCTCAGTCATTTTTATAATATTTGTCATGATATTGTCATGTGCGTTAAAAGGATCAAATTGTTTCTAATTAAAATAAGATCAGGACCGATTTATTAAGGTGCCGTTTGCATATGTTAATTCTTATTTTCATTAAAATTAAAATCAGTTAACTTGCTTTTAGTTTATCTATATAGTTCTTGATTAGAAGCAAAGTTTGGTTACCCTGGTAATAAATGTTTATTTTGTCAACCTTTTTATTAAATAATGTCTATCATTTCTCACTGTTGGTTACGTTTTTGCATTTTGTTACTATGTAATACATTTATCATTATTTACATATTTAATGGACATAATAAAAGGGAGAAGTTAAAGCAACTATTTAGTGCAACGCATATTAAAAGCAAGATTAATTCATTTAACGAACTTTAAATTAAAAGAAAAAAATCGATGCAACTTTTTTTTTTTTTTTTGGTAAAGTCGATGCAACTTTTTCTTTCTATTGATTTTGAGGACACCTTTAAGGAATCTCAATCAATTTCCTTACGAAGAAGAACAAAAATGCGCGTTCCTATAGAGAAGTAATTAGCGGTCTTTCCACGTCAAAACTTTTCATTGGTTGATCTAGAATTATAGATATATGGAATCACTTTTTCATTAAAATAAGTAAAAATATTCGGCTTTCGCAATAATAGTTTACGTTGGCTGTTTTTTTGGCTTTTTTTTAAAAATAAGCGGTACTTTCACGTGAAAAACTGTTTACTTTTGCTTACGAAAACAAAATAGAAACTGTTTATATAATTCCAATCTAACGGCCTCCGAGATCACAAAAACCAATTTTAACATTGCCTCTGAAACTGATACGGACAGAACTACACACCTACACCAACAATTCAACCGAGAAGTAAGGTGATAATAACATAAATAATTCATGAACTTCAATTGAATACGTAATTTAGTTCTTGAATTTTTAATTTATTCAATATTGGCACTAGACTTTTTATATTTGTGCAATTTAGTTCATGAATTATATGAAAATATTTAATATTTTTTTTCCATTAAATCAAGTCTAGGACAACATCAAATATTTTTGCATTGTTTAGGAATTAAATTGGACATATACCAAATGTCCATGAAGCTTATTGTACATAAATCATATTGAACAAATTAAAAGTTTATGGATCACATTGCATATTGGGCCATAGTTTATAGACTATTCGTGTCATTTTCTTAAAAAGTGGGCATCCAATTCTCTAGGCCTCCATCTCAACAATGTTGATCGACAATGCCACGTAAAATGATTGGGGGTTGGAATTGCGCATGACTTGGATTTCTTCTTATTAACCCTTTCTTGTTCTGTAACTTGTGCACGCAAGGTTAGTAGAACCATAACAAGCCCATCAACACCCATTTGCACACACGAAACAACCTTTAAAACTGACATTGAAGAGCTGATTATTAGAACAACAAAAGTAACACAATTATACACTTCCTAGGAAAAACACCTTATCCTAGGAAGCTAGTTAAAGGTCAGTCGAAACAAGAGCACACTCAGAGAAAGAAAACAGAAAGCCCACTAGAACAACAACACTGATCAATCAGTGTAGTCAAAATCAGTAGAAATTATGTCCATAATCTTGGCCACCTCCGCCGCAGAATCCCTCAACAGCTTGATGCTCCTGTTCAGTTTATCGCGCTTTGCCGCCACCGACGAAGCTTCCTCTAGCATCCTCTTGATGCCACCGCTGCCATTTGGCCCGATCAGCTCGCCCGCGATCTCCTTCTCCAAGTCGTTGCTCACCAGGTTCTGCACGCTGAACAGCAGATGCAGCGCCATCGAGTCGACGAACCTCCGCAGCACAATCTTCCAGTACGTGGTAATCCTCATCTTCAGATCGAACGCCTCCTGAATATGCTGCTTGCGATGCCTCAGGTTTTCCACGTCGACCTCCCCAATCCCGTTGAGGACAATGTTGCTAGGCTTTGACACGTTGTTGATTGCCTCCATGAATATGTTC
This sequence comes from Eucalyptus leucophloia subsp. euroa, assembly GCA_017140325.1. NCBI lineage: Eukaryota > Viridiplantae > Streptophyta > Magnoliopsida > Myrtales > Myrtaceae > Eucalyptus > Eucalyptus leucophloia. The sequence goes on from CM029471.1 coordinate 20,615,733, forward strand.
TGCTGGGACATCAAGCTGTTCCACTCCAACATGTACTCAGGGTTGCATGTGTAGTCAGCGAGCTTCTCCATTTCAACAATTTCCATCATCCTATCCATCGCCTTCTCCTTCATCTTGTTGATCAGACTGGACGCTGCTCTTCTCGTCGACGACTGAAGCTGAGGATAATTCTCGGAGTGTCGCATCAACACGCGAATCACCAACTCCCTCAATATATTCCCAAACACGAGCCACAAAACTCGGCGGCTTGCTCGATATCCCCCTCACCTTCCGCTGCAAAAGGGTGAGAAAGGCGGTGCGAGGGAGGAATTTCGGGAGCCCGATCCCTTTGGCCTCTTCCAGGACCTCCAATTCCTCCAAAAGGAAGTTTGTCCTCAGGTCATTCTCGGCGCAGTTTTGGAGCTCATCGGAGTATCGGTTCAGCATCTCCATTAGCCTGGCCGTGCAGTGCATGTTCTTCTCTCCTGGGTACTCATCGAACTCGCCTCTCAGCAAGATTTTCCTCAGCGACTCCTTCGCCGATCCCAGGATCTGCATGAAGGCGTCATGGCCCCGCGACCGAGGACAGATTCTTGGGCAATTTCTTAAGCTCAGCCACGTTCGCTTTCAACTTGTCATTGATCTTCTTGATGATCTCCGGCAAACACTTGGCCATAATGGTGGCTTGAATCTGCGTCAGCTTTTGTGCCAAGACAGGCACACCAACGATGGACTTGTCAATCTTGTACATCAGAGGGTGTGTCTCGAACAGCTTCGCCTCTTCCAGCCTCGCTTCTCCGTAGGACTCGTCACCAATCCGGTTCCTCACGCACACATAACCGAGTCCTATATTAACATCATCGGAGGTCACCTTCTCGAGGAGACCCTCCGGAGCTTTATCACCCTTTGTGACGACGGCCAGAGTCCTCTTGCCGGTCTTGTCCACCATCTGCAATCCCCAAAATCAAATTATCGTATTGACCCATTTGCTAGAGTTGTATAAATCATTCGAGTTTTTAATTGATATGTGAGATAAGCGTGGGCTAGAGTATACTTACTTGCGACATCCTTATGGACTCGCAGGTGGAGAAGTCAACGTCGCGGACAAGACATTGAGGATGATGCTCTCCTCAGGCCTTGTGTACTCCATTATCATCTCCGAGATCTGCTCGTAGATGTCCTCCGCCTGGCCGGGTACGGGCACCCTCGTGATTCCGGGCAAGTCGACCATGGTCAAGTCCGGGACGCCGTCTTTCTTGACGACCAGAGTCAGCGGGGCGTTCGATATGCCCTTCCCATGGCCCGCGATCTCGTCGGTGGCGTCATTAATGGCCACGGAGATGTTGTCCTCTTCCGTGTGGACGACTTTTCCGTTGAACTCGAGGTAGAGCTCGGGGTGGTCAGCGTGGGGGTTGTCTTGGAGCCACATGATGAGAGGGACGCGGGTGCAAATGCCCTGCCCCCGCGGCAGGTCGATGCCGGCGAGGGACTCGAGGACGCTTGATTTCCCGGAGGACTGGTCGCCGACGACGACGATGGTAGGGAGCGGTATGCCCTCCTTCATGACATTCAGGTTTCGTAGCTTGTCAAATGCATCGAGCAGGGGGCGGATCTGTTGAACCTTGCAGAAACGTGGTTCAAATATAACTTTCACTATTACAATAATTTCTCACACCACATACAATACTCAGATAACTCTACACAATTTCTCTCACTCATGTGCATACATAGCACTCTCTACTCAACACACTCTCAAGACCCCTACACATACACCCACACACCCCTTTGGACTTCTTACTCACACACTCTTTTAGTTTGGACACTCAAATGAGGAGCAAGTTGCTCCTATTTATAGGGTGGAAAGTGGGTGACTTTCTTAACTTTCTACACTATTCTAGAAGTATTATTTTATTATAGCCTGACAACTAGATTTCTATAGAGAAGTCTAGAAGTGGCGCAGCTTATGGATTTTGCTAGAAGATTCTAGAGAAGGGAGAGTTCTAGAGAAATCAGGAGGAGTGAGATATGCAGAACTCTAGAGAAAGTTCTAGAGAACTCCAGGAGAGAGAGAGAGAGAGGCGGTGATCTTCAACAGGATCCGGTCATTGTAGGAGTCGGCGAGAGGCGCCGGGCGGGCAATCAACGGGGTTTCGGCTTCAGGTACACCGTGGACGAGAGCCCGGTCATCACCCATAGTTTGCAGCCTCTCGAAGATTTTCCTTCTAACTTTGGATGATTGAAACAAAATGGAAATGATGATTTGCTCAAGTTGGGGATTAATTTAAAAAGAACAGAATTGAGAGATGACTTTGTTGGCGTGATTTTCTCTCATATTAGATTTGTTAATATTGTATTCCTATAATTCTGGGATCTCTTCCTTTTTCTGATTTTATTCTGGTTAGTTGTGGCAACTTTTTTTTTGTACATATGGTTGAACAATGGCAGATGCTCAATACAACAAAAAGAACAGAAAATAGAACGAAAGCATTGTCCGAGGACGTAGGCACATTGCCGAACCTCGTAATATTTGTGTCTTTGTGTGAATTTTTGTTTTTCTATATGGTATCAGAGCAGGTTATGACCTTGATTATTTGAAGAACTCGCCTTGTCCTCTTTGTGTCTTTTTTTTTTTTTTTTGGGTGAGCACCATGACAATTTCAGAATTAAAATCTGGAAAACTTCCCAACAAAGGTGCAAGCTCTGAATTAGAATCAACGAAGGGTGTGGTGCATGAGGGAAACAGCCAACGTCTTACATCTATTTTGCTGAATGGAAGGAATTTTCTCCCATGGTCACGAGCAGTGACCATTGCGCTTGGAGGCTGATCGAGGCTTGGACATATTACTGGGCAAACTAAAGCCCCTGATGAAAGTCATCCAAATTTTGAAGAATGGCAAGCAAGCGATCACAGCATTATGACTTGGATCTTCAACTCAATGGAGCCTAAAATCTATGAGAGTTTTGCTTACTCAGATTCGGCCAAAACATCGTGGGATTCGTTGTCTAAGATGTATGGTCTAGCCAATAATGCATCTCGAATCTTTGAGCTTCAACAAGGTCTTGTTACCCCTGGGCAAGGTGCAAATCAATCATTCACAGATCATCTAGGGAACATAAAAAAATAGTGGGATGAACTCTGTCAATACAGACCTGCAACCTAGAATGTGTGTGACTATGTGCAAAAAGAAGGACAAGATAGAATTTTCTATCTCTTGGCAAGCCTAAGGCCAGAGTTTGAAGACACCAAACGTGACATTCTTATGAGGCCATAGTTGCCATCCTTTAATACCGTTTGCTCCATAATACAAAGTGAAGAAACAAGGAGGAGAGTCATGCATTCTGATTCGATTGTGGCACCATCAACAGGCTCATTAGAAAACTCCGCAAACGCCGTTAGTTCCAATGCCAAGCAAAGTGATTGTGGTACTTGGTTTGTCAAAGGGAAATGAAAGAAGCCCCTTTGTTTCCATTGCGATTATTGTGATCGAGATGGGCATTCCAATAAACGATGTTGGATTCTACATCCTTGGCTGTGTCCAAATAAGGACAAAGGTCTGGACGCTAAGGTAGCAATTCAAGGGAATACCATAGACTTCCAATCCAAGCTAGAGTCTCTAGCACTGCAGGTTCAGCAACTACTTCAGACACATGGTTTGGGTCCCTCTAGCATTGAATCCGTAAATTTGGCCAAGGTTATGCTAATATTAGTGCACTTTATGTTGAGTCTAGAAATCGATTTATTGTTGATTCTAGTGCCATGGACCATATGTGTAGTTCCCCACATATTCTATCTAATACTGCTTCTAGCTCTTTGTATCCACCGATCACAGTAGCTAATGGAGTGCAAGTGCCAACCCAAGGTGTTGGGCAACTAAATGTGCTTTCGAAAAAAAAAAATTGAGGCTTTATTGGTTCTAGGATTATCTTCTAATTTAATATATGTGAGCAAATGTACTAAACAGTGGAATTGTAATGTCATTTTTACTCCACGGAAGGTGTTGTTCCAGGATCGCAATACCAAGAGGATGATTGGTGAAGGACAACTTTGGGATAGGCTGTACACCTTAGATTTGCATGCCGAAGCGTTGGTGGCTAGGAAGGGGAATGTGGATACATCTCGTCTATGGCATTGGCGCATGGGTTAGGGGTGAGATCGGTCTAGGGTGAACCCTAGACCGACCCCAGACCAACCTAACCCTGCCGGTCTTGGTTCGGTTCCCAAGGAGATTTCGTCGGTCCTTAGTCCTAGAATTTCTGGACCAGCACTGTGTCAATTGGTCTTAGGTCCTAAGAGTTTTGGGTCGGTCCAACCCGGACCAACCTTAACTCTCTATATATATATTACTTATAATTTTTTTTATTGAGAAAGCGAAAACTTAACAATTTCTTAGTACTTAACAAACACAGAAATCTTATGGGACGCGGCCATAAATAAATTTGATATAAATTTATATTTTCATATTTACAAGCCCTATGTTTCTTTTCCTCAATTATTCGATTTCAATATGTCCAGAAATTCAATTTTAATGTCTTGCTGGAGTTCTTTTCTGCAATTAATCAGCTGCTACCGGACTTTTGTTCGGATAGTCCCGAGCTCTTGATGGTAAGGAAAACAAAGCAAGCAACATTGTTTTATCCTTCCGTAACGTTGACCACGGTATCGCAAAACCCTTCGATTTTGTCTATTGCTGGAGATTTGTTCTGAGAGTCCCCAAAACTAGACGGGGACTTAGTCCGTCCAGCCTTAGTCCATATTAACAGAGTGGACTAATCTCAGCCTCCCGTGATAGACTCAACCTTCTCATTAAACTTTCAGATAGCTTGCTAATATTGTTTGTCTTGAAGTAGCGAATCCACCGAGTGTGAGCGAGTAAGGTTTACTTGAAAGAAATCACTAAGGCAGCACGGCTAAGAAAACGCTAGATTGATGGCATACTTGAAATTTAAGACTCGATTGCTCTTTTCGATAGAAGGTCAAGAATCTGCAACAATTTAAATATGACGCCTTAAAATCTAGCAATCTTGAAACATTGACAATCTTGACAAATATAGCACAAATTTTCTTGATCTTTTAGTTAAAAAGATTTAATTTTAAAACAATATCATCACCACATATTAGTTTTAGTCACCTGAGTTGATTGAAGACTTAGGATTTCGAGAAATTTTAGGAAATCTAATGATAATATAATTTTATCAAATTCTATAAGTCTATAGAAAAAGAATGCTAGTGTAAAGACTTGGCTCAAGAACCTATTATGAGGTATTAGCAACAGCCAAATCTCGGTGTCTCGACCACCTAAGCCTGAGACAATCTCCTCAATGTGTAACGTTTTTCAATTGCAGAGCTTATGTAAAAACACAAGTTGGATGATGTCATGCTTGCTTTCGGTACAATAACAACTGTTTTACACATTTCCTGGTGAATTTGGGCCGGGTTTGGGCTTCATTTGATTTTGCTAGATAAACTCAATATTGTCGGATGTGACATCATGCATTTTCATTCTTTGCCTTGTTTTTCAATCATTTGTTTCCACTCTCATGTTCTGACTCTTAAATGTTGCCTACTCCAGTTTCCGTCTCCCGATTTCAACATTGCCTTAGCTTAGGATAGAACAAAATCTCATAAAACATACTGAGAAAAGGTCAAAAAGTTTGGAAGAGGAGCATTTCAAGATAAGGAGTTGTTGAAGAAAACTGTATATGAAGGAAAAAGGTTGAAAGGGGAGGATTTGAAGCTAACGAAGGAGGCTACGATATCTGAGAAATCTTGACAGAAGACTGAAGCTAACTATGAAGAAAAAAATCTGAAGAGGTGGATTGAGAACTGTTATTGTTAAATAATTGGAGAACATGCATAAATAGATAGATACATTTATGAAGGCCAACGGAATGAATAACGTGTTACGTAGATTTGATAAAAGACTCAAAAGTGCATAAGGAAAAATTAATGAAATGGTTACATCAATCCACTCATTACTATAGTCGAAGAGGAAATCTAGGACAAAATTCATTCCATTGAAGATAGACTCTATAGGGTACAAAAATATCATATTGAATCGCAAAGCAAGGCATGGGCGTATATTGCACCCATCTAGGACTGTATGTGACACCATGGGTAGGTTGTTGCTTGAAGTACACATTATCCTACAAATGGGTTGCTTTATTTTGCTTAGCATTGTCAGTGAGATTTGCTAGAACATGCAATATCATTCCAACCATGAAGTCCCTATGAGCCAAATAGACCATTGAATAGTGCTGCTTAATGTCTCAATCTTCAGGGCAACTCAACTTTCTAACTAAAATGTTGGCCACAATGGCAATGTTTTCTATCTTGAAGTGCGAAATTTTTACTTGCTATGGACAAACTTAATGGAATCTCGTCAGTGGTTCATACAACATCCATCAAAAAAGGGGTGTAGATTTTTTTTTTTTTTTTGGAGAGGTTGCATATATAGTTGCAAGTAAACATCAAATTAATTGATCAAGGAGAGTAATAATTGAAACCATATCCTTGCTAGTTGTGCATCCAAATCCATAGCATAAAAATTTGAAGGCTCTTTTTGCCACACCCCTCTACATTGCAGCCTATCACATATTGACGATATTAAAGGAAGCGGTTTCCACATATTATGTGTTCAAACACATCAATTGTAAGGAAAAAAAAAAAAAGCTTTATCGTACCACAATGTAGATAAGCAGCAACGACCAACAAGGCTGATGATGGATACTCAATTGCACTAAGGAAAAACAGTAAAATCTCTAAAAACTCCCCTCTAACTCAGTTGGTGTCCCAAGATTATTGCATTCTTCTTCAATAGTTCGATTTCATCTCTAGCTGGGGCTTTGTTCTCAAATTGAGATGCAATTGTGTTGTAAGTCCCAAATACTTAGTTGCAATAAGGAACTAGGCGGGGACTACCGATTGTTAGCCTATTGATGCGTATTAATAGAGCGGACCAAGCTATCACCATTCAATCCTAAATAAGTGCCATGCACGCTCAACATTTCATTGACCTTATTTTGCAATTCAATATGCTCATTTTGTACACAATCGATTATGCTTTCAATAGAATCAACTGTACGGCATTGTTTTTCCTTCTCACTCTTCACTTCAACTATTTTATTTGGAAACAAAGAAGGACGAGACAAACCCTCAGAAACTCCTAACTCACTAGAAACCATGTGGATAATATTTGTAGTTAAAATTAAGCATCAAGCCTTACTAAAGTAAATAAATCCAAATTTTGATCGTGCATTAATTTTTCACGCAATGTTTAATTGACACAATTTTTGCACCTACGAAAAGCTTATTATTTGAGCCTCTCAAAATAAGTTTGCTGGACCAAAGTAAAGGGTTTGGATGAGGAGGAAATAAGGCTAACTGAAGATGAAATTAAAAAGTTGGAAGTGGAGAAATTAAGGCTAAGAGAGGAGGTTGATAAAGCAGTTTATAGCATGTATAGACAGAAAGATAGAGAGTGTTAGGCAAGGAATGATTGATGAGGCAATCACAAACCAAAAAATAGAGTGTTAACTGAAAGATTTTGAAGGAAAAATTGATAACCCATCATTTACTGTAGTCGAAGGAATTTTTCTATGATATGCGATTAATAATGAACTTCTTTGTATTAGTCTAGTAATTAGTTTACTAAATGGGAGAGTCAAAATCTTGCCTATAAAGTTCCATTTTGTAGAGAGCTTTTCTATGATATGTGATTAATAATGAACTTCTTTGTATTAGTCTACTAATTAGTTTAGTAACTGGGAGAGTCAAAATCTTGACTATAAAGTTCCATTTTTTAGAGAGAAATGCTCTAGAAGAGAATGTATTCTATTGCTTAAAAGTTGGATGATGCAAATGAGAAGAGGACTCCTCTATTTATACAAAAGTCCCTCTAATTACAAATCTCACATCTCATCTCATGGTGGAGATCTATCTACGTGCTAATCTCACTTACTAATCTAATAGTAGAGATTCACTCCCGCCTTACAATCTAATGATAGAGGGATTTAGTCATCAATCAACCAATCCGATGGTGGAGATACATCTTGGTGGATATCAATCGACATCTCACGATCCAATCGTGGAGTTTGAGTCATGCACATCGATCCAATGGTCCTTGTCTCATTGGATTGAAGACTTGGCAATACATCCGAGACATTCTCCCCCACCCCCAAGTTATTAATGTGCGCACGGTCGGGCAGTTTTTATCCATTTAGTGTAGAAAATATCCAACAAATATATATTTTACAATTGGATACATAAAATGTGGCCCGAAAAGTTTTAAGAGAAAATGTTAGCTGAACGACCTATCAATTTCATCCAGTAATTGGGCAACGAATGGAAAAGGCTACATATCGGGCCTATGTGGGCAAGCTTGGGCCCAAGAAAGAAAATGCTTTCATTCTTTTACCTTAGATAATTAAGGGTTGCGTACGCCCCTTTATCATCGAGAAATTTGCTTTTTTCTTAATAAATTGCCTCTTGAATTTTTTTCTTAAAAACAACATATCACTATGTTATGGCTCCATGAGTGGTACCACTTGCAATATTTTTTGTTTGCTAAATCTTTTTTACTTGGGATAATTTGGCCTTCCTTAAATTTTCTTAGACCATCTTTTTAGAGTAAATTGAAGAATTTGTCAAATTTGTGAATATCGAATGAGTAAATGCATCTTTAGCCTAGCCATTTGTTTTTCTTTTATTTTGGCAAGCTTTAAGGATCAACAAATGTAAGGCCTGTCAAGTATCGTATTTGCCGAAACTATTTCAATGTTTTTATTCGGGACAGATTCATACTTTGAATAAATGTGGGTGAAATCTATATTTCTAACTCACTAATCAAGGGATCACTATCCAACCAAAGATAGAACAAGACACAGCCTGTTCCAAAATGCCCTCGTTCTTTAAAAAAAAAAAAAACGGCAAACAGTGGTCCTCATAATTTTTTCTTTTTTATCTTTTCTCTCCAGTTTTTTGCTTTTGACACAACTTTTTTAGTAAAAGATAACTTATGGCACAAATGATCATTCTATAACATTATTGGCATAAATGGAAGTATGTGACGAGAGAAGAAAGAAATGGCCGCCACACCACTTGCGCAGCGAGGGTCAACAATCCTCGTCAAGGTCTTAAGTGGGAGTCCTTACGCCTCACTGGCGGCCACGCTGGAGCTGGAGCCATAGCCCTCGTAGGGTGCACATGGTAACGCTTCTTGGCTGGGGAACATTTTATTTTCAAAAATAATTCTTTTCTATTTTTACTCCGATGAATCATTTTTGAGTAAAATAAGGTGTTTGGTAACTAGGCAAAATTTATATTCTTGAAATAGAAAAAGAATATAAATGTGTTTAGTACGAAATAGTTTTTTTTATATTTATTCATTTTTTATTCTTGCTCTGATTGCCGACCGTCGCCGCCCACCATCGCCGCTTTGTCGCTAGCCACCGCCGCCGCTGCATGATTGCCAGCCGCTGACCGTCGGCCAACGGCAGCCGGAGGTGGACGAGCGGCCGCGGGAGGTGGTGGTCGATGGGTTGTGCGGTGATGGTCGGCGGTCGGCAATAGGCAGCGATGGCCGGTTAGAGGTGGTCGCGGCGAGAGAGAGGAACAAAAGAAAAAAAATTGGCTTTTTCTAAAAATTGTTCTCGAGAACAAAAAGCTACTTTTTTTTTTTATTTCTTGTTTCTATTCCAAAACTATTTCCGGGAACAAAAAAAAAAATAAAGAAATTATTCCTGGGAACAAAAATTTTATCAAACGGATTTCTGTTCTTTTTTCGTTCCGGGGAATAAAAGAACGGAAATTGGCAAAAATAGAAATGATACCATGCAAACCCATAATGAGCAAGAGCCCTAGGGCATTCTTTGTGCCATCGCTCCAACAAGGGTCAGTCGACTCTCATGAGGGTCAATACTCTTGCCATCATCCAAATCTAAATGAGGGCAAACAAGCTGGCGTATGCTCACTCACGACGAGGGCCAATTGCTCTCATGACACTAGTAGGGTGGCGACACTATCCCCATTCTTAATCCGACTACACAAATCAATGGGCCGTTATTAAACTGTGCATTGATTGGATCAAATTGTTTCTAATCAAATAGGACAATGACTGATTTGACAAAAAAAAAATTAATGTACAAATTGAAAATTGATTAAGGTGATGTTTAAATATGTTTATTTGTGTTTTCATTTATAAACAATACAATCATTTAACTTGTTTTAGTTTATTTAAATGTTTCTTAATTAAAAGCGATATTTGGTTACGTTTTATAATAAATGTTTATTTAACATAATTTTCATTATGCTAATATTTATCATGCCTAACTGCTAATTATACTTTTTTTTATTTTATCATTCCATGATAATTTTCTCTCATAAACTAGATGTTTAAACTGAAGATCAACTTATCAGAATAAACAAATGAAACACATTTCAATATCGATTACATATTAAAAAAAGCTATGAGGAATATATAATACATTATTCATCATGTACATATTTATGACATTATGAAAAGGGGAAAATCATATGAAGTACTACAATTGTTATGAATTCTAGCTTTACACATATTACAACCTGGATGACTTTGTATGCTTTGGAAATGGTAATGCACTTATCACTTACAAGATGAGATTTAAATTATAAATAAAAGGAATTTCAAGACAACTTATTCTTCTAATTGATTTTGAAGATGGATTAAGGAATCTCAATTAATACATATGAAGAAGAACAAAAATGTATATACTTATCGAGAAAGGTGGTGTCAAAATTTGCCTTCAGTTAATCTAAAATTATATTTTTGGTCTCCATAATTAATATAGAGATAGAATCGATTTTGTGATTTAAAAAGTCAAAAATTTTGTGCTTTCAAAATAGTAGATTATGTTGGCTGTTGTTTTTTTTTTTTTTTTTTGAGGTAATCGATTCTATCCGTAACCATCCCAATACTGTTTTAACGTGAATAATTGTTTACTTTTGCTTTCAAAAACATATAAGAACTGTTATATATGAACTTAACCATACGGCCGCTAGGATTTCAAAAGCCAATTTTGACGTTGCCCCTAAAACTCAGATTTATTTCTGATTGATCATGGCCCATCGAAACCCATTTGCAGAAAGACAAACCACCAGTAAAACCAACATTCTAAAGCTGACTACTAGATCAACAAACATGGCCATCTGAATTAGTACATCATCAAGAACTATTCATAGGAAGCTAATTGAAGACTTCAGTAGAATCCCACACAGAACCACCTAACCTAACAAGAACAAGCCAATAGATATCTTTTCCTCAAATAATCCCTCGCAAGCCAGAAAGAAAGAAAGAAAAACAGAGCAACGATGCTAATTAGCGATTGTAATCGCCATCGGTAGCGATCCGGTTCATGAACTGCGCCACCACCTCCGCAGACTCCCTCAACAGCTTGACGTTTTTGTTCAGCTTCTTGCGCTTCTCCACCATCTCCGGCTTTTCCTCCATCATCCTCTTGATGATGCCAGGCCCGCTCAGCTCGCACCTAATCTCCTTCTCCATCTCCTTGTTCACCAGGTTCTGCACGCTGAACCGCAGATGCAGGGCCACCATGTCGACAAACCTCCTCATCACAATCTTCCAGTATGGGGTCATCCTCATCTTCAGATGGAACGCCAGCCGAATCAGCTGCTGGTCGTGACGCCAGAGATGGGTCGTGTTGACAGATCCAAACCCCTCGAGATGAAAGCTGCTATAGGTTCTATAGCTGCTAAAGAAATAGTCCTGCCGGTTCATCAACTTGTTCCGCTCCAACAGGTACTCAGGGTTGCAAGTGTAGTCAGTGAGCTTCTCCATTTCTATAATCTTCATCATCCTATTCATCGTCTTCCCCTTCATCTTCTTAATTAGACTAGACGCCGCTCTTCTCATCAACGACTGCAGCTGCGGATAATTCTCCGAGTGTCGCATCAACGCCTGAATCACAACTCCCTCAATGCAGTCCCAAACACGAACCACAAGACTCGGCAGCTTGCTGGATATCTCCTTCACCTTCCGCTGCAAAAGGGTGAGAAAGGCGGTTTGAGGGAGGTCATCCGGGAGGCCAATCCCTTTGGCCTTTTCCAAGACCTCCGTTTCCTCCAATAAGAAGTTAGTCGTCAGGTTGTTCTCGGTCCAGTTTCGGAGCTCGTCGTAGTATTGGTTCAGCATCTCCGCCAGCCTGGCAGTGCAGGGCATGTCCTTCTCGTCCAGGAACTCGTCTATTTCGCCTCTCAGCAAGAATTTCCTCAGCGACTCCTTCGCCGACCCCATGATCTCCATGAAGGCCATCATGGCATCCTCAACCGAGGACAGATTATTGGGCATCCTCTCAAGCTCGGCGATGTTCGCGTCCAGCTTGTCATTGATCTTCGTGACGATCTCGGGAAGATACTTGGCCATCATGGTGGCTTGAATCTGCGTCAGCTTTTGTGCCAAGACAGGCACACCGACGATGGACTTTTCGATCTTGCACAACAGAGGGTGCGTGTCGAACAGCTTCGCCTCTTCCAGCCTTGCTTCTTCGTAGGTCTCGGCACCAATCCTGTTTCTCACACACACATATCCAAGCCCTATATTGACATCATCCGCCGTCACCTTCTCCAGCAAGCCCTCCGGAGCTTTATCAGCCTTTGTGACGACCGCCAGAGTCCTCCTGCCTGTCTTGTCCACCATCTGCAACACAAAAACGAATAATCGTATAGACTCATTTCCTTGGGTGAAATAAATTATTCGAGTATTCAATTGGTAAGGGAGCAAAGCGTGTCTCAGGATACTTACTTGTGACATCCTTATGGACTCGCAAGTGGAGAAGTCAACGGTCGCGGACAAGACATTGAGGATGATGCTCTCCTCAGGCCTTGTATACTCCATTATCATCTCCGATATCTGCTCGTAGATGTCCTCCGCCTGGCCGTGTACGGGCACCCTCGTGATTCCGGGCAAGTCGACGAAGGTCAAGTCCGGGACGCCGTCTTTCTTGACGACCAGAGTCAGCGGGGCGTTCGATATGCCCTTCCCATGGCCCGTGATCTCGTCGGTGGCGTCATTAATGGCCACGGAGATGTTGTCCTCTTCCGTATGGACGACTTTTCCGTTGAACTCGAGGTAGAGCTCGGGGCGGTCGGCGTGGGGGTTGTCTTGGAGCCGCATGATGAGAGGGACACGGGTGCAAATGCCCTGCCCCCGCGGCAGGTTGATGCCGGCGAGGGACTCGAGGACGCTTGATTTCCCGGAGGACTGGTCGCCGACGACGACGATGGTGGGGAGCGGTATGCCCTCCTTCATGACATTCAGGTTTCGTAGCTTGTCAACTGCATCGAGCAGGGGGCGGATCCGGTCATTGTAGGAGTCGGCGAGAGGCGCCGGGCGGGCAATCAACAGGGGTTCGGCTTCAGGTACACCGTGGACGAGAGCCCGGTCATCACCCATAGTTTGCAGCCTCTCGAAATTTTCCTTCTAACTTTGGATGAGCTTGATCGATGAAATCAAAGATGGGAAATAAAGATTTCGTTCTATGGAGTACTGGAAGTTGTGGATTAATTTATACAGAGAAGATACTTCCATCGCAAGTTGGACGATTGAGAGATGACTTCATGGAGGGGGTTGGCGCTGTGGAGGGGACAAAAGTTAAATAGTTAAAGTGCAGAAGCGACGCACCAATGGACAAAATGGATCATAAATCCATATTATAACTCGCTTTCAGTTAAATGGGTTGTATCAAGTGAAAATTAAATATGAGTCACAAATGAGTCCTAAAATGTAAAGTAAGAAAAGAAATGAGTCTGAATGGATTATTAGGAAGCTCACTTTGAATCCATGGCCTTCCTCCTCTACATCCTCAATTCTCTCTCCTTTCATCGATCACAAATCTTGGGTGAGCAAAGCACCACCTTTTCTTTCCAATCTCAACCGATTGCGGCCAATGCCTACCCTGCCGTCACGCTACCATCTTCATCATCGATCTCGAGCTCGCTAGCCTTAGGCAAGCTGGAAGCTTGTCAAGCTCAAGCAAGCAACAAGCTCGCCAATCTTGAAACTTGGGCTCGTTGGGATCAACCGAGCCACAAGCTCGCCAACCTTGGCCGAGCTCGGGTTCACCTAGATCTGGCGAGCCGCAAGCTCTCTGGCCAGGACAAAGCTCAAGTCAGCGAGTTCAAGGCTTGGCCGATCGGCTTGCCGGATGGGCCGAGTCTCGAGCTCATCGGACCACGGCTTGGCCAATCACCATTGGCAAAGAAGAAGGAGGAGAAGGAACAAGGGAGAAGGAGAGAGGAAAAGAAGAAAAAATAATAATAATTTAATAAAAAAATTAAAATAATAAAAAAATTATATCAAAGAAAAAAATAAAAAAATAGTTTTGGTAGATGATACCCATATACATACCGGAGAAGTACTTTTAGAGGAAGCTTGATATTGTTTAGATCGAAATTCAACCAACATTGAAATAGAAATTCTAAACATCATAATGTAATTTTTAACTTTGTGAACTATAATTAAGAAATCAACCAAAATAAAAAAAATAAAAAAAAAGAACTACAATTAAGAAGCCATGCATTCTCGCATTCAAGAAGATTTGTTATAAGCAAATTTTATTTTCTTGTCAATTATTAGCTTATCAAACTTTTTCTTATCAAGAGTTCTTCAAAAGTATTTCAATTTAAAGGCTTTTCACATTTTTTTATTTTATTTACTAGTTTTACATTTTTTTACTTACTCTTTAAATTTGATAAGTTTTTATTCAAGTAACTAAATTGAGTTAAATCTTAATGTGTTTCAACAATATGAGTTGGGTCGGATATGGGTCGGATTAATATAGTTCATCAAATTTACATTATATGAAAATATGTCAAAAATGGTTAAATGGGTCAATATAAGTCAAACCATTTTCAACTCGATCCGATCCACTCATTTGACAGCCCTATTATGCCGTAACAAAGTCACGTCATTGTGTAGACTTGGACTTTAAAGGTAGGAACTTTAAGTACAGTTTGCCAAATAACCTCAGAATGCTCGAGCTTTTAGGCCCCAGAGAACTTGAACGTTAAGAAACTGAAGCATTGGCTATTTAGTCTGGAGTTCTTGGTTATAATTTGTGTTTTGAGGCATGGTCATTCCCTCTTCATTGTTTGCATTAAGAGCCTCCATTTTTTTCAATTTTTTTTTTGGCTCAATATTGTGTTTCTGGCTTCTTCAATCGGAGGTGATTAGAATTTTTTTTGTCGGTAGTATTGGGGCATGATGTCTGATAATATTCATGGTGACTGAGTATAAGGTTATAGTGGTGTTGTGGTGACGCGATGGTATCGAGTCCAGTAACTATGGCACAGAGTTTGATGGTGGTGGGTGGGATGGTGTCAAGTTCCTACATGGCGGTAAGGGTGGCCATTAGACTATATGCAAAGCATGGTTAGGCAGGACAGGACATGTTTTCTACAATTAAATATATCTTTATAAGAAAAAATTCATTCTTTCAAATATTGAAATTTATACAAAAGTTAATGAAAATAAAAACCGTCAAGTAATGGAGGAGGTGGAAAAAATCTAAGTGAAAAAACATCAAGAAAGAATTAGTGTGAGGAGAAGGTAGAGAATTGTTTATTGAGTTGTTTGAAAAGATTAAATAAAAAATAGAAAGGAAAGGACATTGACCAAAGACAATTTTTTGCCCCTCATAATGCAGTTGCGGGTCTCCCCCAATTTCCACACCAGTTCTAATTCTCTGCCCACATTTCCTAAGCCTTCCAAAATATAAACTAGCTCAATGAAAAAAAAATAGGTCGATATGAAATAAATTGAATAATTTAGATTAGATCGATATCCAACTCGATTGACCAACTTGATGGGCTTAAAATTTCTACATTGCTCTTATTGAAAATTCATGTTGGGTAAGGATAAAAAAAAATATATATGACTATTGATCAAGAGTATGTACCGATTTTTTTTAATCTCTATGATCCAAGTTATCTAATATAATACAATATTAGCATCTATCTCTTACCAGCTGGCCAATTGTCCCTCTTGTTGACTATAAAATGATTTCATTGGCAAAGATTGTGTTCGATTCCCTCAATCTTTTCCTTCCACTTGAAGGGCACCGAAAGTAATCCATTTATTTCCTTTTTTGTCTGGTTAAAATTGGTTACCAATTACTAGGGAAAAAAGAAAGATCACATCATATCGATTATTACATTTAGCCTTTTCGACAGGTTCCTCTCCCCTGCTGCTGGACTGTGGAAGACCGTACGTCTCTTTTCTTGGTCGTTGGGGGACCGTACAATTGAACTTTTCAAAAGCCGGGGTTTCGACTTTTTAGGCTTTCGTCAAAACTGTTTCGACATAAAAAACCACTCTTGCCCCTTGATGTCTTTTGATTGATTCCAGCAGCTTCCAAATTGACTGCTTTCTCATTTCTACATCCTGTCTGACCAGAAATTCACGGAGCACTTCCTCAATGGCGTCCCTAGCAAGACTTTTCCTAATCCTTGTCGATATATAGGACTTTCACATGCTTTTTTGTTCAGTAATACATCATCCTATGACATTAGCCCTCATTGTTTTTCTCCCGACAGCAAAATCGTGTTTCGGGAGACGAGGGAGTCACTCGGGGCTAAAAGTAAAAAAGTCATACATTGATATGGTGGATGCTGCTACGAGTGAGCTTGCGCATGCTCTGGCTTGTGGAAGTACTCGTGGTCGAGATGGACAAATGCACACTTGATCTCGGGAAGGAGCTCCAGCTTTTCCTGCAAGCATTCCCCGATGTCGTGAGCCTCTTGCAAGGGCATGTTGGCGGGCAGGACGATGTCGACCTCTACAAAGTAGTGAGACCCAAAAGTGTAAGCTCTGAAGCAGCAGCTCTCCCCACTGGGGAGTTCACATTTTCCAACACTGTCATGGGCCACGTCCGGATGGTATACAAGGCCAGCTACAAGATACATTCAAAAGAGATCGTGTGAGAGGAACAGAAGCTCATGAAATTTGTTGTGGAAGTAGTCAACGTCTACAGCACAGGATAAAGAAGCAAGACATGCAGTCAGAGAAGAAGTTATGAAAGATCACACACACTTCAACTGGTTTCCCACAAGAGTGAAAGGCCAAAAGAGGTAAATGATCAATACAAAAGCTCCTTTGCATACTAAACACCATGCTGATCAGTCCATTATAGTTATTTCGGGCCTTTATTTGAAAAAACTGCATCAGAAGGTGTCATGCCAGTGGAATTTGCTGCTTTCGGTCTCTAAGAAGTCGGTTATAGTTATTACTCAAGAAACGAAAACATTGTGTCATTGTCATCGTTGTTTTTCATTGATGCAATTAGGTTTGGACGGAGAGATTTGGGGTGCGCAATCTCTTGAATTTGGTAGGGAAGGAGGCGAGGATGGAGGGGTTCACGCTGGACTGCAACCGGTTCGGAGAGTTTGTGGAGGAAATGACAGGATACGTCAAGCAGAGGAAGATTGTTTCGAAGCATGAGAGCTTCTCAGAGAGCATTCAATCTATGTTCACAAGCTCCAACGCGGGAAAGGCCATTCTTTAAGTGATCGAGGAAGCGAAAGCTTTAACAATTTCTTAGTACTTAACAAACATGGAAATTTCATGTGACGTGTAATCTTGATACAGGCCATAAATAAATTCGATATAAATTTATATTTTCATATTTACAAGCCCTATGTTTCTTTTCCTCAATTATTCGATTTCAGTATGTCCAGAAATTCGATTTTAATGTCTTGCTGGAGTTCTCAATTTCAGCTGCAATTGATCAGCTCTTGATGGTGCAAGCAACATTATTTTATCCTTCCGTAACGGACTTCGATTTTGTTCTAGGATCGTCCCAAGCTCTTGATGGTAAGGAAGACAAAGCAAGCAACATTATTTTATCCTTCCGTAACGTTGACCACGATATCGCAAAACAAGAATCCTTCGATTTTGTCTTATTGCACAAATTTTGGTTACAAAGATTTGTTCATATTAATTTTAGTCCTGAGTTGATTGAAACTTAGGTTTTACGAGAAATTTTAGGAAACATTTAATATAATTTTAAGAAATTATCTATAAGTCTATAGAAAAAGAATGCTAGTGTAAAGACTTGGCTCGAGCTGGTGAATTTGGGCCGGGTTTTTTTTGGGCTTCATTTGATGCTTTTTGCGATAACCAGTTTTACACATAAGCTTCATTTGATTTTTAATATTATCAGATGTGACATCACGCACTTTCATTCTTTGCCTTCTTTTTCAATCATTTCAACATTGCCTTAGCTTAGGATAGAACAAAATCTCATAAAACAGACTGAAAAAAGGTCAAAAAGTTTGGAAGATGAGAATTTCAAGATAAAGAGAGAAGACCGACAAAGTTAAGGAATTGTTGAAAAAACTGTATATGAAGGAAAAAAGGTTGAAAGAGGAGGATTTGAAGCTAACGGAGGAGGCTATGATATCTGAGAAACCGTGATAGAAGACTGAAGCTAAATATGAAGTAAAAAATCTAAAGAGGTGGATCGAGAACTGTTATTGTTAAAGAATTAGAGAACATGCACAGATAGATAGATACACTAACGGAGGCCAACAGGATGAATAACGTGTTACATAGATTTGATAAAAGACTCAAAAGTGCATAAGGAAAAATCAATGAAACGGTTACAAAAATCCACTCATTACTATAGTCGAAGAGGAAATTGAGGAGGACAAAATTCATTCCATTGAAGATGTACAAAAAGATCATATTGAATCGCAAAGCAAGACATGGGCGTGTATTGCACCAATCTACGACTGTATGTGACACCATGGGTAGGTTGTTGCTTGAAGTGCACATTATCGTACAAATGGATTGATTTGTTTTGCTGAGCATTGTCAGTGAGATTTGCTAGAACATGCAATATCATTCCAACCATGAAGTCCCTATGAGCCAACAAGACCATTGACTAGTGCTACTTAATGTCTCAATCTTCACAGCAACTCAACTTTCTAACTAAAACATTGGCCACAATGGCAATGTTTCCTATCTTGAAGTGCGAAATTTTTACTTGCTATGGACAAACTTAATGGAATCTCGTCAGTGGTTCATATAACATCCATCAAAAAAGGGTGTAGACTTTTTTTTTTTTTTTGGAGAGGTTGCATATATAGTTGCAATTAAACATCAGACGAATTGATCAAGAGAGCAATAATTGAAACTATATCCTTGCTAGTTGTGCATCCAAATCCATAGCATAAAACTTTGAAACACCTTCAAAGTTTTTTTGCCACACCCCATCTACATCGCACTCTATCACATATTGAGGATATTAAACATATTATGTGTTCAAACACATCAGTAGTTGTAAGAAAAAAAAAAAAAAGCTTTATCGTACCGCAATGTAGATAAGCAACAATGGCGAACAAGGCTACTGATGGATACTCAATTGCACTAAGGAAAAATAGTAAAATCTCTATAAACTCCCTCTAACTCAGCTAGTGCCGCAAGATTATCGCTTTCTTCTTCAATAGTTTGATTTCATCTCTAGCTAGGGCTTTGTTCTCAAATTGAGATGCAGATGTGTTGTAAGTTCCAGATACTTAGTTGCAATATCAAACTAGGCAGGGACTACTGATTGTTAGCTTATTGATGCATATTAATAGAGCAGACCAAGCTATCACCATTCAATCCTAGATGAGTGCCATCACTCAACATTTCATTGGCCTTATTTTGCAATTCAATATGTTCATTTTGTACAACCGATTCTGCTTTTAATAGAATCAATTGTACGGCATTGTTTTTCCTCCTCACTCTTCACTTCAACTATTTTATTTGAAAACAAAGAAGGATGAGACAAACCCTTAGAAACTCCTGACTCATTAGAAACCATGTGGATAATATTTGTAGTTAAAATTAAGCATCAAACCTTACTAAAATAAATAAATCCAAATTTTGATTGTGCATTAATTTTTCACGCAATGTTTAATTGACACGATTTTTGCACCTACAAAAAGCTTATTATTTGAGCCTTTCAAAATAAGTTTGTTAGACTAAAGTAAAGGGGTTGGATGAGGAGGAAATCAGGCTAACTGAAGATGGAGTTAAAAAGTTGCAAGAGGAGAAATTAAGGCTAAGAGAGGAGGTTGATAAAGCAATTTAGAACAAGTATAGACAGAAAGATAAAGAGTGTTAGGCAAGGAATGATTGATGAGGCAAGCACAGACTAAAAAATAGAGAGTGTTAACTAAAAGATGCTGAAGGAAAAATCAATAATCCATCATTTACTATAGTTGAAAGGGAAGTCACAGAGGACAAAATTCAATCTATTGGAGACAAAAATAAGCTCCATTGTTCAATTCTTGAGTATCCATTTCCTCAAGGAATTTTCTATGATATGTGATTAATGATGAACTTCTTTGTATTAGTCTACTGATTAGTTTACTAAATGGGAGAGTCAAAATCTTGCCTATAAAGTTCCATTGTGTAGAGAATTTTTCCATGATATGTGATTAATAATGAACTTCTTTGTATTAGTCTACTGATTAGTTTACTAACTGGGAGAGTCAAAATCTTGACTAGAAAGTTCCATATTTTAGAGAGAAATGTTCTAGAAGAGAATGTATTCTATTGCTTAAAAGTTGGATGATGCAAATGAGGAGAGGACTCCTCTATTTATACAAAAGTCCCTCTAATTACAAATCTCACATCTCATCTCATGGTGGAGATCTATCTACGTGCTAATCTCACCTACTAATCTAACAGTAGAGATTCACTCCCGCCTTACAATCTAATGATAGAGAGATTTAGTCATCGATCAACCAATCCGATGGTGGAGATACATCTTGGTGGATATCAATCGACATCTCACGATCCAATTGTGGAGTTTGAGTCCTACCCATCGATCCAATGGTCCTTGTCTCATTGGGTTGATGACTTGGCAATACATCCGAGACATCCTCCCCCACCCCCAAGTTATTTATGTGCGCACGGTCGGGCAGTTTTTATCCATTTAGTGTAGAAAATATCCAACAAACATATATTTTACAATTGGATACATAAAATGAGGCCTGAAAGTTTTAAGATAAAATGTTAGCTGAACGACCTATCATTTTCATTCAGTAATTGGGCAACGAATGGAAAAGGCTACATATTGGACCTATGTGGGCAAGCCTGGGCCCAAGAAAGAAAATGCTGTCTAGGCTCGTCCAAAAAATGCTTGGCCCTTCATTGACTCAGATGGGCCGCCAAGCCATGATCAAACCTATGTACTTTCAAAATTGTCGTCTAATTTGTTGTAAATTGCCTTCTCCATGGAAGATAGCCACGAAATTAAAAGCTGATTTTCCCCTCACCTTACTAAGAAAACCTAGTAAGTGTCTGGCCAGGGAGAGAGAGAGAGAGAGAGAGGGGCAACGGCAACGGCAACGGTCGAGTGCAACAGGTGTCCCGTGAAAAGTTTAAGTTCACGGATCTACAGCGTCTCTCTGAAAGCCCAAGAAGGGCAAGTTTGAACCACTATTGCATTTATGATCTTGGCTCTTCTTTTTTTGACTTTCTTTTTCCTCCTTTTCCAGCTTTGAAAGAGTACAAAGGCTCAACTTTTCTTTTTTTTTTTTTTTCATTTTTCTTGCCTGCCCATCTTGTTTCCTTTTCCCTTTAGCTAAAACGAAAAAAGAGAGAAGAAAAGAATCCCAATTGGACCTACGACTTAGATTTTCTGACTGACTTGGATTTCTTCATCTTATGCGATTTATCATCGATGCTACTCCATGAATATCCGCTAGGTATTACAAAAGGATCAGACTGCTGGGCAGGGGGACACCGCGGCAGCTCCTTGCTTGATCCCACCGACCGGCTACTGCTCCGCCGGAGCCATGATGCTGACGACGACGTTGATGACGACGATGACGATGGCCAGGACCAGAAGGGTCCATCCGATTTCTGGTCCTCCTCGGACCCGCTTCTCGATCCGCCATTGAGATGCCTGGGACTCGAGAGCGGCGTGTAGAACCGTTCGGTAGGCTGGAGCTCGACGAACTTCGTGAACGTTATCACCACCCTCACTGTCGGGACCACCGGAATTGCCACCTGCACACCATTAAGGAGAAAACCACTAGCGTTTCAATCATGCACCTAAAAACTGCACTGTGCGCACACAAAGCTGATGAGAAGCAATCAAGAGGGGAGGCCCCAACACAGTGGCATGCCCAACGGGACAGCTCTCATGACTAATAATGTCTAACCCCCAAGGAGAGGGGGCTTCATCTAGAAGTAGGATCTAAGACTCAGAAAGCTTCCCTAGTTGTCCCTTGAAAAAGTAGCGGACTATGTCTGTCGGTTTTAGCTTAAATTTGAAGCCAAAATTACAGCAAGACAGGCACCACATCAGACTACTGCTGCACACTATTGTATTGGCCAGTTGTTTTCCCTGAATTTAACCCCTCACCGAGGAGTGAAAACGACACCATTCTCCAAACCCCGTCCCAAGTTCCAAGCGAGGGTCGTAAGCCACCTTAAAGTTGTTGGGTCCAGAGTTCAATGGACCGTCATACCACGTCTTATGTTAATCTGTCCGAAACCCCAGTGGTCGAAACATGCTTATTCCCCCATTAAGACCAGACGAAGAAAGACTTCTCCTGTACAGAGAAGGACAAGAGCAGCAGCAGCAGAAGCAGCAGCATGGGGCCCATCCCTTGCGCGGAGCACCCAATAGGTAAACTCCCATCTCACGTTAACCCCCCCGACCGAGGGCCCCACAAAAGCTTCCTAAAGCCAGTCCTTGTCACGCCACTCAAGTAATTCCATTGCAGAGTCATGAACATAAATATACTCAAAGAAAAGTGGGCAGGGACAAAGCCAAAGTTTGGAACAGCAAGAACAAACAGGGAAAAGCAAAGATATCCTTGGACCACGACCCCAAGACGAAGACAGTACACCCCCGAGGTAGACCCCACGAGGCGATTTCAAAGAAAGGGACAAAGCGCTCTATCGACGCGATACGAAAGATTTGTGGATCCGCAGCGATACTTTAATGGATGCATCTTCTCGACTCAGCAAGGAATCTCTTAGAATAATATTATATGATAAGAGGCTATCTGTTCCTTCCCCTTCGTATCTTCTCAAACGACTTTCTAGATGGAAGGAAGACAGACCCAGGAATCAATTCCCAGATTTTCAATTTGAAGAAATCTCGTAGTTGGTCTTTCTTTATTCACGGAGAAATTAAAAAAAAAAAAAAAAATTGGGACTTTGGCTGATTCGGTGAGGTGGCTCATCAAAATGATTTGAAAATTTCGTCATCAATGCATGCCGGAAAAGTGCCCGGAAAAGTACCCGGAGAAGGAATGTTCCTTACCTTGACCGGAAAAGTGCCCGGCGGGAACTTGGTCGTGAGCAGCTCCCGCATCCTCCGGACGGCCTTCACCTTGTTGGCCAGTATGTCGAGCAGCGGCAGCAGCTCCTCCGTCTTCAGCGGGAACTGCTCGGTCAGCCAGACCGACGGCCTCAGGCTCTTCACGTACTCCTTCTCCTTGGTCTGCGGGCTCGGCGCCACCGCGATCGCGGCCCTCCGGTGCGGCGGGGCCACCGGCGCCGCGGAGAATGGCACCACGTCCACGCTCTTCCTCCCCACGTGCACCCATTCCCTCTCCTCCCTCACGAAGCTGCTGTGCCTCCGTCTCTCGCTGTTGTTATTGCTGGGGTTCGAGAACATGAACTGGGGATTCTCGGCTACGAGGAAGCCATCGTCGTCCTCGTCGAGCTCAAGCGGCAATACCTGCGTGAACGACGGAAACTAAGTGTCTAGTGACGAGGAGGTAAAATTCAAATTTGAAAGTCGAAACCATGAAAGACGCTCCAAAACTACCTGCTCGCTGCCGGCGACGTCGTTCTCCGACGAGGTGACCTTGCGCGATCGGAAGCTGAACACTACATTGTGGACTTCGTAAACCCTGGCCTTCCACTCGCCGACGGACTCCGTCTTATCTTGTCTTCTCCAGTTAGTTCTGCTCACGAGCTCAGCCTTCGTGACGTCCATGCCTGGACGGTACACGCTCGTCTGGGAACAGAAGCCGGCGATGTCCGAGTCGCTCATGGGAGCTCCGGCATTCTCGAACGCGTTGAAGATCTTCCGGTTGTCGTGGTTGAGGACCAGGAGGGCGCCCCTCGGGGACGCCGTGGCTCTGGTCCCCTTCCCCGAGGAAAAGGAAGCTCTGATCGGCGCGCTGGATCTTCAGACCGTCGAAGCCGGCGAGGGAGGTGTCGGCCCGGAGATTGCCGTCGCGCTTCCAGATCCGGTACGTGTCGGAGGGGGCGATCTTCCCGACGAACGGGATGACGGAGCTCTCGAAATGGAACGAGATCTCCATGTAGAAGTCGCGCATGCGGCGGAGCACGGCGATCACCCGGGGCAGGCGGCGGCGCCACTTGCACCAGGCGGAGCGGTGGTGGTGCTCCAGGAGGACGGACGCGATCTCCGCGTTCCGCCGGCAGAGCGCCTCCTGGAGCGGGTTCCACCCGGCGGCGTTCTGGAGCGAGGCGTCGGCGCCGGCGGTGGCGAGGAGCGGGCGGCGGCGGCGTCGGAGAGCCGGACGGCGAGGTGGAGCGGCGTCTCGCGGAAGGGGACGTCGCGGCGGTCGACGGCGGAGGCGATGCGGTCGGCGAGCACCTCCTGGGCGAGGGACTCGGACTCGGAGTGCACCAGGCCCGGGTCGGCGAGGCGGGGGAGGGAAGACAGGAGCCGCGACAGGGTCTTGCCGTCGCCCAGCGCGACGGCGTAGTGGAAGGGGCTGTGCGCGTAGTCGTCGGGCTTGATCGACGACGACGGCGTCGTCGACGACGCCCCCCCCGCCGAAGGCGTCGCTGAGGACGACGACGACGACTTCGACATCGCGAGGCCGGAGGAGACGGAGGCCGAGAAGACGACTGCTACGGCGGCGGCGGCGGCGGCGGAATTGAAGCGGCGGCGGTCGTTGCCTTAGAGAGAGGGAGAAGGGGAGGGAGGGCGGAGGAGGGTGGAGATGGGAGGAGGGAATGTTATTGGAGGAAGGAAGGGGGAGGGCAGATTGGTCTTTTCGCCGGCGGCCCGTTTGGGGAAACAGGGGAGACTCCAATCTGGCACGGCTTTTAGAGAGATGGGTTATGGGGTGAGTGGAGAAGACAGTTCGCTTTTTACCTTCACTTCTTTTGTCTGCTCCTCTTTAAAAATGGAAAACAGCCAAGTCACACCTCATTTTTGCTCACTTGCTTACTTACTACCGTCGCTGAATTAACGGGTCTCGTTACAATCCTATCTTAAAAATTGAATTAATTACCATCAAAATCTTAAATCCACATTTATTAGAATTAACATATAATAAATTTACTTCAAACTATCCCAAATAAGTATATTTGTGATAAAATTGCCTAGTATTAATTTCCATTAAATTTTATGATAAATTGGATGACGCGATGAACGCATCAATTTGGAATTCTATTCTTTGTTTGTCATAGGTATGTTAGTTTATAATTTTTCGTGATATTAATTAAATTTAACGGAAACTAACTAATGATAAATATATCATCAATTTGGATTTTTAGTAATAAAAAAATTAATTTTGAATAGATTTGTCACTTAATAATCTAGTTTAGGATTTTACATGGTATTAATCATATTTTTAATAAATCCCATTAAAATACATGGAAAATGACGAACCCAACTTGTCAAATATACTCGTGTTGACATATATGCATTTCCCGAGATTATGAACAAAGTGCCAAACGAATGGTGGGTACTTGGGATTTCGTGAGACAAGAATAAGTTGAGAATAAGATGCATCATGGGATACCGGTTCATGACAATTGAAACATTTATTTTAAATAATAAAAGAAAATAATTGAATTTCCAAATCTACACCATTGTTCATCTCGGAAAAAGAAAAGAGACATGGAGAGACTTTCGCCATTCTTTTATTTTTTCGGTTCGATCGTGAAACGGGGGGTTGAAATTTGAAAATGAAAATGACTGGGTCGGGTTGCGTTGGGTGTGGGGCGGTGGGCGGCGGTCTCTTTATCGTGACCACGGACAACGTAAGGAACGAACGACAGGGGAACCTGTCTGCATTCATCCGGACCGAATCCCATACGTGGCATCTCTCTCTCTCTCCCTAGCTGGTTCGTCTTCAACGCCCGCAATTACCAGCTAATAATTTGGGAATAATTTCTTCCTCCGCTGGGCTTCTCTTTTGTCTTTTCTTTTCTTAAAAACGATTACTTTAGTCACGTCTCTGTGTCTGCCTCCGCGTCCGATCCCCTGCCTGCCGCTGCTGCTGCTTTACTTTTTTGAACGAGGAGGAAAACGGGAGATTTTTTCCAAGTTAAAAAAGCCCACCACCAAGCCAGCCAGCCAGCCAATGGTCAAAAGAACTTCTTGCCTTGGCACATTCTATCATGCGGAGACGAGCCCGGGCCTGCCTCCTCCTTTCCTTTTTTATTAATTGGGAGGGCGTTTTTGCGCTTTTTGTCGCTCAGAATCGTGGCCCTCCAAGGGGAAATCGACTGTGGCCTCGGATTGAGGAGCTAGAGCCCCACTCCGTCTTCTTTGACGCCCTTGTTCTTCTTCTGTCTTCGTCGAAGTCTCCTTGTCTTGTCTCTAGGACCGGGTTCGATTAGCTTGGAAAGATGGGCTTTCTTTGGTCCTTTGTTGGTGGTCAGAGCTCTTTTTGGTTTTGAGGTTGTGTTCCAATGATGATGGGCCAGAGGAGGCGGAGGCAGAGGCTGAGGCGGGCACAGCTTAGAGAGCGCATCAGATGTTCGTGGTCCATCGGCCGTCACCTAGGTGGGTTACCCCACGGAGGTGTGGCCGAGTTGCCGATGGGCCACGGGTCCAGCACTAGACATTAGGCAATCCTCTAGAACCGAAAGCAATCGTAGTCTTAATTAAACCAAACAACTTGGTGGGTACCCAATCAAGGTGTGACCAAGTTGCCCCAGGGCCAAATGTTCAGCACTGACTGGACATTGGGCAATCCCCTGGAACCAAAAGCCAACAACCAACCCCAAGTCACGCGCACTCGATCCAGAAGTGTTTTAAAACATATCCTGAAGATTATTTTACATACGACTTGTAAGAACCTGAGAGAGCTTTTCAGGAACCATCATCCAAGAAAGTTGAGCACACGAGAAAACCCATTTCTCATGATTGATTATCGTGGGGTTGGGTGTAATTCAAGATTGGGATACGATTGTGACACTCGTGATTCGTGCGATTATTATAATCTCTTCATCTTAATTACAATTGAACATCCCGTTGATCTCTTCCCATAAAGCAGGTCAAATACAGCCCACATGCAGCACAAGCAAATTTGCAAAGAGGAAACATCACTAGACCTGATCCGTATGATAATAAGTCAAAACGACGAGGTTCCTTTATCGTTAAAAAAGGGTCGATGGCCAGGTGATTATCAGCAAACTTGGACCCTATCGACCTGGGAGTAATCGTCAGACGTTTCGGGAGATGGTTACTACATACTCAAAACAATTCCAGCTAGGATAAAGCCAGAGTTCTAACGTGGTCACATCTTATAATCACAACGCATGAAATCTACTCAATTCTCATATAAATATCACACATGAGCACCAAGATACAAAGCAGATAACACACGAGTCGATACCTCATGGCCAAACATGAGTACCAAGCAGGCAGTGGTAGTTGGTAATCGATGGCCAATACACACTACGTTTTATTTATATCAGAACGACAAGACTATGCATCTGCTCGTTGGAGATTGAACACTCACACCATCACAAGATTCCTACTGCAGTTCCTTCAGGAAGTCTTCATTGTCAACCAGGACCTACAAGCAAAAAGTCTTAAGGATCACAACGAAGTCGCCACGAAGGGGAATTAGAATATAAATACAACGTCTACTAGTTGAAAGAACTGATGCTGCCATATTTATGTCTATTCGCAACGTATGTGATGTGAGGTTTTGGGTAATGATTACCATTATTGCTGAAGACAAAAAGGGTAGCCTTCTCTGGTGGAGTGTAGACACAATGATTTCAGGTGTATACCCGTGTTGCGTGCTTTATACTTCCCTTTCATTTGTGTGCAAAACAATAATCATATGCACTACGCAGGTCCCTCATCTTCCAAGGCAAAGATGCAATAAAGTAGTTCTCTTTTTTTCTTTTTTTTTCCTTTTTTTTTTTTTTCCTTAAGTGACTCAACTCAAATACATGCATTGCCAGTTCTATACACATTACTCCTCAAAAATATGGCCATTAACTTTATCTGCATCTTAAGCAGAGATACAATACTGCGTTCCTGCTCATTCCCATGAATAAAGAGAGGTTTGAAATTCATAAAGCAGAAACTTACAGTTTTCCAACCATCTGGATCTAGGAAAGAGGTAATTTTGGTGTTGATCCCAGGAAGTGGTCCTGGCTGTCTAGTTATTTTCCCACCAAGCTCTTCAATAACCAGCTTAACCACCTCACCACTCTTGTAGACATCATCAGTGCTGATGGCAACCTAGAATCGAGAGAAAACATTCTTTAGCGAGTGAAAGCGAGAGATCTAAATTACATTGCATTTACAGCAAATAAAAGTAAACAGACTAACTTGTGCATATGCATTGCCCTTGGTATACTCAGAAACACCATAGTTATAGGTGAGCTCCAGCACAGTTGTCTCATTCTCTTCAGCATAACCCATCATGGCCAAGGTGTACTGTCATATTTCATGTAACATTATGAGAGTGGAATAAACTTAAAACACTTAGGGAACCAACATGTGGTCCAATGCAACCTTCACAAATGATACCATATGCTTATGTAGAGCAGGGATGACCAACCTTGTAGTCGGGTTTATCCACTTTCCTTAACAGTTTCATGCCCAATGCCTGCACAAGGATAAGGTAAATCCCTGAAACTAATGTTGTAGCAAAATCACAGTCACTGTAAAACTCTTTGGAACAAACAACACCAAGTGAAGTCTTTTCTCTCCCCTATTTGCATAATCATTAGACCCATTAAACTCAATTTCTACCTCATAACATCAATTCTCACATGTGAATCTCACACTGACAAAGTAGCTGCTAGCTGCATCTTAGCTGGAAACAGTATCATCGGAACACACATTAGGAGAAGAATGTCATCAATATGCAAAACAAGAAAACATACTTTCTCATAAAACTTAATTGCACGCTCCAAATCACCAACTCGAAGCATCACTTGGCAAAGTGGTTCTGGAGTTGCACCTCTTTGAATAAGCTCAAAGATATAACCATCTGGGTCCTTCACAAAAGCAATTACAGTCGTTCCACCTTTAACTGGACCAGGCTCCCTTGTGACCGTGCCCCCCTTGGCCTTGATATCTTCAACCATCTTGTACACCTGCAAAGTTGAAGAAATCCAAAATGGATGACCAATGAAGCACGTTATACTTTGAAATGTTGTTAAACAGAGCAGAGATACTCACATCTTGAGCTGCAATGGCAAAATGTCCGAAGCCAGTTCCAATATCATAAGAGCTCACTCCATAATCTGAAACAGAAGAAAAGCAAAGTTTCAGTAAGCTACTGAAATGATGAATGAGCACCGGTTTATGCTATGCCTCAGAAGAAACATCTTATAGTCTATTTCACCACTCTCCACAAACACTGCTCATATAAAAAATTAGAAGTTTCAATTGATGTCGGAATGTTTTGACATTTTTCCCTTTTTGGTACACATGGATACAAAGAAGGGGCAAAATAGGCCTTTGCCTCTCTAACGTTGAAATGAAGGTTTTCCTGGAAACTGAACAATGAGGGAACTGTTCCAGTAAAGGGCCGTGCCACATGAAAGAGTAGACACTACACAGTCACTAAAATGGTGGGTTCACTCAACATACATATTTAAACCTGCCTGCTAGTAAAGTGGTCAATCCCGTGATTTATCATAAAAGGATCCATATTGCACTTACTGCGATTTATACTGACGAAGCCCACAATAATGCAGGAAACCATTCAATGACCGGAAAGAACAAATTAGCAACGACCTAGAGTGGAATAAAAAATGGTCGGTCCCCTTATTGGTTGGTAAAGAGGTCTGCACTGCATGTTATTACATATTAAACTGCAGCAACACAAAAGAAAAAGGTCCAACGACTCTGGTAACTGGAAAGAACAAATTGACTAGTTTCTTCAAGAGATGAAATCTCTTCATATGCACATTAACATACACAACAGAAGAAGAAAAGGCTGAAATTTGATGAGTCAGCCCCAGAAAGAACATACTGTATGTCAACTCCACAACGAAGTGAGATTCTTCGGGGCCATATCCGAGGAAGGCATTGGAGTATTTCTCCTCAGGAACGTCCCTTTTCCTCAGCAATTTCATGCCAAAACATTCCGTATAAAATCTGGCACCAAATAACGAAAACCACAAGAAATGATCACCTTCCGATTCCAGAGAACCAGTTGACAACATCTTAGAAGCCTCAAAACACAGAACAGCAAGAACACGCTTTTCAAGGAACCCATTTCTCAAAAACAACCAAACGATGCATTTTCACACGTGTCCTCTCTTGGGTCCTGATAATCATCGTTCATTCTCATCTTTCGTCCTTAGAACTGCTTTCCCCAGACACAATAAAGACCAAAATAGCAAAGGAAAACGCGACGCGGTGCCTACTTGATCGTGCGGTCGAGATCGCCGACGCGGTAGACGGCGTGGAGAAAGCGGCGCTTGTCCTTCTTCGGCCACTCCAGGAGCTCAGCATTCACAGGTGCAGCCTCAGCCATTTCCAAAAGCTCGCAACGCGCTCTGCTCCCACCGCGAAAATGAAAATCAAGAAGCCATCATATCAGTACCCACAAAAGCTGGAGCGCCACACGATGAAATCCGAGACGATTTACGAGAATCGAAACGAACCCCACGAGAGCGAACGGAGCATAGATTGCGAATTCGCGAAGCAGATGAAGGATCGACCGACAGAACTTCTAGAGAGAGGGAGAGAGCGAGCGTACCAGAGGGTGGTGAAGAGTGTCGAGTGACCTAGAATGATCGCTGCGAGCGTTAACATAAATAGCGAAACTGAGTAATCCGTCATCGAGAATCTGCCAAATTGACGGGCTGTCACCCGGCTCCGCGGTAAATGACGCGAGGAGATCCCGGAGATGACGGAGATCAGGGTGGTTAGGCGATCGGCCAATGAGAGGAGGCTGTCATCTACCGGAACCGACAGCCGCTGCCTCTCGACACCGAGGGATTAAGGAAAGTAAGATTTGACCTACAAGTAGACCTGCCTGAAAGTCAAACCGCAAGGTGACATGGAGGACTAATATTATTTAATTTCTTTTTACAGATACGAGAATTTTTATTTTTTTTTAGTGATATCATTTTCTGTTTCCGGACTAGATAGAGGGCGATGTTCATTCTGGACAAGGAAAAATAAGGACACTGGATTTATTTTTCGGAAAATTTAGCAACGTAGGAGTAAGCTAATTGAGGAATCTAGGTTTTGAACTTTAAGCAGAGGTTTTGGACAGAGTAATGTCTAGAAATTCGAATTTTGCGATTTTTTCTTTTGGTCAAAAAAGCAGAGGTGGTCCTCCTTGATTGATGGTAGGGTGGGGTTGGAGTGTAAGAAAAAAAGGAGTGGATAGAAAGATGGACACAGTGTTGTCAATAGTGCTAAGGATAATGATTTGAGAGTAAAGGGTGGTTTGGGTGTTTTGGGTAAAATTCTATGTCATTTCATAATGAATAAAAACCATCACATCCTAATTCTAAATTTTTATGTACGTGACATATTTATATTCGGTCAAAATTCGATCAACAATAAATCTGTCTACATAAAAGTGAGAAAGCAAATAGTGTTGACATAACACTTACATGACTTAATAATTGTTTTTATTGAAAAATCATCTAACCAAATCTTAATGGACAGTAAATATATTACATAAGTACAAATCTTCAATTCAAGGAAAAAATTTTGGGTAAATGCATCACAATATGCATAATGTAAGATTTCTTATGTTATAAAACAGTCACAATTTGTGTAATTTAGAGTTTTTTTAATGATTTTTCCTCTTTAAATTTTTTTAAACTTTATCCCAGTATTAGAGTATTTAAATAATACATCATAAGCAAATCACAAATTGCAATAAAGTTAAAGATCCATATCAACAATGACCCAAAATAGAAAAAAGAGAGACTTTAAAGATTATAATTTTTGATTGCATAAGTATCTATATCTATTACAAGAATCTCTAGGGAAAAAGGTTTGATATTTTATTTTCACGTGAAAAATTTGAATCTCAAAAGATTGAAAAGATTGCGATCGATGGAAACTAAATAGTATGATATAATTCGTGAATGGAAGAATTAACCAAATTTAAATTGAGTATGCAGGCATCTTTTAAAGTTACGAATTATAACTTCACCACATGTTAATAATATATGATACTAATATATGTGAATATCTTTCAAAACGGTTTTTTCCCATCGATTATTTTTTGAAATGGTAACTACCAAGATTTATTTAGTTTGATATGATTTTTTTTTTTTTTGGTAAGTAAGTTTGACATGATTTTTAGAAAATTGGGAAATGAAGGAAGAATGAAATGACAACCTGCTAAAGCTTTGAAGAATTCATAAAAGGTAATTACCAAGATTTATTTACCGTCGCGTTTTTTCACTCCTTATGTTCCTCACACTTTCATAATGTTCTGACCATTTTATCATTTGCTTTTTCCACGCTTCGCATGCTTGTACCACACTGATTCATGTGGTTTAACATGCGTGTACCACACTGACTCATATGTGGGGTCCATTTGTTGTCCCTCTTTTTATTTGACTTGTCTCTTGTCGTTTTTTTTTTTTTTTGGATAAAATGCAAATTATCATCCCTTGTATAATTATTTTTATTTTATTGAGTTACATTTTTGTATTTGTAACGAACAATTAGGTAGTTTAATTCTTTCTTTATTTCCACGCTTCGATTCATGTGGTTTAACATGCGCGTACCACAATGACTCATATGTGGGGTCCATTTGTTGTCCCTCTTTTTATTTGACTTGTCTCTTGTCTTTTTTTTAATGCATAAAATGCAAATTATTATCCCTTACATAATTATTTTTATTTTATTGAGTTACATTTTTGTATTTGTAACGAACAATTAGGTAGTTTAATTCTTTCTTTATTTCCACGCTTCGGTTCATGTGGTTTAACATGCGTGTACCACAATGACTCATATGTGGGGTCCATTTGTTGTCCCTTTTTTTATTTGACTTGTTTCTTGTCGTTTTTTTTTAATGGATAAAATGCAAATTATTATCCCTTGCATAATTATTTTTATTTTATTGAGTTACATTTTTGTATTTGTAACGAACAATTAGGTAGTTTAATTCTTTCTTTATGAAATACAGAGTTCACCATGGGAATTATCACGTGTGGATTGGAGAGTCAATTTTTTCTTCTTGAACGCAGAAATCCTTCTTTGCCCTATAGTAGTATAGATATAGATAAATCAATGGGAGAGATGATACAATTTCAATCATTGGGTTTTATTATAGTTTATGAATTAAAATGAAGTTAAATAGAATTTATTCACATAATGTAGCTATGCATATTTTGATTTTGGAAATTGTAATTGCAAATTTAAGTGGATAGTATAATATCACGAGTTACATTGACAATCTATGTCAACATATATTCAGCGTTAACCATTGCAATTTAAATTAACTAAATATACCTATAAAATTCTTAAAGCATATATCTAAACAGTGTTAGCAAGCCTATCACCGGCCTTGCCCTTCCCAACCCTACCAAAATCCTCACCCCATGCCCTACCACCTATTTCTTGTCGGAAAGTGCCGGCCTAGTCGGTGCCCGACGAGGAGGCAAGACCCTACGTCCGATGCCCATCCCTAGCCAAGCTTTGGTGGGATCAATGTTCTCCTTGGTTGGAAAAAAAAAAAAAAAATCAATGTTCTCCAACCTGTCTCGCAGCCCTAACTCCTTCCCCATCTGTGATTCTGTGGACCTTTGAAGCTCTTTCTGCATTCGCACCTGCGCAATTATGCGCAATGCCTTACCGTACTTAAAAAGAACTTTGAAATCAATCATAAAATATTAACAACGAAAATCTAACAAGAGATTATCAAACATCAAATCTAGAGTTTTAGCTTTCTTGCAATGAATAATTAACAATATCAACATAATTGTATGCAAAATCCAATAAAAACAACTATTTTGACATTTTTTCTCAAATTATACATAAATGATTGGCGGAAAAATTATTTCCAAAAAGTTCTAAACTTATTATGCTTAAAACAATTCAGTTTTAAATCTTTCTATTACGCAATTTTGTTCTAAATCTTTTGATGATTTGCTAATTTAGTCATAAACCTCTCAATTGTGTTAATATAACTATAAACATTTTGAAGGTTAATATTCCAGCCAAATATCCATATAATAGGTTTGGTGCTTGTAAGACATGTCTCTAAAGAAAAGAAACTTTTGTATCCCCCAATCGCTGGCTTGTATGTTTGGTTCTTGTAAGACATGACTCCGAATTAGAAAAGACTTTTTGGAAGCCAAGGAAAAAGAGAAAGCGATTTCAACAGAGAACCATCTATAGAGTGCTTTTAGGTGACATTCATATGATATAGTCTCCTTGCACAACAAATATTTGGAACCTCGAGTTTTGTCATGTTTGTAACTGCATCTAAACATAAGATAAAAGGAAAATGATACAAATGGCCCTCAAAAATTGACCTAATTTGCAATGCAGCCCTTGAACTTTTTTATTTGCTTAGTGTAGTCCATGAACTTTAGCCTAATTTACAATGTGATTCTTGAATTTTTAATTTGTTCAATTTAGTGTATGATATGAAAATAATTGATGTTGTCCCTAATATTCAATTAATGGAATGACTACATTGAATATTTTATATAGTTTAGGGATCACAATGAATATTAGGGCTAAAATTCATAGATCGCATTAAATAAATTAATAGTTTATGAACCATATTATATATTTGACCAAAATTCAATGACCATTTATTATTATCTAAGAAGACAACTACAAGCTCATGCACCGCGTACCACACCAATCAGCAACCTTTCTCTCACCTTTGTCAAGCCCTTTAAGCAATAATCGACTGCTCATTAGTATGAGCAAGAGGGCCTGAGCTTCTGTTATGATACCTTTAAACTCTCTAGGCCTGTGTACCAAAAGAGGCCTTGCTCTTACAAGGCTTGAGCTTTGGCCCCCATTCAAGCGACCAATTTGGGCTGCCGTTATTTAGATCCAGCGCTATTTCCGTATCCTTGTGCAGTGACATTTTGATTACCAAGCCGGGGAATGTAGCACGAACTATTTTTGCCTGCATCAACATTAATTGTACCAGGACAGTTGATGTTGACTAAATCATTATGTCAACAATATCCTATCAAAATTAATATGAATGATTAAATCGAATATTCCTTAAAAGATTTAGAATTAAATAAGTACAATAAAAAAGTTTAGTATTAAATTGAGTATCGATTCCTCTTTAGAATTTTCACCCATGTCCTCTCTTGGGTCCTGAGAACCATCGTCCATTTCCCCAGACACAATACAGACCACAATAGCAAAGGAAAACGCAATGCGGTGCGTACTTGATCGTGTGGTCGAGGTCGCCAACGTGGTAGACGGCGTGAAGGAAGCGGCGCGTGCCCTTCTTCGGCCACTCCAGGAGCTCAGCGTTCAGGGGCGCGGCCTCGGCCGTTTCCAAAAGCTCGCGAAGCGCTCTGCTTCCGACGGGAAAAAGTCAAGAAGCCATCATATCAGTTACCCACAAAAGCTGGAGCGCCACGCGATGAAATCCGAGACGAATTACGAGAATCCAAACGAAGCCCACGAGAGTAAACGGAGCGTAGATTGCGAATTCGCGAAGCAGACGAAGAAGAGGGTTGAGTGACCTAGAATGATGGCTGATATAGTCATCCGTAATCGAGAATCCACTAAAACTACAGGCCGTCACCCGGTTTCGCGGCGAATGACGCGCGGAGATCCCGGGGAGACCGCCAGGCGACGAGGATCTCGGGCTAGAGTGGTTAGGCGACTGGCCAATGAGGGGAGGCTGTCATCTAGTGTGACCGACAGCCGCTGCCTCTTGACGCCGGGGGATTAAGGAAAGTAAGATTTGACCTACGGGTGGACCTGCCTCCAAGTCAAACCGCATGGTGACATTGAAGACTAAACCTACTTAAATTTTTTTTACAGATACGAGAAATTAATTATTATTTTTTGGCAAAATTGCTTTCTATTCCTGGACTCGATAGAGGACGGTGTTCATTCGTGACTAGGAAAAATAAGGACACCGGATTTATTTTTTGGAAAAATGAAGCACACGTAGGAATGAGCTAATTGTGGAATTTGGGTTTTGAATTTTAAGCAGAGGTTTTGAACAGAGTAATGTCTAGAAATTCAAATTTTGCAACTTTATTTTTTTGGTAAAAAAAAGCAGAGGTGGTCCTCTTTGATGGGTGCGGAGGGCAAGGAAAAAAGGAGTGGATAGAAAGGTGGACACAGTGTTATAAATAGTGCAAAGGAAAATGTTTTGACAGTGAAGGGTGTCTTGATTGAAATTCCAGCATCCATTTGTAATGGGCAAAAACCACCAAAGACCAACGTCCTGTTTCTCCAAAGACTTTAGGACCTGTTTGATAATCATCCCAATAATGATAGGTTTTGATTTTTTGTTCCCGGGAGTAATTTTGGAACAAAATCATATTTGGTAAAAAAATTATTCCCGGAAATAAATTTATTTTTTTGTTTCCGAAAGTAGATTTGAAACAGAATCAAAAATAAATAAATAAATAAAGATTGATTTTTGTTCCCAGAAACAAATCTAAGAATCAAGCCCTTTTTTTTTTCTTATTCTTCCCTTTTTTTCTTCTTCATCTACTGCCACCGCCACAATTGCTATCCACCGCCCACCACTGCTAGTCGCCGACAACCGGTTTGGCGAGCTCACCTAAGGCAAGCCTAGCCACCGGCGAGGCCAAGCCTTGATAGGGCTAGGCAAGCCTCGTGCGGCAAGATCGAGCCTCACCGGGTTGGTGGCCGAGGCTAGGTGAGGTCCGCCACCAACAACAGGCCCGCCGCGCCATCGACAAGGCTTGGCCAACGAGGGCCGATCTCGCCAAGGGCCGACGACGCCCGGTGAGGTCATCGGCTCTCGTTTGGCCGATCGCCGGACCAGTAACCAGCTACCTAAAGAAGACGAAGAATAGGAGAGAGAAAAGAAAAAATAAAATAAAATAAATGAAAAAGTAAAAAAATTATTTAAAAATTAAAAGAAAATTATTTGGAGTAGAAATTTTGATTACGGTACCAAACACAATTCTATTCTAGAATCAGAAATTTTGATTAATTACCAAATGGCTTAAAATGCTTAAAAATTATTCGGGAACAGAATAAAAAAAAATCATTTTTTATCATAAATTATTCTTGAAAACATAATCGTTACCAAACGCATTCTTAACATTCAAGTGAAAAGGATTTTTTTGAGGGGCACAAACATTGCTTTGATAGCCACAAAAAGGCGTGGAGGTGATGGTTGCAATTACTGTGACCGTCGAACAGTCGACATGGTAGAGCCCGTCATGCAGACCATCAAGAATTGTGAACATTACCATTGTCTCAAAGAGTTCCATAAATTATTCACAAAAAAAAAAAAAAAAAAGAGTTCCATAAATTCCTGGCAAGGTTCCTTATTTAATGGATTTTTGAACCTGAAAGATTTTAATGCAGATGTAGATCATCTTTTGCACGTATATTTCCAAAGATCGACAAGCAAACCTCTTAGCTTGTACGTTGAGGGGAGATGCTTTTTATTTTTGTGGGATCAAACGCAGGTTAAGCGGAAAAGAGCAGGTGAAGTGCGGATAAGAACGTGGTAGTTGGTAATCGATGGCCAATGCACAACGTTTTATTTATATCAGAACGAAAAGACTCCGCATCTGCTCAGCGCATTGAACACTCACACCGTCACAAGATTCTTCTGCAGTTCCTTCAGGAAGTCTTCATTGTCAACCAGGACCTACAAGCAAAAAGTCTTAAGGATCACAACGAAGTCGCCATGAAAGGGAAATAGAATATAAATACATCGCACACTAGTTGAAAGAACTGATGCTGCCATATTTATGTCTAGCAACGTATGTGATGTGAGGTCTTGGGTAATGATTTCCATTATTGCTCAAGACAAAAAGGGTAGCCTTCTCTGGTGGTGTGTAGACACAATGATTTCAGGTGTATACCCGTGTTGTGTGCTTTATACTTCCCTTTCATGTCTGTGCAAAACAATAATCATATGCACTACACAGGTCCCTCATCTTCCAAGGCAAAGATGCAATAAAGCAGTTCTCTTTTTTTTTTTTTTTTTTTTTTTTCTTAAGTGACTCAACTCAAATACATGCATTGCCAGTTCTATACACATTACTCCTAAAAAATATGGCCATTAACTTTATCTGCATCTTAAGCAGAGATACAAGACTGCGTTCCTGCTCATTCCCATGAATAAAGAGGTTTGAAATTCATAAAGCATAAACTTACAGTTTTCCAACCATCTGGATCTAGGAAAGAGGTAATTTTCGTGTTGATCCCAGGAAGTGGTCCTGGCTGTCTAGTTATTTTCCCACCAAGCTCTTCAATAACCAGCTTAACCACCTCACCACTCTTGTAGACATCATCAGTGCTGATGGCGAGCTAGAATCGAGAGCAAACATTCTTTAGCGAGTGAAAGCAAAAGATCTAAATTACATTGCATTTACAGCAAGCAAAAGTAAACAGACTAACTTGTGCATATGCATTGCCCTTGGTATACTCAGTAACACCATAGTTATAGGTGAGCTCCAGCACATTTGTCTCATTCTCTTCAGCATAACCCATCATGGCCAAGGTGTACTGTCATATTTCATGTAACGTTATGAGAGTGGAATAATCTTAAAACACTTAGGGATCCAACATGTGGTCCAATGCAACCTTCACAAATGATACCATATGCTTATGTAGAGCAGGGATGACCAACCTTGTCGTTGGGCTTATCCACTTTCCTTAACAGTTTCATGCCCAATGCCTGCACAAGGATAAGGTAAATCCCCAAAACTAATATTGTAGCAAAATCACAGTCACAGTAAAACTCTTTGGAACAAACAACACCAATGAAGTCTTTTCTCC
Organism: Eucalyptus leucophloia subsp. euroa; assembly: GCA_017140325.1. Classification (NCBI taxonomy): domain Eukaryota; kingdom Viridiplantae; phylum Streptophyta; class Magnoliopsida; order Myrtales; family Myrtaceae; genus Eucalyptus; species Eucalyptus leucophloia. Next base: position 20,654,874 of record CM029471.1, read on the forward strand.
CCCCTATTTGCATAACCATCAGACCCATTGAACTCAATTTCTATGTCATAACATCAATTCTCACATGTGAACCTCACACCGACAAAGTAGCTGCTAGCTGCATCTTAGCTGGAAACAGTATCATTGGAACACACATTAGGAGAAGAATCTCATCAATATGCAAAACAAGAAAACATACTTTCTCATAAAACTTAATTGCGTGCTCTAAATCACCAACTCGAAGCACCACTTGGCAAAGTGGTTCTGGAGTTGCACCTATTTGAATAAGCTCAAAGATATAACCATCCGGGTCCTTCACAAAAGCAATTACAGTCGTTCCACCTTCAACTGGACCAGGCTCCCTTGTGACCGTGCCCCCCTTGGCCTTAATATCTTCAACCATCTTGTACACCTGCAAAGTTGAAGAAATCCAAAATGGATGACCAATGAAGCAGGCGTTATACTTTGAAATGTTGTTAAACAGAGCAGAGATACTCACATCTTGAGTTGCAATGGCAAAATTTCCGAAGCCAGTTCCAATATCATAAGAGCTCACTCCATAATCTGAAACAGAAGAAAAGCAAAGTTTCAGTAAGCTACTGAAATGATGAATGAGCACCCGTTTATGCTATGCCTTAAAAGAAATTTCTTATAGGCTATTTCACCACTCTCCACAAACACTGCTCATATAAAAAATTAGAAGTTTCGATCGATGTCAGAATGTTTTGACATTTTTCCCCTTTTGGTACACATGGATACAAAGAAGGGGCAAAATAGGGCCGGTTTTTATGGCCTTTGCCTGTCTAACGTTGAAATGAAGGTTTTCCTGGAAACTGAACAATGAGGGAACTGTTCCAGTAAAGGGTCGTGCCACATGAAAGAGTAGACACTACACAGTCACTAAAATGGTGGGTTCCCTCAACATACGTATTTAAACCTGCCTGCCAGTAAAGTGGTCAATCCCGTGATTTATCATAAAAGGATCCATAATGCACTTACTGCGATATATACCGACTAAGCCTACAATAATGCAGGAAACCATTCAATGACCAGAAAGAACAAATTAGCAACGACCTAGAGAGAATAAAAAATGGTCGGTCCCCTTATTTGTTGGTAAAGAGGTCTGCACTGCATGTTATTACATATTAAACTGCAGCAACAAAAAAGAAAAAGGTCCAACGACTCTGGCAACTGAAAAGAATGCAATCTCTTCATATGCACATTAACATAAACAACAGAAAAAAAATGCTGAAATTTGATGAGTCAGCCCCAGAAAGAACACACTGTATGTCAACTCCATAACGAAGTGAGATTCTTCGGGGCCATATCCGAGGAAGGCATTGGAGTATTTCTCATCAGGAACGTCCCTTTTCCTCAGCAACTTCATGCCAAAACATTCCGTATAAAATCTGGCACCAAATAGCGAAAACCACAAGAAATGATCACCTTCCAATTCCAGAGAACCGATTGACAACATCTAGGGTGGGTCGGGTATGGATCGAGTCAAAAATAGATCGATCCATATTTGACTCATTTAACCCTTTTTAACCCATATTCTTCTAGTGTAAATTTGGTGACCCACACCCAACCCGTATTGCTAAAATCTATTAATATTCTAGGAAAACCTATTAATATATGCTAATTGAATTAAAACTTCAAATATAATTTTTAATCGAATTTTTAATTTTTTATATATAATTTTTAATTATTTTTTATTTTTTAAAATATAATTAATTTTTAATCGAATTTAATTATTTTATTTTTAATTGACCTGTCGACAAGCTTGAGCCTCATTGGCCGACTGTTGCCCTACCGGCCGCCGGCTAAGAAAGGAAAAAAATAATAATAATATAATATGAAAAATAATTTTAATTTTAATTTTTTATAAAAATACTATAAAATTAAAAAAACCATGGATTTAAACTTTAAATTGAGTTTCCCTTCCTAATAATTCATTTAGATCCTTTTTTTTTTTTTTGTATTTTATTTTTTCAAATTTATTTTTAATTAATATTTAACTTTCGTTTGACCCATAACCCATTTAACTAAAAATAAATTATAATATGAATTTATGAACCATTTTTGTCAGCTTTAACATCTCACAAGCCTCAAAACAGAGAACGTCAAGAACACGCTTTTCAAGCAACCCATTTCTCAAAACAACCAAACGATGCATTTTTCACCCATGTCCTCTCTTGGGTCCTGATAATCATCGTTCATTCTCATCTTTCGTCCTCAGAAACTGCTTTCCCCGGACACAATAAAGACCACAATAGCAAAAGAAAACGCGATGCAGTGGCTACTTGATGCTGCGGTCGAGGTCGCCGACGCGGTAGACGGCGTGGAGCAAGCGGCGCTTGTCCTTCTTCGGCCACTCCAGGAGCTCAGCATTCACGGGTGCAGCCTCGGCCATTTCCAAAAGCTCGCAACGCGCTCTGCTCCCACCGGGAAAATAAAAATCAAGAAGCCGTCATCAGTACCCACAAAAGCTGGAGCGCCACACGATGAAATCCGAGACGAATTACGAGAATCGAAACGAAGCCCACGAGAGTGAACGGAGCGTAGATTGCGAATTCGCGAAGCAGATGAAGGATCGACCGACAGAACTTCTAGAGAGAGAGGGAGAGCGAGCGTACCAGAGGGTGGTGAAGAGTGTCGAGTGACACACAACGATTGGTGCGAGCGTAACATATATAGGGAAAGACGAGACATCGGTCATCGAGAATCCCGCTAATCCCGCTAAAATGACGGGTGTCACCCGGTTTCATGGTGAATGACGCGCGGAGATCGCGGGGAGACCGGAAGTGATGAAGATCTCGGGCTAGAGTGGTGGTGATCGGCCAAAGAGGGGAGGCTGCCATCTGGCGGAACCGACAGCCGCTGCCTATCGACACCGAAGGAAAATGATTTGACAGTGAAGGGTGTTTTGGGTAAAATTTTATGTCGTATTATAATGTATAAAAATCATCAAATTCTAATTTTAAATCTGTAAGTGTGTGACATATTTAGGTGTTGTTTGATAACATCCCAAACAGTACCTGATTCTGATTTTTTATTTCTAGAAGTAGTTTTTGAATAGAATCGAACAGAAGAACACTTTCAAGTGCCAAAAGTTGACACAAAAGAACACTTAAGTGCCAAAAGTTACGAAAGGTATACTTAAAGTGTCACATTCAAGAAAAATGGATCACTTAAGTGTTAATTTCGATAAAAAAAGTCCGCCTAAAAATTTGACGTGACATTTTTCCGATGAATTTCCGACGAAGTGAATCTAATACAATGCGTTTTTGACGCCGACGTGACAAATAATGCAAAAACGATCGCCGCTTTAGATTGATATGGTAAAAAAAATAATATAAAAATTAAATAAATTAAATATAAAATTAGATTTAGTTAAAATATTAAAAATAATAATTTTAAAATTAGATTTAGTTAAAAAATTAAAAAAATAATTTTAAAATTAAATTTAGTTAAAATATTAAAAAATAATAATTTAAAAATTTAAAAATTTAAAAAAGAATTAAAAATAATAATTTTAAAATTATATTTAGTTAAAATATTTAAAAAATGATAATTTTAAAATTAAATTTAGTTAAAATATTAAAAAATAATAATTTAAAATTTAAAAAATTTAAAAAAATGATAATTTTAAAATTATTATTTTTTATTTTTAACTAAATCTAATTTTAATTTTTTTTATTTTTTTATTTTTTTAGATTTTTTAATTTTAAAATTATTATTTTTAATATTTTAACTAAATTTAATTTTTTAATATTTTAACTAAATCTAATTTTAAATTTAATTTATTTAATTTGTATATTATTTTTTTTTATCACATGAGCCCAAAACAACGTCGTTTTTGCATTATTTGGCCATGTCGTACGTACAAAACAAAACGTCGTTTTGGGTTTCCGGTTCGCCGGAAAAATGCCACGTCGGCATTTTGGCCGGATTTTGGCCGACGGACTCAAGTGATCCATTTTGCTACGATTTTGACACTTAAGTGTACCTTTCGTAACTTTGGCACTTAAGTGTCCTTTGTGCCAACTTTTGGCACTCCAAGGGTCTTTGTCCCAATAGAATCGCGTTTGGTAAAATTTTTATTTCCCGGAAACAAATTTGTTCTTGAAAACAAATTGGGAGTGAAATCAAGAATAAAAAGAAAAAAAGTTGATTCTTATTCCGAGAACAAATTCGAAAATCAAAACCAATTATTATTCTCCTTCCCTTCCACCATCCCACGATCCGTCCACCACGTCGTCACCGTCCATGTTTGGCCGCGGCCGCTACCCGCATGGCGAGGTCCGCAGCTTGCTCATCGTGAGGCAAGCCAAGCCATCGGCGAAACTCGACCTCACCGAGGCTGGGCAAGCCTCACGAAGCCCAGCCCCGTCGATGGGGCCGGGCGAGCCTCGCCCGCCTATTGGCAAGGCTCGGCCGACAAAAGCCGGCAACACTCCGATGAGGTCAGGCTTGGCCCTCGTCCGGACGATCGCGCTCAAGAAGAAGAAGAAGAATATAATAAAAAAGAAAAAAAGAAAAGGAATAAAAGGAATAAAGAAAAGAAGAGTAAAGTAAAAAATTTATTTAAAAATTTAAAAAAATTGATTTGGAATAGAATCAATGAGCACGGTACCAAAAGCAATTCTATTCCAGAATCAGAAATTTTGGACAGTTATCAAACGACTTAAAATGCTTAGAATCTGTTTCCGAGAACAGAATAAAAAAGAATCATTTTTTAGCAGAATCTACTCCCGGAAACAGAATCATTACCAAACGTACCCTTATTTTCAATCAAAATTCGATTAATGAGAATCATTAAAAATCTGTCTACATAAATGTGAGAAAGCAAATAATGTTGACATGACACTCACATGACTCAATGAAATAAAACTATATTTTTTTTGTTGAAAAATCATCTAACAAAATCTTAACGAATAGTAAATATATCACATAAGTACAAATCTTCAATTCAATGAAAAATTTTGGGTAAATGCATCACAATATGCATAATTTAATATTTCTTATGCTATAAAAAAAGTCACGGTTTGTGTAATTTAGGGTTCTTTTTATGATTTTTCATCTTTATAATTTTTTAAAATTTATCCCAATATTAGAGTATTTAAGTAATACATCATAAGAAATCACAAATTGCAATAAAGTTAAAGATCCATATCAACAATGACCCAAAATAGAAAAGAAAGATATCTTTAAAGATTATAATTTTTTATTGCATAAGTATCTAAAAATTTATCCCAGTATTAGAGTATTTAAGTAATACATCATAAGCAAATCACAAATTGCAATTAAGTTAAAGATCCATATCAACAATGACCCAAAATAGAAAAGAGAGAGATCTTTAAAGATTATAATTTTTTATTGCATAAGTATCTATATCTATTACAAGAATCTATAGGGAAAAAGGTTTGATATTTTATCTTCACGTGGAAAATTTGAATCTCAAAAGATTGAAAAGATTGAAAAGATTGCGATCGATGGAAATTAAATAGTATGATATAATTCATGAATGGAAGAATTAACCAAATTTGAGTTGAATATCCAGGCGTCTTTTAAAGTTACGAATTATAACTTCAGCATATGTTAATAATATATGATACTAGTATATGTGAATATCTTTCAAAATGGTTTTTTTCCGTGGAATATCTTTTGAAATGGCAACTACCAAGACTTATTTAGTTTGATATGGTTTTCTTTGGTAAGTAAGTTTGACATGATTTTTAGAAAATTGGGAAATGAAGGAAGAACGAAATGACAATCTGCTAAAGCTTTAATGAATTCATAAAACGTAATTACCAAGATTTTTTTACCATCGCGTTTTGTCACTCCTTATTTTACTCACACACTCCTTCTATAATGTTCTGACCATTTTATCATTTGCTTTTTCCACGCTTTGCATGCTTGTACCACACTGACTGATGTGTTTTAACATGCGTGTACTAGGAGTGACCGGATCTAGGATGGGTAGGGTCTAAACTTGAATCCTGTACCCGACCCTATTATAATCGGTTATCATTTTATGGACCCTATATCCGACCATGTTTGTATTGGACCCTATACCCGATCCATCATGTTTTTTCGATCCGGTTTCAAAGGTCAACCATATTTCCACTTGAACCTATTTTGCAATCTCTTCGATATCCTATACAATTTCAAATTTTATATTAATAAGCGAGAAAATAACGTAATTCTCCTAATTTATATTGAAACATTAAACACCAGTAATAAATTAATACATCAACTTTTTGACTAAACGAAAAATTAAGGATCGATAGGGCTAATTATAATAAACAAAATCATAAGGCAAAGAATTAACAACAAACATGGGTCTAATATTAGTTTTATTCCAACAACTACTACATGAATCTACTCATTTATGCAAGCATAACTCATCCTACAAAAGAGAAATTAGGCGAGCCAATCCATGTGATCCACAAGAATTTGACGACAACGAACACCGTCCGTCCATCAGACGGTGTGAGAGGGAGCTGGTGAGGGAGGGAAGCAAGTGAGGAAGAGGAATGACAAAGGAGGAGTGCCATTCGTGTTTGAGAGAGCCAAGAGGAAAAACATCGTATGATTGCGGGAGTAAAAATAGAGATCGGGAGAAAAAAAAAGGTTTTTGACCTCTACTTACAAAATCGGTCCGGAAATCGGTTCCAAAACGATTTAGGAACCAATTTCTGGGTGGGTAGTCACTCGAAACCTATTCCCAGACCGGTTTAAACCGATTCAGAATTTTGGGAACCGGTTCCCAGACCGGTTTCAATGAGAACCGGTTCCCAACCCTGTTTTTCGAGTGGGCCGGTTTGGGAACCGGGTATACCCGGTCCAATTGCACACCCCTAGCGTGTACCACATCAACTCATATGTGGGGTCCATTTGTTGTGCCTCTTTTTATTTGATTTCTCTTCTCGTTTTTTTTTTTTTTTTTAATGGATAAAATACAAATTATCATCCCATGCATATAATTCTTTCTTTATGAAATACAGAGTTCACCATGGGAATTATCACGTGTGGATTGGAGTCATTTTTTCTTCTTGAACGCAGAAATCCTTCTTTGCCTTATAGTAGTATAGACATAGATAAATCAATGGGAGAGATGATATAATTTCAATCTTTGGGTTTTATTATAGTTTATGAATTAAAATGAAGTTAAATGGAATTTATTCACATAATGTAGCTATGCATATTTTGATTTTGGAAATTATACTTGTGAATTTAAGTGGATAATATAATATCACGAGTTACATTGACAATCTATGTCAACATGTGTTCGGCGTAAACCATTGCTATTTAAATTAACTAAATAGACCTATAAAATTCTTAAAGCATATATCTAAACAGTGTTAGCAAGCATATATCCAAATAGGCCTTGCTGGGGCTTGGTGAGGTCTGCTTGGCCACCGACAGCGAGGCCCACCCGATCACTGGCAAGGCTCGGCCGACAAGGGCCAACCTCGCCAAGGGCCGGCGACACTCCAGTGAGGTCACTGGCCCTCGTCTGGCCGATCACCGGACCGGCGACCGGCCGCCTGAAGAAGAAGAATAGGAGAGAGAAAGGAAAAAAGAAAATAAAATAAATGAAAAAAGTAAAAAAATTATTTAAAAATTAAAATAAAATGATTTAGAGTATAAATTTTGAGCACGGAACCAAACGTAATTCTATTCCACAATCATAAATTTTGAATAGTTACTAAACGGCTTAAATGCTTAGAAATTGTTTCCAGGAACAGAATAAAAAAAAAATCATTTCTTATTAGAAATTGTTCCTGGGAACATAATCGTTACCAAACGCGTTCATTAATATTCAAGTGAAAAGGATTTTAAGGAGTTTGAGGGGCACAAACATTGCTTTGATAGCCACAGAAAGGCGTGGAAGTGATGGTCGCGATTATTGTGACCGTCGGACGGTGGACATGGTAGAGCCTATCATGGAGACCATCAAGAATTGTGACCATTACCATTGTCTCAAAGAGTTCCATAAATTATTCACCAAAAAAAAAAAAGAGTTCCATAAATTCCTGACAAGGTTCTTTATTAATGGATTTTTGAACCTGAAAGATTTTAATGCAGATGTAGCATCATCTTTTCCACTGCACGCATATTTCCAAAGATGACAAGCAAACCTCTTAGCTTGTACGTTGAGGAGAGATGCTTTTTATTTTTGTGGGATCAAACGCAGGTTGAGCGGAAAAGAGCAGGTGAAATGCGGATTAGAACGTGGCATAAAATGTGAAATCTGTTAATGCGGCGATTTTCCTGAATTGATGATCAAGTTGAACAGCCCACCTTCATGTTATACTCGATAACAACCATAAAACGATCGACGCTTCTGTAATTGCCGTTGATAAGGTTGTTGTTGAGCCTCCGGAGGGTAGAAGTTTTTGAATTCCCTTTCCAAGGAGGAGGATTTTGAGGATTTTGAGCCTTTGAGGAATAATCTCAGGATGAGCATGTCTTCCATTATGATGGAGAGATGATTTTAGAGAGAAACCCCTCCCACGTTGATCTGAATTACATATACATAAGAGAATTTTTTATTTTTTATTTTTTGATCGGAAGATACATATGAAATTTGGGCGAAGAAATTTCAAGCGATAGAAAACGTAAAGAAGAACAAAAGAACAAAAATATATGTCATTATGATAGGCAATTAAAAAATCAATTGACGGATTGACCTTGCGGTTTTGTTCAGATCTTTTCTCGAAGTAAGAAATTTTGATTGATTCTACAAATATGGTTCTGGATTTCAATAGGACTATAGTATATATACTTTACTAGATAATTCGACATTTCAAAAACTTGAGGTCGAGCTTCTTTTTCTGATAAAGGAGAAATGATGTGGGATGCGTTAAGTTTGGATTTACATCTTTTATTTGATAAATTTAGGATATTGAAGTCTGATATTTCTTTCTTTACTTAAGTTGGTTTAGGATATTCACGTAGTATATAATATTTGAGTTTATTGTTTCGACTATTGTAAATTTATTAAATGAGTTGATACATTTTATTTTTTATTGGAAGATACCATACGATCTAGTTGATTTTTTAGGTTTAGCTAGACTTTTGTTATATTCTTTGTATTTCTTTTTCAGTTATTTTATCTAGTAATAATTTTTAGAGAAAGGGTTGCAACTGTAGTGATTTGTTATGTTTTACAGGATCATGCATTTGCTCTCTTTCTAGAAATTAAAAAACCTAAAGAGATTTCCGGCCGTGTGTTTTGTGCGTGAACGCTTCAAGCATTCGTGTTTACGAGTTGCAACTTGGTGCTTTTTTTTTTGTTTCCACTACATCAAAGTTTAAGTAGGAAAATAAAATCTACGGAAGTCTCGACTTCAAGCAAGAAGAAAGAGGCTAACTAACTGGCATTTCCTTTCCGCTTTCATCGAAAAAAAGACGTCTTTGGCTCTAGCTCTCTAACACTCTAAAGTCTTCCGCGAGTAGAGTAAAGAAAAGATAGGGGAAGAAAGTGCTGTTCTAAAAAACATGTTTCATATATACATATTCTAAATAAATATATCTAATTAGATATATAAGTGAATCTTTCTTCTCCACCATACTGAACAGTAATTTCCGAGTTTTTTTATTCTTCTTTCAATTCAAGGCATACCACATCAAACTTCTTTTTCTGAAACTGCCTTGACAATGATAATCTGGGGACATCTTTATTTATGAATTCACGAAAGAAGGCAAGATTCCGCCAGCAACATTACCGACATCTCAGGATTAAGGAATTCAATAGATGAGTCCATTACATAAAACTAATAGAGAAAGTCTAATTATTATAAACCTCAAAAATAGAAACATAGATGATATGTATACACGAGAAGAATACTTAAGAGTAAATAACACTCGCAAAATATTTCCGATCCTTCAATTCTAGGAGAAGTCGCGGACGCGTCTCCGTGCGGCTTCTTTTTGGAGTCGGATTTTGTATGTGGAGTATTTCGACCACAATTTCATGGGGACCACCAACACGAGAACCACCAAGTTCATATAAAATGCAGATTCGAAGAATCCCGCGGCCGCATCGGATTTCGGGTATGAGATTGTAGCGGTAAAATAGTAGGCAACACTGAGAAACATAATCAGTAATTAAACCGGAAGAGTGTGGGGCAATAGGGGAATAGCGGTGATCCAGATTGTGCTGATGGAGACCAAAAACACCATACCGTTGAGGGCCGTGAACACATGTAGTTTCGAGCCGCTCAGGATAATGTCTCCTGCTTTGTGTGGTTTTTCAACAATGCTGCTGGAATTGGCAGGGACGACAGTGGAATTGGCTGTGGGATTTGAAGAGTTATCCTGCCAATATCCTCCCGGAGGACTCAGCGCGGCTTGGTAAGTGGCAGTCGCAATTAAGGAGGCTACTATAAGGATTATATTCCGAGCGGATTCATCTTGGAGACCGAACCAAGTTTTAAACTTCTCAAAGATAGTTGGTTCCATGCTTAATAACTGTGATAGAGAATATGGTCTTGCTACACGTGGTAAGCAGCTCGACATTTTTGCAATCCACAGGATGATTCTATTCCCAGACAAAAGCTTGATGATCTGGAAGAATGCAAAGGGCACAAAATGAAGTATATATCTCATGAATTTCAATTGCTGCTTCGTCACTAGCTTTGTGCACAAAGTCAGCTCACACCATACAAATTTGAGGATATAAGGACACCACAATTGATAATTTTCTTACCGTACTCACTTTAGAACCATCAATTTTTTTTTATTACTTTATTGTCATAAGTTCTAAAAAAATGTTCATTTAAGTACCATAACTTTCAATTAATTACTTAAATGCCATAATTTTTGAAAAACGTTCACAAAAGTGTCAAAAATCTGACATGGCAAGACACTTTGATGAACGTTTTTTTTTTTTTTTTTTTAATTATGATACTTAAGTGATCGATTGAAAAATTATATGACGCACAAGTTATTAGAAAAAAAAATTATGTCACTCAAATGAGTACCATACGAAAGTTATTACATGGTCAAGAAAAAAAATTATGTCCCTCAAGTGAGCGCCGAACGAATATTATGGCACTTGTGATATCCTTTTCTCTAAGTTTGGATGATATTAGTGATGCAACGACTGATATACTATGGGAACAAGTTTACCAAACCATATTTATCATCATTTCAATACATGCAATGAAGTCCCAAATGTTTTCAAAAGGAGCGATTCAGTCATCTATCTCGAAATTATTTACATGATAGTTAAAAATACATCATTGAATATCATTAATTTCTTGCCAAACAAGGAAATGGGATTACTATTGATAGGTTTTAACAATATAATTATGAAGATTCTATTTACTACCCATTTCAAGGATTACTAGATTAGGTGAGTATTTTGACTATATTGAATCTTTTAAGTCAAATACTAGGATTATCTTACAAGTTTAATATCATTTAGTGTTAAATTTTTAATTTCCAACGCTTAATTGGGTTTTCATAGAGGCCCATACGTGACTCTTAAATTGAAAAAATAATAAAAAATAATCTACATACTAATTTTATCACTATCTTAATATGAGTATTTGACTTTTTTTTAATTAAAAAAAAAACGGAACTATTCTAATTTTTCCAACCCATATGAATGGCATAAAAAAATTTATTATACATTTGGATGGACTAATTTAGAGAGAAATAAAATGATTACAGTAATCACTACGTAAACAAACGGAGGTGAAAGAATGGATCAACCTGTGAAAATTGCATTCATTATTAGACTGGAGCCCACCCTACCATTATATCCATCCCTCCCAATCCCTTTTCTTCTCTCCACAGGAAAACAAACAAACAAACAAGGTGATTTTAGGAGTGATTGATTCCCTGTCCAGTCTAGTTTCAAGGTGAAATGGGGAACCAGTCCTCCCGGTCCAATCCCGTTTTAGTCCGATCTAATGGAATTGGTTACTTTTTTTATTTTTTTAAGATTTTTTTTTAAAAGAAAAGAAAAGAAAAGAAAGAGTATATGTAGTTGATCCAATCTGGTACCACCTTAGAATCGGGACCGGACCACATGGACATTGGTTCCACTTTTGGGAACTGGGAATCGGACCGATACTCCCGAGAATTGAATTAAACTGGCCAATCCAATCCAATTCAGGCGGTCTGTTTTGCACATCCCTAAGTGATTCCATTGAAATCTCCTCTCTTTGAATGTTTCTAACATCAAATATTTTCAACTCCTGGTATTTCATAATCATAACATTTGTTCCTGGACTAGAGAATGTCGAATTCAAGAATCAAACAATAAAAGCACAACCAATCGTGAAATTGATGAACTATACCTCAGGATGCGGCTTTATGGTTGAAGCAATATCATAGACAGTGTTACCATTGTGGTCTTCCTGGACCAAAATATCCATTAGATGGACTCGCTTAAGCCATCTAAACAAAACCTTGAAAGCTTCGAGGTTGCGGTTCTTGACGGCAATGTGAACTGCAGTCTCTCATCGGCTCGTCAAGTCTTCAATGGATGATTTGCAAGCACATAGGAATTCGGCCAAGAGCTCCAGCTCATCGGCTCCTTTCTTCTCAGCGACGTAATGCAAAGGAGTGACCCCAAATCGTCCTCGGACTCGGATCAACTTCGGATCAAGGGTCATTAGTGCCCTCACAATGGGATATTGCTTGTGTTGCAAAGCCAAGTGCATGGGGCTGTAACCCTCTGGATTTAGCTTCCAAGCAAATGGTGGCTTTAAGATGGCTATCTCCATGGCCACTTGGGCTTGTCCAGCTTTGGCAGCAAGATGTAGAGGAGTATCTGGGAAAGGGCGCTTAGATACGCGATCTAAGAGCGCTTGCTCCTTCACAATTAAGTCATGTAGCTCATCAACATCATCATCTGCTATTGCTTGTCCAAGCTGAGACTCCCTAGCCTCTTGTTCTCCTTTTTTGGCAGGACTCTTGCCCATTATGTTAATAGGGAAATGTAGGAAAAGAGGGGGTTTGCTCGTTGATGATGGATGGATGGATGGAAGTCGGAGTAGCGAACTTACAGAATCATATATAGTGCCATCGTCCACGCAAATTTGATAAGTGTGTCCTTGTTCACAATTTATCACGTAGGAACAATTTGATTGGTTGGGCGATCTTTATCTGTCGAAGAACTTACCTGCGAAGTAATGCAATGCCTGAGCCAAGTCAGCGAGATTATTTATATTAATCGAAGAAGTCTAATTAATCCTAGCCCAGTAATTTGTGGTATGATCTTTTTGTTTCTTATATTGTTGCGTGTCATTTCTCCGCAACTACTTGATTTTGTGGGGAGTAGCAGCGGAGGCTGTCTGGATAAATCACTACCACGCCCACCTAGTTCGCAAAGATGGTATCTACTTAAAATTGTGTGAAGCATACTTACAGCGAACTCGATAATCTGATTAGAAGTTAGAAAAACTTTAACTCTTCAATTGACTAAATGCCTAAACTTAAGCCCTTCTTCTACACTTATCCCCATTTTTGTAAAGAAGATTAAATTGATATCTATAAACCGGTGAGTCATTGGTGGGTTCTTTATCACTTGTTCCTTTTTAATGCAATTGGCAATGGAGTATTCCATAATTATAAATCAGACAGATACTATTAGGAGTGAGCAATCCGGCCAGAACAATCCGAGAACCAAGCCAAACCAACCTTATCTGTCGCAAGCTTGATCATATGGGACTCAGTTCGATTTCTGGATAAAAATATTGGGAACCAATCTTGATCAGTTTGGTTCCCAATTCTATAACTTGAACCGATTGATTTTACCGAAAAACTGGTCTTGCAAGACAAAGTTCTAGTATTCACAGCCGGTTCATTACTAATCACAAATCAATCTTTTTATTCTTTTATCATATGCCTTGCCGTCTCTCCTCTCTCTCTCTCTCTCTCTCTCTCTCTCTCTGAGAGATTGGTCAAGTCTTCTTTGACGCTGCACGACTGCGCCTCTTCAGCGGCTCGATCTCGACTTCGTTTGCGATTGGCCACTCTCCTCTCCACTCAGAGGTACTCTTTAGGTTGGTTTTGTTTTCGATTTCTTTGTGGAATGGTGTCTGAGCTAAATTTCCTTCGCCATCTACGAGATAATCTCCTGACTCAGTGTGAGAAGTACTAGGGTGGTGGGGTAAGATCAAGCTTTTATTCGGTCAGTGGTGATGCCTTATGCCCGAAGGTTTTCTGGATTATAGCATTAAAGCTGAAGAACTCTTGCCACTTAAAACAGTGACTTTTCGAAAGAATGACTTTTTAGGAGTGAAAATAGGGTTTTCTTACCAAAAGAGCAAAAAAGCGTGACCAAAATGGCTATTCTTTTGAAGTTGGGTCTTTCTTTATGATTTATCTCGTACCAACAATTAAACTGGTTGGGGGGTCTTTCCATATCAGACAACTTTCATGCGAAGATTCCTGACCCGTGAGCCAAGATACTTCGGATTAATCGAAGAAGTCTAAATAATCTTAGCCACTAAGGTTTTGTTTTGGCTACTTGAAAGACTTAAAATTAAGAAAAAGACTCCAATCAGATGTGGAGTTTGTGATCGATTGAATTCCAGCATTGGAATTCTTATCGTCCTCGCAATCTAAGTAATTACCGCCTTTGCAGGCCAAAGTGGGTGTAGTTGCGATTTATTAAGACAGCCTTATATGCTATTCCCCGCGACTTCATGTAGCAAAAGAGAAATGGTAAAAATTATCCAAAAAGTCATTAACTTACTGTATGACTGCTAATTTAAATTTAAAAAAAATTATAAAAATTATTCACATTGATGTCAACCTTGCCATAAAGGACTATTGGTGTCGACTTATGGGATTTCGGGCCAAAATTGGTAAAAAAAATTGAATTGGTAAATAGTTAAAATGTTTATGACTAAATTGATAAAATTGAAAAGTTTATAACTGATTTGAATCTATATAATACGTTTAAGACTGTTTTAATAATTTCTCAGAGAAATGACACCCAACGATACTGAAAGGAAAAAAAATCAGATTATAAATTATTCGCTTAGGATTAATTAGACTTCTTCAATTAATTTAAATTAGTGTTCATAGCATGAAAAACCCGTATACCTTTTGTCTTTTAGCATATTATATTTGAGATATCCATCTCCCTTTGTGTAAATAAAATAAAATAGAATAAAATAACCAAACCATCAATTATTAATTGATCTGTGAATTGAAAAAAGGAGTGCATGTGGAACTACATTCAAAAGGCTTCCTCTTTCTCTTTCCTTTTTTTCCGAATGCTTTGAAGGCCCAAAAATTATTAAGCCTTAGGCTGATAGGAGACTGAAAATGAGTTTTGTATATCTATGTCATTTACAAGATAAACTACTTCTTGTATTCTCTTCTGGTTTTGGTGTTTGCCTTGCAATATGTCAGCTCCTCTTTGTATTTTTATTATGCCATCATGTATACAATGGATGTGTTACCATGTCTTTCCAGTTCTGGAGACGCAAAAGGTAATCTACTGTGCATACTTGACTAATTAATAGCATCTTTCAGTCTTGACTACTGCTTTATCTCAGAAAAATAGAAAAATCTTGACTACTAGCAAAACTCAGGATCTAGGTTTATAAAAAAAAAATGGAAGTTCCCGTTGAGACCATCGACAGGCTTTATATTATTGATAGCTAACAAAAAGACAACATAAAGTCCGTAGGCAAAGCCAACTCGTTGTTTTCTGTATGAGCACCTCATGAATATCTCTTATAGTTCCTTGATCAAGACGTGGATGATTTATGTCAAATTGAAATGGTAGAAACAGATTTATTTTGGCGCACAAAAGCCGACTTATGATAGTACCTAATTACAATGTAATATGTCTGTTAATAGCCTTATTAACCTCCCTTTTTACTTTTTTTTTTTTATTGGGGTCAATAGTGAACTTTACAAATCTTAGAAGGAGAGGAAATGGGGTTCGTTTGGTGATTCCACCGGATTACTTTTTAGCATATCCTATGTTCATGTCCGCAAGCATCGTGGTCCATACCCTAAAGCATTTCCAAGAGAGATTCTTTAGGTCATTGTTAGATATCTTCCATGTCAAGGCAAATTAAAAGTGTTTGTTTTATTATGATACTTTTTTTTAAAGATAATTTCTCTTCCCATCACAGAGTTCCCAAAAGTTTTGCAGATAAAAGATCTCCCAGGCTTAACTGCACAATAATTTTTTTAATTAGTGTCTTCATCGTGCAGCCGAGAATGAAGTGCCATGTTTAGTTGTAATCCGGATCAAGAGCTCGTAAAGGTCGCGTCAAACTGTTGGAGAAATCTTTCCAGAATATTTTGAAGCTGACAAAACGTTTCTATCAGTCTAAGTCTGGATGTTTGGAGACCGACAGTTTAAAGTCTGAAGACTTTGCATTCTCAAGACTCAAGACTTAAGACCCAAGACTCAAGACTCAAGACCCAAGACTTAAGACTCAGGACTCAAGACTTAAGTCTATTCTCACTGACAGTCTTTCTAATCCAGTGTCGAAGGAAATCCAAAGCCGAGGTTTATGGTTGAGGATTCGATCCTATCCTCTGGAATAGATTCTTTGGTTGGATAATCATTTCGGATTTTTATTTCTTATCCGATAGTCGACGAAATATTCTTGGAATGTTCTATTCTTGGAAACCAAGATCCCGATTGTATGGGCGAACAGATTGATGGGCTATCATCGATTCCTTAAATAGCTCGGAAGATCTTCTTGATTGATTCCGTCCAACGGGTAGATTGGAGGAATTCCTTTGGTAAGTGCCAACGGCTATGATGGCATAAAGGAGTATAAAAGGAAGACGTTCTAGCTATTTTAAGATGTGATCGATAGAAAAATTCCAGAGTCTAAAGAACCTTGATTGTTAGTCGATACTGTTCGAGCGAAATTGTATACACAGAAGAGAGTGTTTATACTTGGTGACACCTTGAGTGAGTGTGGTAGATCATCTACACCTAGAAATCAAGGAAGACCAACACCGTAACATCTCTTTGATCATAGTGGAAACCAGCCAATCGCTGTCGGTGCGAAAGAGTGGACGTAGGCTTGAATCAAGCCGAACCACTATAAATCGTGTTCAATTCTCTCTTTCCCTTACTCGTCTTGCAATTAAATCTTTAACTGTTGCAAATCCTCTAACTGTTTAAATATCGTGCAAGTTTCGAGAAATTTTTTTTCCTATTCACCCCCCCTCTAGGTACTCGCACTAGCTATTTCAATTGGTATCAGAGCTCGTGTTCTTACTTTATTTGAAGTGTTTTACTTCAGAGTAAAAGATCCATGGCGAGTATGCTAGCACCGGGATCGATGGAAGGGCAAAGCAATACCAGACCACCCTACTTTGATGGAAAGGATTACAACATCCGGAAAAACAAGATGAAAGCTTTTCTACGGTCAAAGGATCCTCGGAATGGGATGTGGTGGAAAAAGGAATCACTCCTACTACCGCATCGCATCTCGAAAGAGGGAAAGAAACTGTTGAAGCCAGCGGAATGTCTCAAGAAGAATTAAACAAGAGACAAGCACTCGATGCTAAAGCAATTTATTCTTTATATTGTGCTTTGTCACCAACTGAATATACCGTAATATCTTCTTGTGTTACAAAGCAAAAGAAGTCTCGGGGACAGATTACATATCACTTATGAAGGGACAGACCGAGTGAAGGAGACCAGAATTAACATTCTTCTTGGTCAATATGAATCCTTCAAAATGAAACCAGGAGAATCTATAACTCGACATGTTTAGTCGTTTTACGAGATATTGTCAATGGTCTTGAGAACCAAGGACAAAAAATTTCTGATCCCATGAAGGTGAACAAGCTTCGCGTGGACTCTCCAAGGATTGGAATCATATAAAGACTTCAATAAGAGAGACGCAAAGGATCATGCCATTATCCGTAGATGAATCGATTGGAACTCTTCGTCTTACGAAGTGGAACGAATTAATGAAGACGAAGATCCAAGAGGTAAGAAATCTATTGCACTAAAATCAAATGATGATTCGATGATGCAGATTCCGAAGATGATATGGATGATGAGGAGCTCGCCCTCATGATAAGAAGATTCAGAAAAACTGAATAAAAAAGGCAGAAGATTCATCCCAAAGAAACAAAGTTTTCGAGAGACAGCAGACTAAGTCTCGTTGATGATGAGGAACCAAACAAAGATGTAATTTGTTTTGAATGTAAAAAGAAGGGACACATCGACCCAACTGTCCTCTTCCGAAAAAGAAAAGAGGAAAAGTTGAGAAGTCTCGAAAAGCTCTTAAAGCCGAAACCTGGAGCGTCTGAGTGTGAAGATAGTGATGAGGAATATGCCAACCCGTGTCTAATGGCGCAATCGACTCATCGAATCATACTCAGACAGTGAATTTGAGGTAAGTGATTATAAAATCCCTATCAAAGTCTCTAAATATATTGACGAACTATGTTTTAGTCTCAAGACTTCTCTCAAAAAGATTTCCGAACTTAAAAAGGAAAACTTAGCTTTAAAACAAAAGGAAAATATTTTAGAAGAAAAATTAAAAAGTTTAGAGTCAAATGTTTCTTCTCTTGAAGAGAATGGAGACAAACTTTCAAAAGAAAATGCTTTCTTAAAAACTGACTTATCAAATATTTCAAAGAAATTTTCAATAGGGTCCGAAAAACTTGAAAAAGTTCTTTCAATCCAAAGACCTTACTTTAATAAGTCTGGTCTAGGTATGACAGCAGAAACTATCCCCTTGATTGATTTTCCGAAAGTAAAAGAAAGAATTAAGAAGAGACCTTCGAAGAGGTTTACAAAAATCATTTCAAAAGGATTTTTGTAAAGTCTCGTAGGTCGAAATGCTTTAAGGTGTTCAAAATGTAAATCAGGATCATTTTGAAAAAGAGTGTCCTATGGTTTGGAAGCCTGTTAAGAAAGTATGGCCTAATAATGCTCATTCTACTAACGCCAAAGGACCCAAGAAAATTTGGGTACCAAAGAAAGCTTGAGACTCTCTTTTGAACGCAGGTCTCGTCAAAAAGAAAGTAAAGTGGTATCTTGACAGCGGATGCTCAAGACACATGACAGAGACTCAAATTGCTTCATAAAGCTTATTCAAGTAAATGGAGGAAAAGTTTCATTCGGAGGAAACAGCAAAGGAAACATTGTAGGATTCGGAACCGTGAAAATTGGAAATCTCACAATAAACAATGTCTCTCTAGTGGATGGACTCAACTACAATCTACTCAGCATTAGCCAACTATGTGATACTGGTTACAAGATCTCCTTTCAAGAAGGCATATGTTCTGGAATTAGCAAAGACTCAACTCGTCTTTCATGGGACGAAGGCATGGAAATATCTATCTTCTTGATGTAAAGCCAAATGAAGATCAATGTCTGTTTTCAATTCAAGATGAAGCAGTCCTATGGCACAGAAAACTTGGCCATATCAACAAGAAGCAATTAGCCAAAATCTCTTCAAAGAAGCTTGTTCGAGGTCTACCTAAATTGCCATACCAAAAATCCGATTTATGCACTCCATGCATTCTCGGGAAAGCAGTAAGAAATTCATTTAAGCCAATGAATCATGTGTCTACTAATCATTTACTACGTTGCTTCATATGGATCTCTTCGGACCAACAAGAACCCAGAGCATTGGAGGTAAGAAATATTGTCTAGTAATTGTAGACGATTATTCTCGCTTTACACGGGTATTCTTTCTTGCAAGTAAGTCGAAACCTTTTCATACTTTGAGAAGTTTGCTAAAAAGGTTCAAAATGAAAAAGGTTGTGCTATTTCTAGTATAAGAACAGATCATGGAAGTGAATTTGAAAATCAAGACTTTACTAAATTATGTGATAAATCTGGTTTTAATCACATGTTCTCCTCTCCGTATACTCCAGAGCAAAATGGAGTTGTAGAAAGAAAGAATAGATCTCTTCAAGAAATGGCTAGAACACTTTTAATTGAAAGTAAAATTTCTTCACGATTTTGGGCTGAAGCTGTTTCAACTGCTTGCTATATTATAAATAGAGTCTTTCTAAGACCTATTCTTGAGAAAACCCCTATGAATTGTTCAAAGGTAAGAAGCCTATTGTTTCATACTTTCATGTGTTTGGTTGCAAATGCTTTATTTTGAAAAATGCAAATGATCAAGTTGGTAAGTTTGAAGAAAGATCAGATGAAGGCATCTTCCTTGGATATTCTACATCAAGCAAAGCCTACAGAGTCTATAACAAGAAAAGCCAGTCTGTGGAAGAATCAATGAATGTAAAATTCCAAGACTCAGAGCAAGATGAATCCAGCCAGACTCAGTACGAGGAGACTGAATCTGCTCTAGACCTTCAAACTTCTACATCTCAAGAAGCATCTCAGATTCTGGAAGTCCATCATCAAGATGCTCATGATGAATCAAATAAAGAAAGAGATCATCAACCGGGCATATCAACTAGTAACTGGAAGCACAAATCCAGTCATCCCAAAGATCTCATTATTGGCAAACTTAATGAAGGAATCCGCACCAGATCAAAAGGCATGAAGAATCTAGTGCTCGGCTCTCATTTCTGAAATTGAACCAAAAAGCATAGAAGAAGCTCTATCTCGATGAAAGTTGGATAGAAGCTATGCAAGAAGAACTCGACAGTTCAACATCAATGATGTCTCGGGAATTGACATCTAAACCAAAAGGTAAAACTGTTATTGGAGCCAAATGGGTATTCGGGAACAAGATGAATGAAGAAGGAAAAGTCGTACGAAATAAAGCAAGACTCGTGGCCAAAGGATATACGCAAGAAGAAGGAATAGATTATGACGAGACTTACGCACCGTAGCAAGGTTAGAAGCTATTCGTCTATTACTTGCGTTTGCTTGTTATAAAAATTTCAGGTTATTCCGAGATGGACGTCAAAAGTGCATTCCTAAATGGATTTATCCATGAGGAAGTTTATGTGGAACAACCACACGGGTTCGAAGACCCAAAGAAGCGATTCAGTCTTCAGACTGAAAAAGGCCTTGTATGGCTTAAAGCAAGCACCTCGAGCTTGGTACGACAGACTAAGTAAGTTTTTATTACAGAATGGTTTTGTCAAAGGTAAAGTGGATACTACTTTGTTTATCAAAAAGGAAAACAAAAGCTTTTTACTTGTTCAAATATATGTGGACGATATTATTTTTGGGTCACCTAACGAAAGTCTATGCAAGAAATTTTCTAAGTCTATGCAGGATGAGTTTGAAATGAGTATGATGGGAGAATTAACATTCTTTCTTGGACTCCAAGTGAAACAAATGAAGGAAGGAACTTTTATTTATCAAGAAAAATATGCAAATGATCTTGTCAAAAGGTTTGGATTGGAAAAGTGCAAAAAGATCGACATACCAATGTCATGTTCTCAGAAGATAGACAAGGATGAAGAAGGGAAGAAAGTAGATCAAAAGCTGTAACGGGAGCATGATCGGTTCACTTCTTTGTCTCACCGCTTCTAGACCGATATTTTGTTTAGTGTTTGCATCGTGCTAGGTTTCAATCAGATCCTAGAGAATCCCATCTCAGTGCTGCAAAACGTGTTATCAAATACGTTGCCTCATCTTCAAGCATCGGTCTCGGTATCCCAAGAAAGGAGACTTTAATCTTCTAGGATACTCGGATGCGATCTGGCCTTGCGAGTCGATAGAAAGAGCACTTCGGGGACTTGTCAACCGCTTGGAAACAGACGGTGTCTTGGTTTTCAAGGAAGCAAAGCACGGTAGCTCTCTCAACGATGTAAGACGAGTATGTAGCTCTTGGAAGCTGCTGTTCGCAAATTCTATGGATAAAACAACAGCTACAAGACTTTGGCATTGAAGACTCATGCACGTAAATCAAATGTGACAACACCAAGGCGATCAATCTCACCAAAAATCCAATCCTCCATTCAAGAGCAAAACATATTGAGATTCGACATCATTTCATTAGATATCACATTCAAAATGGAGAAATCTCGATTCAATTTGTTGATTCAAAGAGTCAACTAGCGGATATATTCACAAAGCCTTTGGAGAAAAATCAATTTGACTCTATCCGTTCAAGACTCAACATTTTGAAGCTTGAAGAAGTTAAAGTCTAGAGACTCACCAAATTCAAGACTCTAATCTCTCGACGTTAAACTCTCGACTCGACGTACTTGGCTATAGGCGTAAGTTGCTATTTTATCTAAAAGGTACGAATTCTCGTTTATCTTATCTCGAAAAGGTACGTTCTTTTATTCAGATATAATTTGTGTGAAATTTGAAAACTTGTCTTTTTTTAGAGGAAGTTAATTTTGGCGTTATTGATTTTGAAAAGAAGTGTTCGTACACTTTTCTTGTGCCGTTTAAACTTCTCTTTTCAAATCCGAGGCATATATAAATACACGTCATTCTACCCCAATTTTCAAAACCCTAAAACGCACTCTCCTCCCGATCTTCGTTTCTACTCTTTGTTCATCGTCGAGAAAGTGGTCATTTTTCTTGGGAAAAGCAAGTGAAGGAATCCTCCAATAGACAAAGAAAGATGTCGTCTTCAAGGAAATCATCAAGAATCGCAAGCGGGGACCACAAAGAATGGAGAAGGGACCGACTCACTTCGATCTTATCGAGGAAGAAGACTTACCAAGTCAGCGACAAAGTCCGATTCGCTCTCCTCCACGTCATTCAGCATCTCCGCCCCACAAGGTGCAAGTCAAAATCTGGAAGAAGAGATAATTGAGGATGCCGACCAAGAAGAGTCCAAAGACCCTCATTTATCTATAAGCTTTATCGTGCGTTGAAAAGCACCGGTACTCCATTAAAATATATAGATGAATTTCTTAAGGACAAGAATTATGGAAATGAGTATCTTTTTCGCGGGAAAATGGAAGAGTTGGAAATTGCTCCGAAAGGAAGAGCAGAGGAGGCTCTTGCGAACATTCCAAGTGACCCTCGTATGCCGTGACGAGAATCGATTGACGGGAACGATGATGACAAAATGTTCCTTGAATTTCAACCTAAAATGGGTGTGGCAGCAAAAGTGAAAGGAAATCGGATGGATTTGTTTAAGTCCAAGGATCAGGAAAAAGTGTATTCAAGGCTGTTGAAAAGAGGGGTAATCAACCCTAGAAGTGTTGATTTTGACTTTCTCGGACACCATCAACGTAAACTTAAGAGAGAAGTTGAATTTGCTTCAACCGGAGACTTTTTGCTCGACTCTACGGACGAGTATGCTCGGTGACCGCTTATTTCTATTCAAATCTTAGTTTTCGGATGCGAATAGAATTTCATTTAGTGTACGAGATCAAGTCTATGTGGTAGATGTGAATATGTTGGCGAGACATAATTGGAGTTGAACGAGGACGTTATCCGCCAATCAAAGTCTCACCGCTCGTATTACGGAACTTGTCAAAAATAGGGATGTAGACAAGAAAATTACCTATTCCAGGATGAATGCCATCAACATTGTGCTTCATAAGATTGTGATCAACTGTCTTAGACCGAAGTCTACATCAAAGACTTCTGTGTCTCTTTCTGAAGCAAAGTTGATGTACGCGATCAATTCAGGACGGAAGTTCTCTCTCCCGCACACTATTTTCTTTCATATGTACGAGTATTGTCAAGAGACAAAGGACAATTGCCTTATCCCGGTCCGGTGACCAAGATCTTCGATATATGAACATTGAACCGCCACAAACATTTTGTGTTCGACCGTGTGATAAAATGGTGGTAGGTTTGAAAATGATAATGAAGATGCGTCTCGCAAGAACTCTCCAAGGCAATGGAGAAATTCAAAGTGAAATCTCCATCGGTCGGCGTCGAAAAGGAAAGGAAAGGAGGTCATTGGTGCCCCATCGAAAAAGAGGAAAAGAACTCTTATCCTGGAGGATGAAGATGAAGATGAAGATGAAGATGATGAAGATCCCACTATCCCAAAGACGACAAGAACAAGACGTTCGTGTCTTATCCAACAGAACTTCAGCGAAGCAGAGCGAGAGAAGAAGCAAGAGAGAGAGAGAAGGAGAAAGAAGTTGAAGAAGAAGGAGAAGAAGAAAAAGAAAAGTCTGCTGAATCTGGAGAGAAAGGAAATCAAGAGCATCACTCTTCCCCGCTCGATGTCCTACGAGACGGGGGAGTTAGCGAGCAAGAGAGGTCTACACCTCATGCTGCTGAAGATCTAAGACAATCTCCGAAGACGGAAGAAGTTCAAGTTTTCGAATTGCCTGAAGAAGGTGATACATCGATTCCAAATCTGCCGGACTATACACCATCGTCCGTATTTACTTCATCGAGAAAGCTTATGCCGGTACGCAAACAGACGATTCGCAGATTTTCGTAGCATCATGAATATTCTTCGGGAAATGCGTAACCGATATATGTTCGATCGTGAAATCCAAGCCTTGAAGCATGCTTTGGACAAGCATCTTCGGTCTCTCCGGGAGGATAAATTCAAAGACCTCGCCCGCAACTTCAAGCCAATGCTAAAGGAGAAGAGGTAGCTCAACTGAGGGAAGACCTGAAGAAGCTCGAAGGAGTAATCCAGTCCATTGGGGATTTCCAGATCGTGCGCATTCCCAAGCAGACATGACTCCTTTCTCACCCTTTTTAATGATGACAAAAAGGGGAGAATCAATTTGAACCAACAACTTTCAATATTTTTGGTTATGTTTATTTTTGAGTATGACTTGAGAACTTGAACTTGGGTGTGAATTTGACTGAATTGGTTGTGGATTTTGATGTTTGACTGGTTGCATTCTTATCAAGTGTTGTTATATGGTATTACTCATGAAAGACTAACCAATGTTCTACGTGGATACAGAGTCCGGGTTGCTTTATTAATCTTTTTGAGTTAGCCATATTGCTTGAGAAATGTTTTTGCAGGTCAAAGTTGTTCAAATCTACAAGAAAGTTTTGTCACCATCAAAAAGGGGAGATTGTTGGAGAAATCTTTCCGAATATTTTGAAGCCGACAAAACGTTTCTATCGCCTAAGTCCGGATGTTTGGAGACCGACGTTTAAAGTCTAAAGACTTTGCATTCTCAAGACTCAAGACTTAAGACCCAAGACTCAAGACTCAAGACCCAAGACTTAAGACTCGGGACTCAAGACTTAAGTCTATTCTCACCGACGATCTTTCTAATCCAAAGGTCGAAGGAAATCCAAAGCCGAGGTTTATGGTTGAGGATTCGATCCTATCCTCTGGAATAGATTCTTTGGTTGGATAATCATTTCGGATTTTTATTTCTTATCCGATAGTCGACGAAATATTCTTGGAATGTTCTATTCTTGGAAACCAAGATCCTGATTGTATGGGCGAACGGGATTGATGGGCTATCATCGATTCCTTAAATAGCTCGGAAGATCTTCTTGATTGATTCCGTCCAACGGGTAGATTGGAGGAATTCCTTTGGTAAGTGCCAACGGCTATGATGGCATAAAGGAGTATAAAAGGAAGACGTTCTAGCTATTTTAAGATGTGATCGATAGAAAAATTCCAGAGTCTGAAGAACCTTGATTGTTAGTCGATACTGTTCGAGCGAAATTGTATACACAGAGAGTGTTTATACTTGGTGACACCTTGAGTGAGTGTGGTAGATCATCTACACCTAGAAATCAAGGAAGACCAACACCGTAACATCTCTTTGATCATAGTGGAAACCAGCCAATCTAGTGTCGGTCGCGTAAGAGTGGACGTAGGCTTGAATCAAGCCGAACCACTATAAATCAGCGTGTTCAATTCTCTCTTTCCCTTACTCAGTCTTGCAATTAAATCTTTAACTGTTGCAAATCCTCTAACTGTTTATGTCACGCCCCAGACCCCGAGCGCGTGTCCATCCCTATTTGGTCGATAATAACTTGCGACTTCCCAGGACGAGTCGCCGACCCTTTCCATTTTATTGCACATGCGGAAGTTTTTAAAAGAAATCCCCGACAAGTAATCATCTCGGGATAGAAAGGCAGAATAATAGATTTACAAACAAACATGCTTTTATATATATACACCGAGTCATGAACACAGTCTATGGCCAAAAGACTACAAAAGGCTGGCCTTCCAAAAAGAAGCGGTCCTAACCGACCTACGCTTCCGATCACCTCCTTTCGGCTCCGTGTCCTCCACTCGACGACCCGAAAATGTTGTCCCACAACGGGGTGAGATATCATCTCGGCGAGTCTAAGCTCTAAACCCCAATTAGGAGGGAAATACGCCCCGTAAGCGTCCTAAGCACGCAATCACACAATCAAGGAGACTTACCTCGTCTCAGTCCACCCCGCAGTCAAGACAATTTATCTCACAGACAACACGAGAGCATGAGCAACAAATAAGCTCCGAATAATTGAAACGCCACACTCAATTAATCATGCGTTCCTAGTTTTGATCTCGGCATATAGCACGGCCTACTCTCGTTCGGCGGTCTTCCGGCATTACAGGCATCGCCTCCCCCATGGAGCGGCTTCGTCATTACGTCGACGGCATTCCCGAAGGAGCATGGGGTCCGTAATCAAGCTGCGACCGGCTTCCCGTTGTCCAGGGGTATCCCACATAGGGATAACGTCCAGCTCAACAGCCCGGGACGATTTCTCATAACCATCACACGATCACTCAAATATGGCCGTGGTACCGTGCATTGCACTCAAATGCTTCAATTAAAATGGTAAGCCTGGCCTTTTTCTTTGTATTAGAAATTCACATGAAATTACTCGTGTGGGTACACGGTTAACTTGATCTAGAAAAATTGATATTCTTCCTTTTTGAAATCCCATTATTTCATATAATACTAAAAACTATTTTTTTGTGTCAAAACCCGACACTTGGGATTTTCGAATAAATTTTGAAATTCACAATTTTTGGAATTAAATACCAAAAATCAAATCAACACTCAATTTGCATAATTTAACACTCAATTGCAGAAATCAACCACATCATTGCAATCAGCACGAAATTCGGTCACCGACCATCCCGGCCTAATTTCCGGAAAAATAATTAATAATTAAATAATTACTGAAATTAATTAAATAAATCAATTTAAATTCTAAAAATACTAACCTAGGCCAAAATTATTAAATTAATAACCAATACGGACTCGGAGAAATTCCCGAACCCTACTAGATAAATAGTACAATTTATTTAGGCCTTAGCTAAACCATGCTAACCACCTAACATGCTCAATTAAATAATTCAACTTCTAATTTAATCTAACTAACCACCTAATTCCTAATAAAATAAATCTAACACCCCTTAAACGTTATTAGCCTACTAAGCAGAGTTTAGAGTATAAACTCACCGGTTAATTGTGGAAACCGGTTCACCGCGACAACGACGCAACGGCGGCCGAAACCTTAATTTTCGGCGGCGTCCGTGAACTTGGGCCGGGCCTAAACTTAGTCGAACACAACTCAGCAAGGCTGAGTTTAGGTCTTGGGCTTCAGTAGGCTGCTGGTCGCGGGCTTGGGCCTTCTTCTTGGGTCCAAAATGGCTGAACTTCAAATGGGTTAAAAATCAACGAACTTGGGCCCGATCTTGGGCTTCAAAATCTGCTGGAGATTGGGCTCAAAATCACCGGGCTGATCTTGCTTTGAAGAAACTGTTGGGCTGATACGGGCTGAAGAAATGAAGCTGGGCTTCGCTGACTCACGGGCTGAAGAAGAACGAGCGAGCTAGCGGAGATGGAACTCGCAGATACTGGGCCATCGTGGAGCGCTTGCAAGGACTTTCTTGGCCGAGGGTTTGACCGACGAAACGAGCCGCAAAGAGAAGATGCGGCAATAGCTTCGCTTGGTGAATCTTTGGACGAAGAGAAAGATGGTTCGGTGGAATCCCGGGGCTTCTTCGGTCAACAGTAGGGCTTTCGTGGAGGGGTGTGTTGACCGCGGGGAACAAACCGAAGTGGAGGAGGGGCAGATGGACGTGGCAACAAGCGGGCTGGGTTTCTTCGGCTAACTTGCTGGACTGAAGACGCACGGCAGTTGGAGAGGTCGATGGTCTTCAAGATGCGCTGGAGTTGACCCCGATGGATCGAGGACACGAGGAGGGGATGCGGATCTTTGGTGCAAAATGCCGGACGGTTGGCTTCGCCGGTGAACAACGGTTGGGGAAATTTCTTTAGTTGACCAAGCTTGGAGACGTGGCTGCAGAGGAGAAGTGATGGTGGAGGTGGGCGTGTGTGAGTGGGGGAGGCATGAGCTGTGCGTGTGAGGAATTGCGAACCGAGATGGGTGGAAGAAGATGGCCGAACAACAGGGAAAAATGAAAAGGAGCTGCGAAAGGGAGAGATCGGCGAGGAGTCGTGCAAGGAAAGCCAAGAGGGGGGCCCATTCTCCTCAATCCTTAGCCATTGCATTTACTCCCTTGTCCCCTATTACTTTCTACCAATTTAATTTTCACAAACTAATCCAAAATGAAGCCAAAAATGCTGTCCAAGCATAATTCGAATTTCACACTTTAGTCTTCAATTTCTTCAACAAATTTCCAAATTTGGCGTCCAATTTTGACGAAGAAAAATCCTAAATAATTTTGTGCAAGTCTCCGACACTTAAATGCTCGGCTTGGAAGTCCAAATTTCCATCGATTTAGCCCATCTTAATTTCCGCCGACTTTCCGTAACGTCCGAATCAATTTTCCGCAAAAATCGCGGAATCTCTGAAAATTTCTCGGAGAGTGAGTCGACGTTCCTAAAATAGCTTGTGACACCTCAGAACTTTCAATTTATGAAATCGGGTTCAAATTCACGGTTATTTTCAATCCGGTGCGCTTTTAGCGTGACCTAGTCTACCGGGTAGCTTTTAGGAATTTTTGGTGCAATTGACCCGTGATCGATTTATCTCGAGTCACAATGTACATCTCCGACGCATTAGCGACTCTCAATTGTCGTGAAAATCTCGAGGTTTCAATTACGAGCACCGGTACCAAACGACAGAAAATCAATTTAGTGCCGATCGATGAGAATTTTTCAATCAAGTGGAATCACCCACAATTTGATCACATATCTCGTCGAATCGACCTATCTCTCGATTTCTAATCGATCTCGACGGTGCCGTAATGACCCTTGCAGATCAACACGGTCGAGCGGTCGATTCCGGGTCGAATTCTCAAGTGCAATTGCATTTAGATTCCCTACTTGCTTCCCCAGATAGTCCAGTTATCTCGTGAGTGATCAGCTCAGAGAATAGCACTATTAGCGTTTCGATAAAAGGCCCGATTTATTTGATCGAAAACAATTTATGAAAATTCAGGCTGTCACAGTTTAAATATCGTGCAAGTTTCGAGAAATTTTTTTTACCTATTCACCCCCCCTCTAGGTACTCGCACTAGCTATTTCACAAACAACTTTACTACGACCTATGATGGGTTATAAAACAAGCCAATTGAAGCAGGATAGGGTCTAAGATTAAACAGGATTTCTTGCTCTTCCCAGCATGCAGAAGTAGGGTCTTAGATTCGCTGCGTCACTCGAAACAGAACAATGATATAACTTCCACAAACTTGACAGCCGAAAAATGTCATGTGTTTGGAGTAACCTCCTGTAGGTTGAAGCAGTCATTCTTGAGATATAAGGAACAAACAAGAAGTGATATAAACCATCGGCCGTGGTGGCTCCATTAATAAGAACTTCATTAATCTTTGTCCAAAGGTGAGGGGTTCGAAACCCAGTGGAGGCACTTGGTGTCTTAAGTATGACGTCGGAGTGGTGGGTCATCCACTAGCGTTCTCTCAATATTTAATAATAAAAAAAAAGAATTAGTATGAATACAAAGGGATTATACTTTTCCCACGTTTCGCGTGCTTGTACCACAATCACTAAGGGCCAATTCCATAAAAAAGCACGAACTTTAGGGTTTGGGACAAATCTAGCCCGAACTTTATTTTGTCTCGAAAAAAGCACCAACTTTCACTCGTGTCCCAAATCTGGCCTACCGTTAACTCTCCTTCACGATCATCCGACCTGGCATTTCCACGTCAGATATCTAACAAGGAAAAATTGTTCTGGGCTTTCTCTTCTTTCTCTTCTTCTCTGAACGCACGGCTCATGAGTTTGGGGAAAATTTTTTCTAGGGTTTCATTTCGTCGGTGAGTTCGGGCGCGGGAGTCTTCAATCCGTTGGAAGATCTCGCGCACTAGCTTGCTCGCTCATTCTCTCACACGGAGATGCTCGCTCTTGTACATACACACGTTCGATCGCTCGAAGATGTCCTTTCCGTCGGAAGTTTTGGCCTCGAAGGATTTATGCTTCGAAGGACAGAGCATCAAAAGGTATTCTTCTTCTCCTCCTCCTCCTCCTTCTGTCTACGGTTTCCTTTCTTCAGCGAATAAGTGCGCGGGCAATCTTCAATCCGTTGGAAGATCTCGCGCCCTGACTTGTTCGCTCATTCTCTCACACGGAAACTGTCACTCTCGCACATATTCACACGCGTTCGCTCGGAGACATCGTCTCCCTCGAAAATTTTAGGCTCGAAGGATCTGTGCTTGCTTAAGGGTTGAAGTCGACAGAGTGTTGAGAGTGTTGAAGGCATTCAACTCTTTGCTATTGGACATATTAAATTACGGTCACTATGTACTCGATGGTTTGTCCAGAAGTGATCTACCTCACAGGAACTGAAGTTGAAATTTTCTAGGCTTAATGAACTTGTGAATTTGCTAGGTCTTTAGAATCTTATGGCTTGGAATGAATTTGATCATGGCCATAGGTGGATATGTCCTGACTTGGGAGTCTTGGACTTTGTTGATACTTTCACGCCTATCGGGTAATTTGTCTTCTATTGTCTACAGGGGCATATGAAGAATGGGTGATAAAATTTGGAAAAACAAGACTTGTCCATCCTAATGGAAGTGTAAAAGTGCAGCGTGCTAAGGTAAAGTGTCGTGTTTGTGGGGAAGAGAAACAGAGGAGGATTGATAATGCTTGTAGAGCTCTACGACTTCTTCGGACGGCTTGCGTAGTTTGGCCAAATTCAGCCACGGAGGTGCTTTTAGTTGGGTCATTTGATGGTTGAGCCACCCAAGTTAGTTCTCATCATTGGGATCTATGTAGTTCATGGTAAACTTTGGAGTAGTTGTGATTTTCTGTTGTGATATATTTGCTTTGAGCAGTTTAGTTACTAGAGTTATAAAAATCGAAAATTCTTTATGAAGATATGAATGAAAGTTACTAAATCAGAGTAGGCAAACATCATCTATGAGTTAATTATTCAACTTATATGCAAATTTTATGTCATGTTTAAAAATATTTTACCGAGGCATTTCCAAAGAAGTGGAACATTTTTTTAGGATAATGACTCGATTGACAAAACCACTAGACACTTAAGTTTTCTAGGAGAATTGCCTCGTAAACATTTAAAAGTATCGGGAAGGACACTTGGGCATTTAGTACATCATGATTTTTCTAATTAGTTCGTAGATCAAGACAATCAATCGAGCCACTGGGAATTTATTATGCTTAATTGGACAGCTTGGGTGTTTTATTAGAACTGTCAAACTATGCATGTAAATTGTCAAAAATAAGACTTACAGAGCAGATTGCAAAACGAGGGAAGTTTGGTACTTTGCAAGTATCGCTTCACCAATATAAGTTACATGTTACATGATAGTATACTTTCCCCCTAACATCGTGCTGGTTATTTATAGTTATCTACAATGTGCAAAAAAAAGAAATAGGAAATGTTGCAACTAATATTTTTAGCCATAAATATAGTATAAAATTTGATTTGCCCACTTTCTTTGGTCTATTTGCTAATTCCACAGGATCTTGGTCCAGCTTAAACCTGGCCTTTTGCACTTCACCACATTCATCTTATGGAAGATTTAAAAGGAGCAGAATGCCTAAGAGCTCGTGGTACAAATCCTAAGCACAAAATGTCCCGTAAACAGTATACAATTCACTTTGTAAACAGAGTAGCCTGGTTGCAATCAACTCTTCATTCATTGTCATGTCTACGATCATATTTTTTTGGGAAGCTCAAATTCCCTTACTCCTATTTTATCATTTTGGATTAGTTCAAATAGTTATGTATTTCAAATGGGTTGTCATGTGTTTAGATATTGGGAGCCGTAACTTATTCTTTTCTTTAGAGCTTCGATCAATAAGCTATTGTTGTGTGAAATGCTTCTTCACAATGTGAAGTGTGTCGTCACTTTTTATTATGCCTTACCAATAGTAGAGTTATTGCTGTCTTGCTAGGAATTTGATTAGCATGATAAGTCCGACATTGAACTTTAAATGTCTAATTTTTTGCTCTACCTCTATTTTATAGGATTGGGCTGGTTGGGATTCTAGGTTGATTGTCGTTTTACTTGTGGAGAATTGAAGTGTTGCAAGTTGAATAAGAAGTAATGGTGAGTTCATTCAATTGTTCATCCTTTACGTTTGAATATTGTTTTTAGTTTCCAGCGTATGACTTTGTGTTTTTTACACATAATGAAAGTGACAGTGACGAGGGTTCATTAGACTTATGTGATAATGAACTATATATATCCGATGATGAAGAGATCAATACAAGGGAGATGAGGAAAGAATTTAGGGAAGCAATAATAGAGGAGGTGGATGATAGTAGAGACTTACCTGAAGGTTCCATCGATATAAGAATGGAGGAGGAGGTTGGTGCTGTTCCACACGATAGGGGGGATGATGAAGATGCAATATTGGATGATGAACTTCTAAGTGGTCCCGATATTGATGATTTTGAAGGAACTACTAGCACAATTGGACAAATGGTTAATAGGTATGATCCTATGTGTGACCATAATGAGAATATGTTTAGTCTAGGCATGAGATTTGAATCTCATGAACAGTTCAAGAATGCTGTGCGAAAATATGCTGTGATTAATGGATTTGACATTTTTTGGCCAAGGAGTCAAAAGAAAAGAATGGAAGCAAAGTGTGCAAGTGGCTGTGGTTGGAGGTTGTATGGTAGTTGGGTTCAAGCTAAGAAAACTTTTGTAATAAAGAGAGTTGGAAGTCTGCATAGCTGCAATAGAAGCCTCACAAACAGGCAAGCCACTTCTACATGGCTTGCTCGAGAGTACATGCCTAAGATTAGAGCCAAACTCACTTATTCAGCTACTGAAATGCAAACAGATGCAAGAGAAAGGTTTGCCCTGATCCTTAACAAAAAAAAAAAATGCTATAGAGCCATATGGACAGCCCTTAGTCATATAAGAGGGCCTATAGGAAAGCAATATGATATGCTAAGATCTTATTTGGAGGAGCTCAAGCGAGTTAGCAAAAATGGAACATTCATGATGGAGGTCAACCCAGCAACCAAAGTATTTGAGAGGTTTTATATAGGCTTTGATGAGTTGAAAAATGGGTTTTTAGCAGGATGTAGGCGTGTCATAGGCTTGGATGGGTGCTTCCTTAAGACTGGATTGAGAGGTATGTTATTATGTGCTATTGGATGAGATGGAAACAATCAAATGTTTCCAATAGCTTGGGCAGTTGTGGAAGTTGAGTCCGAGGCATCATGGACTTGGTTTCTCACTCGGTTATTTATTGACTTGAATGTGGGCACAGGTGAAGGTTGGACTTTTATCAGTGATAAGCAAAAGGTGATATCTCACTTTTTTATTTTTTTTACCATTACACTACACTAGTACAATCATTGCTGTGACATATTTCTTTTTCATTGGTTGATTTTGGTTGCAGGGATTAATGAATGCAGTTTCATGGCTATCGCCATGAGCAGAACATCGAAATTGTGCAAGACATATATATGCTAATTGGAAAAAACAGCATAAAGGGGATGCTTTGAAGAATCTCTTCTAGAGGGCTGTGAGGTGTACTTTTGAAGCTGATTTTGACCTGGTAATGGCAGATTTGAAGATGGAGTGCCCTAAAGGTTATGAAGACTTCATGAAACAAGACCCTAAGCACTTTTGCAGGGCTTTCATTAGGACAGGTACTAAGTGTGATGCAGTTGAAAATAATTTAAGTGAGACTTTTAACGGATATATTTGCATACCGAGAGCAAAACCCATTCTTGAGATGCTTGAAGAAATACGAGCCATGTTGATGGAAAGGATGACAAAGAGAAGCCAATTAATGGTTGATCGAATGGATCCAATTTGCCCAAGAATTAGAATGAAGTTGGAGAAAATTAAACTGGAGTCTAGGTATTATTTTGCTAGAGCATCTTTGGGAAATAAATTTGAGGTTGAAGGGGATGGCAATAGATTTGTGGTTGACTTGGCTAGAAAGACTTGTGCTTGTAGGGAATGGGATATCTCTGGAATACCATGTAGACATGCCATATGTTGCATTGCTTTTATGAAGTTAGAGATTAATGATTATGTTGATGATTGCTTTAAGAAAGATGCTTATGAAAATTATTATAAATTTCCCTTCCCGGTCATGAATGGGGAAAAATGTGGCCCAAAGTTAGTGGTGAGCCAATCAAACCCCCACCTTACAGAAGGAAAAGGGGTAGAGAGAAGAAAAATAGAATCAAGGATAAGGATGAGCGAAGTAGTGATGGTAAGAAGTTGACGAAAGTTGGAATTCAAATGCAATGTTCAAATTGCCTTCAATATGGGCATAACAAGAAGACATGCAAGAATCCTATGACATCAAGGCCACCCAAAGTATGTCTTATTGGACAATTTTGTAATTGTTAATTAAGATTTTTGTTGGGTTGTCATGAATGATAACATTGCCATTTCTTGTGTTTTTCCACATGTAGGCAAAAGAGGAAGACCAAAGAAAGTTGATGAAGCTAGTGGTGCGCAGGCTAGTTCACAGGCCAATAGACCATCTAATAGGGACTCCACTATCATCAGGAAGGAGAGAGCACAGGCTAGTGCTTTATCAAGCATAATTTTACTTTCATATCATGTGTATATTGTCATTAATGTTTTATGCTCATTTTGTTTCTTTAGGCTCGACAAGGTTTTGGACTTTTCATATCCGAAGCTACTGGGAATTCTTATTTAAGGGTAATCTCTATCTAAATCTCTATCTAAAGTTTTATATATATATATCGAAAAGAAAAGTGATTTCATTTGTTTTTTTTTTTTCTTGTAAATGCCTGGTAGTGATAGAGTTATTGACATTGGAGGTCCATCTATTTCCAAGAGGCAGACAAGAGCAAGGAATGTCGTTGAAGTTTCACTAGGCCAATCTTCCATTGATATCTCGGAACCTCCATGCACTCAAGGATCTGGAATTGGTGGTTAAAGATGCAATTGTGGACCTTGAAATGCTTGTGTAGTGCCTACTACTTGATGTTGAGTTGTAGAATAAAAAGTGCTAGTTTGATGTTGTCTATAGGTTAATTTGGCTATGCATTGTGTTTGGGGATTTGGCAATGTCCTTTTGTATTTGCGATATTTTTGCTATGCATTATGTGTTTCAGCTGGTTCAGAAAGCTTGACAAAAGTGAGTTTGGAACATTTGGATTTTGCAAACTTAGTTTTTGTAATTTACATCTTCAAGGGAGAGGTTGATTTGAATCTTGTTGAACCAGTTTCTAGCTTATGAATATTCTTCGTATCGAGTACAAACTGGTTGAGCTGAT
The DNA here is from genome assembly GCA_017140325.1 of Eucalyptus leucophloia subsp. euroa. Lineage (NCBI taxonomy): Eukaryota > Viridiplantae > Streptophyta > Magnoliopsida > Myrtales > Myrtaceae > Eucalyptus > Eucalyptus leucophloia. The sequence goes on from CM029471.1 coordinate 20,690,293, forward strand.
CAAGAGCGATGTAATTTGTAATTTACATCTCGGCATGCTTGAATAATTGTGCATATGGTGTGGAATGGTAAGCATCTCGAATTTTGGAAATGTAGGCACTATGGCAGGATGAGGAGGGAAATTTCCACAACGACAATGCAATTCCGACTGATAAGACAAGGGAAACAGATTCAGTTTTAGCATTTTTCTTCCTTACACAATTTGCGCAGGCTTGACCATGTACAGATAGTTGTATTTGCAGATGTTAGCATCAGTCTTGTTAATTTCAGTCTTGACTTTTTGACACTTACTCATTAATATCATCAACCAACTTCGATTCAACTTGCTGGGACATACCGCTCCCGCCTGTGCTGGTTGGTTCGTTGCTCTTGGTAGGCCCATTTTCGGACTATTGGATGACAAGCAAGAGAGTTGACGCTTATGACTACACCCCAGTTGCTGTGGTAAACTACATATTCATAGTCTTTAAAGTAACATTTTAGTTGTTTGCACTGTCGCTGCTCTTGTTTAACCTGATTTATTGGACATTCTAGGAATGTGCTTGCCTATATTTGACCTGTTGATGAACCACATGCACCTTCCTACTGTTGTTGTTCTTGTTGGAGTTCAGAAACTGATGTTGGTCTCCTTACAGTTTTATTTACCGGGGACCGAGATAACTTTCATGACCAGTATGGATGTCGTGGATATCATACACTTAATATATGGGATTTTGATATTGCTTCTTTGATTTTGCTTCATCTTTGAGTTTCCTAGCCACAGAAAATTGATGTTTCATAAGAGGGAAACATAAAGACTCGAGGTTGTGTTGAATGATACCATAAGAATGGGCAGTTACTCTATTAAAGCTTCTCAATTAGTTCTAATCACGAAGAGCGTTACTCAACTCTTGCTTTTCTTGTTGGATTTTGCAGATGTTTATTATTCTATCCCGCACCATTGCTTTGTGGGGACTAATCTCGGCCAGTTCATCCGCATCGGTAGATTTACTGCTATTTCTTTCCAAGTAATTGGCCATATGAAGACTATCCTTGTCTTGATCATGGGCTTCCTCTTCTTTGGGAAGGAGGGTCTCAATCTCCAAGTAGTCATCGGCATGATCATAGCTGTAGTTGGAATGATCTGGTATGGCAATGCGTCATCTAAGCCCGGGGGAAGGAGCGCCGAAGCCATTCACTTCCTACCAGCAGACAACATAAACACGGTAGTTTGTCGGAGTCCACCGAAATAGATGGGAAAGTTTGAATATTAGTGATTGCCACTGAGCGAACATACAAGATAGCTGATTCCAACTTATCATCTGAGATTAGAAAACCAGTGTTCCTTTTCTTCTCCATTGTTTTTCCTCATTGAGTTATTCTTTGTTGTCCCCAAGCCGCTCCAAGGGAACAGATCTTGCTGAATAGGTTTAGCTGTGCTGCAAAAATTTTCCCTGCTTGATCATATAAATTATAGTAATTAAATTGTTGCTCATTTCATAATTATAAAAAGGTTTGGTTTCTTCATTCTTCTTTGTGGAGCAAGCTTGTCCAGGCTATTCTCTGTTCTTTGGCTTAAAGGCAGCACTTCATGCATGCTGCAGCTTTCAGTCCCAGTCATTTAGGGTTCCTACTTAGGTGAAGTGACTTTTTATTGAGAGGTCATCTATCTCTATTCTGAGTTGCCTTATTACTGCTTGGTAACGAACTGATGTGCGTTTAAATTAAATTAATTATCAGAAATACCAAACCTACTGAACAAAGGTTCAAGCGTCATCAGGAAATTAGTTTTAGCCAACTAATTTTGCCTGTGATCGGAAGCAGCCAATTTTTTTTTTTTTAATTGGCTTTTGGACAGTTACAAAAATCTATCTTCAAATTTTATCTGTCAATTGCACTTTGCATCTTATAATATTTAAACATACACTCGGCAAGTCATACTTTAAAATCCTAGACATCAGATTCTGCATTTTCTGGAAGAGACCTCATACTTTCCACCTGGTATTTTCATAATTATTTCCTAGTTTTTTCAAGTCTTGGGTGCAATGTTAAATGTTCTAAAGTAAGTTTTTCCAAAGGGTAAATAAGGGGAAGAGGAGCATTTTCATCTTGCATGGAAGTAGCGTGGGGAGGACTCCTGTCGCGTAGAATTGATCAAATTCATGCGGTCCGTTTCCCTCGTTTGAGGATAGAAATGTGTGGGTTCTCTTTTAACTGTTATTATGACAAAGCATGATGAAATCCGAGCGGCAGCTCCATGGTCTGTTTGAGGGGATGGACCATAACGGATGGTGGCGTTTCCATTTTTCCCACAACTCTTATGTAAAATTGCTGTAACGCACAAAATAGTAAAGCTTTACAATTAACGGACAAGATTTATTTCTTTTTTCCTTTTTTTTTCCTATTCGATTGGTCATCGAGGAGTTGGGATCGATCACCCAAAATCCGAGACGAAGATTCAGACAGCAGAGGCTAAAATAGAGAATAGCCTCTTTCTCTCGTTTGCTAATCCGAGAATGACAGTGAAACAAAAACGTGCAATGAGCAAAACGTGCGATGAGCAAAGGAAGGTGAATGTGTCCCCTAGTCAGTTCATGTGGCACGATAAGGGTTGAAGATTCTAATATACACATAACATCACCTCAACAGGACAATCTGGTGGGCCAAGAAAATATCGAGTAAACGAGACAGGGATACCAGATAGATCAACGTCCACGCCTTCGTGGCTGTCAATGAAAGATTCAAAGGTGGAGGCTAGTAATGTACAACCAAAAACCGAAAAAGACTGGAATGCGAATCTTGGACTTGTCGATTGTTATCAAAATTGAACATCTCAATGGCTTCCACGGAAGGAATGTAAGAGGATAAAGAAGATAAAGCCCCTTGTCACCGCAAAACGCCCAAATAACCAGTGTCCTTTCCCCCCACGATTTGAAGTATTATCGTCTAGCATTAAAGTAGTTCAGACCTTTGCAAGTCCACTTTAGATGGCGACAATTATATGCAAGTTGGGTACTTAACATTCATCTATTGATCCCCGAAGTTTCATATGCGAGTGACAGCCGAATTTTGATGGCAACACCGATATACTATCACATCCCATAAAAATGACAGAATACATGTCCAATTTACATGAATCCATGACATTTTAGTTATGGTCTAAGTTTCAGTAGCTGTTGGTGAATGTGCCCCCATTGATTCAAAGGCCTAAAATTTGTTGAAAAGACGCCAATCAATGTGGTATATACATATCAAAAGCCTGGCATAAGTTTACAATTGTGTAAAAGAAAAGGGCAGAAGGATCTATGTAATCATCCTCCATCGGTTATAAAAAAACAATCTTCTCGTAAATCTTCTTTCGGATGGCTTTACGAATCTTCTCGTGTAAATGTTTGTGTCAGCTCTCTCTTTCGGATGGCTTTGTGATAATGAGCAAGTTATTCTCATATCCATTGTTATGAACAATTGGCCGCAATGGATCGATCCTCCATGTTCCATCGACTATGAACTTTATCTGCATCAGGAAGACCACGGAGGTTATGAAGCTCATCTAGAGACAGCAACTGCTTGTAATTTTAGACCGCCTTAGACTAAATTGAGAGAAGACCTACCTCATATCTTCCAAGATACAATTGGAGGCACATGGAGAAAACTCCGGTGCTCGACTTCTCCATCTTTCCCTGCAATGAAGCACATTACTCTACTGAGCATCATTTAGGGAAAGCTACTCGTATGTATGAACCACAGAACATAAATCTAAAAGCATGAAGTCTGAAGAACTTCTCGACTCATATAAAGCGGATCCCGACCCCCTTTCTTTTAACCAGTGCACATGATGGGATAATATGCGCATTGGTGAGGATTAATTGAGTTGATATGTTTAGATCCAGTGTTAAGACAAAAACGAAACTTTCACAAAGACAAAAAGAAGAAACGTTATTAAGTTAAATTTGTTAAGACGCCAAAGGCTTGAGAATCACCGATGCTTCAAACAAAAGGTTGACTGCCTGATTTTTAAAGGCAAGATGGACTAGACATGCATTGACCGCACAAATAATAACATCCTACAAAAATGCTTTGCGCTCCTACTCGGCATGGATGAAACAACAATTTAATAAACTTGAAAATTATGTGTAAAGATCGATTCATGTGCCTGATTCACTCGATATCATCCAATCTGGGTACAAAAGATATGAAGCCATGAGGCATTTTCATAGTCAGGGTACCAAACTTCCACGAGCAAAATTGAAATGTAAAACTCATATGTACGCCACAACTAGAGCTCCATGGGCATTATACCATGCTATTGCAGGTAGATTCTAATTTGACTACCCATCACATCTGCAATGATTTGAATACCAGTCCATACTAGCTAAACTACTCAAAGCAAATATATGGTGCAACCAAACAGTTCACAACAGAAAATCACAACTACGCCAAAGTTTACCATGAACTACATAGAACCCAATGATGAGAACTAACCTGGGTGGCTCAACCATCAAATGACCCAGCTAAAAGCACCTCCGTGGCTGAATTTGGCCAAACTACGCAAGCCGTCTGAAGAAGTCGTAGAGCTCTACAAGCATTATCAATCCTCCTCTATTTCTCTTCCCCACAAACACAACACTTCACCTTAGCACGTTGCACTTTTACACTTCCATTAGGATGGACAAGTCTTGTTTTTCCAAATTTTATCACCCATTCTTCTTATGCCCCTGTAGACAACAGAAGACAAATTACCCGATAGGCGTGAAAGTATCAACAAAGTCCAAGACTCCCAAGTCATGACATATCCACCCATGGCCATGATCAAATTCATTCCAAGCCATAAGATTCTAAAGACCTAGCAAATTCACAAGTTCATTAAGCCTAGAAAATTTCAACTTCAGTTCCTGTGAGGTAGATCACTTCTGGACAAACCATCGAGCACATGGTGACCGTAATTTAATATGTCCAATAGCAAAGAGCTGAATGCCTTCAACGCTCTCAATGCTCTGTCAACTTCAACCCTTAAGCAAGCACAGATCCTTCAAGCCTAAAATTTTCGAGGGAGACGATGTCTCCGAGCGAACGCATGTGAATATGTTGCGAGAGTGACAGTTTCCGTATGAGAGAATGAGCAAACAAGTCAGGGCGCGAGATCTTCCAACGGATTGAAGATTGCCCGCGCACTTATTCGCGAAGAAAGGAAACCGTAGACAGAAGGAGGAGGAGGAGGAGAAGAAGAATACCTTTTGATGCTCTGTCCTTCGAAGCATAAATCCTTCAAGGCCAAGACTTCCGATGGAAAGGACATCTTCGAGCGATCGAACGTGTGTATGTACAAGAGCGAGCATCTCCATGTGAGAGAATGAGCGAGCAAGCTAGTGTGCAAGATCTTCCAACGGATTGAAGACTCCCGCGCTCAAACTCACCGACGAAATGAAACCCTAGAAAAAATTTTCCCCAAACTCATGAGCCGTGCGTTCAGAGAAGAAGAGAAAGAAGAGAAAGCCCAAAACAATTTTTCCTTGTTAGATATCTGACGTGGAAATGCCAGGTCAGATGATCGTGAAGGAGAGTTAACGACAGGCCAGATTTGGGACAAGAGTGAAAGTTGATGCTTTTTTTTGAGATAAAATAAAGTTCGGGCCAGATTTGTCCTAAACCCTAAAGTTCGTGCTTTTTTATGGAATTGGCCCCAATCACTAATGTGTGGTTTGGCATGCTTGTACCACAATGACTCATGTGGGGCCCATTTGTTGTCCCTCTTTTTTTTTTTTTAAATTGTCTCTTCTCTTTTTTTTTTTCATTGGATAAAATACAAATATTATCCCATGCATGTAACTTTTGCTTTACGAAATACAGAGCTCACCATGGGAATTGTCACGACTGAATGGTAAACTCATTGTTTCTTCTTGAACGCAGAAATCCTTCTTTGCTTTATAGTAGTATAGATATAGATAAATCAATGGGAGAGATAATATAATTTTAGCTCTTGGGTTTTATTTTAGTATAAGAATTAAAATGAAGTTAAATGGAATTTATTCACATAATGTAGCTATGCATGTTTTGACTTTGGAAATTGTAATTGCAATTTAAGTGGATAATTATAATATCATGGGTTATATGGATGAGGTACATTAATATATTTTCCGCGGTAACCATTGCTAGTTAAATGAACTGAATATACCAATAAAATTCTTAAAGCATATATCTAAACAGTGCAAGTAGGCCTGTTACTGGTCTTGCCTCTCCCAACCCTACCAAAATCCGATGCCCATCCCTAGCCAAGCTTTGATGGGATTAATTTTCTCCACCCCGTCGCGCACCCCTACCTCCTTCCCCATCTCCGCACCTTTAAAGCTCCCTTTGCATTCTCACTTTGCACAATTATGCGTAGCGCCTCATCGTACTCAAAAAGAACTTTGAATTCAATCACAAAATCTTAATGACGAAAACCTAATGAGAGATTATCAAAAACCAAGTCTAAAGTTTTAGATTTTTGGCAATGGATAATTAACAAACATCAACATGATTGTATGCAAAATCCAATAAAACAACTATTTTGACAAAAAATTTTCTCAAATTATACATAAATGATTAGAGGGAAAATTGTCCAAAAAGTCCTCAACCTATTGTGTGGAGGATAATTTAGTCTTAAATCTTTTTATTATGTCAATTTAGTCCTAAACTTTTGATAATTTGCTAATTTAATCATGGATTTTTCAATTGTGCCAATATAAGTATAAACATTTTGACGATTTGTTGATGTAGTCTTTCTAGCCAAATATACATATAACAAGTTTGGTGCTGGTAAGACATGTCCATGAAGAAAATAAACTTTGTATCGCCCAATCACTGGCCTGTATGTTTGGTTCTTGTAAGACATGACTTTGAAGTAGAAATGACTTTTTGGAAGCCAAGGAAAAGGAGTATGCGAATTTGACAGAGAACCATCTCTATAGTGCTTTTAGGTGACATTCACGCGATATGGTCTCCCTGCACAACAAATTATTGCAACCCCGAGTCTTGTCATGTTTGTAATTGCATCTAAAAATAAGATATGGAAAAATGATACAAATGGTCCGTAAACTTTGACTTAACGTATAATGTAACCTCTGAACTTTTAATTTGTTCAATGTGATCTCTAAGCTTTAACTCAATATGCAATGTGGTTCTTGAATTTTTAATTTATTCAATATAGTCCTTGAACTTTTAGTACATATTCATTTTAGTTCCTGAACTATGTGAAAATATTCAATACTTTTCCTGATCTTAAATTAATGGAAGAACTATATTAAATACTTTCATATAATTCAAAGATCACATTGAATATTAGGCTAAAGTTAAGGAACCGCATTAAATAAATTAAAAATTCATGGACCACATTATATATTGGGTCAAAGTTCAATGACCATTTATATTGTTATCCCATGAGAAGACAACTACAAGCTCATACCCTCTGCATACCACACCAATGACCAACCTGTCTCTCTCTTTCGTCAAGCCTTTTAAGCAATAATCGACAGTTCATTAGCAGGAACCAGAGGGCCTTAGCGTCTGTCGTAATACCTTTAAACTCTATAGGGCCCTTTGTACCAAAAGAGGCCTTGCTCTTACAGGGCTTGAGCTTTGGCCCACATTCAAGCCACCAATTTGGGCTGCTGGTATTTAGATCCGAAGCTTTTTCCTTATCCTTGTGGAGTGAAATTTCGATTACTAACTCGTGAAACGTGGCTTGAACTATTTTTACAATATAGGGTGGCCCTGGATACTATTAAACCCCAGATACATTATTTTAAGGACCAAGATTGTTTCAAGGGCATCGTGGCCCTCGCCCACCCTCATTATGGTTGGCAAGGGCTGTGATGCCCTCTTGGGCCACAGCGAGGATTGTAATACTTGCCTACCCTAGCCACTTGCAAGGGTTTCGTGGCCCTTGCCTAATCAGAGGTCACTGACTGTGCCACGAAGGATGGTTGTTGTTGACAAAACCTCTACATTTGTAATATTTGGCCAAAATTAACCGGGATGACTAAATTGACAATTCATTAAAAGATTTACAACTATTTTGGCAAATTGTGAAAATATTGAGAACTATATTGACAAAATTGAAATGTTTAATACTAAATTGATCGCTATACAATAGAGTTACGAATTTTTAGACAATTTTCTCCTTATATGTCTTATTTGTATAAAATCAACTAGGATTTTACTCCTTGACCAAAATTTAAAAAAAAAATACTAGGATTCTACTATGGATAAGTAAACGAAATTAGAATTCTATGTGAATACGAATTTGAAAATCCTGAGCAAATCGAAAATCACATCCACAATGTAGTTTGGCGCTATCTTGATTATCCTCTTGTGCAAATTGATATAAGGTTCCACCAAATTTGAGACCTATATATTGAGCGGGTGCGCGTGATAATAAAACCAAACGAAATTCATTAAATACATGAATCAATGAAATCTATATGTTAAGTTGGGAAAGTAATATATACTACATATTGACAATATTACTAAATCAATCCTAAAACCTATTGGTCAGATACTAATTTAATCATTAAATTTTTAATTTTATCAATTTAATCATAAACTTATGTGCAAAATTCCAATATAGTTCATCCGACCAATTTTTGTTGCTAATCACTGCCATGGCAATCCAAATATCATCGGCCATCTTAAATGACATATCACAATGTGATTTTTGGTAGAAATTGATCAGAAGGACTACGTCGGGATTTTGCGGGAAGATTCGGGACTAAATTGATAAAATTAAAAAGTTTATTATTAGATTAGCGTTCATACAATAGATTTAGGACCAATTTGACAAATTTTCCATTAAAGATCATGATACTAAAAACACCTAATTAAAGTATGGCATCATCATTTTGGTTGTCATAATCAACCCCTCAAATTCTTTCGCTATCAAAGGTAAGTGGACCAATGTGCTCATTATTTATATATTTGTACTTAAATAAGGAGCGACAGCCACATGTTTGGGGGAGGACAAGATTCCAAACCCCCAATTAGAAAAATATTAGTGGGTGGCTGACGACCCTTTCACGAGACCCATCTTTGTCCACGCCCCTTGTTTGTTTGCACATCAACACTTTGCTCATTCATTATGACAATAACAATAATTATTTAACACTAAACTTTGCAAATTTCACATGGGATTGGCTCCTGTACTTAGTCTTCATTGCATGCAATGTTCATCTTCGTAGCCACCTAACATAAAGTTGTCTTGTAGCATCGGTTTTCCAATCTCAAAAGCCGCGATTCCTGAACTATGGATTTCATGGATCTTGCAATATCTTGACAATAATTTGACCTAAAGGTCTTTGTGGGCACGTTGGTTTTACTAATTTCTCGATCCCACTTAGACTTTTTTCTCCTTGGCTCATTTGCTACTTTTTGCCACACCCATTCAACCAAGCAAATGCAAGATTTAGTGGGCAAGAAATATTTTATGTACTAATCATAGGGTAGTGCGTGATTATTGAACCAATCAATGATCACAAAGCCAATTCTACAAACTTCTACTTTTTCTAAAAGAAATTAATTTTTTCAGCAGATTTTTGAAGAAATAAATCATCAAGATGCAAACTGCCATTAACAATTTTGGTTTGGAATTTTCTTTTCGACTTTGGGACCATGCCACCATGATTTTGAGGAGTCGATATTTGGCAAAAAAGGGAAAAAAAAAAAAAAAACAACTCCATTTATGGAGTTACCTAAGTGGAATTCGTTTGGTTTGAATATGGCAGATTTCCCATTCAAATGACAATCTCTTTCATTCAGAATAATCTCGAGACCACTATCTTAAATATGGAAAATTACCCAATGTATGTGGATGACATATTCGTGAAAATTAATTAGAGCCAAAAGTGACTATAGCAGCGAGATGGAGATGCATTGTCTACCTGCCATATTTGGAGGTTTATCGAAATTATTTCATTGGATTCTGTACAAAATGATCTATGAGAAGCAAGACCAAATGTCCTAGACAACTTCGGGTCATTTACCTGTGACATCCATTCTAACTCAAGCTGGTAAAAAATATGAAAACTCAAAAATTTGAGCTTATGTAATTCAAAGTTGGTACACATGATTATTCTTTTTGTCAACCAATATTGAAAAATTATTGATTTTTTCAACAAAAAAAAGTACCTATTATTCTGCATTGGGAACTGATAAATTATTTTTTTGAATTATTGACTTGGCAAATTCCGTGTTCACTCGCACTTTGGCTGGTTTTGACCAACAAAATACAATTTTTTATTGGATTTATCCTTAATTCGAGATTAGGACCACAAAGGCATCCACTAGCATATCCTATGGTCATATTCCTGTTTAATGGCCACGAATCCTTGGTGGAGCAAGAGATTGGAGCAAAGAGATTCTGGTTCGTATCCAAATCAAATCATAGCCGTCGATATCACTTATTCAATTTTTTTTTTGGTCGGGACACTTTTTCGATTTAACGATTTATAATTAAACTCCTCCAAAAAAAATGGAATTCCCCTTCCAATAATTACTATGAAAATATACTACAAAGACAAAAATGAAAAGGTGGGAAAATTAATCAGGTCAACAAATTATAGTTTCTCTGACAAAAAAAAAATTATCTTTTTCACCTTCGAACAAAAATACAATTTCAAGAGAAAAATTGGCAGTCGACATCATGCCGAACTGCCACATTTATGACTGACGGTCACTCCCCCAACTCATAATTGGCGAATTCGTAGGTTCAATTCCTATTGGATGCACGCCAATGGGACCCAATCTATTTTTTTTTCTGGCTCGGCTATACCACTTGGCCAAGCCATTTCCTTTTATGATACTAAAAAGCCGGGCAACTCAAATAAGGAAAGGAAAGAAATATTTTCACCGAGCAAAAGTGGTATGAAGTCAAATGCTAGAAAATTCATTTTTAATAAATAATGCTATGAAGAAGTTCGAGATAATAGTTCCAATTATTCCTCATATTGGATTATTGTCTAAAGCGAATTTTTTTCACACGTCCCTTTGTAATGAAGGCTAAATCACTCAAAAAACATAGCTTTTTATATTTTTTTGGGAGCCATACTTTTTTTTCTCTGTTTTATCATAGTTGATTCGCTTAGAAGATTAACTAATGAATTTGATAATTAAAGTTAACCAAATTAAGAAAAATCATTGTAGAAGTGTAAAAAATATAATTAGTACGAATAAAAATCACAAATTATTTATCAATTGCACACTTTTTTTTCCATTTTCGCCTTCGCTCATTTGCTACTTTTTGCCACATCCATTGAACCACGCAAATGCAAGATTTAGTGGGCAAGAAATATTTTAGGTACTAATCATAGGGTAATGGGTGACTATTGAACCAATCAATTATCACATAGCCAATTCTATAAACTTCTACTTTTTCTAAAAGAAATTATTTTTTTTACCAGATTTTTGAAGAAATAAATCAGCGAGATACAAACTTGCCATTAATAATTTTGGTTTGGAATTTTCTTTTCAGCTTTGGGGCCATGCCACCATGATTTTGAGGAGTCAATACTAGGCAAAAAGGAAAAAAAAAAATTAACTCCATTTGTTATCTACTAAATTAGAGTGCATATCATTTATGGAGTTACCAAAGTGGAATTCGTTTGGTTTGACTATAGCAAATTTCCTATTCAAATGACAATCTCTTTCATTCAAAATAATTTCGAAACCACTATCTTAAATATGGAAAATTACCCAATGTACGTGGACGACATATTCATGAAAATTAATTAGAACCGAAAGTGATTATACCTATAAGATCGAGACCCGTCACAATTGATCATCATTGCATTATCTACCTGCCATATTTGGAGGTTTATCGAAATTATTCCATTGGATTCCGTACGAAATGATCTATGAGAAGCAAGACGAATGATCCTAGACAACGTCAGGTCATTTACTTGTGACATCGATTCTAACTTAAGCTGGTAAAAAAATGAAAACCCAAAATTTGAGCTTATGTAATTCAAAGTTAGTGCACATGATTATTATTTTTGTTTTCTGCGTTGGCAACTGATAAATTGTTTTTTGTGAATTATTAACTTGGCAAATTCCACGTTCAATCGCCCTTTGGCTGGTTTTGACCAAAAACAAATACAATTTTTTATTGGACTTATCCTTTTCGAAATTAGGACCACAAAGGCATCCGTAGCATATCCTACGGTCATATTCCTATTTAATGGCCACAAATTCTTGGTGGAGCAAGAGATTGTGGTTCATATCCAAATCAAATTATAGCTGTCAATATCACTTATTCAATTTCTTCTTTTGATCGGGACACTTTTTCGACTTGGTGGATTAAAATTAAACTCCCCAAAAGAAAAAGATAATGAAATTCTCCTTCCAATAATTACATGAAAACACACTAAAAAGACAAAAATGAAAAGGTGGGAAAATTAATCTGTTCAACAAATTATAATTTTTCCAACCAAAAAAACTAATTATATTTTCGCCCCAAAACCAAAATACAATTTCAAGAGAAAAATTGGCAGTCAACATCATGCCGAACTGGCACTTGTATGACTGACAGTGACAGTCATTCCATCACTCTAAAAACATAGTTTTTTCTTTCTTTTTTTGGGAGCCATACTTTTTTTCTGTTTTATCATATTTGATTTGCTTGAAAGATTAACTGATGAATCTAATAAGTAAAGTTAACCAGATTAAGAAAAATCATTGTAAAAGTGTAAAAAAATAGAATTAATACAAATAAAAATAAAAAATTATTTATCAATTACACACTTTTTCCATTTTTACCTAAAAGAAAAATACAAACCGGCTATACCAGTACCCAAAATCCAAATCTATCATTTGATAGCATTTCATCCGATATTCAATTAAAAATGCATACATGTCAACGGATAGATTCGATGTGAAGAATAATTGATTGGAATGGAAAATAAATCCGTATCGATGAATATTTATTTTAATAGCAACACTAGTGTTGCAATTATTTATAAGGCGAAAATTAGAATTGGGTTAATGTGTCGTGAGAGTATCAATTTGAACCTATCGTGTGTGTCTATTCGCTATTTTTAAAAGGTATCAACCTTGGAAAATATTACCACCAGTCGCTGTCCAGAATAAATTGACATCCCAAAAACATTAAAATACAAAAATAAGAAGAAAGAAAAAGCTATGGCTGCGAAATTGCCTGGAAATATCGGCAAAATGTTGACCACGGCACTGAAACGGACAAAAAACGTTTCCGGTTCGGACTCCTCCACTTGAGGTCCTCCGGGCCGGCCCGCCACGTGACGCAAGTGGTGACTCGCCCCAGCCCCCCGACCAATCGCCACCCGCCACGTCGGCCACCATGCAGGGGGCGCGTGCACGTTCCCGTCATCGCGTCCAGGTTCATCGCGGCCCCCGGTAGTCGCCTTCCCTATAAAACCTCCTCCTCCTCCCCTCCTTCTCTCTCCACACGATCTAGCGAGCACAAGCTTCTGTCGTCGACAAACACACGCCGAGAGCGCAGAGACGAGATTTCGCGTTGAGATTTTAGCGAAGGGAGGGAAGATTTTCGGGCGGTGTTCTTCCATGGCGTTGGCTGTGAGCACTTCTTCCACTTCCGCCATTTCCGGGTCGAGCTTCTCCGGCGGCGGCGGCCGCCACGGCGAGCTCCGAGGTAATTTGGGTTACCTTTTTGGCAGAAGTTGGATGGCGGGTCGGTCGTGGAAAGAGGAATTTCCTCGAATTTGTTTGTCTGATGAACTTCTGCGGATGAAGCTGCGGTGTTTAATCGTGGGGTTAATTTTGGTTTTTCGTCGGCCTGGAGACGATTTGGAGTAGATTTGTGGCTCGAATTTGTTTGGTTTTTGTGGGGGTTGTCGGTAGTGTCGATTGGTCAACGCGTCGGGGTTTTTTCTTTCTGATTATGCCTGAATTCGCCGCTCCCGCCTTTCGGTTGTGGTTATGTTCTTGTGGTTTAGGAACGATTTGCGTGAAATTGGGGCGCGAATTTGCAGAGTAATTTCATTTATCACTTGGGGTTTTATGCAATTGTGAACCCGTTTATGGGTTCATGGGGATTTGATGAATCATTCTATTTTTGCTTCTCTTGGGTCGCGATGTCGTTGATTGTGAAGATAGAATTCGTGATGGGTTTTGATTAATTGTGCGTAAATTGGTTGCTTTTGGGTTGTGGTTTTTCGTTGCTAATGCGGATGAACTGGGATTGCTGCAGCTCCACAGATTGGCTTGTTCCGCCTGTTGGATAGACCGCAAGGTGCGTCCATAGCATTGAATGTATCCCAAAGGAGAACCTCAGTGAAGCCCGTCAATGCGGAGCCAAAGCGAAACGACTTGATTGTTCCTTCGGCAGCGACAATCGTTGCTCCTGGTAAATAGCTTGAATGATATAAATTATTGTTGAAATTGAGTGAATGATCTGGAATTGAAGATTCTTGCCTTCTTGGATGCATTAATGACGTTTTTCTTGCGGTGACGTGTTTGAATTCTGCAGAAGTGGAAGAGAAGGTAGATGTGAAAGTGGAGGATTACGAGCAGTTGGCAAAGGACCTTCTTGCTGCATCTCCTCTTCAGATCATGGACAAGGCCCTTGAGAAATTTGGGGATGATATAGCGATTGCTTTCAGGTAAAACCGTGAAAACTTTCTGAGGTCGTTCAAAGAACAAAATCATCAAGCTTAGATTATTTTGCTAACGTCATGACAGAATTACATGTTAATGCTACTTGATATGGCATTGGGCCATTCAATCAAAATGTGCGGCTGAAATTTGTGAAGAAACCTTTGACCATCTGTTGATGATTACTGAAAAGCATGTTTATACATTCCAACTTTGGTTTTATTTTATTGACACTGTGATTTATACTTTTGCAGTGGCGCTGAAGATGTCGCCTTGATTGAATATGCAAAACTGACAGGAAGGCCTTTTAGGGTATTCAGCCTTGACACGGGCAGGCTGAACCCTGAGACATATCAGTTCTTCGATGCCGTTGAGAAGCAGTACGGCATTCACATTGAGTATATGTTTCCCGATGCTGTTGAAGTTCAGGCACTAGTCCGCAATAAGGGGCTTTTCTCATTCTATGAGGATGGACATCAGGAGTGCTGCCGTGTGAGGAAGGTGAGACCCCTCCGAAGGGCCCTCAAGGGACTCCGAGCCTGGATCACTGGGCAGAGGAAGGATCAGTCTCCAGGGACAAGGTCTGAGATTCCAGTGGTTCAAGTGGACCCTGTTTTCGAGGGCATGGATGGCGGGGTCGGTAGCCTTGTGAAGTGGAACCCGTTGGCTAATGTTGAGGGCAATGATGTGTGGAGCTTCCTTAGGGCCATGAATGTGCCTGTGAATTCATTGCATACCAAGGGATATGTCTCAATTGGGTGCGAGCCGTGCACAAGGCCAGTACTTCCAGGTCAACACGAGAGGGAAGGAAGGTGGTGGTGGGAGGATGCCAAGGCGAAGGAGTGCGGGCTCCACAAAGGAAACCTGAAACAGGATGAAGCTGGTGTTAATGGCAACGGATCGGCTCACGCAAATGGAAGTGCTGCTATTGCCGATCTCTTTGACACTCAAGATGTGGTCACCTTGAGCAGGCCTGGAATAGAGAACCTGCTGAAGCTGGAGAACCGAAAGGAGCCATGGCTCGTCGTGTGCTATGCCCCATGGTGCCCCTTCTGCCAGGTAGATAATTCAGGCGAAAATCTTCTTTTACGACTAATCAGTAATTGCTTTTTGACATTGGTATTGACTGAATTCTCCTATTTGATGATAGGCAATGGAAGCTTCATTTGTCGAGCTGGCCGAGAAGCTGGCTGGAAGTGGGGTGAAGGTGGGGAAGTTCAACGCGGACGGCGATCAGAAAGAGTTTGCAAAGCAACATTTGCAGCTGCAGAGCTTCCCAACAATACTGTTCTTCCCTAACCACTCCTCCAAGCCCATCAAGTACCCCTCAGAGAAGAGGGACGTCGATTCCTTGATGGTCTTTGTGAACGCCCTGCGGTGACGGAACTCGAAAAGTCTCGCGAGGCTTTTCTTTACGGTCGGGAGTTGAGTACGGTATTCATTGGAAGGACGGAAGTCGAGTTACTCCAATTCGGTTTGGTGTAATGGCTTGGCTAGCAAGCTGAAGTTTTGTGGGCGGGCGGTCCGGAGTTGCAAGACTCGGGACCTCGGACTTTCCTGTCGCTGTATATTTTTCTGCATTAATGTCGGGTATAGTTCATTGTTTTATTTCGGCTTGGTCTCGGGCTTTTGCCCTTTTAGCGGGGCGTGTCTGTTAGAATGATGCTGTAGTATTTGCGGGGAACCATCCAAACTTTTGAGTGTATCTCCTGTTGCAAATTTGAGGTCCTTGTTCGGTGCGAAAGCTGCTGCGAAATTGTCTTTTTCCCTTGCGAAAACCTCAACCACACCTTCATCACGGAATATTCTTGCGTCGGTGCTGGGGTTTGCAGCTTTGAATCGTGTTGATTTTCATTCTGACATCAAGCAACCATGTTGTGTCGTGTCCAATAAAAAGCTGAAAGCAGAGTGGGAAATGGACTGATTGATAGAAAACAAAAGAGGATACATCATGCATTGCACAAGTTTGTGTGGCTCAGGACAGCAAATTGTCCCTCACAAGGAAAGGGGGGATTCTCTCTCGAGAGAGAGAGATATGAACTCATAGGGTGGTTCTAGCTTTCCATCGATCCGGGCACGCAAAACCCTTTTTAGCCACACTCTAGCTTTAAGCAAGGTATTGTTATTGAGCAAAGCGATCCCACACTAGGATAGTTCGTTCGATTCCCATGAAACGTTAATCTCATGGCTCCTTTAGTTTCCGCCTACCAAAATGGAAATACTTCCATATTGACTAATATTTACGTAACATAATTTTAGGGAAAAGTATCGGTAATAGGGATGTGCAACCAAACAAGTTCTTCCAAGGAACTGGATTGAATCACCTAAAAATGAGGTTCGGGAATTGGTTAGTAAATACATAGTCAAGAACCACACCGGATCATGCTATTTTGGAATTGGTTTGAGAATTAGTTTTATAAACTAAAAAGACAAAACCGTAACCGTTTTTCCTCTATATATTAACCTTCAGCACTCCTTCATCCTTCCTTGAAATTTCTTGCTGGTCTTTCATTTTCCCCTAATTTTTTATGGATGATGAGGGAATTGAATTTTATAATTTATATTTTATGTTACGTGTTTATACTTTTATTATTTATAATTGTATGAGACTTCATGTTCATCTTATGGATTATTGTTTTTGATGGATAAGGATTTCTATTGTTCATCTCTCAATTTGGATCATTTTGTTACTTATAACCTCATATAATGAACCAAAAAAAGGAAGGAAAAAAGGGTTTTCAGGTAGACCTTGGAACTAGACTAGAAAAATATGATAGGTTTTCGGACCGATTCAGGCAAATAGGGTTGGTTTCGAGGTCCAATAATCGGAATCAAATATGATTAGGTTTGAGGTTCCAAGTTTGGAATCTACTTATCCTAAAATCGATCACCCCTAACCAATGAAATCTTTAATATATTGTTAGTTTAGTTTTAAAGTTTCAATTATATCAATTTAATTCTAAACTTGTTAACAATTTGCTAATTGAGTCAATTTTAGCTCAAAATTGCTTATGTAGATGTCGATTGTCCTATGTGGCATGATTGGCGTTGACGTAATTAATTTTAAAAAATATATATTTTTTTCATTTTGGTAATTGAGGGTCATTGACGAGAGCCAATAGTCCTCATCAAACACTGAAGGCCCTCCCTAGATTTGGACGAGGGTGCAAATGTCATTGCTAGGTTTGGGCCCTCATGGCCCCCCTAACTCTGGGTGAGGTGGCACTCCCCCAGATATAGCGAGGGTTTGCTTGGCCACAAACGTTGTTGGTGACCCTTGTCAACCAAAATGAAAGGCAAAAAATAAATAAATAAAAAGACAATAAAAAGGATGATTAATATTTACATTAATGATTTTATATCAAAATTAGTTGATAGACTCAATTAACAAAATGTGAAAATATTTATGATTAAATTGATACAAATGAAAGTTTTATAATTGAATTAATACACATACAATAAATTTAATACTTTTTTAGTACTTTTACCCATAACTTTAGCAACCCATAATCAACTCAAGCTGAATCTATATCCAAACTCGAAATCCTTAATAATTTTATCTTTTCAACTTTTTTGTTAATTTTTCTCCCTTTTATTTATCTTCAAACGAAGTGGTGCGAGAATGACAATGGTTTTAGGCAGGGCTTAACAAACTGGAGGCTATCTGTTCAAATTCCATCGAATTTATGTAGGTAACTGCTTTGCAAAAGCATAATGTTATATATTCCTTTGATTCAATCTTAGCTTTTTCAGAAGATTATATTGATCATTAGAAATGTCGGCAGCTGACATTGTACTAGCTTGAGGACTAGGGTGGTCCCACGTGCGAAACGCGAGAGGACCCGGGGACAGCGGCCCATTCACGCCCTGAGAAAAGATAAAAAAAAAAAAAAAGTCGAAATTAGGATTAAGACTGAACATAAGGTCAGTGCCATTTTTTCAGAAATTGGGCCCAACATCACTTGCAGTTCATCGAACGCTAGTGTCCAAATGCAACTGGAAATGGGTCCGGGTCCGCGGACCTACTTTTAGTCAGTCTTTATTTCTTAAGACTCATTTTAAGCGGAAAAATTATTTAAAAAGCTATAAATTTATTGCACTTCAGTCACTTCAATCTTTAATATTTTAATTTTATTAATTGAATTATAAAATTTATTCACTTTTTACCAATTAAATCTATTCATCAATTTTTGCTAGAAATTACTAACATAAATGATGATCGATCACGTAGTGAACTTTTTTTACACTAATGTGAATAATTTTTTTTTGATAATTCTCTATTTTTTTTTTATTTTTCTCTTTTCCTTCTTTCCATTTTCTCCTTTTCTCTTTTCTTTTTTTCCTTTGGCGACCACCGTTGAACCTTGTCCATGGTTAACAAAGGTTGCTCGCCTTGGTTGAGGTACACCTAGTTTTGGGTTGGCAAGGCCAACCATTGCTGGAAGAGGTGTCAAATGGGTGGGGTTTGTTTTTTTTTTGGGGGGGGGGGGAATGGGTCAGTAATGGTTCAACTCAAATTCAGCCATTTAATTCACATTGACCCATTTATTTTCTAAAACCCATACCCAATTCAACCCATATAATTCACTATTTTTTAATTATAATAAATTTAAAATATATATTTTTAAAATTATTGAGAATAGGTAACGTTCCATCCCTTGCTTTACCACTTTGACTATCAAACGAATTTCAATAGTGCCACTTCGCCCCTTGCTCTGCTACCAGAGCCACCTTAAACCGCCATAACACCTCGACCATCGCTTGGAACACTAGTATGCAAACGGCTTGAACAGCTAACACTCTAGGTGTTTTGGTTCAACATTTTCAATAGGCTTTTAGCTTCCAAAACTTTGGGAAATCTTTGAACTATTTACAACTATTTTAAAGTAGTTTCAAGTGAAAGTCAAGCGTTGGAAGCCTAAAAACCCAATGCTAATAAGGATTAGCTTTGAGCTTTTAAAGATTTGGCCAAATGTTGAAATTTATTTTTTTCTTCCAAAACTATCCTTACTCATTCTTCAAATTTCTGATTTTGCCAACATTATTATTTTTTAAATGCCAAAATAATGCTAAAAAAATCAAATATATACAAATGCTAAAAAAATTAAATATATTTTGGTCTTTTTAAAAATTATATATATATATATATATGATTTTTTAGCATATATATTTGATTTTTTTAGCATTATTGTCAAAATTTGTATTTAATAAGTTGCAAACATTTTTTTTTAATTTTAAAAAAATAAAAATTAAAAAATTTCGATGAAGGATTTCAGGATTTAAAAAAATTTTTAAAAAATTATATATATGTATTTGATTTTCTAGCATTATTTTTAAATTTATATTTACAAAATCGCATATATTATTTTTGACAATAATATATGCGATTTAATTCAGCCATTTAATTCACATTGACCCATTTATTTTCTAAAAACCCATACCCAATTCAACCCATATAATTCACTATTTTTAATTATAATAAATTTAAAATATATATTTTTAAAATTATTGAGAATAGGTAACGCTCCATCCCTTGCTTTACCACTTTGACTATCAGACGAATTTCAATAGTGCCACTTCGCCCCTTGCTCTGCTACCAGAGCCACCCTAAACCGCCATAACACCTCGACCATCGCTTGGAACACTAGTATGCAAACGGCTTGAACAACTAACACTCTAGGTGCATTTGGTTCAGCATTTTCAATAGGCTTTTAGCTTCCAAAACCCTTTAGGGAAATGCTGAACTATTTGGCAACTATTTTAAAGTAGTTTTCAAGTGAAAGTCAGCATTTGGAAGGCTAAAAACCCAATGCTAATAAGGATTAGCTTTGAACTTTCAGCATTTGGCCAAATGTTGAAACTTATTTTTTTCTTCCAAAACTATCCTTACTCATTCTTCAAATTTTTGATTTTGCCATCATTATTATTTTTTAAATGCCAAAATAATGCTAAAAAATATCAAATATATACAAATGCTAAAAAAATTAAATATATTTTGGTCTTTTTAAGAAATTATATATATATATATATATATGATTTTTTAGCATATATATTTGATTTTTTTAGCATTATTGTCAAAATTTGTATTTAATAAGTTGCATACATTTTTTTAATTTTAAAAAAATAAAAATTAAAAAATTTCGATGAAGGATTTCATAATTTTAAAAAATTATTATATATATATATATATATATATATATGTATTTGATTTTTTAGCATTATTTTCAAATTTATATTTAAAAAATTGCATATATTATTTTTTCAAATTTATTATTTTTTCAAAGTCTTTTTTTTAAAAAATAAAAATTAAAAAATTTACATACATACATACATATATATATATGATTTAGTCTTTTTTTTAGTATTATTATCAGAATTTATATTTAAAAAGTTGTATACATTTTTTTTTCAATTTTAAACAATTAAAATTTAAAAATTTTGATGAAGGGTTTGGTTTTTTTTTATAATATATATATATATGTATTTAAATTTTTAGCATTATTTTCAAATTTATATTTAAAATTTTTCATACATTATTTTTTCAATTTTAAAAAAATAAAAATAAAAAAATTCGACAAAGGATTTGGTCTTTTTTTTAAATATATATATAATTCTTTTTTTAGCATTATTCTAAAAATTTATATTTAAAAAGTTGCATACATCTTTTTTTTCAATTTTAATCAAATAAAAAATAAAAAATTCCGATGAAGGGTTTGGTCTTTTTTTTTAAAAAAAAATATTATGTATTTGATATTTTTAGTCAAAATTTATATTTAAAAAGTTGTATACATTATTTTTTTCAACTTTAAACAAATAAAATTAAAAAAAAACTAATATTAATCACCTAAAGAGTTTTTGAAATGTGTTTTATACCAAACGGCATTTTTCTCAAAATTGTTTTTCAAAGCATAGTTTACTAAACGACATTTACATTTGTCTAAAATCTTTTAAGCTAAACTGTTTTGCATTTTCACAATGGACTTTCAAAATGTTGAACCGAATGCATACTCCATCCTCCATAAAGAGACTCTCTCTCGTGAATGGCCTTAGCAACACGCCTTCATTGCCCAATTCAAAAAGATCTTGGAGGATTTGGACAAGCAAAGGCCGAAGGATGAAGGGGGTGGGTGTCTTGGGGTGGTGGAAGTGGGAGTCATTGGCCACGAAGAGCGAAGCGGTGTTGGAAGAACCTAGTGGTGGAGAAGCGAGAGGGCGAGAGCATCAGATCTAGGCAAGAGCATTGGATATGGGGTAAGAGAAGTAGGTTGAATGAAGAGTGGGTGAGAGGGCGAGAGCGTCAGACCTAGGGAGAGGAAGCCATAGGAGGGAACGAGAGGGAAGTAGAGAGAATGTGCCTTGCAAATGGTCGATTTGGTGGTTGATATGAAAGCCTCAAGGTTGAGGAAGGAACGACTTTAAAAGTGTAGAGTAGAGAGAGAGAGAGAGGGGTCGAGAATGGACAAGAAGAAATGGCAGTGATAGAGGTGCAAGCGTCCAACCAGATGCTGAGGCGTAAATAGGAGGAAGATGGTCGCTATCAAGAAGAGGGGAGAGAGAGAGAGAGAGAGCAAAGAGGGAGAGAGAGAGAGGAGAGTTTAGCCATAATGGATTGGAAATAGGTTATAAACTCAACATATATAGACCCATTTATCTTAGACTTCAAATTTTAGAACCCACTAAGAATAGGTTTTTCAAATTTGAAGTGATTTATATATGACTCATTTATTGTTTAAGACCCATTTTCATAGGTTTACTTGCAAGCGGTGGCTGTAAAGGGAAGAAAAAAATAAAAAGAGAAAAAAATAATAATTCAGAAAATAGTAAAATATTATTGGAAATTTTTTACGTTAGTGCTGATTGTGTCATGCCTCGTCAGATGATCGATATCCACGTTAGTAATTTCTGGTCAAAATCTATCAGATAAACTCAATTGACAAAAAGTGAACAAATTTATAACTTAATTAACAAAATTGAAAAGTTTTGTATTGAATTAACAAAAGTACAATATGCTGAAGACTTTTTGGACAATTTCCCTCACTTTAAGCTACTCAAAAGAATTGAACTTGTCAATTTTAAACCCAATCCACCACATATGAGTTGAAAAATGGGTTACTGACCTATCATGCCACATTCCAATTTAAGTACGACAAAATATGAGTGTGCTTTAGTCCCAAGCCATCTTCATCCACCAAATCGGTAGGCAAACGAGTTAGATAACATTAAATAAGGGTTCCAACCGTGAGTAAACTACACTAAGTACGAATTTTGTCAATCCTAGGGGTGGATGATCAGTCGACCTAACGTCTTCATGACCCAAAGAATTTCTAGCCTGTCCATTCCCTTACAAACCAAGGTAGATTAGTTGTTCAACGGCACTTAGCATCGCCTCGTTAAGGTGACAATGAGATTTAAAAAAAAAAATGCGATTATGTAAAGAAGAAAACGAAAAGTAAAATGGTTTAATTGCGACAAATGCAGCTTGATTTTCTAAACTGCCAAAGTTTTGCTCAAAAAAAAAAAAAAAAAAAAAAAAAAACTGCCAAAGTTAACAATACCTGCTCTGCTCTGCTTTGCTCTTGTTTGGTTGTGCAGGGCAACTTGCTCTGTGCCCCTTTGAGCCTCTGTTCTGTTTTGGCCGCTTCCGCTGTCCATGTACTTTTTCCATCACCCCTCATATTTGAAATTTGAAAAAATTTCAGACTTTTCTTTTTACCTTTTTTTGGGGGGGTTTTTTAAAATTTATGAAGTCAAATGAAATAATGGCCGATGGTACAAGATGGGCTCCAGCTGAACCCCATCAACAAAAAGGAGCCGGGAGCCTGTGATCTGCTTGACAGTGATAATCACCTTTGGTGCTACTTCTATAGGAGTTCTTTATGATGGGAATTCAACACTTTGAATTCTAATCATTGTGCTTGCATTTCAAAAGCTATCCCATTATTTAAATTACCAATAAATTCGATTTGGAAAACTTATGAGATTTCTATATTCGACCTAGATTATACATAACTTCACCTTGATTCATATATCATATCAGACACTTTTAGTAAAATTCATAAAAGATTGTTAAAGTTAGTCATCCCTCCTATTTTTTTCACTTTTCAATAAAATAAAAAAAAATCTTTGATTCAAATCCGTCATTATATCTTGGAGCTGGTTTTTCTTTTGAGCTAGTTCTTCTATTATGAATGATATTCCTCATGCACTTTACTCTCCGCATAAATGACTCGAACCTAAAGGCGAGGCATAAATAATCTAATCCATAGTGCAAAAATTGATACAAATGCTATTGACATCTAACTACGAAATGGGCGTTTGGTGAAAACAGGGAATTTTATTGTTTTTTGGTGGTATCCAAAAATGACGAGAGAAATTGAATGCGAAGCCAGAAAACAGAAGAAGGGCCACGTCTCTTTCGAAATGCCAGGCTGTAATTCGAGGCAACTCTGCAAACACAAAAGTACGGAAGGAATCATATTCCGCAAAATGGAATCTAACGTTAGATTTCGTGAGTTAATTTTCTGGCTCAATAATTCCATTGCATTTTCTTTTTTTGTCTGACGTTTTTGCCATCTTCCTTATGGAGTGATGACAAAATTCATCACATGAGGTAAATTCCGAAGTGTTTAAACTCCCCCAATCGATGATCAAATAAGACATGACCAAGATTCTTGAAGTGGCCTAATCATGCTAATTTGCATATTCAAGTAACTGTTGAAATTTAGGAGCTTAGGGACAAGCCTCTTAAAAACCTTCCTTAAATCAAACAAAAATTTGTTGGTTGGTAGGTAACTATTCAAATGTGTGAGAAACTAGTTCTTATAAGGCTCCAATCGAAGGAAACGCTGATCTATATATAAGCTTGATATACAAAATTTATGTGATAAATTCAACTTGTCATGTATTTAGCAGTTAACAAGAGTTTTAGAAAATTTGTTATATGTTTTGTTTCATTGTTTCTTGCTTAGTCAAAAAATAAGAGTTCAATAGATCAATTTTTGATAAATCTAAGTATCTATACTATTGTTTATTAGGAGTGAGTCGAATGAGAAAGTTCGATGAACACTTGAGTCATTTTCTCGTGCATGTAAATTTAGGATTTCATTGAAAGTCTACAAGAGATACTTGTTAAATAACGAATGAAGAAAACTTTCACATTTTCAATGCACTTCCGTGTCATATTATATATAACATATATTGTAATACATAAAATAACTCATGTATAGTATATTGATAAGCACTGTTGAGGTGATCGGCCACAAAAGTGTTTAAAAACATAAATTATTATTGACAATAAATTTTTTTCTAATTGATTAACTATTTTAGGCAAGGAGTTATTTTAAGAAATTTTTTTACCATAATTATCCAAAACAAATCTGAAAAACAGAAAGAAACCCTGTGCTACTTTCAAACAAAACATTCTCTTGCAACCTTTTCGCACCAACCATTCTTGAAAGCACATAAGAAAAGCTCAACAACAGTTCCAAAAATCCCTGTCGGTCCACCCACACGGTTACAATTTTTGGAGGAGGATTCGCCGATGGCTTCACCTTTCGTCACCACCGTAAGAAAAAATGGCATTTTTCCAATCTTAGAAAGTTCTTTCCCCTCTAAAGGCCAGAATTTTCCACCTCTCTCTCTGCTTTACTGTCGTTTTTCCCACTGAACACTCCAAGAGCCGAGAAGGCTCCTTGCTGAACCTCTGAACTTTACCCTTCTGAGGATAATGCTAGGATCTGCAGCTGATTCTGAGCTTGAAGATGGAACAGTGAAGCTGGACTTTCTCCTCAATGGCAATCTCTAAGCTCGCTCCCCTCCTCTTCCTCGCTCTCGTCTTCCTCTCCGTTGCCGAACCAGGTACAGCAACAAAAGAAGAGGGGAAAAACCCGAGAAAGAGAGAGGCCCACTTGAGTTTTTTGCTCGATTAGGGGACGAGTTTCAGCATTTCGCCTTGTACTTACCTCCTAGTTCTTGCAGGGGAGCCATCGCTATTCGCAGACATCAAGCAAGGCCAGGACCCAGATGAGGAACCGTACGTGGGGGTGAACGTGGGCACGGACGTCTCGCATCTCCTCTCTCCGCCGAACCTGGTCTCGTTCCTCCAGGTCCAGAAGATCACCCACGTCCGTGTCTACGATGCAGACGCTGACCTCCTCAAGGCGCTGGCCAAGACCAAGATTCGGGTCATCATCGGCGTGCCCAACAATCAGCTGCTCGCGATTGGGTCGTCAAATGCCACTGCCGCTTCGTGGGTCGGCCGGAACGTCGTTGCTTACTACCCGCAAACGTCGATCATTGGCATTGCGGTCGGCGATGAGGTCTTGACCACGGTGCCCTCTTCAGCTCCTCTGCTTGTGCCTGCAATTGAGTCACTCTACAGTGCTTTGGTAGCTGCGAATCTCCATACCCAGATCAAGGTTTCAACGCCACACGCTGCGTCGATCATTCTGGATTCATTCCCGCCGAGCCAGGCCTATTTTAACCAGAGCTTGGTCTCTGTGATGCTCCCCTTGTTGCAGTTCTTGTCAAGAACCGGGTCGCCTCTGATGATGAATTTGTACCCTTACTATGTGTTTATGCAGAACAAGGGTGTGGTTCCTCTTGATAATGCGCTCTTCAAGCCCTTGACACCAGCCAAAGAGATGGTTGATCCGAACACTCTGCTTCACTACACTAATGTGCTCGATGCCATGATTGATGCCACATATGTTTCGATGAAGAACTTGAATGTCACTGATGTTGTGGTGCTCGTGTCCGAAAGTGGGTGGCCTTCGAAGGGGGACTCGAAGGAGCCTTATGCCACAGTCGATAATGCGGATACATATAATTCCAATCTGATTAAGCATGTTCTCGATAGGGGTGGAACTCCTTTGCACCCAGAACTTACTTCTAGTGTGTATATATACGAATTGTTCAATGAGGACTTGAGGTCTCCACCGATGTCGGAGGCAAACTGGGGTCTGTTCTATGGAAATTCCACGGCAGTGTACTTGCTTCACGTGTCAGGAAGTGGTGGATTTTTGGCAAATGATACTACTAATCGGACATACTGCATTGCCATGGACAACGTCGATTCAAGAACTCTACAAACTGCGTTAGATTGGGCATGCGGTCAGGGGCAGGCAAATTGCTCGGAAATACAGCCCGGGGAGGATTGTTATCAGCCCAACAATGTGAAGAATCACGCCTCTTATGCATTTGATAGCTACTATCAGAAGGAAGGGAAGGCTGCTGGGTCTTGTGACTTCAAAGGTGTGGCCATGATCACCACCACAGACCCAAGTAAGTATGATCATTCTCACAACACCTAATAGCATTAAAGAAGTGGATTCTGCAATGATTCATGAGTTTTGACAGTAAAAGAACCTGAAAAGCTACTGGTATGCATTTCGATGTGCTGTAGAGTAGGGTAAGTTGTTCATAAGCATTGTGCTCTGCACAAGTATGGAAACGTGGCATTCAAAGAGAAGGAAAAAAATTAGTAAACTAACAGATAAATTGATTTTTTTCTTTTGGCCTAGAAAAAAAAGGTGTCATGATATGAAATGTAAAGAATTAACTGTCCATGTGACATGCCTCATTTGGCTAATTTCAGAGTGGAATTAATGAGGGAAGAATTTCAGGGTCAGATTATAATGACCCAAATGATTAGCAGGTGATGCTTCCCCAAACTTATGCCACTAAGGTGGAAGCAATTGAAAAAGAATTTGCTTCCTTTTCTCATTGGATTCCCTTTGGTTTTCATAAGCTGATGGATTCTGATAGTACAGTGATCTGACAGATACGCACATGGCAACCTGTGGTTGGGGGTGTGAAAGTAAAAAAAAAAAGTGTTGGAATAATTCTTATGATTTTGCGCTGTATTTTTTAAAAAAAGAATTGGGACACGTTGCTGTTTGATATCCTTTAAGCCAGGGAAGTTTTCAAGATATCCATCAAGTACGAGTAAGATTTTGCTTGTAGATCCGGTAAAAAGAAAAGGAGGGAGATTTGGTCCTTGTTTGGTTGCTTAATGTTTTTGAGTTTCAGGGGAGGTAGGTACTAGGCCAAATGGGTCCATACTTGTGTGTGCGTGTTTTTTTTTGTTTTTTTGGTCCTTGTGGTTGATTCACTATGTAAGACTACTATGTGAATGTATGTACTCCTCTGACAACAATGCACATTATTTATTCACTATTTTCTTTTGGGGAAACATCTGCAGGTCACGGGAGTTGTATTTTTCCTGGAAGGTGAGAAAAGAATCCTGCTGCTTTTCACCGGTTCTTCTTGGTCCTTGGCCTGTACTCTATTGACTTGTTGTGGTCTTGCTTATTTTGAAAATTTTGAAATGCTTCTTGAATTCCTAGTGAAGTGAAAACTTGGAATTATTTTGCAGCAAGAAGGTGAGCAACGCGACCAAGCAGGTTGTGAACTCCACAGTCTCAAGTGGTGCAACTGAGAGCTCAAGATTTTTCATCTTCAGCAGCAACAGAAGAACAGCAATTGACAAGGCTTTAGGATCTGTCTTCTCTGTACTTTTCTCATTCTTGTTAGCAGTTGCTCTGTGGACACCAAGCTGAAATACATAAACATAATAACAGCTCCTTCCGACTGTCTTAGCATAATGTTTTTTTTGATTGATCAATTATTTTTTGATGTAATTAGCACCTTAAATGGAGTGCCTTTTTCCTTGAGCAGTCAACATCAGAAAAATTCCTTGCACTTCTCCGCAAAAGCGAGCGTGTATCAATCTTTTTGATCAACCTTTGCCTAAAGTAAAATGTAAAGATATTGATTGACTTTAAAGTTACATATGGGACATTTAAAAGATGAGTTCTTTCAATCATCTTCCGCTCTGACTTTATGCTGGTGTGTGGCCCTCGATGTGTGCAATTGACATCTAGTGTACCCTTTAACGAGAGAAACTCTAGAAAAAGAAGCTACAAATTGTATTTCACTTATTAATGAATATCAAATCAAGGAAGGAAATTCATATATATAGAAGTACCAGACTCATTGTAGTTGTAGATCTCTCATCAAATTAATGGCGGTGATTCATCTTCTTATCTACTCAATACTTGCATTTATTATAATTACTGCCCCAGGAATATTTAATACTCGAGAAATCCTGAGAGATAATTGAGGATTGCTTGTTTATGGATTGATTGTGGTCCTTTGTATAAAAACCTACACTTCCTTGGATTATGACACTTGGGAATTACTCTCTTAACCATGATAATGCAATGCAGAAAACATATGTTTTTCCCTAAAAACTAGAGCAAACAGTGCTCAAATAAGTACATGTTTAAGAGCATTTTCTAAATGTACTTAACAAATGTAACAATATAATACAAATGTTAGTCCTTAAAATCTATAGTTTTCATATCTATGTGCATAACAAGTGCAATCGTCAACAAAAGTATGATCTTCGTAAAATTTGTTCAAAATCATTAAATAACAAGGGGGTAATTGTTCAAAAATCTTAAACTTATTATAGAACGGTCAATTAAGTTCCTAACATTTTATTGTGCTAATTTAGTTCTAAACATTTTCACAATTTACCAATTCAATATTAAATATTTTAGTTGTGTTAATTTAATTTTATACCTTATGTGGATAATTATAAATAAAAAAATTAGGAGCAAAATTAGCAAATTGTGAAAAAACTTATGATTAAATTGGCTGTCATATAATAAATTTATTATTTTTCAAGCCTCAATCCTGATTACTATTCGACACCTTATTATCAACCTCGATGCTGGATAAGTCGGGGGTCCTGAAGAGCTCATACCATGTCCGGTAGGACTGTTCATAGGCTGAGCCTTCGCCTAAATTTCGGCCGACAAGTTTCTAAGTTAGAGATTTTTCGGCTTGAAAGCCAACCGGTTCGATTCGTCAAGAATAGGCCAAGACCGATTTGGTTTGTGCTTCGACTAGATTTTCCAAAAAATAGAATTTAATATCTTTTCTTGAAGACTTGCTTGTCCATCCTGCTCATGCAACCACCGCTACAATCGCAGATGCCAGCTTCGTTGAGGGCTCGTACCAGTGAGTCGAAAAGCTTATGCAGAACTTTCTCCCGGACACTGCCATCCTTCGGTAGTTGAGCCCTTCTTTTACGTTCGATACGTGACTGCTTGCTATCCTCAACCTTTTTTTTTTCCCCGAAACATTGTTGATGAAGCTTTTGATAAGAGCACATTCTAGCCTTAGTAGCTCACAGGACCATCAACTCAATATGCCTATAAGTAATCGAAAGAGGGATAATGCAAGTCTAAGAAGCTTTTGATAGCATTTCATCAGCACAATGAGAAAAACAAAAAACCCAACAAAAACATATGCTCAACATCACTGGTCCAGGAATTGCAAGACCTAAGAGCAGAGATCTCTCTACGTCTCTATGTCTTATAGAAGGAACAGCTGAGTTTCAGCAACTAAGACCACTACAACCATGACAGAAGCAACAGCTGAGTATATATGATTCGTCCATCAAGCTCGGATAAATGGTCGAAATGGTTTCTCTAAGCCTCAAAAGGAAAAAAAAGGTTCCTGTCCCAATGTATAGGATGACCCAGCAAGTTAGGAAGGGAGATAATCTCCATCACTTGAAAATGAGGGCATCCCGTCCAGGTCCGACACCGATATAATGTATAGGTACACCAACAAGCTCTTCAACCCTTTCCACGTACTGCCGTGCAGCCATTGGAAGGTCAGAGTAATTTCTGATATAAGAAATGTCACACTTCCAAGCAGGTAAAACCTCATATTCCACCTGAACACATGGAAGAAGTATATCAAACAAACGGCCATGAAAAAAAGTACATCAAACAAACAGTTAAAAGATTTACTAAAAGCCTAAAGTACACTAGACCCTCTTCCACCCTTATCAGGCATATTCTTTACTTCAGCTACTAAATGAATTTTTTAGTACAGGAGAAGCACGATATAACAAACAACGCTTGCCTTCAATTGCTCGAGGAATTGCTCGAGGAGATCCAGATCTGCTGGAAATGATTTGATTGGCGTGGCATCAGGTAATGTATAAGCCACCCCCAACGAATTTCAGGAAGATAAAGAGAGAACATCAAGTTTGGTGAGATTTAGAGAAGAAAAGCCATTAATTTGGCAGTGGTATTTCAGTGCTACTATATCAAGCCATCCACAATGACAAGGACGGCCAGTAGTCGTCCCGAATTCAAGCCCAGCAGATCTAAGCATATCATCCTCATTCCCGAATAGTTTTGTCGGGAAAGGCCTGAACCGACCCTTGAAGTGTAGGCTTTAACCTGTAAAAGAAAGTTTAAAGTAATTAAATTGCAGTACCCTTTCGACTTTTATGCAATAATTCACAGCAAAGGTCAAGACAAACTCTTAAGAAACCATAGACGAAAGTTGTTTGACCACTGTCATTTTTTTTTGCTGAAAAAGTTGCACGCAATTCAACCACCCAGTAATACCTTAAATCAGTGTGCATTTACCCTTTGAAAGATAAGAACAATTGGAAACAGGTAATCTTAATAAGATGCAGAAGCAATAGTGCACTGCTTATCAGAGAATGCATGGATAAAGCAAATGGACTGAAATACAAATCAATACTAACCCATATGAATTGTCCAAAGTGTGGATCCCATAGTTCCATGTCCCATGCCCAACTCTCATTTTCTTAAGGGTTATCAAGCACATATTTGCAAATAGAAACCCCAAGAGGAAAAGAAAATATCAAGAAAGCCAAGCTATCTCAACAAACTAAAATCGATAGAGACGGTTAAAAGATGAAAAGCTATCAAAGAAAGTAACAAGGAAGAATCATCCGAGATATTCATTCCCTAATTCCATGGCTTCCAACTTTTCCTTTACCCTCAGCAGAAGAGTTGCTTCCCATGAATCCTACAATAACAAAAGATTGACAGCATCAGCAACAAAAGGAGTGTGCAATCACAAAGACCACCTATATTCATATGCTATAGCCCCAAAACCCCATAATGAAAGTTTGATCTTTCCAAAAGAACAATGACCAGGAAGAAGCTAGAGATCAATGCCAAAAGCACAGCATTTTTGTCATTACTTCAAGAACCAAAAGCAGAGAGGGCCAAAGCCAATTTGCTTTCGTACTATCTAGATTATGTCATGACCAATGTGATGAAATGATCTTTGCCAACACATAAGAAGGAGAAGCAATCTGCAGAAAGGCCAATCAGGTAGTAACAAGAGCATGAGAGCATTTTACCAAGGGAGTTATGTCGGTAAACTCCTTCACAGCGTCAGTCAACTTCACAGCATCTACTTTGTCAATTGCATCAGCGAGGTCCTGGAAAAAGAAAGGAATTGTCACCTCTGATAACCAACCACAGCAAGTTGCAAAGTAAGAAAGACAACAAGATGCATTTTTGTTACGTGAAAAACAAAATACTATACATCGAAAAGATAAAAGGAACTAGAACCACATCTGTCGGGAACCACGGTTCAACATCGTGAGGAAGTAAAATAGAGGAGTACGGAAAGTCAATTTGATATAAAGGTCAAAAAGGCAACACACAGACAAATGGAGAAGGAACACCATCAACAGGTAAAACCTTTAGGAATCTGCATTCATGTGTTTCGGAGAAAGTTGGATCAAGTTCCTGCAAAGTCAAATGCGCATCCATGAGTTCAGTCCAAGAAATGAGGTAATTAAGTTAATGGCCAGAAACAAGACCTGATAGCATGCTAATGCATTTTCTATAGCAACTATATCGACCTTGGAGACTTGGCAAAGGCCAGCATGCAGAAGACGTTTTCGCGGTACAAACTTCAAACCTTCTTGAAGATAATATAATGCTATTTCCTCATAAATCTCAGTAGCTTTCTGATATCTGAAAAGCACAACAGATAGAATATTCAGTATCCCCTTAAGAATCTTCAAGTAACTTCAGTAACACTACACAATTAGCCTATGCTTCCTATATTCGTGTTCAGCTGAACATCCTTCATCTTCTTTTTCCTACGTAATATGTGCATTGTACACAGGCATACATAAATCACATGTCTGCATATGATGGATATTTTTTTCAATCAAGAAGCAACAGATGAACATACACGCAATGCAACAATATCACGCGCCAGACAACTGACAATTTTTAAACCCTTCGTACATGACAATACAAATGAAGGTGCAAGCATATAAGCCAGCAATAAGCCAAAAGAAAATCTTTAGCCAAACAAATCCGAACTGAAATCAGCAAAATCAAAGTTTTCTCCCTAATGTCAGCTATGGAAAATCAAGGTGCGTATATTAGAGCCAAAAAAGAGGATAAACAATATTTCATAAATTGACTTGATTATGTTGCCATGTCAAACAGCATTAGCATCTACCAATGCCACTTCCTAAAGAAAAGTAGGCTTACTGCTCTAGTTGAGCTGCAAACTGTGCAACCTTCTCCTTACACTCGTGGACAAACAGAATCAATTCTTCACTTTGGAAGAGGTCAGCTGCCCTCTCAAAATAGTCAACAGCACGTTCAAGGTTCTGCTCAGACTCATATAACTTACCAATATCCTACACAACAAAATCACAGGTCAATGGAGGCTGCCTCAGTCTGGGAGAACATAAATCAATGAACTATTGTTTTCCAACGTCAACATCCTGACAATGTTGAACAAATGCAACTCACCCACTGAAGGTACCTTATCCCTTTGCTGGCATCATTAGTCAATGAACAAGGGAAAGAACAGAACCATCAGTAACCAGTTCATGTCATTGTATTCTCCGAAATTACACCAGAATTGAGCAGTCATACTCTGACCTCACAATAGAGCGACCACCAGAGTCTAAATCGATTAACTATTGGGTGCTCATCGTGGATGTCTCATCACTTCAGTAGATTAACTTCCACAGCTAAAATATCCATAAATACTAACAATGCTCAGCGAAGTCACATCTATCACAAACACCAGTTCATTCCACCTGATTAAAGTCTCCCCAATGTCATTATCTCAAGGCAATAGCAGCCTGTAGTTGATAACTTTCATCAAACCAGACCTTATTTCAAGAAATCCATCCATCAGGTGCATAACAAAAATGAGCACGCTTTTTAAATCCTAAAAGATACTTGGTTTCTTAGAAAGGGAAAGTCCCTGAAAACAATGCCCCAATACGATGGTTCATAAAAATCATGGTGAGCTAGGAATATCTCACAAGGCAGATACTGCTGAACCGTGTTAATGCTAAGAGTGCTCTCACAAGGTCGTGTAAATGCAGGATTGATTCAGACTGATGATAAAGAGAAATATGCACCTGGTAATATCTGGCAGCCCTCCCTATACTCCCTATATGGATGAGCACATTCACAGCATGCTCCAAGCAAGTTATAGCCTCTACATAAAAAAGGAATACTTCAGACAAAGATCATCCAAATCTTGTTTAGACAAAAGAAGGAAAAAGGCTCGGGAACAAAGAATGAACTGAAAAAGGCATGCTTGATACTGACAGGGAGATATGCAACAGAAATAAATAAAATAAATCAAGTGAACCGCAAGGGAAAGGCTGTAATGTCCATCGGCCAGAGATTGCTAACAGCCCAAAGGACACAAACACTGAGCCAAATGGAGCCACCTTACAAAATCACTAAGATACATGCTACAGATCTCATTTAAAATATGATGGATTCAAGAAGGTTTTGCTAAAGCCTAGACAGAAACATCCAAATGGTTAGAGACCAAGGAACTCTTTTACTGAGGAGTAAATAATCTTCTGGTCTGTTTGTGTTATCTTACATCAAGTATCAACAGACGCATACCCTTGGAGGATGTTTTCTTGTAGCAATCGGCAGCACGGACAAAAGTGAGGATAGCTCCATAAGTATTTTTACCCTGTTGCATGAACCAATTGTCAAGTTAGGCCTAAGAGAGAAGCACATTATCTGGTTCTCAGTCCTGGAAAAGGTTGGCACTTGCCTTTAACTGACACTTTGCTGACTCCATATAAGCTGATCCAGCTCTGTCCCCTGAAATATTAACGAGATTAAAAACATTAGCGAGCCATAGGTTGCTGAACTAGGCATGCCCTCTAAAAGCTAACCTAGATAGCCACAATCCACAAAGCTCATGGAGAGCCAAGCAAGATCCACGGCTATTTAAAAGACCAAGATCAATATACATCAATCCTCCATCGACAATCGAGATAGGACCCGAGAATCAGCAACATTAGACAACCAAATCAAAATTCTTCCCTAAATTAATCCACCCAGACACAAATTCGATCCGCCATAACCCAGACGCTCGGCAAACTTAGATCGAGCAAAACCACTCCCATTCCCGGGTAACCAAATCCGCAACAACCCTAAAGTACGACCGAGTTCCCCAATCTCCACGATCGTCGATCGTATTTCCATCGACATAGAGTGAATCGAATTGATATAGCACAGCGGAGAGA
Source organism: Eucalyptus leucophloia subsp. euroa (assembly GCA_017140325.1). Lineage (NCBI taxonomy): Eukaryota > Viridiplantae > Streptophyta > Magnoliopsida > Myrtales > Myrtaceae > Eucalyptus > Eucalyptus leucophloia. The sequence goes on from CM029471.1 coordinate 20,725,276, forward strand.
TTGAAATACAAGATTCGGCGAGCTTGAAGCAATAGGCGGCTCGGAAGAAGAGATCGGCGGCCCCCTCGACCTTGGCGAACTTGGAACCCCACCATCCACAGCTGTTCAACTTCTTCTCTGCTTTCCTCTCGTATTCTTCTCCTCTCGCCAAATGATCGCCCATTTCTCGGTTCTCGATCGCCAGGTTCTTGAATCAACGGCCAATGGCGGGATGTTAGTGATGTTTGAATACTTACTTGATGCTCTATATATCTATATGATCGACCCTTTTTTTGCCATGTTAGAATACTCACTTGATTCTGTATATCTCTAAAGATCATGCATATATATCTTATTTATAATGAAAATCCTTGATTGATTATATCTGGTATTATGTTTATTTTATTACCTTATATAGTCATCTAATAAAAAGACTCCACGCACAATGCCCATCTATTTACCTTCTGCTATGCTTTCCTCTCATAGTGAAAACATGAGAGAAAGGTAGAGAGAAAAAGTCACAAACAACCTCAAATTATATCCACTGCTTTATTTTCTTGTGATATAAAAAACACAAAATTTTTATACCTATGTGACGCATTTATTTTCCGTCAAGATTCTATTAGATGATTCTTAGTCAAAACATTGTTTTTATTTCACTTAAGTGATTCTTGATCGCCAAGTTCTTAAGTCAACGGCCAGTGGTGAATATGGGTCGTCCAATGGTGGTGGCGGGTGATGTCCTCAAGGTTGCGGAGGAGTCACTGGCGACGTCGGGGAAGAGAACGAGCGGTCTGACTAGATGTGGAAGGTGAGGAGGCTGGAGAGAAGGTTAGGATAAGTTTGGTAATGATTTTATTTTTGGGAATAATTTTTTATTAGAGATGATTTTTTTTTAATTTTATTCTCAGAAATAATTTATGAGCAAAAGAAAGAACATAACTATTTAAAATTTTTATTTTCATGATAGAAATGAGTTTGGTATGATTCTTAATTTCTTTTGTTTTTTTTAATACTTTTATTATATTTTTCTTATTTTTCTTTTTCTCTTCTTCCTCCTCCTTCTTTGTAGCCAGCCACGGCTAGGTCAGGTGAGCTCACCAGAGGCTCGCCTAGCCTAGGCGAGGTCGAGCCGCACTGTGGCTAGGCATTGCCAGGGGCAGGCGAGGTCGCTAGCACTGGCCAAAAGGAAGAAGAAGAAAGGGGAAGAGAAGAAGAGAAAAGAGAAGAAAAAAGGAAAAAAGAAAAAAGAAAATAGAAACTGATTTTATGAATTGTTCCAGGGAACAAGAAGTTACTTTTTTATGCTTCTTAATTATATTTTAAATTTATTCCTAAGAACAAAAAAAAAAGATTTTTGTTCTTAAAAACAAAAAATTTATCAAATGAATTTTTATTCTTTTTTTATTCTGGGGAAAAAAAACATAAATAGTTATTCTGGGGATGGTTACCAAACAAGACCTTAGCTGCCGGCTCTTAGGGACCCAAGGCTCAGTTTGGTACTCACAATAAACTTCGTGATGCGATAAATTTATCTTATTTTGAGTTTGATTCATGTTTAAGATAAGATAAAATCATATATAAAAGTGATATAAAACGAGTAAAATTATTTTGAAAAAGATAGGATAATGTGAATAAGATTTTTAATATTCATAATAAGAAAATTAATTTTCTCAAAAAACAAACTAACAAATTTAAAATTATATTTCAATATAAATAACATTTTAATTTTAATATAAAAATTCAAAATAACAAAAAATAACGATTTTTTAAATCTTATTTTTATTTATATATTAGAATTTAATTCTATTTTACAATATAAATTCAATATAAAAATATAAAAATATATTTATATTTATTATATGTCGCAACTTGATCTTGCCACCAATCCCCCTATCGCGAAGAGAAGAAGGGCTAAGATCGGGTTTAAGAGTACTCAATCACGATCACGAGAGTTCCCTCACGGCTCACATCCCAAAAGACATCATCATCTCGTCTTTCAGATTAAGCCTATTGTGAGTTTGGTCATAAGGATAGCATAACTTCATCTTTTGAGATACTGTCATATCGAGTATGCTAAATCATAATGAGTTTTATCAAAACCCGTACCCTTTGCGCCAGATTCTTTTATATAGTATAATTGGTTTTTAAAACAATCTAAAAATAAATCAAGAGTCGACACTAGCCTCGTTTTGGGGTTGACTAGAAATCCCAATCGAGAGTTAAGAGTATTCTCTTGATTCTTACGCAATCAAATATTTAAGTTCGGAAACTTAAATTACGTTAATATCTATATTTGTGTATGACTACCATGCGAATGTATGTACTCCTCTGACGACAATGCACATAATTTATCACTATTTTCTTTTGGGAAACATCTGCAGGTCAAGGGAGTTGTACTTTTCCTGGAAGGTGAGAGAATCCTGCTGCTTTCCTTGTCCTTTAGCTTGTACTCTATTGACTGGTTGCGGTTTTGCTTATTTTAAAAATTTTGAAATGCTTCTAGAATTTCTAGTGAAGTGAAAACTTATGAATTATTTTGCAGCAAGAAGGTGAGCAACATGACCAAGCCGGTTGTGAACTCCACAGTCTCAAGTGGTGCAACTGAGAGGTCAAGATTTTTCATCTTCAGCAGCAACAGAAGAACAGCAATTGACAAGGCTTTAGGATCTGTCTTCTCTGTACTTTTCTCATTCTTGTTAGCAGTTGCTCTGTGGACACCAAGCTGAAATAGATAAACATAATAACAGCTCCTTCCGACTGTCTTAGCATAATGCTTCTTTGATTGATCAATTATTTTTTGATGTAATTAGCACCTTAAATGGAGTGCCTTTTTCCTTGAGCAGTCAACATCGGAAAAATTCCTCGCACTTCTCCGCTAAAGCGAGCGTGTATCAATCTTTTTGATCCACCTTTGCCTAAAGTAAAATGTAAAGATATTGATTGACTTTAAAGTTATGTTTCTTAGGCAACATTTTTGATGGTTTTTTCGGTCCTTTGGGAGATCGGAGATTTAAAAGATGGGTTCTTTCAATCATCTTCTGCTCTGACTTTATGCTGGTGTGTGCCCTCCATGTGTGCAATTGACATCTAGCATTCTCTTAACGAGAGGAATTTTAGGGTGCGAATGGTAACGTTTTTGTTCTTTTTTTGTTCTAGGGAACAGAAACAAAAAAAAGTGTTTCTGTTCCGGGGAACGGTTTTTGAACAAAAGAACGCGTTTGGTAACGTTTGTTTCGGGAATAAAAAATGAGTAGAAACACGCTTAGTAAATTTTATTCTTTTTTTGTTTCTTTTAATTTTTAATATTTTTATTTTATTTTCCATTTTTTGCTTTTTTTTTTTTTTTTTCTTCTTTCGGCCGGCAGCCTCGCCCGGCCACGGTGAGGCTCGCCGAACGGGCGAGCTCGAGCTCGCCCGGCCATGGCGAGGCTCGGCCTCGCCGGATCCGCAAGCCCGGCTCGCCCGCCAAGGCGAGGCGAGGCGTCGCCGCGTGGGCGAGGCCGAGCCTCGCCGCCCGCCGTCGGAGCCGAGCACCCGCGCCCGGCCCGCAGCTCGATGCCGCCCGAAGCCCGCAGCTCGACGCCATCCCGATCCCGAAGCCTCTAGTCTTTGCGTCGCCGTCGCACCGTCCTCCGGAGCACCTCATCGGAACCCTAGCCGAAGATCTCCCCTTGAGCGAGGCTCGGCCTCGCCAAGGGCTGGCGATGCTCCGGCGAGGTCGCCGACCCTCGACGGCGTCGCCGGCCCACGACGGCCGACCGCCGGCCATGGCCGAGGCCGACGACCGGCCAAAAAAAAAAGAAGAAAAAAAGAAGAAGAAAAGAGAAGAGAGAGAAGAAATTTGTTCTTTTTTGGCTTCGAAAAAGTGTTTCTTTTCTCCAGAAACAACTTTTTTGTGTTTCTTTTTTTTGCTCCAATTTTGTTCCGAGAACAAAAAAACAAAAAAAGAACAGAAACGCAACCAAACGCGTTTCTGTTCTTTTTTTGTTCTCGGGAACAAAATCCGTACAGAAGTGTTCCAGAAACGTTTCTTTGGAGCGTTTTCATGCACGCCCTTAGAGAAAGAAGCTACGAATTATATTTCACTTATAAATGAATATCAAATCAAGGAAGAAAATTCATATATAAGTACAAGACTCATTGTAGTTGTAGATCTCTCGTCAAATTAAACAGTAGTGATTCATCTTCTTATCTACTCGGTACTTGCATTTATTATAACAGTATATAATTACTGCCCTGAGAATATTTAAGAGATAATCAAGGATTGCTTGTTTATGGATTGGTCACGGTCCTTCGTATAGAAACATTCTAGATTGTACCACTTCCTTGGATCATGACACTTGGGGATTACTCTCCTTAACCATGATGATGCAATGTAGAAAACATATGTTTTTCCCTAAAAGCTAGAGCAAACAATGCTCAAATAAGTATATGTTTAAGAGCATTTTCTGAATGTACTTAACAAATGTAACAATATAATACAAATGTTAGTACTTAAAATCTATAGTTTTCATATCTATGTGCATAACAAGTGCAATCGTCAACAAAAGTATGTTCTTTGTAAAATTTATTCAAAAAGTCCTAAATTTATTATATAACAGCCAATTTAGTCATAAATTTTTTCACAATTTACTAATTTACTCCTAATTTTTATTTTTTTTACAATTATCCACATAAGGTATAAAATTAAATTAATACAACTACAATGTTTAGTATTGAATTGGCAAATCGTTAAAAAAGTTTAGAACTAAATTAGCACAATAAAATGTTTGGAACCGAATTAACCATTATATAATAAGTTTAGGATTTTTGAACAATTACCCCCTCGTTATCTTATGATGTTCAAGCCTCAATCCTGATTACTATTCGACGCCTTATTATCAACCTCGATGCTGCATAAGTCGGGTGTCCTGAAGAGCTCATATCATGTCCGGTAGAACTGTTCATAGGCTGCGCCTTCGCCTAAATTTCGGCCGACAAGTTTCCAAGTTAGAGATTTTTCAGCTTGAAAGCCAGCCGGTTCGCTTCATCAACAATGGGCCAAGACCGATTTGATTTGTGCTTAGACTAGATTTTCCAAAAAAAATAGAATTTAATTTCTTTCTTAAAAGACTTGCTTATCCATCCTGCTCATGCAACCACGGCTACAATGACTGATGCGAGCTTCGTTGAGGGTTCGTACCAGTGAGTCCAAAAGCTCATGCAGAGCTTTCTCCCGGATACTACCATCCTTAGGCAGTTGAGCCCATCTTTTACCGCAAGATCACCGTTGCAGCATGCTTTTGATCACTATTCAAGTTCGATACATAACTGCTTGCTATCCTCGACCCTTTTTTTTAAAAAAAAACTTCGTCGATGAAGCTTTTGATAAGAGCACATTCTAGCCTTAGTAGCTCGCAGGACCATCAACTCAACATGCCCATAAATAACCGAAACAGGGATAATGCAAGTCTAAGAAGCTTTTGATAGCATTTCGTCAGCACAACGAAAAAAACAAAAAAACCCAACAGAAACATATGCTCAACATCATTGGTCCTGGACTTGCAAGACTATTATGACCAAAGAGCAGAGATCTCTCTATTCCGCTATGTCTTATAGAAGGAACAGCTGAATTTCAGCAAATAAGACCACTACAACCATGACAGAAGCAACAGCTGAGTATATATGATTACTCCATCAAGCTCGGATAAATGGTTGAAATGGTTTCTCTAAGCCACAAAAAGAAAAAAGGTTCCCGTCCTAATGTATAGACTGACCCAGCATGTTAGGAGGGGAAATGATCTCTATCACTTGAAAATGAGGGCATCCCGTCCAGGTCCGACACCGATATAATGTATAGGTACACCGACAAGCTCTTCAACCCTTTCCACGTACTGCCGTGCAGCCTTGGGAAGGTCAGAGTAGTTTCTGATAGAAGAAATGTCACACTTCCAACCAGGTAAAACCTCATATTCCACCTGAACACATGGAAGAAGTATATCAAACAAACAGCCATTAAAAAAAGTATATCAAACAAACAGTTAAAAATATTTACTAAAAGCCTAAACTGCACTATACCCTCTTACACCCTTATCAGGCATATTCTTTACTTCAGCTACTAGATGAATTTTTTAGCACAAGAGAAGCACAATATAACAAACAATGCTTGCCTTCAATTGCTCGAGGAGATCCAGATCTCCTGGAAATGATTTGATTGGTGTACCATCAGGTAGTGTATAAGCCACCCCCAAATGAATTTCAGGAAGATAAGAGAGAACATCAAGTTTGGTGAGATTTAGAGAAGAAAAGCCGTTAATTTGGCAGCAGTATTTCAGTGCTACTATATCAAGCCATCCGCAACGACGAGGACGGCCAGTAGTTGTCCCGAACTCATGCCCAGCAGATCTAAGCATATCACCCTCATTCCCGAATAGTTCTGTTGGGAAAGGACCTGAACCGACCCTTGAAGTGTAGGCTTTAACCTGCAAAAGAAAGTTTAAAGTAATTAAATTGCAGTACCCTTTTGATTTACTTGACATGATCTCATTCAGAGAATTATTTCATGGTATAACTCATGGCAAAGGTCAAGACAAACTCTTAAGAAACCATAGAAGAAAGTTGTTTGACAACTGTTGATTTTTTTCTTATTTTTTTTCTTTTAGCTGACAAAGTTGCATGCCATTCAACTGTCCAGTAATCCCTTAAATCGGTGTGTTTTTACCCTTTGAAAGATAAGAACAATTGGAAACAGATAATCTTAATAAGAGGCAGAAGCAATAGTGCACTGCTTATCAGAGAATGCATGGGTAAAGCAAATTGACAGAAATACAAATCGATACTCACAACTCCAATGAGATCACCCAGGATTCTTGGTGCAATGCCAAGACCAGTGCAGATTCCACCAGCCGATGGGCTGGACGATGTTACAAATGGATAAGTCCCGAAGTCAATATCCAACATAGTAGCTTGACCACCCTCAACTAATACCTTTTTCTTCTGTAATATTGATTCGTTCACAACATGCACGGTATCAGCTATGAAAGGCTCTAACCTTTCAGCAAATCTCTTGTATCTTTCTACTTCTTCCTCAAGCATGCCAGGGCCATATTCAAAACCTGGGAATCTTGAGGCTGCATCTGATAATAAAAGATCGAGCTTTTCAGGAAAAGTGTCCATGTGCCTCAAATCGCCCACTCTAATTCCATTTCGAATAACTTTGCTGGAGTAACATGGTCCAATTCCTCTTTTGGTCGTTCCAATAAAAGAATTAGCAAGCTCAGCTTCCCTAAGACCATCCACCTCTTGATGGAAATCAAATAACAGATGAGAGCGATCAGACAGCAAAATCCTTCCCTTGCAAGAGACTCCCTTGGCCTCTAATCCATCAATTTCTTCAAACAAACCAGGCAAATGAACTACGACACCATTCCCAATAACGCATAGAGTGTCCTCATTCAGAATACCAGATGGAACAAGGTGAAGAGCGAACTTCTTTCCCTCTGCATTATAGATCGTATGCCCAGCATTAGCCCCACCCTGGTGTCAAAAAATCTTCAAGGATCAAATACGAAGCAATCGCACTAAAGAAGTTAATTACTAATTTAATTGTTCCAAAAACAAGATAACATATGCACTCCTATAATTAGACTAAATGAGTAATTTTAAAGTGATGTACACAATATCACGTAATATCCAACACTTGACTATTAGTTATTGCGAAGAGAAATCAAAACAGAAAAAGGTGTTTGTCATACCTTCTGCCTCAAACGATTGACGAAAAAAAAAAAAAACCATTCAATAATCTAAGGATAGCATATCACGATAGTCACTCTTTCCTAGGATAATTATTTTCAGGTGTTGGGATAGAAAAGAAAAGACCATGGCAAAAGAATAACTCAGAATTTAGAAATTGCATAATAAAGCACAAAAGACTAGCATCACTTGCAAAAAATCAATACTAAGCTCCCAACTCCACGCACCCTTAGCAGCACACGAGGATGATATTTCAGGTCAGCTAAACAACTCCTTTCATTATCCTATCACACTCTGCTTTGGCATCACCGTTGCACGGTTGCACGTTCCGCCAAAATAAGTCCTTGACATCAGAGACACAATGGGCATTTTTTCTACTCCAATGGAAGATAAGTCTTAAAGAATCGAAATTCCAACTTCGCCCACGCAAAAGATTGACCAAAGGGTCACTCTGTATACCGTAATCGAGCTCATCTACATCTCAGGTCCCTTTCCCCCTAATCAGCCAAAACATGCAACAGCCCATGAACCGCGCTAAGCAGACATATAATAACCACGAACTTCCAAGATGTGCATACACACTCCTTATGACCATTCAAATCACTTCAGACGCCGCATACTCAAATACACCACGCCGATCATCACCGAAATGAGGACGTAACACATCACACGAAAACCCTTCTACGAGAGGACTGCTCCCTTCTTTCCTACCAAGAACCGAGCCGAACCTATGCTCCGCCGCCATGTTCAGTGAAAGTTGACGGCTTCCTACGTTTACCTGGCAACGAGCGACGACGTCGAAGTGCTGGGCCAAGATGTCGACGAGCTTCCCTTTTCCCTCGTCGCCCCACTGGCTGCCCAACACCCCCGCGACCTGGCTGAGACCCCCGATCCGGCCGGCCGCCTCGGTCTTCCCCTGCCCGGGGGCGGCGAGGGTGGCGGCCGACGACGTGGCGCAGGGCGGCTTGACCGAGCAGACGACGAAGGCGGCGCGGCGGCGCCCGCCACCGCCGCCACCGGCCGAGAGGAGGAGCCGGTCGCGAGGGCCGAGGGCGCCGCCGGGACGCGTGGAGGTGGAGATGGAGCTGGAGAGGTTGTTCATGGTCGGCCGGTCGGTCGGTGGGCAGAAGCAGAACTGGGAAAGCTGTGAAACAAGCACCGAAGTTCTCTTTCGACAGCGTCGAGGGTTTTGGTAAAGAGCGAAAATGAAGAGAGAGAGAGAGAGAGAGAGCAAGAGAGAGAAGGGCACCAAGAATTGTACTTTTAATTAAATAATTTAGTTTGGATTTATCTAAGTCGAGTAGTTTATTTAATATTACTTTAGATGCATTTCATGTAAGTTTCCGTATAATTGGTGGGGCTTGATATTCCAACAAGTACAAGGGTTAGTAAGGTCGACTTAGAATGCATTTATCATTTTCTTTTCAAAGAATTACTGATTAATCCTTATATCATTTCGATTTCAAAAACTTTGTAGATGGACATAAGCGAGGCAGTGCGAAGTACAAAAAGCCTAAATTATGTCACAACATTGCATGTTTAACTGGTGTAGAAGATATGGATGGGTTGACCTATTACACGACAATCATTTGACCATTGAAAATGAAAAATTGAGATGTTTTGATGCCGTCAAAATGAACACCTATTGGTAATATAATAGTCTTGGTGTATTTACATGGAAAATAAAACCCAAGTCAACGATGGTTAACACTAGCTAATAGATTGGCATTATAATGTTGATTTTTCAGAAAGCAATGTTATAAGTGGAAAAATTAATCCACACCAATTTAAATTAACACAACAAATTCTATGCCGATGTTTAAATAATTTAAAATATATGCCAATGCCATTTGTAAATAAAGCTTGTAAAATAAGTCATAATAGACATAACGTCACTCTTTTCCGCTTGGTAATCATTAAAATTCTCCTTTTTGACCAAAAAAAAAAGTTTATTTCGGTTCCAACTAAATTTAAGAATGGTGAAATTAATTTTATAAAATCCTTTCAAAAGTAACATAAAACTAGATCACTTTATATATGCTTATAATTTTATTATTTCACCAAATTATTTTTATAAATTAATTCTCGAGTTATTATTACATCTATCCAAGCCTCAGGCTCGCACTGATGGAAAAGGACATCCGAAGCGGGAAACGCCTTTTGAAATGGCATTTTGTATCACCTCGAAATTAGTCAGAATTGCTCGCCCAAAAATCGCCATAAACCCTAGAAAAACCCCCAATTCTCGCCTCTGCAATCTCGATCCGACGGCAACAATGTCGTGGTCCTGCAAGAAATGCACCTTCCTCAACCCTCCTTCGCAGAAACCCACTTGCCAGATTTGCCTATCGCCGTCTTCTCCGCCGGCGGCGGCGGCGTCGTCGTCGTCGTCGACCCCGAAATGGTCGTGCAAAGCTTGCACCTTTCTGAACTCTTACAAGAACGCAGACTGCGAAATCTGCGGCACGAGGGCTTCGCTGTCGACGATGTCGAGCTTCGAGGATCTGCGAGACACGAGCGACGGCGGCGGGGGCGGCGGGGAGGACTCTTCGGTGGGGTCTGTGTTCTACCCCTTGCAGCGCTGCAAGAGGAAGAGGGGTGATCAGGTTGCTGGTGTTGGGGAGGATCGTGTGGAAGTGGGTAGGATCGGTGGAGCTGAGGATGGGAGTGAGAGAGTTGATGTGAAAGGTGGGATGGTTTGTGCTGCGCTTTTGCTTGGATTTGTTGTTTGTTGGGTAGGAATTTGAAAGGATTATCTTGTTTTCTCGGACTGGGTTTTGTTAATGTGTGTTTCTACTTTGAAGTTTGAATTTTTGAACTCAGACTATTTTTCGGGGTTTACCGTCGCATGAGGTGCAGCTTGGATATAATTAGTGTAGTTGAGTGCAAAAGAAAACACTCTGTATGGATTTGTTTGCTTGTCTGCATTTGTGTGGTCCAATTTTCCTTGGTTTTGATGGGATTTATTAATGACAAGTGAATTGATGGAGATGAGTAACTGTTGAATGAATTGTGCTTGCTTTTTCTTTTTCTTTCAGGATTGTGGCATGAATGGGGTTGGGTAATTCTTATTAAGATTGTTATCACACCGATTCACTCATTTACATAAAATTGTTGGATGTCTGGACAAATCGGTCTTATGTTGTTGTCTCCAACCCTGAAAGACCTTGCTTTTTTTTTGGGCATTGTTGATGGTAACTTTCATGTGCCACAGAGGATGGCAAGTCAAGTGCAGCTCCGAGTTCATGGAAAATACTTAGTTATAATGTTTGGTTTAGAGAGGATCTGGAGATGCACAAGAGGATAAAAGCAATTGGGGAGCTTGTTCAAATGCACTCTCCACATGTCATTTGTTTCCAGGTCCCCAGTTGTGAATGTATCCCCATCAAATTTATGCCACTTCTTGCTTGCTCCTTTTATCTCACGAATGACTGCTTCAACCTGCAGGAGGTTACTCCAGACATATATGAAATTTTTCAGCTGTCAAGTTGGTGGAAGTTATATCATTGCTCTCTTTCGAGGGATGCAGCAAATTTAAGACCCTACTTCTGCATGCTGGTAAGAGCGAGATATCCTGTTTAATTTAAGACCCTATTCTGTTTCAATTAGTTTGTTTGACATGAACTCTACGAGCTCTTGATCTGGATCACAGGTTCACAACTACACGTGGCACTTCATTTGTGTTTTTTTACGGCTGATGAATGCAATTCTAATGAAAAATTATTGGGCAGTTAAGTAAACTGCCTGTCAGATCTTTCATCTGCAAACCTTTTGGGAACTCTGTGATGGGGAGAGAACTTTGTATAGTTGAGGTTGAAGTTGAAGGGAAGAAGCCTCTAGTTATTGCCACGAGTCATCTCGAGAGTCCCTGCCCAGCTCCTCCAAAATGGGATCAAATGTACAGCAAGGAACGAGTAGTTCAGGCAAAAGAAGCCATGGATCATCTCAGCAAGTATCCAAATGTGATTTTAGGTGGTGACATGAACTGGGATGACAAATTGGATGGCTGTTTTCCATTACGTGATGAATGGGTTGATGCTTGGGAGGAGTTGAGACCCAATGAAAATGGATGGACATATGATACGAAGTCCAACCCTATGTTGTCTGCTAACCGCACATTACAGAAGCGTCTGGATCGATTTCTCTGTAGTCTGCATGATTTTAAGATAACAGGTATCGACATGATTGGGAGGGAGGCGATTCCAGGTCTGACTTACTGCAAGGAGAAAAAGGTCAGGAAAGAGTTAACTAATTTGGTGCTTCCAGTTCTGCCCAGCGATCATTTTGGCTTGCTTCTAACCATTGGCAGCAAGTAATGTCCCAGGTGCTGAAGTTGTTGAATCGATGCTTATGTCAAAAAGTATCATTTTGTGCTTCTCATGCATCTATCTGTAAATGAAATCCCTTAAACAAAATATTACTGAAAATCCTGTAGAGAATTATGATTCTCATTTTGCAAAAGCCATGGCTGGCCATTTTGAAGGGTGCTGACAGTTGATCTAAGGGGACTGGAACTACTTATGCTGAAGAGGTAACAATGTTGATCCCATGTCTGTGTTTTTCCCCCTGAGATGTCACTATTGGTCATTTCAGATGCTAGTTGCCGAAAAGAACTAGCATTCTTGTAATTTCTAATTTCTGCAGTTTTCACAGAAATCTGTCTGCCTTTTCTTGTCAGTTGGTGGGGAAGATCAATTTGCTGTGTATTTGCTTCAAGAAAAATCTCCTTAAATGAAGAAAGGCCAACAACTTATGTTTTAGTCAAATCACAAGAAAAGTGATAGACGAGTGATGACCAACTCTTGTACAATAACTCTAGAAACGCGAATCAGCTAAATGTGCTTTTGAAGATGAAATAATAAAACAGGAAACGTGCAATTAATTATTTGCTAATGATGGGAATATACTTTATCATAGAATTTTCATGGTTTTCTTTGCCTAGCAAAATATTCATCTTTTCTCTGCAATAGGTCGTCATACAGAGAGATTTAGACGTCTGTCCGTAGCCAGGTCCATAGCTGCTTAGATTCACTCTAATCAGTGGCTGGTGCTTCAAGGCGTATATAGTCATAGAGGATTCCGCAAAGCGCATCGCCTCCTCTGGCTTGTGTGAGATACATGGAATTGTCTCCCTTTAGCAACAATGATGAAGACATGTCAAAGTTGAAAAGCCGGTATAATCCATGGATACCATGTCTGCAAACTGTGTTATCTGTTCCCAAATTCATCACTTGCAACACCAAATGTTCTTGATCCAGAGAGTTTATATGAACCTGAAACGTGGATATCAAAATAATCAGTTGTGTTTGAGCCAATATGAGTTCTCTGTGACCCAGTGGTATTATAAACCATAGTTTCTATGCGATTACCTGAAGATCGGAGCGAGTAGCTGATGCGACAGCTAGCCTGAGCTTGTAGGTTCCTCCTGTCACTGAATTCAGATTGAACTTGATAGTCCATGTTGTGGGAAGATACTTATCTGGTCCTCTCCTGCCCAATATTGATTTATGGCATGCAAGTTGCCTTCAGTGGCTGAACTCGAGTGTCTTGATAATGGTAACGGAATGCGTATGGAAAAGTATCGGGTTAAATTGTGGGTATGTTCTTTATTTGCCCCTTTGTGTTCTACTTAAGTTAGGAAAGACTTACCTGTCAACATGGGCAAAAAACCAGTCTTTCTTTGGATCATTGAACCCTATTGTGAAAACTTGATCAGATTCAGGGTGTATGTCGGTATACCTGTCCCACAAGCCGTACTGTCTGAACCTGCATTTGGGTATAGCCGAGGGTCCAAAACAAATGAACAACTTTTAAGAAGCCAATACCTGGGAGAAGTTAGAACATGAAACCAATTCGAGGAAACAAACTGGAGTGTCATATACGAAGTTATCATGTATGGTTGAAATTGTGAAGTTGTGCAGGAGGCGATCAGTTCAAACTGGCACCTTCCACAGAAAATGCAGGAATTGCCCAGAAATTATGATCTTGGAGGATATTACTCACTTTTCAGGACCATTCAGAAATAACCGGTTGACATACATCGGATTAACATCAGGGACAAAGTAGTCAATCGCTGTTCGATCAGGATACCCAATCTCCCACAAGGTTGGACCATGTCTCAGCGGAACAAAGGTCAAATTCCCAAGCTGTGTCTCTGAATCTGAATTAATCTAAGTTAGGATGAAGCACCTGCATTCACATCTCCAGCAGTTGGATACAGTATGAGAATACCTGCGGTAATAGTAATCAGTGTTTTCTCTAGGTAGTCACCGATGAAACCAGGAGCCCATCCGTGAAGTCCATAGACTCCAGGAATTACGTTCCTTATGGAGAAACTTCCGCTGGAGTCTGTTTGAACCCAAAACTGATAAGACTGTCCACAAGCAAACCACATAATTTAGTCAAACACCGTATATGATGCAATCTACAGATGGGTTTTTTTTTATAGCAAAAATAGAGAGAAGAATAACTGCCAGATTAGTTACTTTGCTCTCAGTTTGCCAGGCTCCCTCAGTCCTTGCCACTGATAGACCAATATATGCATTTTTAGCAGGAATTAAAGCACTGGATGCATACCTGCAGAGGACAACTTGAGGTGCAGATACGTGTGAAGCGAATATCAAATTCTTTGGTTAGGCGAGTAGTCTTTATGAAGTTAGTAAAGACAACATTAGAAAGTAAATGGGCAGTTTGCTGTTTGTGTGGTAGTAGGGCTTGTGGAAGCTACTTGGCCTTGAAGCAGAGTCAAAACTGCCCTTATACAAAGAATACGATACCTGTCCTGGACAAAGAGTCTTCCGGAAGCTGAACCACGCTCGCTAGCAGCTAGATAGTAGGGTGATGAAACAAAATCATATGGCCACGATGTTTCCTCAATCTTTCTCTAGGATGAACAATATTAAGAACAGATAGTGTAAGCAAAGGCTAAGAGTGTTAAATAGTTAGATCAGCCAGATATATATATGATTCTTGGACATTCTCAAAGTCGATGCACCAGAGCTGCTCTTTGAATTAACTCCAAGATTGAGTGCAGTAAACGACTGCATACCTGCTTTTTTGCATCTGACCATAAGTTGTGTGCCTTTGATGCTTTAGTAGTTGAATTCAGGTACACAAAGAATGGGCCAAAGACCTTTCTCCATGTCTCTCCCTCTCCAAAATGAGCTAGGATATCATCTCCTATATAATGGGTTGAATGACACATCTGTTGAAAGTCAAGAACAATGGCAGTGAATTTTCCATCTCAGTAAATGCTACAACATTTGTTGACTCTGTCAACTGCTTAACAGACCATTTTTGCAATTGGTGATTTTTTACGCTTCGTGCATGTCAATGTAGATAAATTTTGACCACTTGCAAGCTCACATCAGTAACATTGATACTTTGAAGTTCTAGTGTCCACGTCAGCAATGAAGTGACAGGAGAGTTCATAGTAATTCAAGAAAAAAGGTCTTATTTTCCATAGTGACAGAAAAGGATGTGAACTTTACTGCTAAGCAGGCTGGACCGGTATGAACTGTGAGATTTTGCTTTGTCGGGCCGCCATTGCGGAACTCATAACTTGGGACAATGACCCAAAACCCGATGATAGGACCTGAACTTATCCATCCATGAAGTCCACCATCCTTATTGTCCATCGAGTACTGATATTTGTCATCCACCTGCACTCTTTGCACAAAATTTAGCTTAGTTTGCACCATGAACTGATAAAGATTGTCTGAGACGACAGCATAAATAACTCAGAACTATCTTCATACTTCGCCTTTGAGGTCTGGATTAACAGGGTTTACTAGCAAAACAGATTCAGGCACAATCAACTGTTTGCCTCTGCCAGGAAGTAGGTCCTCCGGCACAGGCATTACCCTTTGCTTTTCATCTGTAATTGCCATGTAGTGAAACCTGTTCAGATTTCACGAGGGGTATGCAGTTAGGATGCCGTTCATTGGGCCTTCGAATGAATTCTCTTTAGATAACTTAAGACAGAAATTCTACTTTTCTTGTCGCAATTTAAACACCATCCTCGTCTGTGCAAGGTCAAAGGCACGGCATCCTTGCGGGTGCTCGTATACTGCGTAGCAGTAAAAGCCTGAAACACCAGTTCTGATAATGTACCTAAAAGAAGAAACAGATATGCAAGAGAAAAGACCCAAACATTGAGATCATCAGCAGAATTTAAGTCAAAAGGCTAATAGAATGTAGACCTCAACCTTGTGTCAACACTTAGAGGCAGCGCCATGCCAGTAGCAGACGGATTATAAGTGCTCTTGAAGGAGACCTCCAGGCGGTCATTGCTTTGATGAATAACACTATACTCTGCCCCTTTGATCCTGTTAAATAAATCGGAGCGAAGTTCAGATTATTGAAGCTGATGATCATCTTCCCTCTCTGATTCTTGAAATTATTAATAGAGCTCGCTATCATCAGAATTTTGTGTGAAGAAGCAGTACAATTGGTATCTGTCGTCGCCCCCTGGCAAACTCCAATTGGCGTCCCAATATCTGCAAATTTATAGAGACATATATACATGGTGAAAACAATGATTCTGACGCGTGAAGTCGCATAATTTATCGAACAACTTAAGTTTCTGCAAAGTATTCTGCAGTTACCCTCTGCCGGATTCATTCGACTTGATGTCCAAGAGGTTGTCCGTCCCTCCATACTTCACCCCGGTTAAGAAACCTTGAGGCTTCAAAATTGTGAGTTTCACCAGCCCATTGTCCATTATAACCTGCACCAGAAACCATAGTCACATAGCCCTAAAGCGCACAACCTTGTGCAGATCATACTAACCGACCTATATCTATGCAGACTCGGTTTGCATTACAGAAACATGCGCACTTGCTTATGCGAGACATGCATAGAGAGAACTTTGCGGGGGACTTACATAATTCCCTTTCGTGGTCAAGCTCACTATTTTCTTCGCCATGACTGGATCAAAGAGCTTATGCGCAGGTTCTCTATGCAAAAAGTACAGTCATGTCGTGATGTCTAATGCTTTATCTCAATGGAGGATCAACCCGGTTCGAGAACACAACTGGTCGTTGGTTCCTATGGACTTAGTTTCGCGATGCGTAACAAGTCCGAAGTTTTGGATCATGCTGCAGATGCTTCTTCTTTTGTAATAAACAAGCACGCCTAGTTAACTACCACACCAGCTGTGGTTTTGCTTGTAGTTTTTGGCATGATGCGGCTGACGGATTTTGCTAGAGTTTCCCATTGTGCGTTTACGTGGACATGGAAAGGAAAACAGAAAATGGTTCGGAAAAATTAAGGGGAAGAAAAAAAGGAAAAGGAAAAGACGAAAATGCGGTGAGCGTGGATCGAACACGCGACCTTCAGATCTTCAGTCTGACGCTCTCCCAACTGAGCTATCCCCGCTTGGTGCTCTGTTGGTTTGTGTATTCTACTATATGAAGTCATTGAATCTATGCTATTCCACTTTTGCAATAATTATAATTAATCTACGGTCTGTTATGAGTTCCTTCTTCAGTTCCCACCTACATATATGAGATATCTTTATAAATTTAGTAAGTTAATTATAAAAATAATACACGGTACAACTCAAATCTTGGATATTTTAATTGAGAAAGATCTAGTATTATAAAAGAGTTTTCTATTATATTGATATTGAACGGTTGGTGGACAGGGGTTTGTGTTGGTGTCGGGACGCAGTATTATAAAAGCAAGAATACTACTATTGACTGCCTATTGCAATGGTTACTTGATTTAAACAAGAACAGAAGGGTCAGGTCAAGAAGTCACGAGGCACCACCAACAGAGGAAATAAACAGGGAAAGAATTCAGGCGGGGACGAAACCAGTTCTGTTTCACTGTAATTGATGATGATCTTGTGATCTATCTAAGCTCTCGTACCTAGGAAAAAGAAAGTCGACAATTATAATAATAATATTAGTAAAATAAAGGAACTTCAGCCTGGAAAATAGCAAGAACAGAGTGATCAGAAAAGGAAAGGAAAGAAAAAAGAGAGGAAGCCCCGGGGACTGCCATGCACGGACAAAGTCATGTGGAAGTGCAGGAGTTTCTTTGGATTTACAGAGATCTCACAAGTAGATCCAAATGCCAATTGATCATATCTGAACAATGGTATTTGCCTGATCGCGTTTTTGTTTTAAAAGGTATCGCGTCGAAAGGGCAAAAATTGCGAGCCCGGCGGGGGATTTCGACTTAGAAAGTCCCGGCCATGACTGGAACCGTTAAATGGAATTAGGTCAAGAATCGGTCGGGTTTGCTAGGGTCGAAAATAGGAGCACGCGACGCCTTTTTTTCGGTGTTGTCGTGGATCTCCATTTCTGGACCGTGAATCGGAAGGAAGATCTTTGGAGGCCACTTTTTACTAGCATTGTATAGACCGTCGATGAGTTTATCTCATGATACTGACGTTGAAGACAACCGGCCATAGAAAGAAAAATAAAGTTAATGCATACAATAGGAGGAAACGTGATGACTAAATAAAAGATATTGGGTGAGAACTCTAGGGCATAAAAGATACATACGACATAGAGTGACACATCCACAGATTCTTCCCTAAGGATTTCCATCGACATAGAGTGAATCTAATTGAAATAGTAGAGCGAAAGGATTGAAATACAAGATTCGGCGAGCTTGAAGCAATAGGCGGCTTTGCCAAAGAGATGGGTGGCGTCGGCGAACTTGGGACCGCACGATCCACAGCTATTCAACCTCTTCTCTGCTTCCCTCTTGGATTCTTTTCCTCTCGCCAATTGATCACCCAATTCTCAGTTCTTGATCACAAAGTTCTTGAATTAACAGCCAATGGCGGGATGTTAGCAATGTTAGAATACTTACTTCATTCTATATATCTACATGATCGACCATTTTTTGCATATATACAAAAATCTTTCTCATTATTACAATGGATCCTTAAAAAAGAAGAAGATGTTAGCAATGTTGGAATACTCATTTGATTCTGTATATCTCTAAGGATCATGCATGTATCTCATTTACAGTGAATGTTCTTGATTGATTATATTTGGTGATATGTTTATGTTTTTTTTTTTTTGGTGATCGAGGATCCACCGGAGCATGCCCTTGTCGGTTTATGCGATTCGGGGTCTCAAGGGCTTCCGCGGTGGAAAGTTTATATTATTACCTTATATAATTATCTAGTAAAAAGACTCCATGCACAATCCACAGCTATTCAACTTATTCTCTGCTTTCCTCTTGTATTCTTCTCCTCTCGCTAATTGATCGCCTGTTTCTCACCTCTCAATCGTAAAGTTCTTGAATTAATGGCCAATGGCGGAATGTTAGCGATATTATAATACTTACTTGATTCTGCGTTGCATATATCTCATTTTTAGTGAATATTCTTGATTGATTCTATTTGGTGTTGTATTTATCTTATCACCATATACAGTCATCTAATAAAAAGATTCCATGAATTTCCTTTTTTATTTTTTTATAGAAATCAAAATGTATAGAAATTTCTCAATTCTTACGGCCTGCTTTATTATTCTCAACCCAGCTTAAATTTGAGCGTATCGAGGTGGTGGTACTGGTGACAGAAGGTCTTTGATGGTGTCGAATGAAAACTGAGAGAAAGAGAGAAAAAGTCCCAAAAAACCTTAAATTATACCCATCACGAACCTTTTATTTTGACATGCAAAACTTCAAATTTGTATATGTGTGGCATATTTACTCTCTATCAAGGTTCCATTAGATGATTTTTCCAATCAAAACATTGTTTATATTTCACTTAAGCTATATGAGCACTGTGTTAATAGTGTCTACTTTTTATTATTCATAAAGGTAGATTTTTAATGGTTTTTGTTGACAGATTTTTGACAGAGAATAAAAGTGTCACATAGGTATAAGTTTGAGATTTTTTGTATTATAAAAAAAAATTTAGAGCAGATGTGTTACGGTGCGTATAATTTTGGTGACTTTTGCCCTAATAATAATAGTAAAATAATGCTAACATTGAAGACGATTGCCCATAGAAAGAAAAAAAGAGTTACAATGGGAAGAAATACGGTTACAAATTTCTACAAAATTAAGGGTGCATTTATTTCAAGGAAAATTTAAAATTTGGACAACATGTTTTGAAAAATGATTGGTTATATCATTTAAAAAACTTATTCAATGGAAAATATTTTCATTATCGATAATAATTCATGCCTAACTACAAAAAAAAGTATTAAATCTATTGTACTTTTACCAATTCAATTTTAAATCTTTTAATTGTGCAAATTGAATTCTAAACATTTTCATATTTTGCTAATTAAGTTAATTTACTCAATTTTGATGGGAAATTACCAATGTGGATGTCGGTTATCTTACATAGCACGATTAGCGATGCCGTGAATATTTTTTAATAATATTTTAATAATTTTTATGATTTTTTTTTTTCATTTTTTTCTTTACCTTTCTTTATTTATTTTTAGAACTCTTGCCGGCCTGGGCCGGCGACCATAGGTGAGGGTAAGATCCAGGCGAGAGTCAACACCCTCGGGCGAGAGCCTCGACGCCCTCGTTGGCCCCGGGTGAGAGAGAGAGAAAGTCTTCTCGGTCTTTTCTTTGACAACAACCCATGATATACGACTATTACAATGTTCGCTTGAAGTGACGATTATTACAAGACCCATGGCGGCTCGACCAGCTCGGTTGAGTCGGGCGGCGGTTGGCCGAAAGAGATTTGCGTGAGCATCGGGGTTCCGGCACGGCGAGAGGATTCAGAGGAAAACGGAGGCGCGGCACGATCTCGGGAGCGGAAGAGTTAGAGGGTTTTTTTTTTTATCTTTTCACAGGGAGTAAAGATCCGAACAAAAACAGAAGGGTCAGGTCAAGGTAAGTCACGAGGCACCGCCAACAGATGAAAATCAACAGGGAAAGAGTTCAGGCGGTGACAAAACCAATTTTGTTGCGTCGTGATTGATGATGATCTTGTGATCTATCTAAGCTCTCGTACCCAGGAAAAAGAAAATCGATGATGATGATGATTATGATGATAAATAAATAATTAAATAAAGGAATTTCAGCTTGGAAAATAGCAAGAACAGAGTCATCAGAAAAGGAAGGGAAGAGAGAGAGAGAGAGAGAGAGAGAGAGAGAGAGAGAGCACCAGGGACTGGCATGCACTGATAAAGGCTGCGTTTGGCAACCACTTTGCCAAGGATCTTTAGGGGTCTAAAGGCCTTTAGGCCAAAAAATGGGTGTTTGGAAACTAGCTTTTGAAGTCCCTTATGGGAAAGCAAATACTTAGGAAGGCTGAAGAGCTGTCTTGGGCTTTCAACATTCTCGGTATGCTGGGGATCACTGTTCATTTATTTTTTTTTCCAAATTTATCCTCACGAATTTTTTGTTTTTCCGGTGCGTGCCCTCGTATGAGCACTGTTCATCTTCTCCAGGACGCCGCGAGCCTCGGGGTCGGACGACCTCTAGCGAGGATCCACCGGAGGTCGCAGTCCTCGCGGCGACCTCCGCGCGCGACCTCGTGCAACCAGATCCGGTCGCCGGAGGTCGAGTGACCTCACGGCGACTAGATCCGGTCGCCGGGCCCGGGTCGCCGCGAGGTCGCGCGACCTCCGGTGAACAGCATCTGGTCGCGCGACCTTGCGCAACCGATCTCGGTCGCCGGAGGTCGCGCGACCTCGTGCGACCAGATCTGGTCGCGCGACCTCCGGCGACGCGCAGAGGTCACGCGACCCGACTCGCCTCCCGCGACCCGGATCCCGGTCGCCGGAGGTCCGACGGCGTCGCGCGACCTCGCCGGCCCGGATCCGGGGTCGCCGGAGATCGCGACGGCGTCGCGCGACCTCGCCGGCCCGATCCGGGTCACCGGAGGTCGCGGGAGTCGCCGCCGGCCGCCGGATGCCTTTGCCCTTCTTGGTTTTCATTTTTTTATTTTTCTTTTAATAATTTTTTTTTTACAAAAGTCCTTTGTCCTCCAAACACCACTTTGCTCAAAGGTACTTCACAAAGGGCTTTTAAATTACAATTTACCAAACACAGTTTGCATTTTGGAAAATACATTTAACTCAAAGGATTTTGCATTTTCCTAAAGACTTTCCCCAAAAGTCTTCCCAAACGCACTCAAAGTCATGTGGCAGTGCAGGAGTTTCTTTGGATTTGCAGAGATCTCACAGGTAGATGCAAATGCCAATTGATCATCTCCGAACTATTATGGTATTTGCCTGATGGCGTTTTTTCTTTTGGAAGGTGTTGTGTCGAAAGGGCGAAAAGTGCGAGCCCGGAGGGGGATTTCGACTTAGAAAGTCCTGACCATGAGCGGACCCGTTAAAGGGGACAGGTCTGGAATCAGTCGGGTTTGCTAGGGTCAAAAGATGCGATCAAGCAAATACAATTGCGAACCCGGAGGGGTATTTCGACTTAGAAAGTCTCGAACATGACCAAACCTTTTAAAGGGGATAGGTCAGGAATTGGTCGGGTTTGCTAGGGTCGAAAATAGGAGCAGACCAAAGGATTTACTATAATTCCGACGCTCTATTTTCGGCATCATCATGGATAGTTGTTTCTGGACCGAGAATTGGAAGGAAGACTTTTGGAGACCACATTGTATTCGCATTATAAAGATTTGGGGTGAGTTGATTTTGGGTTTCGTCCAATTTCCACTTGCAATCTAGAATCTATCCGTCAACTTCCTAAGTTGGTTCTAAAGTTTATTTAGGTTCCATATGTGATCACTATTTGTTATAATCCACAAATGATAACTCATATTTAGATATACAAAAATCATGAAATATTAATAAAATAAAAGTCTCAGTCATGTATGTTGCCGGAAATTGAAACTCGACTAATGGTTTCAAATTACACAAGACGCTATGAAATATTACGAGATCACGTAAAGATACATAATAAGAAAAATATAGAGACTTATTTTAGGTTTTAGGTTTTGGTTTTACTGGAAATTTGAAACTTACCTGTCAGAACATGTTACCCAGATTTTGAAATTTGGAACCTTATTATGCATATTATAGAACCTAGAATTGGAGACGTTCTCACTAACTATTTCTCAAATTCTCAGTTCTATCCTAAAACCATGCTGACGTCATTTCATAATGCTGACATTGAAGTCAACCGCCCATAGGAAGAAAAATAAAGTCGATGCATACAATGGAGAAGAAATGTAATGAATAAATCAAAGATGTTGGGTGTTTTTTGAGAACTCTTGAACAAAAACGATATATATATATATATATGTGTGTGTGTGTGTGTGTGTGTGTGTTAAAATTATTAACAAAATAAGGGTGTATTTGTTAAAAGAAAAATTCAAGAAATGAAAAATATTTTCAGAAAATAATTAATCATATTATTTAGAGAAAATTAGTCAATAGAAAATATTTTTATTACCAACAACAATTATGTCTATATATGAGTGATGGAAATCTTTGTCATTTTTGTTGCAATACAAACAATCATTTTTAAGAAAATATTTTCAAATCTTAAGTTTTTGTGAATTAAAATTTGATAAATATGGCCACTTTAATAGACCAAAAAAAAAATAGAAAGGTATATATCTTATGAAAAAGAATAACACAAGTCAAATAAAAAGGGAAAATGCCTCAATAACAAAAAGGATAAACAGCAAAAATATTTTACTCATAAAAGGGGCAATTAATGTGAAAATGATTAATTAATAAAAATGTCTAAAGAAATTTGTAAATGACTAATCACAAGTAAGGTATTTTTCTAGATATTTTTACTATTCAATTTTTTCATCAATTAACCATTTAGCAATGCACAATGACTTTTCCAATTGTTGTTATTTTTGTCATTGACGACTCCTTTTTTTTTTTACTTAATCTTTTTTTTCCTTACTAGATCTACTGATATGCCATTAAATTTTCAAAATTGTTATTTCTAATATTATTGTTGACATCTATTTTCTATGATGGGAAAATTTCAGTCAATTTCTTTTGATTTTTGTTCTCTAATCTTTATAGAATTCAAAAGTAAAAGATAGATTCCCTTAAAAAAGATAACATTTGAATCACTTATTCACCTTTAAAAGTTAGGTTTAACAAATTTACTTTACATTACTTTCTGTTAATTTTATCATCAGATTAATGTGGCAGTTGATGGGTGTATCTATTTGTGGTTTTTTATGATATTAATCTAATTTAACTAAAATTCACAAAAAGTAAATTTGTTACGAATGTACCAATTTAGAATTTACTATAGATAAAATTATTTATGAATAAATTTGTTATATGTGTATTAATTTGAGGTTCTTTGAGGTAATAATCTTAAAAGACAATGTGCAGCATATTCAAAATTTAGAGATGAACAGGTTTTGGGGGGAGAATAGTGTGCTTTTACCGAGGAAGGCTACTTACCGGAAAGGGAACCCCCTGACCGTACATCATAATTAGAAGGAGCCGAGACCTCATGGATCTCCCCTGCCCCGCCGTCACACCGAATAAATTCCTCTTCCCCAGCATTGACCATCTGCCGAGCATATTGCATCTTAAATACAAGTAGGCCTTCCCTCTCATTTTTAATATAATTTTTCTTTTCGGCCCAAAAAAAAAAAGAATTTGTTGTTTAATACCTTACTATTTGTATCACATGCTGGCCCTTGCACATGCATTTGTACTATAATCCCAACTTCAAAATAATGCGCAAGCATGTCGTGATGTTTTTCGTTTCGGTTATAGAGCAGAAAACGATATAAAAGAATTTAATGCTGGGAAAGGTTAAGCCGGCTTGAGATTAGTAAATGCTGTTTTGATGAAGTGGTCATTAGAGACTAGGGACAGAAGGCTGCAAAAGAATAGGAAATGGGCATGGTTGACAGCAATGTCACAACATGCAGAGATCTCAAAACCAGTGTGAATTGACAAGAATCACCAATTAGGAGTGTGCAAAAAAATTAGGACTCGCTCGGAACCGGATTAGAATCACCCAGAATAGGTGGTTCTTGAGGGAACCATCGTGGGGTTCTCAATTCTAATTTATAGGAATCGGTGGGTACTTGTTTGATTCTCGGTTCCATAGGTGGATCCGTCCATCCACCCAAATGCAGGACCGATTATATTAAAATAATATATTAATTTTTAATATTAAAAAATAAAATTACAAATCAACAAACCTAAATCAAATAATTAAAAAAATAATTAAAGTTGGAAAAAAAGTCCAAAGCGCACCAAATGGAGAGGCGCTGAAGCTAAAAAGTCTAAAGCGCACCTTGACAAAATGTCGAGCAATTGGTGGGCAAAAACAAGCACGCGAAGAAGTAGGGCTGCATGAGGAGGAGAAGAAGAATAGGTAAAGCGGCAAAGAACCAGCAATTTTGGTTGAAAACAAAAGTTTTTTCTCGTCAAGATCGAAACTTTCGAAAAAATGATATTATTATTATTGTGAGACCAGTTCATGGATTCACGGGTGGATCCATGTAACGAACGGGTGAATTTCGGTTTCAATTTTTCGGAATCGATTCTTAGCGGACAGTTTTTGATTCTAGGTTTGGAACAGCCCGCCTGAACTATGCACACCCCTACCACCAGTGACCTAACATTCTTGAAGTCAAACATTGTGATTTGGGATTTATTTTTTTCTCTTTGGGGTAGTCAAAGTTAACACCGTTAATCATGGCATAAGCCTACCAAAGTCTTCCCAGAAATATGTCCTAAAGATCCAGTGTCAGTGATCATTGAACAGAGCATAGTGCAATTTCCACGTGAATGTTCCATGATAGATGGTCATGCATTATGTCTCTCGCATCTCTCTCTCTCTCTCTCTCTCTCTCTCTCTCTGTGCGGGTGACAGCTCATGTCAAGTTGCATCTCTGTCTGCCTCTCGGGCTCACATACAAACAAGAAATCTACTCTAGTCTGTGACAGAAAAAGTACACAAATAAATAGGCAGGGGATGGAGGGAGGGAGGGAGGGAGATAGAGAAACAGGCCCAGCTAATATTCTTCCCCTGGTTCGCTCGACTCAAACAATGTCATGGCTATAAACACTTGACCCCAAAAAACTTGCAGACATTGTTCGAGCGCACAGGGTCTCATCTTTTGAAGTCCAAAAGCATTCGCTCGGAGTCGAAGAACAGGGAAAGAGGAACGAGAGAGGATGGGAGATTGCACTTGCAGGGTCCTCAGATCTCTCATTCTCTGTTTACTGTTTCTTCTTCAAGGAGCAAATGGTGACAACCCATATAGGTTCTTCACGTGGAAGGTCACTTATGGTGACATTTACCCTCTTGGTGTTAAGCAAAAGGTACTCCATTTTTATCACCTTCTTAATTTTTCCCCCTTTCCTTGGGCTACAATTTCTTATGGAGTGTGATTTTGCAGCTTTTGAGACGAATAAGGTTGATTCTTGTCTTCATTTCTTTCCTTCTCTTTGTGGTTTGGCGAGAAAGTCTGTTTTTTTGGACAATGCTGAGTCAATATGGACTACATTTGGGATCGTTGTAGCTTTTGAGACAAAGAAGTTGTTTTCTTTTTGTTAATTTCCTCCCTTGCTCTGTTCTGCTGAAAGCAAGAAGACTTTTACTTGTTCTTTTGCTTTTCCAAGAATGGTATACAATAATGCTTAAATTTATTGGAGACCTGAACTTGAGTGTTGGATTGGCGCAGGGGATTTTGATCAATGGGCAGTTTCCAGGGCCCCAAATCGATGCAGTCACTAATGACAACTTGATCATTAGTGTCTACAACTACTTGAAGGAGCCATTCCTGATTTCTTGGTAATAAATTTGTGGAAATCTCTCTGTGCCTTCTTTTGTGCTCCCTTTCTGTGTTTTCTGGTCGTTGCTCTGTTTTCATAGCTTAATCTGAGCATGCAGGAGAAAGAGTGTGAAATGGTATAAGTTCCCTTTTCTGATTTCTTTTTTGCTCACAGAGAGAGACCATCAACTTCAAGAATGGCTAAGATTTAGTTTTCCTTTGCTAGATTAATCGTAGAAAGTACACCCCGGTGAGCTTAAAACCAGCCTTTCCTTTCTCTGCACCCAACTGCACTGTGGAAACCATTTTGTTTTAGATACATCAGGAACTGGATCTGCGGTTTTTACTTTCCTCATCAATTTCTCAAATTAGCACAATTTTTATTTTCTAATATTAGTGCATTTTGATATTTTTCTTTCCTTGTTTTTTTTTTTTTTTCCCAACTGGTTAAAATGCAAGCTGTCAATCGTAAGATCTCCATCAGTCATCAATGCACTCGTGGGTTGAGCTTGATATTCGAATATCCTTATCATATTGATGCTATGGTCTTATAAAGAAAGTCCACCTCTTCTCATTATATGGGCCCAAAAGTTAATGCTTTTCCTCTTTCTTCATTCATTTGTCGCACTGAATATTGTAACCCCAGATCTTGAATGTGTACATATGTATGTGTGTGTTGGCGCGCCCTTCTCTGGGTTTGGATTAGAGGAGTAATGGTTTAACTGATCTTGATGATTATTCTTTCCAATCTCCAAGAACATAGTTTAGTAGAGCTAGGACTCATTGCCTGTTTGGGACAGTCTGATAAGCAATTAAATATGTGAATTATTCTGTCTGTCCAACTGGCTTATTTTAGTGAACCTGACTAACCACATGTAGGATGTCTAGACCCAGACATGTGACTTGTGCAGCTACTTATGCACACAGCCGCAGAGACACTCGTATTTAATCATATATTCAGCTGTCAAATGCGAGACATCTACAGTTGGGAGTGAGGGTCTTTTAGGGCGTGCATTGTTTGTGTTCTTTTTATCTGTTCATGAACAGATTTTCTATTTTTTTGTTCTCGGGACCAAAAAAAGAATAGAAACGCGTTTGTTTGCGTTTTTATTCAAAATCTGTTTTTTTATTCTCGGAACAAAATTGGACCAGAAATGAGAAACAAAAAAAAAGTTTTTTTTTGTTCCAGAAACACTTTTGAAGAACATTTTTTCTCCCTCCTTTCTTTTGTTCTCTTTTTTCTTCTTCTTTTGTTCTTTGGCTGGTTGCCGGCGATCGGCTGTCGAGGGCCGGCGACCTCGCCGGAGCGTCGCCGGATCTGTGTGAGGCCAAGCTCGCCCAGACAAGGCGAGGCCGAGCCTCGCTCGCGTTGGTGATGCTTGGCCTTGCCAAGGGCCGGCAACACTTAACCTTGCCGTGGTCGGGCGAGGCTGCCGGCCCCGTTGGCCAGTCGCCGGAGGCCGGCGACCGGCTAAAAGAAAAAAAAAAAAAAAGAAAAAAGAAAGGAAAAAAGGAAAAATAAAAATAAAAATATTAAAAAATAAAAAGAAACAAAAATGAATATAAATTTATCAAAAGTATTTCTATTTATTTTTTATTCCCAAAACAAGTTTACCAAACGCGTCTTTTCTGGTTAAAAATTGTTCCCCAAAACAGAAATAGTTTTTTCTATTTCTGTTCCTAACATTTTTTTGAACAAAACACAAACAAACGTGCCCTTAGTGGGTGGGATTAAGATTTATGTAAAGATGTTTGTGATATTGTGAAATGCTTGGATGGTGAACATGGCACAGCTTTTGCAGCTAAAAAATGGCGCTTCATAAAGAATTTGCCCTCCTAATGTTTGATCATTGCTCCACTGCAGATCCCCCATATAACTGGTGTATCTCAAAATTTTCTGAATTTTGCTGAGCTATAATCATTGTCGGGGAAAAAGAAAATTTGAATATGTGATGACGTCCCTCGACAAATGTTGTTTAACTTCAAACTAGAGAATGCTTGGTCTGTTCATTTTTCAACAAAAGCAGTTGGCTTTAAATCGAAGTGCTAATACTCTTGTGTGCTGCTTTTGAAGGAATGGTATACAGCAGAGGAGGAATTCATGGCAGGACGGAGTCTATGGCACGAATTGTCCCATCCTTCCTGGAAGGAACTTCACTTACGTTATGCAAGTGAAGGATCAGATTGGCAGTTACTTTTACTTCCCATCCGTTGGGCTTCAGAAGGCGGCCGGAGGCTTTGGTCGCATCAGAATTTGGAGCCGCCCCTTAATCCCTGTCCCTTTCCCTCCCCCGGCTGGTGATTTCACGGTCCTCGCTGGTGACTGGTTCAAGACAGATCACAATGTAATTAGCACGCCATTAACACTATTATTTTGTGCATATATGAAAAAATCTTATCTTAATCTTATGCCGTTTCTCCATTTTCTATTTGTGTATACAGCGATTGAGACTCCTTCTGGATGTCGGTCACAATCTTCCATTTCCCGATGGGCTTCTCATCAATGGCCGTGGTTGGAACGGATACACATTCACAGTCGATCCAGGTCACACTTGCTATCCAGTCAATTTACTAAATCCAACGGCACTGAGCATATATATTTGGAAAAGTGACAGAATACCTACTCCATCAGTATCAAATGCCACGATATTGAGCTTTCACTTTCTGTGCAGGCAAGACATACAGGTTTAGAATATCAAATGTTGGCATTAAGACGTCTATTAACTTCAGAATTCAAGGGCATAAGATGAAGCTGGTTGAGGTCGAAGGCTCTCACACTCTTCAGAACACTTACGACGCCCTTGACATCCACCTTGGTCAATCCTACTCAGTCTTGGTCACGGCCAACCAGCAACCGCAAGATTACTATGTAGTTGTCTCTTCCCGTTTCACCCCCGGGTTCTCACAACAACCGCTGTTCTTCACTACAGCAACTCCCGCCGGGGAGTCTCTGGTCCTGTTCCTGCTGGTCCTCCGGCTCGCGTTGCTTGGTCATTGAGCCAAGCCAGATCTATACGGTATTAAACATCGAATACTCTACTCTGTAGTTCTCATTTCTTCTCGTTTCTTCCATTTGTATGTGAACTGAACCTCAATGATGTTACTTCGTGTAATGCAAACCAGTTGGAATCTTACGGCAAGCGGGCCTCGACCCAACCCTCAAGGTTCATATCACTATGGGATGATCAAGACCAGCCGGACCATCATGTTGGCGAACTCGGCCCCGATAATCAATGGAAAGCAGAGGTACGCTGTCAACGGGGCCTCGTTTGTTCCAGCAGACACTCCATTAAAGCTCGCGGATCACTTCAACATTCCTGGGGTTTTCAATCTGGGAAGCATGCCCACAAGCCCCAATTGGGGGAGCGGCTACCTCCAGACCTCCGTCATGTCCACGAATTTCAGGGAGTACGTCGAGATTGTTTTCCAGAATTGGGAGAATACCGTCCAGTCTTGGCACATTGATGGATATTCATTCTTCGTTATGGGGTAAGACTAAACCTTGATGGAAACCACATAGATCACGCATCTTTGCAAAATGATTGACTTATCTTTGACTTGATCAGAATGGACGGAGGGCAATGGACGCCTGCGAGTAGATCACGCTATAATTTGAGAGATACGGTAGCTCGATGCACGACTCAGGTAATAAGATGAAATTGTCCTCCTGTGCATGAATGTCGCATCACCACAACAAGAGCAGTGCCGGCGACTGTTTCTCATGCTAACTTCGCTTCTGTCGTGTGGTCTAATCGTCTCAGGTGTATCCAAAATCGTGGACCGCAATCTACATGGCTCTAGACAACGTGGGGATGTGGAACATCAGATCCGAGGACTGGGCGCGGCAATACTTAGGACAGCAATTCTACATGAGGGTCTATACTAATTCGAATTCGTATAGGGATGAGCTTCCTATCCCTAAGAATGCCCTTCTCTGTGGCCGGGCGAGGGGTCGTCGCACGAGACCGCTTTGATCTTACTCTTGATACTACTCGTCACGACGGGGTGATGGAACTAATTCTTTAAGAGGGAGCAGAAATTCGTTCCGAGAGCTCAACTCGAGCTTTGAGGTTTACCTTTCATGTCCATGCTCTTTGATGATCTTGCTACCTAGGCATTGCATTTTGCGATGTATTCTCAAGTGTATTTGATACTTGATTTCTGAAGGCATTCTTGGTTTATCAGCAAATCCCCCATTGACAATCTTCTCGCCGTTCCCTTTTACCATATCTTGAAGTGTTACAGATTAGACCAAAAAAAAAAAAAAGAAAAAAAAGGAGTGTTAGAGAGCATGAAGAACTTGTCTTCTTAAATGACTCATCTCCCCCGAGCAAATTCTTACGTGCCACACGTGCGTGCACTTTTGTGATATAAGTTATGAAAAATGAATGATTTGAAAATATACATATTTTTAAAATAATTAATTATAACACTTGAAATAATTAGTCAATAAAATATGCTTTCATTATTGATAATAATTTGTACTTAAATATTTTCATGGATGATGAAAATATTTTTTATTCATACATTAAATGATACAAGTAAATTTTTTAAGATTTTCTAAATTATTCATTTACTATGAAATAAATGGAATTTCAGTTGCAAAATCTTGTTATAGCTAGGTCTATAACTGGGTATAAGGTGCCGTAACTAAAATATGCATAGAAAAGTGCTGTAAACTAAAATATGCATAGAATGATAGAAAAAGCTCACACTATTTTCAATCTTTACATGGCTATAACACTCTTCAATTTATTGAGTTGACAAAAACAATTTCAAGAGAACTAATTAACTAAGATAATAAAGGGAAATGATGAAAGTTGCTATTTATTGAAAGGGAAAAAGCCACCAAAAATCCCAAACTTTACATAAAGTGACAAATTTAACCGAAACTTTTTTTTTTTATGACATGAAAAATCTAAAACTTTACTGATCGTGACACATTTACCCCCACCAAGGGCATTTTCTCCTTATTTTTCAGTTTTTCCTTTTTTTCTTCTTCTCTCTTCCCTCCGCTGGCCATGGCAGAGGGAAGTCGGACTCAGGTGGTTGCCCTTGTTGGCGTCAGGGGAGGGTTGCCCTCGCCTGGGCTAGCGAGGGTCGCCCTCGTTGGCGTTGGGTGAGGGCCTCCCTTGCCAGATTTGGCGAGAGTACCCCTCGCTTGACCCCAATGAGGGCTTGGTGAGGGCTGCTCTGGTCGGCGTAGGGTGAGGGATTTGGCGAGAGAGGCCCTTGCCCGACCTAGGCGAGGGCAGCCCTCGCCTGAGTCTAGCTTCCCTTTGCCATGGCCGGCGGAGGAAAGAGAGAAGAAGAAGAAGAAAAAAGGAAAAAAAGAAAGAATTTTTTTTAAAAAAAGTAAAAGACGAAAATACGCTATAATTTAAAATAAATGCGTTATATGGATATATGTTTAGGGTTTTTTGTGTTATGAATTTTTTTTTTTGGGGTATTTCATGTCACAAAATTTTTTTTTAGGTAAATTTGTCACTTTGGGCAAAGTTTTGGATTTTTTATGGTCTTTTCCTTTATTGAAAATGCAAAAAGCTGCACATCATCATGAAAATACATGATTATCCGTATTACTATAAATAATTATATTTTACTTTACCACCTTATATTATTTTTCATTGGTTTTTATACAAACTTCATTTTCCTCTCTTCTACTTACTAATGTGATCAGGCTTTTTTTTATGAAGGATTTTTTTTTTTTTTGGTAATGATGATAAACCTTGTCGGTAATCTTTGTTAATCAACATATCTTAATTTAAAATTCCCTTTAAAAAATAGAAATAAGAATCGAATGGTTACTAGGAGTTCTTAGAAATTGAATGTTAGAAGCATTGCAAATAAATGCATTTTATTAATTTTTTTAAAATAAAAATCCAATCATTTAATTTACTAAAATACTTGAATTTTAGATGATTCTAGTAAAAAAGTAATGACTATGTAAACTTCTTCGATTTGAACACAAAAGATGAACAAACAACAATAATTTAGGAAAGATTGATAAATATCATCAAATTGATTGATCTATATTAAAGGTATTCATTTTCGTCCTTCATCAATTTTACCATTACTGAGATCAAAATGAGAGTTAGTTTACACCATTCAAATTTTAGGGTGTATGTGAAACGATTTTAAGAGATGGAAATACCATGAGCCAAAAATAAATCCCAGTTTAACAATACTTGTCAAGAACGTCTCAAGTCTACACATCCAAGGAGGAGCACAACAAAGGATTAGTTCCAACATTGCTCAATTAGGCATTTGAGAAAAGATATATCTAAGCATAATTCGTGTAAGATTTGTGCTAGGGAGTACGGCCTTGATGGCTCTGTTTGGATCTCATTTTAAAAATCCCTCGTGAAGAGCGCAAGCATTACACCATACGACTTTGTGTCAGTGGCACGAAATTGCCCTTCTTCATGCTCCATGCAAAGGCGGTCAATTGGAGGCCATTGTGGCACGTCATCTGATTGGTCAAAACAAAAAAATATTCATTTCAATTTCCATTTTGGGGATGCATGGTTATGTTAGCCTGATGGTGTAAGGCACGCTCCGAGGCAACTAGACTCCATCGAGCAAGAAGCTTGACCCGATTCGTACCGTAGACATCACATTGGTTTTCGTATGCCTCGAAGTTGCAACTGTAGAATATCGAAAAGTCAACCCCATTGCGAGAGAGCACATTAGGTAGTTCTGAGGTCAACCGTGTTCCGGAAGATCATGTTCAATGTCACGAAATTCGGTGCCGCCATGGTTGTGATAGCGATGATGAATTCGTGATATCTATCTTTATTGTTATAAAAGAGTTCAAACGTGAAGCCGCAATATTAAAAAAAGAAAGTAATCGAATTTTTGATAATAAGCTATTGAATTTTTTATTTTGTTTTATGGGCCTGCAAATAAGAAGTGTTGTTGCCTGTTATAAGACAAATTGTACAATAAAAACGCCACATTTGACAAAGAATAATGCTCTGTTTAGTGGGTATATTACATAAATCCCAGTATCACTCTTTATCAAAATGAGAAACCGAATAAATTAGCATGAAACTTAAAAAATGTTCTCGTCAGTAATGATTAAGTAAAAAGATCGATCATTAATATCCAATTGATTAAATACAAATATATGACGTTGTAGAGAATGCATAAAAAAAAAGATTTTCTTTTGAAAATAAATACCCTACAATAGATTTTCTTTCAAAAAAAAAAAAAAAAAATGAAGAAGGTCGCATTAAGAATTAGGAAAGGAAAACTTGAACTTGGGTGGATGGAGCATTAAAGTAGTAAGGGTGAGCAAGGTTCTATAGTAGAACATGGAATCAAAGAAGAGGACAAGGTTCCGGTTCTTCAATTCCAAGAATCGGATCGATAAGAACTTATCCTATTATAGATTCCAAGGTATGTATAGTAGATTCTAGGTTACAAAAGTTGGGAAACCTATTTTAATAGATAGGTTCTAAATTCTAAGTAGGTGGAACCTGTAACAAGTTATTGTATTTTTTTGGTAAATATCTTCGTGCAATCCTATGCTATTTCATGACGTCCAATGATGAATGTATAATTTAGAAATATTAATTTAAGTTTCTACTTTTCGATTGAGACTTTTACTTTCTTTTTTTTTTTTTGGTAAGGAGACTTTTACTTTGTTAATGTTTCATATTTCTCTTATGAGTGGATTGTAGCAATAACTGGTGTTCATTAAATGTGATGAATCATTATAATCGTTCAATTAATAATATAGATGGAACTTGGATAGACCCTAGGACTGACCTTGGAACCCATGAAAGAGTAGGTTCTGAGTTCTAAGGTATGCATGATATGTTCCAAATTCTAAAAAATGAAGAATCTATTTCAATAGATAAGTTCCGGATTTCGGGTGGAACTTATACGGAATTAAAACTGTTCAGCCCTATAAAGTAGCATCCCGAGTTCCTTTCTACCTCCCAATGACCATTAGTTGGGCCCGGGGGACTCAATAAGCAAAAGCGTGTATAAGTTCATCGTCCACCCACTAAGGTTGACAAGGCCCGAAAACTCCTATGTGTGCGTAAATAATGGTTAAAGAAAGGAGAATTTTTACACAAATTTTCAATTCACTCACTATATTCTTTGTTTTGATGCGGTCATGGACTTTAGTGTTCGAAGTACTTTCAAATTTAATAAAATTTTGTTTGACAACAATTTTCTTTTTTCTCTTTGGCCTCATATGCGCGCGTATCATCCTGGTAAACCCAAGGATTCTAGCCATCTCTCTCTTCTCTCTCTTGATCTCGGTCTCAAGCAGGAAAGTATATGGTTGCATGCTAATGATGCACATAAACCTTTTGCATATTAACCACTGGGGTTTGCGCAGTAGCCACCCTTCCAACTTGGAAGGGGAAGGTGAGAAGTTCGAATCCCCACATTCTCGGGAATTTGGGCGGGGACGATTTAGTTTCAGGAGTGAGTTTCGACTCCCATGTCCTATAAAGAGGCAGCCTACAAAGAGGCTGAACAAAAGTTTGAAAGTGATGTTAGAATATGAATAGAGTAGGATTGACAAAAAAAAAAAAAAAAAAAACCTTTTTGCATATCGGATCATGTGGGGGCTAACTTGATTCAATGGGTAAGGTCATTGGTTCTTGTGCGAATCGGGGCAATATCTTCATAAACTTATGCACATGCTTGCGAATCATATATAAGCTGTAGATGGACCTGGAAAGAATCCGTTGTGGATTTTATGCTGCGGATAGAAAGTAAACGATTACGAATGTTATGCTGTGCGTGAATGAAAAAGAAGCTGTTATGGATTCAATCCCGTTTTCTTATGAAAATAATAAATGATGCATTTGCGACCAAAATTTGGAATGACTAACTCTAATTTTGACTAATTTTGTAATTTTGTAATTTTTTTTTCCTTTTCTTTTTTTCCCCTTTTTTCCTCTCACTGGCCATCACGGCCTCTTCTTGCCTAGCCCTCGCTTGGACTCCTGTGTCGGCCTTTGATGAGGGCGGCCATGCTTGCCCAAGCAAGGGAGGGTGATCCTCGCCCGAGGCCGGTGAGGGTGCCTGTTGCTAGTGGTTAGCGATGGCCAACAGAGGGTAAAAAGGGAAATAAGAAAAAAAGATAAAGAAATAGAAAGGAAAAGGAAGAAAAAAAAAATCAGAAAATTAAAGACATGCAAAATTCTCCATTTTATTGTCGGTCGTGCCACTTAAGATGCCTAGCACTGACTAAACTCCTACATTAGCAGTTTGTGGTTATAATTGATCGAAAGGACAAAATTGAAAAAATTATCGAAAGGTCTATGACTAAATTAACAAATTGTCAAAATATTTATGATTAAATTGATATAATTAAAACATTTAGGATTGAATTTGCCGAGTTCAATAGATTTACTTTTGAACAATTTTTCCAGAGTTTTGGTGTCAACCTTACAAACTCATTGTCATGGCAATAGACCAGCAAATTCAAAGCAATCTCACAAAAGACTTTTGGACGTGCCAATGGAGGGAGTAAGATAGAATCAAGTTGCCCATATCATTCGAAGCAACACCAATAATTACAAATCGAATTTAGGCTAGCACCCTAGCATAACTCAAGC
Source organism: Eucalyptus leucophloia subsp. euroa (assembly GCA_017140325.1). Classification (NCBI taxonomy): domain Eukaryota; kingdom Viridiplantae; phylum Streptophyta; class Magnoliopsida; order Myrtales; family Myrtaceae; genus Eucalyptus; species Eucalyptus leucophloia. Next base: position 20,761,249 of record CM029471.1, read on the forward strand.
TCTCTCCTATCTTCGCGCAAAGCAAAAGCTTGATTGATTAATCCCCAATTAGTATGATCTCATACCAAGAGAGCGTTGTCAAATCGCTATTACATTCTTGAAAAAAAGGAAATAATCGAGAGTAAGGTTGGGGCAAAAAAAGATGACGTCTTACGAGATCATGAGACCATATCATCTCACGCGGCAACAATTTATAAGACCCCAAATCAAAGGTGTATCTCTCAAATCAAAGGTGATGAAATATCGATTGCAGAGAGAGTTTCTTTCATACCGGCCCGGTTTATGCTCTTACGTTCTTAAAATAAAAGGAAATTTTAAGCTATTTAAGCAAGACACACCTACTATTGACAATCATCAGCGCAATCTGATCTTCCTCGGAAAAATTGTTCAAAAAGTCTTATACTTTTTAATTTTATCAATTGAGTCTTAAACTTTTTCACGTTTTGCCAATTAAATTCATTAAACTAATTTTAACTGAAAATTGCTCATGCGAATGCAGGCCGTCCTAAACGTAGACAGTTTTTAAATAATATTTTTTGCAACTTTTATAAATTTTTAATTTTCTTTTTTTCCCTAACCCTAGGCCGGCCACCACGCCGGATATATAGATATATTTTCATCTTCCTATGAAAAGATGAAACTATAAAATATCGAAGCATGAAAAGCAAAATGGAACAGAAGGGTCTTCACGTTTAATTATTCAGCCAAGACGGTGCTTAAAGATCTCAGCAATAGTCAACTTCGCCATCTTCTTCCTGGCATCGTTCGTTCTCCCTCTCTCTCTCGCGAGATATCACATTCAACATGTCCACGCTTCAGGCATTCCTTTCAGAGAATATTCCATGCTTCCCCACCAAACCCTCTCTCTCTCTCTCTCTCTCTCTCTCTCTCTCTCTCTCTCTATAGAGATGTCATCACTACATACAGACATGCGGAATTGCCTCAGCCATTTTTGGTTTTTCGCGAGGAACAAAGGCTAGAAGCCAAGAAGCTTGTTATTAATGCCTTGCATGGACTTCGTCTCGCGTTGATGCGAGAGGAAGAGCCGCTTGCCTGTGTGACACCTGGAATGTTTTATGTTGTTGACGAATAAGAGCTGATGAGGTTAATTTGCGCTGAGAAACATGCTGCGTATAACGTTGCTTTCGGACAGAATGGTTTCTCCACTTTGCTTTCATGTTGTCTATTGTGATGTGATTTCGTATGTGAAGCCCGGTTCATGCTTGTGAGGAAGAATGTAGAAATATGCAAATGGTACTAGGACGGATACTTTTTCACACGATATCATCATACGAATCGAGCACGACACAGAGTTAGGGGTTTGGGTTAAGGCTAATCACATTGGGGTCGATTTCAAGTGCCTATCAATGACACATGATCAAGCATTGTGCCGTGCTCATGTCAGATCCATTTGATATGAAATTGACTTATATAACTTGTTTAAATAAATGAATCGGTGTCGATAGTGTTCGTCACAATTTGTTTGATGTGATTGATTAAGTGGCAAGTTGATTCATAATGGGTCATGCAATCATGTCGACTTGTCAAATTGTTATTTAACTATGCTACATGAATCATGTCGTGTCAATCTGTTGTCCTTATGTTGCATAGATTGATAAAACTAACTAATTGTGTTGTGTTTTGGTATAACTGTTCCGCAGTATACCCTTGTGCCAACAGAAAGGAGAATAGTCCACGAATATATATCGAATAAGATTCCAATCATAGGGTGGTCTTAAAGGCTACTCCAAGTATAAGATGTGCCATGAATCAATCACGAAAATTACCACATTCGAACCAAATGTTAAGTCACTCGGTGAATCCCATGTGTTAACTTTGAGGAAAAGTTGTTACTGTAAAAATAGTTTGTATAGTTCGACCGAGAAAGAAAAAAAGGTAGTTCGTATAGATGTATTGCGTGTGCAATGTGTTCAAAGTCCTTTTCCTAATCGAGTGGAAAGGCGGAAAGTCAAATTCTCGTGCCGGAACAAAGGGGACCCTCGAGTATACGACGACGTATGATGCCCTTGTTCTGGGGTCGGTTTTTAATATATTACCATATGCACGTTTCTTCTATGATACGCATTGTTGACGTCATCTTTGTTTTTAACATACTTTAATTCATTTTTCTTTTCCAACTTTCACCAGCTTTTGAAGTCTTGCTTTTTTCAACCGACCCAAAAGAAAAAAAAAAAAAAAGGTCTTGCTTTCTGTTTGCTCTTTTCTTGCCTCTTAGACGAACGTTGTTCTTGCTTTTCTTCTGCTCGGTTGTAACGCTTGGTTTATTGCTGGGGCTTAATTTCTGCTGCGAAATTTCACATTTTCTCCTTCTTATGAGCGGAAATTCGGTACTGCTCTTTGTCCGGTTGGAGAGGGATATGAGGACACGAAGAATATTGTGATATCATGAAACCCTTTTTTGCCAAGCATGAGTACTTGTATGCTAATCGAGTTTTAAGTACAGATGAACGGGGGGCTGCTAATCATTAACATGCTGCTGCTACAAGTAGGTGCTGGGTATTTTTACTTAGTTTGGAGACAGAATGTCTTCAAAATGGGACCGGAAGAATGTCTTCATAAAGTATTCATATTATATGGGCCGGCCAATGTCCTTTTCAATTTTTTTTTTTCATTTATTTCAGGTAAACTTTATGTAATATTCTTCACTGAATCATGAAGGCATTTTTGAACAAACCCAGGGTCTGAGGAGGGTGGAGCTTTTTTCCTTTCTCTAATCAAGACCCCAAAAGAATTAAAACCGAACTCCCCCAAGTCTGAGCGAAAGCTGCACAAAAAGACAACTGGGATCAGCAGAGTCTTACAAAGTATTTATTCTCTCTTCTGTTGCACTATAGTACTCTTAAATTCCATCAAGAGGGTGATTGAAGAGGAGGAAGATGGTGCATGGAGAAGAAAGCTTCCTCAAAAGGTCTGATTCTTCATCCTCTTCTGTTGTCATTGTTGATGGTCCATCCTCGGAATCATCCGATTTGAGGGGCAATAGGATGCGAGGCCACGGGACGTTGGCTTTACTGCCCCTGGGAACGATAAACCAGCAGCAGCTGTCTCCAGTCAGGCCTTATGTTCGATCCAAGACGCCCCGGCTTCGTTGGACCCCGGAACTTCATCAGTGCTTCATGCTTGCGGTCGAACGGCTAGGCGGAGAGGATAGTAAGGCCATCTATATTAACATCGCCAATTTGGCCATGCAAAGAGTCTTGGTTTATTAAATAAGATGTTGGAATGAACTGAAAGTAGCCATGGCGACCTGTCCTCGCAGGGGCGACACCAAAGATGGTTCTGCAGATCATGGGTATGAAGGGACTTACTATATCTCATGTGAAGAGCCATCTTCAGGTTTGCCTGTTCACTTAGGGTTCATTTGTTTTGCATAAAATAATTTTTAGCAAATTTTTTTTCTCATTTTCCAGTAAATGAGAAAAACTTTTTCTCAGTCAATAGAAAAGATTTTCCTTCCAAACTTTAAATTAGAAAAAAAAAAAAGGATTTCCCATTTAAAAGAACTGTTTTCCAAAATATTTTAAGGTTTTTTGGTAAATGAAAAAAAATTTCTTAAAAAAATTTATAATTAAAAATTAAAAATTTGTTATTATTATATCTTTTCTTTTCTTTTTTCTTGTTTTCTCTTTTCTTTTTCTGTGACTGTAAACCCAAACTCCTCCTCTCCTCTCTCCTTCTCCTTCGCCCCCTCCCTTTCGTCACCGCTGCTGCCTCCAACCCTAGCTCCTCCCGTGGTCCATCCTCTCCCTCTTCGTTGGCGTCCCCTGCTCCCTCATTCTCCAACGGATTCGGCTCCACGCCGACGACTTACACTCTTCGGTACGTCGTTGTCGGCCGCGTCTGGAGGATCGTCACCCTTTGGAATGGCTTAGCTTACCGTAAGCTCTGGTCCGTCGCCGGTTCGCGCCCAGTTCCCCTTCGCCACTGTTTGCCTCGTTGGGGGAGCTCTACTGCTTCTCTGTTCGATACGCCTGCGCCTTCTTTCAGTGCCAGCGCAAGTTCGTCCTTGTTTGCGACGCGTGCGCCTGTGCCTCGGGCATGATCGAGGCTCGCCGGTTCGTGCCTGTGCTTTGAGCTCGGCCGAGCTTCGGTGGACAGAATCGCCCCAGAGGGAGGCGAGGTCATCGAAGATGGCAGTGATGGCGGTGGACAGGAGGAAGGGGCGACGGGTGAGGTGGAGAGGTGGGTGGGAGAGAAGGAAAAAAATTAAATATTTATTTAAAGTTTTGATTTTTTTCATATGAGAGAGCATTTGGTCTAAACATTAAAAAAAACATTTTCAATCATATATACCAAATAAAGGAAAACTAATCGTATTTTTGGAAAGTATTTTCCAAGAGAATATTTTCCTTAATCATTGATTTTTTCATAAAATAAAAGCATAATTAATTTGCACTTTTTTTTTTCATAACTGTATCATATAAATGAAACCTTCGATACATTTTAAAGATGATCAAGCTAATGTGAGTACCAATGGTTCTATTTCTGAAAGCAGATGTACAGAAGCATGAAGCATGAGCAGATCGAGCAAGGTTATCTCTACAACACTACAACTTTTTTATGCATATTCTTGTAGATGAAAGTAGGTTTGCCCTAAGATTACCCTCCGTAGAATTCTACTCATCTTTGTAGTCTTACATGCTGCAATCAACGATGAAATGGTGCCTTTTGTTAGTTTGAGTGAGGACGACGCTACAGTATACTGAAATAATTTGGCTAGCTCCAGAATTGGCATTTTTTAGGTGATAATTAAAAATAGCCAAAAATATATTAGCCCCACAAATTAGGAAGATCACCTCAAGGCACTCTAATATCTATAGATTTGACTCCGGACGTGTCGCATGCAGAGTTTCACCGGTTGACTAGCACCAATTTTTTGCCAGAGTAGATCTGTTTGCTTCGCATGACCCATCTTGAAAGAAACAGGAAAATTATCTAAGAAGTCCAAAACTTATTACACTTTTGTTAATTCAGTCCTAAATATTTTAATTTTGCAAATTGAGTCATAAACTTTTTCATTTTTTGTTAATTGAGTATATTTGGCCAATTTTAATTGAAATTCGTTGATATGAATGTCGGCTGTTCTACGTGACATGGCCGGTGCTAATGTGAGAAAAATTTATTATTTTTTAAATAATATTCTGAATTTTTAAATTTTTACTTTATTTTCTTTTCTTTCCCCCCTCTTTCTCTCCTTCCTCTCTGCTAGTTGCCTAGCCTTCAGCAACCGGCCAAATGTTGTGATTGGCAAAGGTCGGCCTCGTCGAGAACTAATGAGAGGCGGCCTTGCCAGCCTCACGCAAGGACGCCCTTGCTAGGATCTAGTGAGGGACAATCTCATGGGCCTTGGGCGAGGCTTGCCCTTGTTGGATTTGGCAAGGGTGAGGCTCACTCATGGGCATTGAGGCCAACCCTCACCTGCTTCAAGTAAGGGCAAGGGTCGGCCTCATCAACCATGAGCCTCGCCCAAGGCCTGTGAGGTCGTGCCTTTCCAGATCCCAATGAGGGCAACCTCATGTGAGGCTGGTGAGGGCGACCTCTCTTGAGGCTGACAAGGCCGACCCTCGCTTGTCGCAACTAGCAACTAGTAGAGAAGACGGAAGAGAGAAGGAAAAAGAAAAGAAAAAAAAATTAAAAGATTCGAAAAATATTTAAAAAATAATAAATTTTGCTAATGTCAGTACTGGTTGTATCATGTAGGACGGCTGATACCCATGTCATCGAATTTCGATCAAAATTAGCCGAATAAACTCAATTGATAAAAAGTGAAAATATTTGTTATTCAATTAACAAAATCGAAAAGTTTAAGATTGAATTGGCAAAAATGTAATAAGTTTAGGACTTTTTGGACAATTTTTCCAAAAGAAACTGGTAAACAAAACGTTTTAACGTCCAAGCTTTCTGTATGTCTCACCCATTTAATTTGCACGCAATGATTTATCTTACTTTTCCAATCTAATCTGAAAAGGTAAAATTCTTAAAGTCACTTATTTATAATAGCTCATTTGTTTATAACCACACTACTACCTGTAAAAAAAGCCGAGCATGCGATGGAATAGAAATTGTTTGTGTGATTTTGTAAGCTTCTCCTAGCAGAAGCAGAAGCGGCGGGAAGAAAGAACGAGAGGGGGCGGAGCGTGGCACATTCGGCTCATATCCATCACTGGGATGCGGTCTACCACCAACACCATCAGCGGCACCAGAGTAAATTGGTCGATCTGACGAATGACTACATAACCAGCTACAAAAATCATGAAAATCATCGCGCCAGCGGGCTCGCTTTCCACAACAACAGTGTGCGCACGAAGGGGTTTGTTAACCGTTTTCTATCAACACACCCAATTAATATGATTACATTATGAAGACATTAAAATTGTGATCTCATGATTAACTCAATGAGCTATAGGAGAATGTGAACAGTAATATAAAAAGGATATAACTTGAGGGTTTAATACAATGAAATGTGAGAGGAACCTAATTAGTAGAGTATAAATTACCACAGCATTGTTACCAGAATTATAATGGCAAATATTACTTACTTTCAATTAAGAGATCCCCAATTTACACACCCACGCGCGCACACACACACCCTCCAAATAAGAATCAACCATGAACATGACCGCATACACCTGACTTTTTCTAGTGCGCAACATATGACTAGAGAGAATTTTCTGGCACGCACTTTTTTAATTGTTTGGTATCTTCTGTATATTTTCAGCTATGAGAACCAACAGGGAAGGAATATTGAAACATCAGCAGGCAAAGGATGTCCAAGTTCTTACATCATCTTCAAGGATCTGCTCAAAAGCTGCAAATCCCCGGTAAAACCCCTCCTCTCTCTCTCTCTCACTCTGGGCAGGCTCTGACGATGGTTTTAATATCGAAGAGTGAGGAAAAGGAAGGAGCGCTGGAAGATGCTGAGACCCAGAATGCATGTAAGAGCAATCATAGCGGCGGAGAAAATTCGGCTAAGAAGAGGAGGGTTGATTGCACATCAATGACCACTCTATCACTGAACTCAGCAGTTCATGAAGTGCCTTTGGATCTAACTCTTTGATGTGATCCAAGTCGTATATATCACCATTTTCTGACCTAGACTTCCCTCAAGTTCATGTGGGTGACACCACTTTCACATAGATGATAAATACAAGAGATGTTCATACTTCATAGTACCTCAAATGCTTGCTAATACATTTAGCTATACTCAAATTGCACCAAAAAAACGAGAATTGATTAGCTTAATTTGTATGTCAATATACCTTTATCTGATGACGTATCCAAATAATTGCATCCAAAATGAATATACTATTCCCAAAATTAAACTACGTTACCATCCTCTGGTCATTTATTTGATTATTCAGGAAAGTAAGGAGAAGGAAGGAGCGTTCAAAGATGTTGAGACTAAGAATGCATGCAAGAGCAATCATAGCGGAGGAGAAAATTCGGCTAAGAAGAGGAGGGTTGATTGCACATCAATGACCACTCTATCACTGAACACAGCAGTTCATGAAGTGCCTTTGGATCTAACTCTTTGATGGGATCTAAGTCGTATATGTCACCATTTTCTGATCTAGACTTCCCTCAAGTTCATGTGGGTGACAACACATTCACATATATGATAAATATAAGAGACGTTCATACTTCATAGTACCTCAAATGCCTGCTAAAACAGTTAGCTGTACTCAAATTGCCCCAAAAAACAAGAGTTGATTAGCTTAATTTGTATGTCAATATACCTTTATCTGATGACATATCCAGATAATAGCATCCAAAATGGATATACTATTCCTAAACTTAAAACTATGTTACCATCCTCTGGTCATTTATTTGATTCTTCAGGAGAGTAAGGAGAAGGAAGGAGCGCTCTAAGATGTTGAGACTGAGAATGGATGCAAGAGCAATCATAGCGGCAGAGAAAATTTGGCTAAGAAGAGGATGGTTGATTGCACATCAATGATCACTTTATCACTGAACTCAGTAGTTCATGAAGTGCCTTTGGGTCTAACTCTTTGATGTGATCTAAGTCATAGATGTCACCATTTTCTGACCTGGACTTCTCTCAAGTGCATGTGGGTGACAACACATTCACATAAATGATAAATATAAGAGATGTCCATACTTCATAGTACCTCAAATGCCTGCTAATACATTTAGCTGTACTCAAATTGCACCAAAAAACAATAGTTGATTAGCTCAATTTGTATGTCAATATACCTTTATTTAATGACATATCTAGATAACAACATCCAAAATGGATATACTATTCCCAAACTTAAACTATGCCACCATCATCTGGTTAAAAAGGAACTTCGAAAAAGCTCTCATTTTTTTTTTTTTTTTTTGCAGACATGTAAATTAGGGTTTGGATCGCTTAACCATGAACTTCGACAAAATTTTGCTCCTCGTATTTTAGTTGAGTGTTGTGGTTCATTTGATTCTTCAGGATTTTGTCGGGAAAGTTTCTTTGTTTTGTGTGCAACGTTGATTGTTCCAAAAAGTTCTACACACTTTTTTGTCATTCTATTGTACGTACCAGAAATAATTAATAATGGCATTCTCAAAGGCCACATGTTGATACTTTTAAACCGCTAGGAGATTGCCAACTACATATACGAAAAAGAGTAGCGGGTTGAAAAGTAGTGGCTATCTTAGTCTTGGAATATTAACACATGAAATTCTGAAAGGATAAAAAAATAAAAAAAAAACTTTCAAATTTCTTACATTCATTACTAGTGTTTGGTTGGAGGATTACCTTTTCTTTGTGCCTTGAATTTCTAGAATTAGATTGAAAGGCAAATCCTAATCCTAAATTATCCTCTCTCTTTTTTCGTAACATATTTGGTTCACTCATCAAATCCTGATATATTCATTATCAAATAGTGGGCAAAAACCCTAAGACTCGACCAAATCCAAGCACATAATTGCTAGATTAATGATCATGTGTCTAGGCTTGATATATAATCCTTGTCACAAAATGGCCAATAACGGAAAGTTTGTCTTTTTCTCTGGAGGTAACTTGGTCTCTATCAATACTTCAACCATGTCTTGTATACTTTGGCACGGACAATGGATGATACATGTAGGTATGTGAATGATTTTAAAGCCTTCTTAATTGTCACCGTCTCATTTTTCTCTTTAATAAATTCCTCCAACGTGAGCATTTTGTCATACAATGTGGGGAAAAAGAATTTCTCTCTTTGATTCAAAGAACAATGACTGCTGTTACAGGTAGAAACACTTTCTTGTTGGTTCTATCTGGTGCACTCACTATGCGCCACCGCCCTCAGTAGGAAGCTTCTCGGGGGCAATGCCCAGGAGGGTTCATCGCTCAATGAGGAGAGGGATAAGGTTATGAGGGCAAAGGCAGTGGCGAAGGTGCGAGATATGGTTATGGGTGTGGAGTTGGAGATGGGTTCGGATTCGAGCTCACAGGCAGTGATGGAGGATGGTTGTAGTGGCGGCGGCGACACCATGTAGCACTAAGGTGAATGACGTTAGCTTCAATTAGCTTTCCTCATGTCTTTTGCACAAGTGTACTTAAGTGGGATCACAAAAAGTCAGTGTTATTGTCCTTAATCTCCTGAATAACATGATGTGCAAGGGGACTTCACTCCACCATATGTAGATGATGGCCTCATCAGGGAAGTTGGCTTCATTGATGCATGGCATGGGCTTTTGCTACTCCCCCCAAAAGTCCATAGGACTCTGTCTTGCTTGGATTATATCCCAATGTTTGTTTCATCTACTATTCAATCTCAGAGTTCTTATTTAGTTTTGTGAAGCATCCCATGTTCTGGGATACAAAAATGCAACAAAAGTTGGGGTAAGAATAGTGGGAATGCCATACTTTTCCTACGGTGTTCACTTAAGTACCGTAATTTTTTTTTCCACTCACTTTTTACGGACCTGATCTCGCTGCTCAATCCCTCTCGCGAGAAGAGGAATGAGAAATGTTGGATTTAGGGGTACTTGACTATGAGAGTTCCCTCATGGTTCATGTTCCAAAAGACGTCATCATCTCATCTATTGGATCGAACCTTTTGTGAGTTCCCTCTAAGAGGTTGTAAGTTCTCTCAAACTCATATCTTGCATGATAGCAGAGTGTTGCGACCTGTACCTACACGCATGACACACCTCGAGAGAGGAGGTCGCTTGAGAGAGGAGGTTGGGTGTGAATATTGAATTTAAAGGTACCTTTGCCATAATAACCCTCCCTCTAGTACTCTCCTCTATAAAGATGGCATCACTTTATCCATTAGGAATTTTCCACATGCGGGTATGCTAAACCTCGGTGAGTTTTATCAATACTTGTACCCCGCATGATGGGTTCACTTATATAGTCTAGTTGTTTAAGACAACTTAAAAATAAGACGGTAATCTCCACTAACCTCATTTTTGGGGGGTCGGCTAAAAAACTGAATCAAGGGTCGGGAGTATTCTCTCGATTCCTACGCAGCCAGATATCTAGGTCCGGGGCATTGGATTATGCCAATATTTCTATTAGTGTTGTTTTGGTACCTAAACAATATGTTGTGTTTGCCTAACGTGTCCATATATTTCTTCTTTATTCTTTTAGGATCTTTTCTCCTAAACTAGGTGATCATGCGTGGTTGGTCATTTTTATGCTATTCTATTTCTAAGAAAAGTAAAAGAAAGCAATCTTGTATTGGAATTGTGAGACATAAAGTAAACAATCAAGGAAAACGGTAAATCTATCATGCAATCCTAGAAAATATAAAAGATAAACACAATTGAAAATGATAAGAGGAAGAGAGAGAACCTGCAACTCGTCGGGCTTTATACAACAAAAGGAACTCAAGACACATGTCGAGGATTGAATAGTACATAATAATGGTTGGAAAGGACAACATCAACCTTCACCGTCTTCATGTCCTCTCCATCTTCAGGGTTCTAATCTAGATCTAGTTTAGGAAATTTATAAGTAAGTACATATAATAGAAAAAGACAACCATACACATCAAAACAGTAAAAAACACAACATCATGTCAAGATCAATTACTCAAAGAAAGTTCAATGCAAAAATAAAATTTGGGTCTCGAGGTCGACCATTGTCTTTCATGCGTAGGTCCTTCTAAGACACCTACCTAATCCATTTTTGTGACTTATAGCCATTATCACCAATTGTGTTCTCGCATGGCTAATAACAATTATAAGTCCCTAATGAGGCGCTCTATGTGATTGCAAGATTTTCCCTCAAATTCATGCATCGGCCTTAACATAAATCTAGCAATCATATGCATTATAGGACTTAAGCATGCAGGCCTTTTAGACCTTATTTCTCAATCAATCAAACAAATGAGTTAGCCATTGGTGGATTACTTATTACCAAAAGCATGCACCAATCGCAAACACAAGCACTTCTAAATGAATGACGTGATTGTATGTAGGGGTATATGTGATGTTTCAAAGACATTTTTTAACCATCCACAAAAAGTTTTAAGACAAAGTGATGTCTCAGCTATGAAAGACATTCAATTGTCAAGGCTAGCTCGGGCTCGTGTAAATGCACTCAAGAGTATCGCAAGCATTTTGAATACAATTCAAACCATGACTTTTCATAATGTCAAATAGAGTTTTGAAGGAATTTGAAAAAAAAAAAAATAGGAGTAAGGAATATCTAAGTTATGAAACACATTCAATTGCCAATGCTAACTTGGAACTTGCATAAATACATTCACAAGCATAGTAGGTATTTTGAATATGGTCCAAACCATAACTTTTCCTAGGCCAAATCAAGTTTTGAAAAAGAATTTCTAAAAAGGCGGCTTTTAAAAACACCACATGTACCAAAGCATTTTCAAAATATGATTGGGGAAAGTAAGGCTTGTTGAAAATCATTTAACAATAAATATCAAAGTATTTAAAAAAATTCTCATGAAGATGGTATGACCTAGGTTTATGGACAAACTAACTAAGGAAATTTACCTAAACAATCATGATCAGGTTCATGTCAAAATTTGTTGAATCTATCATGACAAAACGGCAAAATTGGATGATGCTCATCGACAATTTAGCAAGGAAAAAATTCTCTAACATGCATGACATGGTAATGAACAACTTCTGTGAATAAAGTTTTTCTAAATGAATCAAACATGATTTTACAAAAATCAAATAATAAACAACAACTCATCAGAATTTGTCAAGTCATCAGGACATTCAGCCATTATCACAAGGATTTGTCCTATCAAAACACATTTAAAAATCACCAAATTTTCACACAACATAGACAACATGATGAAAAACAAGTTTCATTAAGGGATCAAGTGTAGAATCCTTATAGAAAAATGGAACAAAAATTTCAATAGTTTGTCCAAACATGGGTTAGAACAGAGGTTCGAATTTAATCTCGTGTCCAGATTCTAGTCTAGTTTAAAAAAAAATGGAAACTGACCCCAACGATGAGTGATCTGCGTGAAATTAGCGGCATTGGAATCCTCTAAGTGTACCTTATGACTTCCTAGGAGGGCTCGAGTCCAAACTAGGTTGATTTTGTACTCTAAGACTGAGATATTTAAAAGTGTGCATGTCAATAACTAAGAAAAACAAAAAACAAGTATGTATTACAGGAAACCTCAGTCATTCAAATAATACACAAACGTCATGAAGAAATCATATGAGACTAAGAATTGGATGTGACAAACAATTTGGGTAATCATCTAACCCTAAATCAGCAGGCAAAAATGTTATACAATTTAATAACATTACGAGATGATTTAAGATTCCTAACTACATACTTGAGAATTCTAATATGATGAACATTTTGTGACACATGTTTAACATGCGAAGTGATACTTAAACAAAATGATCTAAACATGTACACAAACCTTGTAACATGAGGTTCAATTATCAAGAAGAAATAGTTGCAAGATTTAGTCTCTAGATGACTCAAGCAAGCATGGTAAGGTGCATATATGGTAAGGTTTCATTCAGATGTTCAGATGTAAGCATCACTGGCTGAGCATGATTTCGGCTATCTAATGATATGCAAAAATTTAGCAAAAAATTTCACATATAGGACATGTGGTGATGAACATTTTTCATTAAGAATTTGAAGCCTAGATGAAATCACATGAGTCATGGAAAAAATGAGAAAATAGACATGCATATCCAAACTTTATGTTACTGCAACATCTTCTCACATCAACTCATGCAATTGACGCAGTAGCCAACATCAACACTTTGCAAGTCATGCATTATAAAACATACACAACATGAATTCCATCTTTCATGCATGATTTGAGACCAAACAAACTCATTTGTGAACTCAATTTTACCAAAATGCAATTCAAATCAGTGCAAGGTAGATCGTCCCATGCTTAAATCTAGGCCATTTTGACCTAGTTAAACATATTAAAAAATTCCAAAAGAATTACAAAGCGTTCTCCACACAATAATGAACAATTTCATGAAAACAAGATTGTCCAAAAATCACCACAGAAAGTTACACAAAAATAGCAAAATCACATTTCGGAACTAAGACAGATTTAAAAACTAACCTAAACTACTACGGAATCGCTCATTTTTTGAGGTGTTTTTTTTTTTTTTTGGGTCAAATATGACTCGCTTGGGGCATATGACCTATCAATTTAAAGCTAGTGATGTGTATTTTAAAAGCCTAAGAGAACTCAACAAAGATAAAGTTGTTTCAGATCTCGTTTTGGCCAAAACATCATATCAGTCCAGTAGATACAAAAATGTAGATTCAAGCCTTAATCAACCTCAATCGTTCATCTCATTCAAGAACAATCAAGCACTTTGAAACAAGCTCTAACACACAAAAGAAAATCGAGATTTACTTGTCAAAGAAAATGATTCTTTAAAGAAAGAATTTTCAAATATTTCAACATAATTTTTAAAGGGTTCAAAACATTAGAGTATATCATTTCCATACAAGTACCTTACTATAACAAGTCGGGACTTGGTTTCAATAAGAAAAGTGATTCTTTAATAGATTTTCCTAAATTCAATGAGAGACTTTGACAAAAACCTCCTAGACTTGCGTACAATTTAAAGGATCTTTATAAAACCTATTGGTCGAAATGCCCTCAAGTTTTCAAATTGTGGAGACTCAAAATACTTTGAGAAAGAATATCCTAAAGTCTGGAGACCTGTTAAGAAAGATTGAATAAAAACAGCATACTCTACTAACTCTCATGGACCTAAGAAAATTTGGGTACCAAAGAAAAGATAAGTTGGATGAGTTGTTTTTGCAGGAAATAAAGAAAAAGAAGAAAGAGAATTTGGTAAGGAAGGTATATTTTTAAATTCTCAATTTGATTTAGGCACATAATTTAAATATTCTTATTATACTTGATATTCGATATATCCTTTTTTTGCCTTGGTTGATTCGGACTTTATTATGACCGTATTCTGCCAAAAATCCGATGACTTGCTTATTAGACTTTGATTTTTATACAGACTTTGCTCACAACTTATTTTATTCTGCATTTATTTATCAAGATTTCTTTTAAACACATATGCATCCCTCTCTAGGTGTTCGTACTAGCATTATCATAATCCACAATCACGAACTGCCATCTCTTAATGACATCTAGTACAATTAGGTTTATTTTCCATAACTCAAACTTTTGAGGTTTATTTTATAACATGAAGCATCCAGACCTTTCAATTAATTGATTGGGTAAGGTTCTAATGGTGGGGCAGCCTTAAAGGCTACTCGAAGTTTCAAGATGCGTCATTAGACAAGCGTGAGATTTATCGCATTCGAATCAAATGTTAAATCACTTGGCCAACCTCATGTGTTAACTTTGAGGAAAATTTGTTGGAGTAAAAATAATTTGTATGGTTCGACCGAAAAAGAAAAGGAGAGTTCGTGTAGACATATTGCATATGAAATATGTTCGAAGTCCTTTTTTTAATCGAGTGGAAGTGCGAAAAAGTCCAATTCTCGTGCCGGAATAAAGGGGACTCTGGAATACATGACGACGGATGAAGCCCTTGTTTTGTAGTAGGATTTTCATATATTTCTATATGTATGTTTCCTCTATGATAAGCATTGCTGACGTCATCTTTGTTTTTTCTCTGAACATGCTTTAACTCACTTTTCTTTTCCAACTTTCACCAGCTTTTAAAGTCTTGTTTTCTGTTTGCGTTTTTTCGCCTCTTAGACGAACGTTGTTCTTGCTTTTCTTCTGCTCGGGTTGTAACGCTAGGTTTATTACTGGGGCTTGCTTTCTGCTGTGAAATTTGACATTTTCTCCTTCTTTTGAGCGGAAATTCGGTACAGCTCTTTGTCCGGTTGGATAGGGATACGAGGACACGAAGAATATTGTGATATCATGAAATCCTTTTTTGCGAAGCATGAGTATTTGTATGCTAATCGAGTTTTAAGTACAGATGAACAAGAGGCTGCGAATCACTAACATGTTGCTGCTATAAGTCAAGTGGGTGCTGAATATTTTTGCTTAGTTTGGAGACAGAATGTCTGCAACATGTGACCGGAAGAATGTCTTCATAAAGTACTCATATTATATGGACCTGCCAATGTCCTTTTCAATTTTTTTTTTTCATTTATTTCAGGTAAACTTTATGCAATATTTTTCACTGAATCATGAAGGCATTTTTGAACAAACCCAGGTTCTGAAGAGAGTGGAGCTTTTTTTCCTTTTTCTAATCAAGACCCCAAAAGAATTAAACCTGAACTCCCCCAAGACTGAGCAAAAGCTGCACAAAAAGACAACCGGGTTCAACGGAGTCTTACCAAGTATTTATTCTCTCTACTGTTGCAATATAGTACTCTTCAATTTCATCAAGAGTGTTATTGAAGAGGAGGAACATGGTGCATGGAGAAGAAAGCTCCCTTAAGAAGTCTAATTCTCCATCCTCTTCTGTTGTCAATGTTGATGGTCCATCCTCGGAATCATCCAATTTGAGGGGCGATAGGAAGCGAGGCAATGAGATGTTGGCTTTACTGCCCCGGGACCGATAAGCCGGCGGCCATCTGTGGTCAGGCCTTATGTTCGATCCAAGACACCCGGCTTCGTTGGACCCCGGATCTTCATCAGTGCTTCATGCATGCTGTCGAACAGCTTGGCGGAGAGGATAGTAAGGCCATCTAAATTAACATCACCAGTTCGGCTATATAAAGAGTTTTGTTTTATTAAATAATGATGTGGGAATGAACTAAAAGTAGCTGCTGCGACCTGTCCTCACAGGAGCGACACCAAAGATGGTTCTGCAGATCATGGGTGTGAAGGGACTTACTATATCTCATGTGAAGAGCCATCTTCAGGTTTGTGTTTTCACTTAATTCCGATCCATTTTAAAGAGGGTCTTGCTGATGTGAGTACTAATGGTGCTATTTTTGGGTGTAGATGTACAGAAGCATGAAGCATGAGCAGATCATGCAAGGTCATCTCTACAACTCTACAACTTTTTTATGCATATTCTTGTAGATATAAGTAGGTTTGCCCTAAGAAACATTATCCTCTCTCACTGGGTTACCCTTCCTAGAATTTTACTCGTCTTTGTCGTCTTACATGCTGCAATCAACGATGAAATGGTGCTTTTTGTTAGTTTCAATGAGAACGATGCTACGATATACTGATAATTATTCGGCTAGCTCCAGAATTGATAGTTTTTAAGCGATTGTTTAAGCCCCATAAAAAGATCAGCTTGTTATTCCTCTTATAATATACGGTTCCTCAAGGCACTTTAATATCTTTGGATTTGACTCCGGGGGTGTCGCATGCCGAGTTTCACCGGTTGACCGGCACCACGTTCTTTGCCAGAGTAGATCTGTCTGCTTCTCATAACCCATCTCAGAAGAAACTGGAAAACAAAACGTTTTAATGTCCAAGGATCCTTTATGTCTTACCTATTTAATTGCACGTAATGAAATATCTCACTTTTCCAATTCCACTCTAATATGAAAAAATTAAATTCCCAGAGTCACTTATTTAAAATAGCTTACGCCCACCCTACTACCTGTAAAAAAGCCGGGCGTGATGGAATAGAACACGTTTGTGTGATTTCGGAAGCTTCTCCTTGCAGAAGCAGAAGCGCCAGGAAGAAAGAATGAGAGGGGGCGGAGCGTGGCCTATTCGGATCATCTTCCTCACTGGGATGCGGTCCATCACCAACAACATTACTGGCACCAAAGCGACAAGGTCGATCTGACGATGAATAACTTCATAACCAGCCACAAAAATCAGGGAAATCATCACTCCAGGGGGCTCGCTCTCCAGAACAATAGCGTGCGCACGAAGGGGTTTGTTAACCTTTTTCTATCGACACACCCAATTTGTCTCGCATATAACTTGCTAATAGGTCGCAAGTTTCAATTGTATTAGACCTTAAAGTTGTGATCTCATGATTAACTCAATGAGCTATAGGAGAATGTGAACTGTAATATAAAAAGGATATAACTTGAGGGTTCAATATAATGAAAAGTGAGAAAAACCTAATTAGTAGAATTTAGATCATCGCAACATTATTACCAGAATATATAATCATGAAGTGTCATAGTTGATTCCAAATGGCGAATATTACTTACTTTCAACCAAGGGATGCACAATTTACCCACACAGAATAAGAATCAACCATGGAGATGACCACATACACCTGACTTTTCTAGTGAGCAACATATGACTAGAGAGAATTTTCTTGCACGCACTTTTTTAACCGTTTGGTATCTTCTGTATATTTTCAGCTATGAGGACCAACAGGGAAGGAATATTGAAACATCAGCAGGCAAAGGATGTCCAAGATCTTACATCATCTTCAAGGATCTGCTCAAAAGCTGCAAATCCCCGGTAAAACCTCTCTCTCTCTCTCTCTCTCTCTCTCTCTCTCTGTGGGCAGGCTCTGACGATGGTTTTAATTTGATTCTTTCGGAGAGTAAGGAAAAGAAAGGAGCGCTGGAAGATGCTGAGACCCAGAATGCATGCAAGGGCAATCATAGCGGCGGAGAAAATTCGGCTAAGAAGAGGAGGGTTGATCGCACATCAATGACCACTCTATCACTGAACCCAGCAGTTCATGAAGTGCCTTTGGATCTAACTCTTTGATCTGATCTAAGTCGTATAGCAGACTAAAGTTGTTTACTTATCTTAGACCTTTGTGTTATGTGGGTATATAATTTATGCATGTGTATGTATGTTAGTTGCATTACCATTTTCTGACCTGGACTTCCATCAAGTTCATCTGGGTTAACTACATTCGCATATATGATAAATAAAAGAGATGTTCAAACTTCATAGTACCTCAAGCACCTGCTTTAGCTATACTCAAAAACAGGAGTTGATTAGCTTAATTTCTATGTCGATATACCTCTCTCTGACGACATATCCAGATTACAACACCCAAAATATATATACAATTCCCAAACTTAAACTATGTTACAATCCTCTAGTCGAAAAGGAACTAAGAAAAAGCTCTCGTTTTTCTTGCAGAAATGTAAATCAGGGTTTGGGTAGCTTAATCATGAACTTTGACAAAATTTTAGCTCCTCATATTTCAGTTGAATGTCATGGTTCATTTGATTCTTCAAGATTTTGTCAGGGAAGTTTCCTTGTTTTGTGTGTGGCATTGATTGTTCCAAAAAGTTCTATGCACTTTTTTGCCATTCCGCTGGATGTACAAGATAAAATTATCAATGGCATTCTCGAAGGCTGTGTGTTGATACTTCTAAACCACTAGGAGATTGCCAACTACATATACGAAAAAGAGTAATGGGCTGAAAAGGAGTGGTTATCTTCAGTCCGGATATATATATATGGTAAAGGTAATGATATATTGAGCTAAGAACCAATAATTATAGAAGATTATGCACCACAAAACTCTTATTCAAAGAGACACAACGTTAAAAGGAGTGAAAGGGCGCCTAATGCAAAAGAACACCGCACAACGGTCAAAACAAGCAGGCCAACATAGACAGCCGAAAACAAGGACAAGACAGCCACGCAGGGGGGGAAACAAAGAGAACAATACCAACCAAGGAACAACAACAAGGAGGACTGAAGATTCGAGGCAAGGCCGCTGAGGAAGGCGCAAAAACGGGAGGCAATCACAAGACACACTGAAGGAGATACTAGGGGGTGCATGACAACCCAAAATTTTGTTCGAAATAGTTTTTCATTCTGCACTGTTTTCGGAAGAGAAATCCATTTGATAAATCGATTCAGTTTTTCTATTTGGGAATAGATTTTATTCCGGAAATAGGTTTTGAAAGAGAAATCGAAAGTTTAAAATTTTCTACTTGATTTTTGGAAGAGAAATCGTAAATGATTTCTCTCACTAAACCCTAATTTCGGTAAGTCCTCCCTCATCTCCTCTACGTCTCTACCTCCTCCTCCTCCTTCGTCTCTCCTCGTTTTATTAAAAATAAAAATAAATAAAAATAATATATTCATTTTATTCATTTAAAAATAAAAATAAATTTATTAAATATAAATAAATTATTTATATTTATCATTTTATTTTTAGTTTATTAAAAATAAATTTATTAAATTTATTATAAATAATTTATTTATGATAAATAAAAATAAATTTATTAAAAATAAAAATAAAGTTATTAAAAATAAATTTGATAAATTTGTTTTTATTTGCCTCGAGTGTTTTGCCAAATAATTTTTTTATTTTTTATTTTTATTCATTTTAAAATAAATTTATTCGTAAAATAAAATAAAATAGAATAAATAAAATAAATTTATTTTTAAGGATATTTTATTTTAAAATAAAATGATATTTTTATTTTAAAATAAATTTTTATTTTATTTTATTTTTTATGATTTATTTTATTTTATTTTATTAATTATTTTTTTTGTTTCTCAATCATTTTTATTTTTTATATTAAAGGTCGTTTATTCTTTATTGTCCGCTATTCGAAAGGAAGAAATTTTATGTATTATCAAACGAATTTCTATTTTTAGAGTAGAAATTTTTGTGTCGTTATCAAACGGTTATTTTTGCTTAGAAACTCTTCAGTAAATAGAAATAGAAAAATCTATTTTACATTAAAATTATTTTTAAGAAGAGAATGGTTGTCACGCGTCCCTAGACAGTTGGTGTAGGAGAAGAGAAAATAGAAGGGTCGAGTCCCCAATTTCGTTGAAGCCTTCTATTTCTCGTATTTGGTTGGAGGTTTACCTTTTCTTTGTGCATTCAATTTCTAGAACTACATAGAGAGGCAACTCAGAACCCTAACTTACCCATTTTTCTTGTGAGATATCCAAAATTCACCCATCAAATTTCAATATATTCATTGTCAAATAGCGGTGGAAAACCCTAAAACTCGATCAAATCCCAACGCATGATTGCTAGATTGATGATCATATATGTGTCCAAGCTCAATATATGAACCTAGTCACGAGATGGCGAATAATGGAGGGTTTGCCTTTTTCTCTGGAGGCAGCTTGGTCTCCATCAATACTTCAGCTGTGTCCTACATACTTTGCCGCGGACAATAAATGATACACGGTAGGAATGTGAATCCTTTTAAAGCCTTCTCAACCGTCACCTTCTCATTTCCTCTTTATAAATTCCTCTAACGTTGGCACCTTGACACGCAAAATAGACAAAGAAGGAAAAGAATTCTCTCTTTGATTCAAAGAACAATGACAGTTGTTACTAGTAGAAACGTTCTCTTCGCGGTTCTCTTTTGTGCACTCATGTGCGCCACCGCCGCCGGTAGGAAGCTTCTCGTGGGCAATGCTAAGGAGAGTTCATCGGTCAATGACGAGAAGACGATATCCGTGGGTTACGGCGGCATCGGAGGTGGTGGAGGTTTTGGTGGCGGCGGGGGTGGAAGCGGACTGGGCGGAGGTGCAGGATACGGTTATGGGGGCGGAGCTGGAGGTGGGTTCGGAACCGGGCTCGGAGGCGGTGGTGGAGGAGGGTTTGGCGGTGGGGACGGTGGTTTTCTTGGTGGCGGTTTAGGAGGTGGGTATGGTGGAGGTGGTGGAGGAGGAATTGGGGTGGACTACCTTGAAATTGCTTCACGAGTTCATTGCAAAACCTAGATCTTCATCAATTTGGCTTCTTGCTACTTAATAAATTCTGGGTTTTCCTAATTGAAGTTCGCCTGATGTAAAAGTTATATGTCCTTCTCGTCGTTGATTTCTCACAATCTCTATCGTGTAATAGTTTGGCCAATAATAATAAGCATTGATCATGCTCCTCAACATTCATTAAATATTTCTAGTCCACCCATCTCCATAGCTGTTTCCTTGGGAGCGTCTCGATTTCATTATTATATAATACGCTTCTAAGGAGTTATTAGTGCAAATTAAGGACATGATTCATTGAACAAGGATGGTAAAAACCTTTATTGCCAATAAACAATTCTTAGGTAGTTTATTACTACTTGGATATTTCCTCATTTGGGGTTTTTATTACAGCATCAAATCCAATGTTGTTCGATTCATATATTTAGATGAACTACGTATCCACAATCGAATTGAAATATATTTCATATAGGCAACTGTTAATATTACTAAATAGACAATGTTATGTCTGGTTTAAGCTATTTATCAAGATTAAAAAAAACATGTGCCTATGCCAAGCTAATCCAGGATATCCAAACTATTCAATTAGTCGATCCGATCGAAATGCTTCTTTTCCCGATAATCCCCCATCACCACCATTCACCAACGTTCTTCGACAAGCCCTATTCGACAGCCCGATTCATCTAGATTATAAACCGTGTTTTCCAAACGAATTTTTCTTCACTTCGACGGGAGGCTAAAAACCAATTCGATTCGATCCTCGATTCACGATTTCGATAACAATAGTTGACATCTAATAATAAAGCCAAAGCCAAAGCCAAGGATCTTCAGGCATGGCTAGCCAATCAACTCACTATTGCACAACCAAAAGCCCATCGGGCCCATTAACTAATTACTTAATGGGCCAGCTTACAAGCCCATGATGATATATTCCGAAGCCCAAAAATACAATAAGATGGAAAAAAAAATCGCAAAATTTAAAAAAATAAATTAAAATGGGCTTCTTCTTGCCCGCCTTACAGTAAGCAAAACCCAAAACCCTAGCCACAGCCACCGTAGACGGTGCTACCCTCCGCTCCCTCGAACAGCCGGAAAATCCTAGTCTAACCTCGATCTCTCGCCGGCTCCCGGCAAGCGGCGGCGGCGGCGGCGGCGGCGATGGCGGACGTGGTGCAGTACCGGCTCGAGCGCATGGTGAACGAGCTCGACGACCTCGAGCGGCGGGGGCTCTTCACGCGCCGCGAGATCGCCGAGGTCGTGAAGCAGCGCCGGAAGTTCGAGTACCGCCTCAAGAGGCCGAGCCCGCTCAAGGAGGACTTCCTCGCCTACATCGAGTACGAGGCCCAGCTCGACTCGCTCCGGCGGCTCCGGAAGAACGCGCTCGCGCGGGAGGCGCGGAAGAAGATGAAGAAGTCGGTGTCGGATTTCGCCGGGGTCGCGAGGATCATTGAGATTTATAGGATGGCGGTGATGAGGTATAAGGGAGACATTGATCTGTGGTTCCGGTACTTGGAGTTCTGTAGGGTGAGAAAGAACGGTCGGATGAAGAAGGTACGGGTTTTTGGTTTGAAGCCTCGTCTTCAATTTGTCTGCATAATTCACTGATCTGACATATGACATACCTCAATGTCAAGTTGAAAGTTTAGGGAAGTTGAGAAAGGTTCGAGCTTCAGCTTTGGAATAGTTAGTTTATTTCAGGTGGTTGGCTTGTCATAGGCAAAGTGCTTTATTGAATTCCACGTATGTTTTGTACTTGGAGTTGTTGATGAATGAGGAGAATGAAGAATGAATTGTTTGGTTAAGGACAGTTATTCGGTAGATACAAATGTGGAGCAGGGAATTTGAAGAATTTGACTAGTGTAGAGAATTAGAGAAGTAAGCCGAATATGTTGTGAATGCTTCTGAGAAATGAGCCTCTGTTAAAGTGGAAATCCGTGGGCTAGGGGGCATTTAGAGGTTGTTAATAGTGCTTGATAGCTGAATACAACACCTTCGAATGGGTAATGAGAACTTTTTTTACTAACTAAAACATTGAAAGCTGTCAGTACGTCTATGTGGTGCAGTCCTTTGATTGTAATTTAGAGGACCCGGTGCTTTGGGGTCTTTAGTTCTCTTCACAGACTATAGGCTGAAAGAAGTTTGTTTTTCTTCCCCAATTGGGTTACTAGGTTGAAAAGAATTCATCCTGTTGAGGAGGAGATAACTTTGGGTATTGTGAATTTTGTAGATCTTGGATAGTCTGCCTGTCATATCAAAAATTAAAGGCTAGATGAAAAATAATCTAAACAGAATGCCGTGGGAGTTGGGATCTGGAAATCGGTCAAATGTGTCCAACATGGAGAAGAATCTGTCGTAGAAATTTATAATGATTGGAAGTGCTTATCATCCCTTAGCTTACTTCTCAAGCACAGGGAAGTTTATCATTGCTCAAGCTTATGGTGTCTGTGAAAATGCAGCAACTCAGATGATTGTCCTCTTGATTTTGAAGATATGCATTAAAATGCCTTTTGTTATTAGGATAGTCTTTCCTTTATATTGAAGCAGAACTATTCATCCAGCCTGCCCATCCATAATAGTAACTTTCTAAGAGAGCTACAGTGGCCTGATTGAGATAATAACCTTATAGTCTGTTTCATGAGTATCGTCTTCTGTAGTGTTTCAAAAAGATTCTGTACACTGTATGCTTTATTTGCTGGACCGTGTGGACCTGAAGCATTTACATGATGCCTGGGTTGTATCTGGTTGATTGATCTACTGCTGAAAGAAGTTGTTTATTTAGTCTCAGCTTCTCTGCAGGCCCTTGCTCAGGTGATAAGGTTCCACCCAAAGGTCCCGGGGGTTTGGATTTATGCTGCGGCCTGGGAATTCGACCACAATCTAAATGTTGCAGCTGCTCGTGCACTTATGCAAAGCGGTTTAAGATTGTGTCCAACATCAGAAGATCTATGGGTAGAATATCTAAGAATGGAACTCACATACCTTAATAAGTTGAAGGCCCGAAGAGTTGCTCTTGGAGAGGATAATGGGACTTTGATTCGCAGTCGTGAAGACAATAATGAGAAACAATGGAGAAATGAGAATGAAGATCTATTTATGTCTCTGAATGAAGTCAGAGATACAGGTGATGGATCAGATGCTCAAAATGGGGAAGCTGAAAAGAAAGTAGATTTGTTTCAAGAGCAAGGGTTAATTATTCTTCAAACTATTTACAGTGGTGCCGTAAAAGCGCTTCCCTCAAGTTTGAATCTTAGAAAACGACTGTTTGAGATATTGGAGTCAATAAACTTGTCAGGTTCAGAAGACTTGCGAGAGAAGGTACTGGGTGACATGAAGAGAGATTTTTCCACTAACCCAGAATATTGGGACTGGCTTGCAAAACACCAAATTACTGATTTTGAGAGTCTACAATTTATAGATGAGGAGAGATTGCATTCTGAGGTGCAACAGGCAGTCGAGGTATATATTTTGTGACCTTGATAATGTCCTGAACTAGTAAAATTCTCATTGTGATAATTTGACTGATAGCTTGAGATCCCTGTGCACCCACAGGTACTGTTTGTGACTGCCTAATCATTACATCTGTTGTTTATGCAGATCTATGAAGAGGCGTTAGAGATACTGCCTTCCCCTGTGCTGTTTAAATTGTATACGAATTTTTTTATGGATGTCATTGCTTTGAAAGAAGGAAATACTCAGTCATCTGGACACATGCGTAGCTATATATCACAACTACTAATGGTATATGAAAAGGCTGAAACAATGGGGTGCCTTGATGAGGATCTTGCTTGCAGACATGTCTCATTGTACTTACAATTAGGAAGACTTAATGAAGCCCGTGACATGACGGGAAAGCTTTGCAGCAGAAAACTGTCTGATTCGATGCAGTTGTTGCTCTTAAGGGTTTCGGTAGAACTTAGATGTCTTACAAAGAATGATACATCCATGGATAAGGCTGATCTGGTTTCCATCTTTGATCTTCTGAGAAACGTTTTGACAAAAGCCTCTGTTTCAGAAACTGAGCAACTGTGGTTAGTGGTGAGTCATAACTTCCAAAACATATCCATATTGGATGCTTCAAATTTATGTTGCACTTGAGTAATACTTAGTTTAATTTGTTGATGCTGCTGGACCTCAGAACTTTAAAGAATAATGTGAGAGCTCTGAGCCTGCTTATTTATCACTTTTCATTAACATAATATGTCCATAATGAAATTCAGTTAGATAATTCCTCACATAACAGCATGACTAACCCTTCAAAAAAGTTTTGTCCTTCCAGAGATGATATTGCTTTTCAATGTCTGGTCATGTTTCTCATTCTCAGGTCGTTTTGAACAATTGTCTGGTTCAGCACTTTCTCTGGTTGGAGAATTTCAGGAAATTGTGATGTTTTGGACTTTTGTCTTCCATGAAAGTCGGGGCATGTCCTGAAGCTAGATGTAGTTCGAGTTACTTGTCTAAAGGTTCTGATTTATGCACTTGTAAACAAAATGGGACCAAGCCTGTGAATTTTTCTCTAATACTTAAGAACCATCAGATGCTTGTTCTCATCATATTATTCCTTAACTTATTTTCTGCAGTATATTTGAGAAAGCTAATTGACATATTTTGATTGTTTGGCCTAATTCCTTTGACTTTCTACAACAGGCTCTCAAGTTTTTTGGTGATCAAAACCAATACTTTGATAAGCTTGTGGAGATCGCTTTTGTTGCTTTAGCTAAAAATGGTACCAGCGAAACCGAATTTTCCCTCTCTTCAGCGATTGTTAACTTTGTTCTTCAGAAAGATGGGGTTGAACGTGCTAGAGAGATGTACAAACGGTAAGTATCTATGTGATTTTTATGTTACTCTTACATATGTAGTCTTATTAATAATTCCGCAATGCAGCCTGTGTAGTGTAATGTTGTATGTTGTGGTTTCAATTTCATTTTAAAAGTCCCTAATCTTCTGGGTTTTTCATGGCAGATTTCTTGCTCTTCCTCACCCTGAGGTTGCGTTATACAAGACTTGCATTGAATTGGAGATGAACCTTGCATTGGTGGGTTCTAAAGATTGTCTTTCTAAAGTTCGGAAGTTATATGAAGCTGCTCTCACAACTTATGACCAGAGCGTAGATTTGTGGAGAGCTTACTATTCTCTGGAGAGCAAGGTGAGGTTTGCTTTGCCCTGCTTTTGTCGCATGCTACTACAATCGAAAGTACAATGTGACTGAAAATCTTTGGTTAGTCAACCTTACTGTTGACATTCAGTGATTAACTTAATCTGTTGAGTCAGAATTATTAGGTATTGCCAAAAGTGTCTGGAAATTAAATTGCCGGTAACTAGTTTGAGGAAAATCCCTCCAACCATATCTTACAAGCATGGACATCGTCCACATTCAATTTTGGTTAAGTTTGCTTTGTGGGAGATGTCTATAACTTGTAACCAACCAATCAGAGGTATTATTGGAGGAAGTTTCCTCCAACCTGCCCATGTTAATATATCATATGAACTAAGTTCTATGATTGTACTGTCCATACCGTCCTAGAATGATTTAGGCTTATTTTGGTTAGATAGCAGAAAATAGGTGCAAATTCCCTTTGAGTACTCATTTGTTTGCTTGCTTTGAATAATTCTGGATAAGTGGTTTACTACTTCGGCTGATGTCCTCCAGGTAAGTTGATCTGGCTTTATTCTCTTGGTGCCCAAGAGAAAGGAAAATATCTGACACCTCGTGGGTGGGGTGCCACATGTAATGAAAATGTTCTTTTATTTCTCCTTGATATGGGCTTACAAGGATGTCACTGTTTTGCAGATGGGAACAGCAGAATCTGCAACGGCCGTGTACTGGCGTGCCCGGAAGATACTAAAAGATGCTTCGGCCATCACCAGCCTTCCGCATTTGTGATTGTCCTCTAAATTATTTGTTAAATCTATTATTTGATGTAGAAGGTACAACTTTGTAAATGCAATTTTGATCTCAGTTCCAATGCGATTTTATTGCTTGGCCAAAGTACTTGTCTACAAGACGTTGCCTTCAATTTTCATTTTCTGTCAGCTCAGTTTTGGTGCACGGAGGGGGTAATAGGGAGCGGTATCAGGTAGCTCGACCATTGGCGCCATACGAGTCAACCTGAGAAGGCAAAGACTCAGTGCTAGGGCCCAAATAAATGAGCGTGAGTCTCTTTCTTCATCAGTAGTTGGAGGTCGGAGCAATGCCTTTGAAGTTGGGTCAAGACGACCGGGCGGTAGAATTTTAATTATGTCTAAACTTTGACCATAGAGCATACACAGGGCTATAAGTTGGATGATGAACAGAATATGATTCATCTGTATTATGATAAAACCAAAGTCAATACCTGTTTTCTTATGGTCATCTGGACAACGCGGTAATTTGGGGTTTGCCGCATACTCTGAACAATTTGATTTTACCATATCAAATTCTATTAGATCAAGAGAAATTGACAGATTAACTGCAACTGTTATGTGACTTATTCAACTTCGAATTGGTCTCAGGAGTAGTGCCAGCAATGTATGATCGATTCTTGTTTCTCCTGCTTACACGCAGCACGAGGCATGTGCTGTTGAATTCCGTACCATGCGGCAACAGTCAAATATGCCCTCTGGTTCAAGTCACCGAATGGGATATGTTGTTGCCGGTCATTTCATGATCCTGGGCTTTGACAAAACTCAATTTTCAATGTTTTTGAACTAGCTCCTGTTTCTGACCAAAAAAAAAGGAACTAGCTCCCGTCAAAACTCGCGAGTAAAAAGCGCGTTCGCATGCCTTGGGCTTAGGAATCGGTGATTGTAGGTTCGATTCTTGTTCTGGGGAATTCGTACTTCGATGGGGAGTCATCGTAGTTGGTTACTGTGCTGTATCTCCCTTTTGATCAAGCCCTAGGGTTCTAATACGGACAAGAAACTCACGAGCAAATCGTTCCTTGCTCTATTAAAATGCCGACACATGCCCTTACGTGTCGTCATATTTATCGCCCATCCACCATATTCATGTCTCTCGTGCTTGCCGAATGGAGACTCGAGAACAATGAAATTCTTCTTTTAACATGAGAAGTTGCTATAATAATACTATAACTATAGACATGCCGAAAATTGATTTTCTCAATCTAAAAGGGTTGATATCGCTATAAGTCTTATGGATTTTCGTCCGATATGAAATGGTTGATGTGAATTTATAAAATCGCCATGTAGAAAGAGGGTTAGGCAGAGGAAAATGTATGTTTGAAGTGATTGAGCAAAGTCCAATTTGTCTGTTTAGAATGAAAATACATGTATGAGAGGAATTGCAATTTTCTTTTTCGGTGGTTTCAAGTGAACATTTAAGTGTCCGAATCCAGGTATGTACTTTACGCTTCTCCATCCAACATTAATTTCACCTAATTGGTGTTCATCTCCGCAAATTTTATTAACGCAAAGTGATATGTTTTTTCTTATTTGGTCAGAAGGAAAATTTTTATTTCACATAAAAGAGACACTTCACTTCAAGATAAAACCAATCCCAAAAAATTAAAGTCCAGTGCAAATCCAAAAAATGAAACGACTTATTATGGCTTACAAAAACTCACTAATTGTAATAATTTCAAAGCACAATAAGTAACGAATCACCAAAACTCGCATCATTATCAGTGATAAGCACATGTTGAGATTTCTCTCTCTAGTAGCAATGGTTTTGCCAACAGGCAGTGCACGCCTAAGTTCAACGTCCCCGACACTATCACCATATAGAGACAACAACAATACTAATGGGTTGAAAGAGCGCAGCTAACTCCTTGTAAATCCCAAATCTATAGCTAAATTGAGATAAAAGTGCACCCAAATTTTGATTTAACTCCAAATTGGTAGAGAATAGCTGCAAAACAGATACTAATTGACAACTAAATCACTTTCAGATACGGCGATGGTTGAACGCGGCGGAGCGCTCAACTATATGGAGCAAACACCTAGAGCCAAAGCGCGCAAGCAGATTCGGAAAGATCAGATTCTTCTGAGCCTCTCGCACTTCGATTGTTAGAGCCCACAACGACAAGGGGGTTGGCGGTTTCAGAAAGAGGAAACCATAAGAGATGGAGAGGAGGGGAGAACACATTAAAATAGATTAAGGACTTAATTCAACGAATTACAAATTATTGTCCTTGGCCAAGATTTATGGACTAATAATGTCATCGTCCCATTTTTTACGGAAGTACATAGCTGATTTTGCTTTAACTCAGTTAACAGACATTTCTAGCATCACCGAGGGTATAAGGTAAACTGGAACAAATGGAAGATCATATTTAAATTTGTATTTCAGTCTTATTACAACAATTAATATTAATATAACACCACATTTGCTGCTATGTGGAAAGTTGTCCCGCCTATGTCTGAGGAAAACAAAATCAAAGAACTAAAAGGATGACAATAGAGGTCATCAGCCTGACTAAATTATAGCAAGCTCAAATGTTATCAGAAAAGCTTGCTCGCAAATTCATCCACATCGGTCCCATAATCTCCGGAGGAAGTTGATTTTCTTGCTAAATCTCTGAGTTGGGACAAGCTTCTTCCCAACTTGAGAGCCACCTTCAATCTAAACATCTCCCCATTTTCCCTTCTTTGCACTTCTCTCTCCACTAATGTGGATTCAATGGATTCCTCCAAAAGCCTGAAGAACCCTGCACAGTTTCTGTACATTTCCACTACCATACCCACCTGACCACCATGCTCGAAACTATTGACCACCCCGGCCAGCGCGCCGCCAGTGACGGCCGCCACTGCCGCCCACGGTCCACCAGTGGGCCCCATGAACACCGAGCTGAAGGCCGCGATCCCAGTTAGTAAAGGCCCGGAGATGGCCAAAGCCTTGTTGATCTTCAATGCCAGATTCCCCAGCCTCATGTAGTCCTCGGAATCTTTACTTTTCAACACTTGAAGAACAGCTCTCATTTCCACTTCCAACTCCTCACTCCACCCATTATCTATCTGCTCCACATTTTTCAGAAAATCATCTATCTTTTCTCTTTCCTCGCATGAAGAATCCCTCTCTTTTTCTTGATTATCATCCCCATCACTTGACTTAGGCCACCAAATGGCCGGCTCGAATTTCCCAGGAAATTTCTCGAGCATCTTTCCGATCAAGGAAGAGGGTAAGCTTTATCAAGAGCCAAGATCTTCTCCACTATTTCCTCCATGTCAGCCTCTGTTACTAAATCACCACGAACATCGAGCCTCGACTCGACCTCGCTGTATAGTTGCTTGAACAATCTTACGGCGTTGCGCTGCTCTTCGGCTAGCTGCGAGGGCTGGATCTTGTTCACCACAAGCAACATCCCCGTTGCTGCAGAGAACAACAAGGCCGAACACAATTTCATAGCCAAAAGCGCTGAACTTGAAGATGAAGTCAGCGGTCCGCCAGAGGCGGAGATAATCACGGAAAGCCCGGAGATCGTTGAAGCGGTTAAGGTTATCATGTTAATGGAGCTCAGAAGGAGGTGGTTCCAGTTGTTTCGCTGCTCGCACATGTTGTTGTGCATCTCTATCCTGTCGGATATGGACGCCAAGAGTGCATGAAGTTGAATCCTCGCAAAGAAGGATGATCAGCATAAGCTGAGGCGCTACTTTTGCATGGCCCATGCACTGCTTCATTGTTAACTATTTCGTCACCGACGTCGTTTGCCTCAACCGACGTCACAACGGGTGTTTTCAGTCGGTCGGCTGTTTCGAGAGTGATTTTTGTTGGGTTCGGAACTGCTGGACGTAGTTTTTGAGGCCATGGGAATCGAATGGCAGCATTTATTCTCTTCGAAGAACGAGGATTACAAGACGAGAGCGAGAGAGTCGAAGCTAGAGAAGCCATCTGAGGGAGCTTTTTCCTTCTCTTCTCTTGTTTTTTTCTGGTTGTTGTTTGGTTTATGTGTTTGAGAGGCTTCGTGATGACTTGAGACTGGATTATATAGGAGTGCAGACGCAGACTGATGAAGCATATTCGATGTCTATATATAGCAAAATGGAAAGCAGGTGGAGAGGAGAAGGAGAGGAAGACAGAAGGGGTCAAGGTTTGAAAATGTCGAATGAGTTGACTCGGCCCTAGGGACCTGACCCGTTCATGACTAGTCTCTGTTCATACAATTCGATTCAACGATAGAACTACAAACATAACTCCGACAGAGGAATTCTGTCACTTCTTGATTATGAGTTCCATCAGCTTCAAGACCCAAAAATCAAACGCAACATGCAGAGAAACATATATATTTTTGCTTTATACATACCAACTTAACCAGTAGCCTAAAAATGACTGCATATTATCAATAGGACTCGGATAATTCATAGAATTTATCCTCCCGGTTCATTCCACGATAATGTTTCACCTGTTATTTATCAGTTAAAGATGTGAAATTTCACATCTTTTCGGGAGAGGATGCGAACAAAATAAGCAATGTTTATAAAGGGTCTAAAGGCATATCGAATTTACAACCCCAATTGACTAAATAGTCCTCTACAAACAATGATATTGCTTAAGGATGGATGTGATTGCAGGTCATGGCTCATGCATCAGCTGATCATATACCGCATGCTTGAGTCAGTTCATCACATATTAAAGTATATTATGTTATCATGTATGTTATAATCGTTTCTGATACTATTTTCCCCGCGTTGCTTTGCGTAGATCAAACTTTTCACTCCCTTAGGGTTTGAACATTGAAGATTTGCTCCCGTTTTGTAGGTTATTGACATGGACCGAGCGTTGCTCGCTCTCGTGGAAAGATTTGACTGTCAAAGGCAACTCCTGATGGTTCAGTCCATTGAAACCAAAAGAGAAGTAACCCCAGGAGACTGCCAACACATGGGCATGGTCGTATGACCATGTCTCTTGTTCTTTAATCCTATATCTAGTCCGTACCCAGACTTTTCTTATGTGGAATGGTATGTCAAGATTGAGTTTGCAATCGCTAGTTCTAAACTTTAAAATATTAAGTAATAATGCAATTCATGTCCCATAATGATGACCCAAAATTCCATCACTTGTGATGGTTAAAAGTTAATAAGAGACCTCAAATATATAATCGCGACACAGGCATGTTATAGAAATTTAGGAAATCTAAGAAAGATGAGGAGAAAGCCAAGTATGGAGAAAATTAAAGGGTATTTTTCAATTGCATATTGGGACATCAAGAGATTCCCAATCCAAGAAGTGACATTAACATATTCAAATCCCACTAATTATATGCAAACTACTCTAAGTCAGTGCCACCTACATATATTAAAGGTTTAGACATAACTACTTCATGTTTTTTGTAGGCCTTGCGCTCACCCCTAGAGTATAAAAGCAAAATGGGATTTTTGAAATATTTTGTTTTGATATTATGTCAATTCCATGCTTTGGGATTTGCGTTGTTTGGATGCCACTTTGTTGATTCTTATGCATAAGAACTCTTAAAAATAATTTTTTTTGTCATGTTTTTTATTAAAGAAAAAAAACCATGTATTTCTATATTCACTTATTTATTATAATGCCAAGAACTTTAATAATATCGCAAGTGAACATGAAACTATATACACTAAATCAGCTAATAAAAAAAGTGTATACAAAGTGGGCCAACCGACTCGAATCTCCTAAAAGCTAAAAGCTGGCTGATCCAACCACCAAATATGTCTCCATCCGTAGGGGGTCCACTACCACCTACTTGTAGGAAACTTAAGGGGCTGTTTATATGGGATAATGACAAATAATTCTTAAATTATGTCATTATAGACAATGTAATTCCTAAAATTTTAATTTATTTAATATGGTCCTTGACTTTTTGGTAAATTTTCAAATTAGTCTCCAAATTATATGAAAACATCCAATGTTATTATTCTATTAATTTAAGTTTGTTGACAATATTGAATATATTCATATATTAATTTAAATATGTACCAAAATTTTAGAAACAATATATGATCAAATTTAAAGTTCATGAATGATATTAGAAAAAGTGTTAAAAAAGTTTTAAACATTTTGTAATTGTGTCAATTTAATCCTAAACATTTTAATTTGATGCCAATTCAGTCCTTTCCGCTAATTTTGGCTGGATTTTTTGATTGGGTAGCGGTAAATTTGACGTGAAAGACGATTGTCGTTAACATGAACAACTTTTAATGATATTTTAATATTTTTTTGAATTATTTATTTTCCTTTTTATTTTCTTTTAATTCTTTTTTATTTTTTCCTTTCTTCTCCTCCTTCCTCTAGCCGGTCGCTGGATCTCATTGGGCTTTAGCTAAGCCCTTGCCAGTGGCTGGCGAGGCTTGCTTGAGGCTAGCAAGGTCAACCTCAACCTCGTTGACCATCGCCTTTGGCCGGTTGTCGAGGTTTGACAATCGCTCGAGGAAGTTGAAGGAAAAGGAAAATATAAAAAGAAATAAAAGGAAAAGGAAAAGGAAAAATAAAAATAAAAATAAGATAATTCAAAATATAAAAATATTATTGAAAAATTGTCCAAGTCAACGCCGATCATACCACGTCAACCGGCCAAAGCCCAATCAATAAAAATCTGGCCAAAATTAGATGCACCAAATGAAAAGGGTAAGGACTAAATATATTTAAGATTAAATTAGCACAAATGCAAAATATTTATGACTTTTTTGACATTTTCCCCGAATGATATTACTCATTGAGCGAAAGTTTAATTACCACATTGAATAAATTAAAATTTTATAGATCACATTGCACATTAAATCAAAATGCAAGACCATTTGCTTCATTTTTCCCTATTTATATTACAAAAATTACTCGAGCCAATTTTCCTATACGAGTTTTTTTTTTTTTTTTTTTTTTTTTTTTGTAGGGGGGATTAAGTTTAAATTTGACAATCTAATTTGTAATTTGTCTTCAATGCTTTGCCTATAAGTTAATTTAGTAGACATGCACTATCAAATCAACTTTCTCATTTGCCATTTCTTACTCTATCAACTTATGATCATGCTACCAAAGTTAGTACACGTTTAATGGGACGCCTCATCGATAAATGGATAGAAAAGAAATGAGGAAAACACGTGCATAGAAACCACCAATGAGGGCTACTAAGGCACTTGTTTGGTAACCATCTAAACGGTGCCTAATTTCGATTTTTTGTTTCTAGAATCAATTTGGAAACAAAATCGTGTTTGATAAATTTTTTGTTGAGAATCGGTTTTGGACAAGAATTGAGAATAATATATATATATATATATATATATATATATATATATATATATTCTCGGTTTGAGAATCAAAATTCTTTTCTTCTTTTTTCTTCTTCTTCATCGCTTTGTCATCATCCTGCCTGCCACCCACCACGCCGATCGCCACCATCCGGTCTTGCCGGTTGCCGCCATCCGCCGGCTGGCGGCAACTTGTTCGGCAAGCTCACCCGGAGGCTTGCCGAGCCAAAGTGAGGTCCGGCGAGCTCGGCGGAGGC
This sequence comes from Eucalyptus leucophloia subsp. euroa, assembly GCA_017140325.1. Classification (NCBI taxonomy): domain Eukaryota; kingdom Viridiplantae; phylum Streptophyta; class Magnoliopsida; order Myrtales; family Myrtaceae; genus Eucalyptus; species Eucalyptus leucophloia. Next base: position 20,795,666 of record CM029471.1, read on the forward strand.
AAGCCTAACCACCGGCGAGGCTCGCCCGGCCTCGTCGGTGGCCGGGCGAGCCTTGCCCGGCCCAGCGAGGCCGGTCGGCCACCAATGAGGCCGGCGAGGCCAAGCCTCGGCGGGGCGGGCGAGGTCGCTAGAGGCAAGCCTAGCCACCGACGAGGCTCGCCCGGCCCATCGATGGCCGGAGTAGGCCTTGCCTAGCCCTAGCGAGGCCGGCGAGGCCAAGCCTCGCGGGCCGGGCGGCGAGCCTTGTCTAGCTACCGAGCGAGGCTCGGCGACACTCCGATGAGGTTGCCGGCCCTCATCGGCCGGTCGCCCAGACTAGTGACTAGCATGAAGAAAAAGAAGAATAGGAGAAAAAAGAAAAAAAAAAGAAAAGAAAAAAGGAAAAAATTATAAAAATTAAAATTAATTGATTTAGAACAGAGTTAATGAACACAGTATCAAACGCAATTCTATTCCAAAATCAGAAATTTTGTACAGTTACCAAATGCGTTCTTTTACTCGAGAATCGATTCTTTGGGACGAGAATAGAAAAAAAAATCATTTTGATCAAAATTTATTAGGAAATAGAATCGTTACCAAACGTTGTCACTAACTCTCTATGTCCATAAATGGAGGTCAACAAAAAATCTTTTTAGAATCTATAGTAAATACAAGCCTCGCCAACGACTGTCGCAAGGGCAATTTACCCCCACTTAGAGATTGGAAAAATTCAACGCTAAATCGAACGAAGATAGTTAGAGAATTGCATTTTTGCTGAAACTAATAAAACGATTTTAGAAATTTTTGTCGTAATTACTATGTGTCATAACAAATGAATACTCAAGAAATCTTCAGTAAAAACTCCAAGAAGATTATTTGAACTCTAAAATAGTTATGCGCTAGTCGTTATAATATAGGATAACCTTCGAAGGTCGGGAAGGCGAGAACTCCAACCCATGTCAAAAATTTCCACCGGACCACACTAGAGAAAGGCATACACAAAACCAATAACAGAACAGATTTTTCGAACGATAGCAGGCAAAGAGATCGGTCGTTCAGAGCAAATCAATTTTGCCTGCACGAGGATATGCTGTTTGGTGTCAATCGGACTAAACTAAGATTTACCGACCAAAAAGAAAAGAACTAAACTAATAAGATTCTGCTCCCAAATTATAGGGTAATCCGCCAGATTAGTAGAGCAAGGATCAGGACAAAGCCCGGCCTGGTTTTGGGTTGGGTCCACGGACAGTGACATAAAGCATGCACGTTCTACTTTGCCAGATATTTTAAGCAAGGAGGGAGAGGAAAGGAAGACAGAGCTCGAAGGACAGAAACGGGCACAGAGGCTCTCTCAGTCGCCGCAGGCCTCGATTTCTGGGGAATTCAAAGGAATTAGGACATTTAAAATCATGGGTTCTGTTGCCAAGAAGGGATTGCAGCAGTACCTGTTGCAGCTTCAACAACACCCTTTGAGAACTAAGGTCTAAAACTCATCCCTCCTCTGCTTCTCTCTCTCTCTTGGCCACTGTTCTCGTTGACCTTTCAAGTTGGTTAGCATGTTATTGAGTCCGATTTAATTGTTGGATCGCCTTCACAAGGATTTAGTTGTGTTACAACTTAGTTGAAATCCTCGTTCGAGTGGAAATTTCAGAGCTTTTTCTTGGAGATTCATGAATCACGTGATTTTGCTGAGCTGTTGTTAGTTGTGATGAAATGGGGTTGGATGAAATTTCAGACTTTAAGGAGTGAATGCGAAGTTTTGATGATTCATTTTGTGCAATAAATGTTCAACCTGTGGTGCTATTTAATTGCTTTGTGAAGGCAGTCACTGCAGGAGTGCTGTCAGCAACAAGCGACATAGCAGCACAGAAGCTGACTGGCATACAGAAGCTTCAAATTAAAAGGCTTCTTCTCAAAGTGGTAAACCTTATTTTTCTTCTCACCTCGTTATACCGGTACCATTGCTCGCCTGCACAATGGCAAACGGTTGTGCAATCCAATTTTGATCAATTTATGAACCAGAGAAATCATATTCGTTGTGGAAATCAATAGTATAAACATCTTCTTGTACTGGAATCAGTGGAGTGTTAAAGGAGATGTCTTGATTATCTATGTTCTCAAATCTCTTATGTTCTTCATATTTTCCCCTACCCATTTTTATTACTGGTGTTAGAATATTCTTCAGCCAAGATTAGGAGTCCCCGTTGCCTAGTAAGATTATGCTGCTGCTGCACTCTTGTGCATATATAGTTTAGAGATTGTCCTAAACAGAATTGAATGGGACGGTAGCCGTTCACTCAGAAATATGCGTGATTGAAGACTGGCTAAGCCGGATAGCCACCTTTGCGTGGAAAATCATTACTTAGTGAAATGTATCAACTAGAAGACACTTAGTTCATGCAATTGCGTTGGAGCAATTTTTAGGCTAAAATGAATAGATGTACCAGTTATGTGTATAATGTAAATGAATTTATGTATGTATACACATGTATCTGTACGTCTTTGTGAATGTATTTCGTAAATTGTTTACTAGGGTTAAAGATATATGTTTCAGCTCTTGGAGTGATAATAACAGTGGAGGGCATTTAGCTTTAGTATATGGATGACAATGAACTGTGAGTATTTCATATAGTCCACAATTGGCTTGAAAAAAAGTTCTTATATCTCTAATGGCAAAAAAGTTCTTTCCCTTTTTATTTACAATTTGCATAAAACAGTATTACCTTGAATAATAGAACAGTAATTGAGATTTACGTTATTTTTCTCTTTGATCAATTGAACGAATGACGCATGTGGCATCTGACCGAAAAATTTACTCATAGGGATGTAGCATAAGTTTTGTGGACAGTATTAAGTTTAAGGCATGATCTTATAGGAAGCGGGAGATAGTAGCGAGGGTTTAGTAACTGTCCTCTTAACCTCTAGTTCTAATAGTTACAGTGATTCCATGGAAGGCAAAACATTGCTACTTTTTGGTCAATGTGGCTTTGATGTGAGAAAATATTTGGAGTTTCACCTAATGTCAAAGGACTCCAACCAAGTAAGCATCAGATCAGGTCTTTTGTGGCTCAGAAAAATGATTTATCAGATTGATTTAGAAAATAGTGCAAACTTCTGTTTTGACAGGGCCATCTGTGGCGCTTCAAGAGATCCTAATAGCAGAAACAGCATAAAGTATACATCTTCCAGGATTGACCTCTAGATTGACTCTTGCTGGTCTGAGAAAATACTGCGATCAAGCAACCTTTTAGAAGTTGACTTTTCCTAGTAGTCCTCATAGAGTTTCAAAGTACCAAAAACGCTATACACAGGATGTGTCACGTGACTGTATTTTTTGCAAGGATGTCCCATGGGGCTAAAACTGAGATTACTTGAAGAGCTGTTTTTGTTGATTGCTCGTAGTTTCTATTCATGTAATGGTTTCTCTTAATATGATACTTTTCGAGATTAAGGTTCTGTCAATTGCAGCTTTTTGGGTTTGCTTACCTTGGTCCTTTTGGGCATTTCCTCCATATAGCACTTGATAAGATTTTCAAGGGGAAGAAGGATACAAAAACAGTGGCCAAGAAGGTATACTTCTCATTCTCCTTCTATGTGCACGGTCCAGTCAAATTACCAGCACTGAAATCCGCTGCTTTTTTGAGTTGTTGAATTCACATACGCTTTCAATTATTTTTATGTTTGCTTTGGGTATAAACTGCGATGTTTAATGTTCTAGGGAAAATTAGTGGTCATATGCATTTGAGGAGTTGCTTGATTTTTAGGGCCATGTTTCCCTCAATGCTTGTTTCCTCCAACCAGTCTTCTACTTGGTGGCTTACAAACATGGATGTCACCCATATATATATATATTTAGTTAAGTTTGCATGACGGTGATGCCCCTTACTAGAAACACACCAATCAGAGGCATGATTGGAGGAAAGTTTCCTCCAACTAGGAGTAGAGGAAAATACGACCCTAAAATTTATTATATGCCAGCTTCATTGTTTCAATTGATCACTTGATCTCTTAAAAATTAGAGAGAATTCTCAGGGCATGCTAAACTATCATTTGGATTATGCAGGTGGTGTTGGAACAGTTGACATCTTCTCCTTGGAACAATTTACTATTCATGATTTACTATGGATTAGTAATTGAGGGTAAGTGGGCAATGGTAATCCCTTGTGTAACATCTGTGCTTTATGGAGCTTTGGCCTAGGGAGATTGTTTACAGCCTTACTTCCAAGGCGCAAATGTTTGGACTTTTCTATACCATCGTATCAAAGTCGTAGCCAAGAGCAATTTCTTCTTATCTTAATTTTTTCAATTTGAAGTGATTAGAAATTTCAAAAGCTTGAAACAGAATGTAGGATCCAGAACTTTTGATCCTCCCACCTTGTACCACATCTTTTGCGACTGTTTCCTTAATCCTTTCTCTGCTGGGTGAATTCTTCCACCTTAATTTAGAGTGGATTGAAAAAGAAAAACGAATTAGTTACAATTTAAGACTATCGTACAATGCAATGATCTCATCTCCTCACTCCTTACAATGGGTAAATCACATCAATTTTTTCTGCCTCAGTATTCTTAGACATCAGATGTTATCTACTGCTCTTTCTTGACTGCAAATATGAAATGCAGGAAGACCGTGGATGCACGTGAGAAGTAAGATCAAGAAGGATTATCCCTCCGTGCAGTATGCATCTTGGACGGTATGCCCTTCACTCTGACGTGAATACATGGAAAAATGTGGCATCATTGAGGGGTTCATTGTGAATCTTTTGACTTTTGTTCAACTACAGTTTTGGCCGGTTGTGGGGTGGGTGAACCATCAGTATGTTCCTCTGCAGTTCCGTGTCATCTTTGCCAGTGTTATTGCATGTGGCTGGTATGTGCTTTTTAGCCTTTTCTCTGTTTCTTCCTGTTTAATCAAAAGCATTGTAATAGCTTCGAGTACGTGGATCATCTTCCTTCTTGCTTTTCAGGGGTATATTCTTGAATCTACGGGCAAGGTCTATGGCGCTGACCAAAAGCTCATAAATGGAGACAACCGTCAATGTTATAGTAGTCAAGACTCGCATCAGAAAATGGTTAGATGTACCATGATCAGCACACCTTCAAACCATTACACACCGATGGCGTCTATTTATGCTATTTTAAAGTGGGATCTATGTTTTGAGACTGAAACATGGAATAATTCTTGAATGGTATCCGAAATTTAGTTAGGGATAACTGGTTGAACCAGGTGTTTTGAGTTATGTAATGTGAGTAATGATTCTTTTAAGCCAGCATACATGTGAGCTGGGCAGTGAGATTTCATAAATATATAGATCTTCTGTTTGTCCAATTAGTGTATCTCCATGCCCTGCTGCTGGTCGTTATGTTTGTCATGCATGTGATGGTGGCAGCCAGACAGCTACTAAGTGAAACATGTAAATCAAGGAACGTGTTCTTGTCCCACTAAATGACTGTCTAGGCCCAAGCTTGTGTATCAGCATTTACTAATGCTTGCCAATTTGCGAAACTTATATGAACAAAGAAGGCCATATTACTTACCAATCATTTGTGATCCACCTTGATATAGCATAACAATAATGACACTGTGTTTAGTAAATCTATGTACAACGCTTGGTAGTAATATCACATTAACATGTCACTTGATCCTTTTTAACTTGTTAACCAATCGCAACACTTTGTGCTTGAATAGTTGATTGAGCAGTTGCCATGAGTATTTAGGTCACTCTGCCATGTGTTTTTCTTGAATACATCTATTAAATATGATCATGCTCTGCTATCATTATATATTATGTTTCTAAGATTGACCTTGGCATATGTGTTCTTTGCTGGCAGGCTGTTCATAAACTATTATCACATTAACATGTCACTCAATCCTTTTTAACTTGTTAACCAATCGCAAGACTTTGTGCTTGAATAGTTGATCAAGCAGTTGCCATGAGTATTTAGGTCACTCTGCCATGTGTTCTTCATGAGTACATCTATTGAATATGACCATGCTCTTCTATCATTATATATTGTTTATGTTTCTAAGATTGACCTTGGCATTTGTGTTCTTTGCTGGCGGGCTGTTCATAAACTATGTATGTAAAGACAAGACTTCCACAATAATGGAAGTGCCAATGTAAGATCTCATGTTAAGGAAGCATTTCTCCCGCGATCTCCGTCTCTTTCCAGGTTCTGTCCTTATTGGCTGTTGAAAGTCAGAGAAAGGAACCCAATTGGACTTGAAAAATGTAGAGCAGCAGTCATTTCCAAGTTCTAACCCCCAGACCACAACCCATCCAATCTCTAGCCCTTTCCACTTGTCTACAAATGCAGTAAGCTGACCTCTTGAATGTGACACAGATCCTAAGTCACTAACCTTTCATAAGTAACCCCAATTCAGACACTTCTTGAACAAAGAAACATGTTGAGCCTTCAAGCTTCATATGATCCATTGGCTTTGCCATTGCAGTTATGCAGGCAAAAAATTACCCGAGCTGCAGTTGATGCCACACCTCTTTGGGGTCCCAGTCTCTCGAGCCTGGGTTCTGCTAAGGAATCAGTCAATGTAAGTGAATGCGAAGCAGTAAGGAATACTTGTGACCCTCTTGTCCTTGCCAAGCTTTGTACAATAGTAGAGGCCCTTGGTGACAGAGTGGAGATGCATAAGAACATTGGAGAACAAAGAGATAACTGGAACTCTCTCTTCCTGATCTCTGTCAACATGATGTTGCTTGCCGCAGCTATTGTTGTGGGCATGGCCACCGTTAGTGCTGCATCAAATGATCAAGCACTACCCCAGGCGTTCAAAGTCACCTCAACAGTACTATATTTAGCAGCTACAATGATGCTGGCAGTGGCGAACGTGATCCAACCATCCCAACTGGCTGAAGAACAGAGAAATGCCGCTAGGCTATTCAAGCAACTGCAAGATCAGGTCTGCACAAAGCTCTCTATTTACACTCCAAGCATCATGGACGTGGATGAAGCAATGGAGAAAGTCTTGGCATTGGACAAGGCGTACCCACTCCCTCTAATAGGAAAAATGCTTGAGAAGTTCCCGAAGAAGATTGAACCTGCTGTTTGGTGGTCACAATGAAGCCGGCAGCGGGCTGAAGGGCTCAGTCTAGAAGGCAAAAGGATTGGGAATGGATGGAGCGAAAAGTTGGAAGATGGAATGAGAGACATCGTAGAAGTGTTGAAGAGGAAGGACTTGGCAGATTATATAAGATTGAGCAAAAAGGCCTTGAAAATGAACAAGGTATTGGCAATTTCAGGTCCTGTGTTAACAATGCTGGCTGCTTTTGGGTCTCTAATGGTGGGATTTCCCCACCGTTCTTGGGCTAGTGTGATGGGGATGGTGTGTGGAGCATTGGCATGCATAGTGAACACAGCAGGACATGGAGGGCAAGTTGGGATGGTGTTTGAGATGTACAGGAACAACGCTGGTTTCTTTAAGCTCATGGAAGAGAACATAGAGTCTAACCTTAGCGAAAGAGATGCTGAGAAAAGAGAGAATGGGGACATATTGAGATTGAAGGTGGCTCTACAGCTAGGAAGAACTGTGTCAGAACTTGAGGACTTGGGCAAACCCTTGTCAAGTGATGGGAAGGCCATTGCGGAATTTGCAAGCAAGCTATTTTGACCATTCAAAGTTCATTTTCTAGCCAAGGTGTTGATTTGAGAGGTACCAAAGCCATCTTCCTCAGCTCAAAGTCTCAAATTCTACGTTATGGTGGAATACTCAAAAAGTCTCACCATCTCAGTAATTCATCTCCTTTCATGTCTGCAATATATTATGGTTTGATCGATTTTGACATAAACAGAGCCGCTTGACTCGGAAGAAAGAAATGTATATATTCGCGCTCACCGAACTTATGCACCATGCATCAACTAGGGTCCATATGAACCCTCAGATTTGTCGCGTCTGTCTCTACTAAATCTGCTGGGAACTCCACCAGTTAAGATGCATGCAATAAGTACATTCAACATGTCTCATCAAAGAGGTGTAAAGGGCAACAGCAATGCATACTACATGAGAACCCTGAAATATTTACAACGGTTGTCCATCATCATAAAAGGATGTGAAACGACTTTTAATTTGACCACCAAACCCCACCTGTCTTTTTCAACATACAAAGAACGAAGTAGCTGAACATATATACAGGGGGGAAGCACATAGGAACAATCCTCTACGCTGCCTCTGCAAATCCAACCCTGATATTTCCGTAGTCGAACACCGTGTGATAACGGCGCATGAAGACATCCCCCAAAATCCTATATCACGAGGATACGAGCGTGAGAAGAATGTAGAGAAACACCAACACAAACAAGTCAGAAACTGAATTTACGACAAAAAACGCTACTCCTGCCAACAAAATTGAAACTTGAAAGTGTTATAAGTAATACCAGAGAGGTCCACGAGGTGGAGGAACATCAAGACCAGTGAAGCCGCTGATGCACTGAGTGTTGGGTTCTTGTCCGACTTTAAGTATGTACTGGTTGTCGGGAAAAAAAAAAAAAAAACAGATGGAGAACAAATTATTGACTAATACCCCAAGCCATCCACATGCAATAAATAATACGATTTAAGCCAATCTATCTGTTAACCTCAGAGCACTACACCAGCAAAATCTTCAGACTCAGGTTGCGTTTTTCAAGAGATGATAAATAAAAAGTAACTAACATCATCCTATTGATTATGCTCAGCAGATGATGGAACATAAAGAAATCTTATTGAACGAGTTTTTACTCAAAGGGGTGCATTGCCAATTCTTAAGATGTAAGAAGATTGAAGTCACACCTCATTTGGGCTGAGGTCGAAAACTTTGCCACCCAAGGTGAATGAAACAACGGGCATGGAGGAAAGCTTTTCACAGTCCACAGAAGATTCTCCATTTGGGCTAGGAACCCGATCACAGAGCTGAAAAGCATAACAAATTTTGGTGAGACTAAGGAATGACTATAAGGCACAACGCTGTACAAAAAATTACCTCATTGACATAGTTCAGAACACGATTCTGTGTCTGATTCTGCTCCAGCTGACTTTGCATCCAAACAACTGCCATCTCACATGCCGAGCACATTGCATCACGCATAAAGCCAGAGGACCTACCCTTGGTTTTATCCACCACACTCTCGATACCCATACTGCAAGCAACATTATGAATGGTAGATAAGAGTAAAACCAAAGAAAATGGCAACAAAATGGCAGCGTGGTATGGGAAAAGTATTAGATGTCTAACAACACCATTTCTGAAAATCGAAAACGCCAGTAAAGATTTAAGAGTTAGAGCCTGACCTAATTCCACGATTCCCGTCAAAAGTGCACACCCTAACCTGAGAGCAGATCTTCTTTGGTGAAACCTGTCAGATGCAATACAAATGCCTTACCATTAGAACAATGTAGAAAGCCAAAAAATTGCTACAGAATAAATTTTTTGGAAAAGATTGACAACAGAATATCTTGCGCAATATTGTGGCACTGGAAATCGCAAAACATGTCACGCCTTCCTAATATTAATATTTAAATTGTTAAGAACAAATAATCACCTCCGCCAAAAGCAAATCCATAATTGTCTGTCCATACTGTGCAACAACAGCCTTGCACTCTTGACTAGCAACTCCAGAGGCCCCAATAGCATTGTTTATCATAGTAATCACAGTCTGAGAGAGAGAGAGAGAGAGAGATGTCATGCATCGATACTTGTCACTGTGCTTGTCCAGAAACTAAAATATCCTGAATCTCGCTTCCCTATCATGCATGACCTTGCTAAAAGGAACTCCTAGAGATCCACATTTAGGGTACCAAACAAGTAAAGCAAGATTCGAAACATTCGTGCAGGAACATTATCTTACATATATATGAATGATCATCCACAGAGTATGAAATGATCAATGGCACATACCGTAGGACCAGCCAGCAAAGAGGTTCCAGAATCAGCAATTGCAGCACATCCACCACCACAGTATCCTGCAGCAGTATGTTTGAGTAAAAATAAAACGAATGTGGGAAAATACCAAAATCCATTCTCGCATTTCACCCCAATTCTACTTTCCCACCTCTACTTTTAAAAATATTACTTCACTCCTAAGGCAAAACTCCATAGCCAAAAAGACAAAATTGCCCCTCTTTAGAAATCCCAAGCCTCCAAGTCCCTACAAGGCCGCCGTCAACCCACCTCCCCATCACCAACTGTACTGCAAGCCACCATTTCCTGCCACCATCGACCTATCTCCCCCTCTGTTCATGAGGTAATTGTGCTGACGCGGCAGTGGGCGATGGCTGGCTTGGCGACAGTAGGTGGCTGGCGAATTTGGTGGCAGCCAGTGGAGGCAGCTAAACCTAAGGTTTGGGTGTTTAGGACTTGGGTTCTGGGGATTTTGGTAAGTGTTTGACGTAGGATTTGGGCAGGGGCATTTTCAAAAAGTAAAGGCATTTTTGCAAATAAAGCCTAAGGATAATTGATGCGAGAAAGCGAAGTGGTCTCCAGAGATAAAACTATGCAAATACATATTTTCAAAAGTAGAAGAAAGTAAGTGGTAATGGAACAAATGTGAGAACTGTTTCTAGTATTTTCCCTTTACATGCGGCTCCATGCCTTTTTCAAGAACAAGAACGGCAAGATTAAGTTATCATACATTGTACACTTCTGCCTCATTCCAATTCAAATTAAGATTCGCGAGGACATACCAGTTGGTTTGCCATCAATGAGAACATCTCCCATAGCAAACTGTAAACGAAAATAGCAAGGAAAAGAATGAGAAAAACAACTAAAAATTATGCATAATGAGGCACGCTAAAAGGGCAATTTTTGGCAACCAACCTGCCAATATCCCTTCTGTGTCACAGGAACATAAGTGTGCTTGCCCTTGAAGTGCTTCGGATCCACCCCACCAAACACTAGTTCGCCCCCTTCTTCCTCATCAGGATTGCTGTTGAGCCAAAATGAAAATACCGGTTCCTTAACCAGCCTTTGTTTCACCATGTTGTACCTGCAAATTTTCAAGCCTCTGATTTTAACCAAGTATAATATACTAGTAACTTTAAAGCAAGACAAACTTAGAAGGTCAATCATACCACAGAGGAACAGCATCTCCAACTGAGATCTCTTGGAATCCAAGACCAAGTATGCCATCAAACTTAGCCGCCATGAATGTGGCACCAGGCTCTCTGGTGGCCTCAATAAATTCCTAGAAGAAATCTTAGGTCTTGAGCAAAAGATACTTCAATTGTACTATCAATTCAAACGAGTTCTAAACAAACATTAATGTACCTGATCCTTAACGACTAAGTTGCCGACTTGGACATTGTCATTGCTGAAGAAACCAGAAATAGCTCCAGTACCATATTGAATGGAAGCAGATTTGCCTGAAAAAAGGAGACACAAGGAAGCAGCAAGAGAAATTTTGAGGAGGAACTTCATTTGCTTGACTAGCAAAAAAAGGAGTGGCACTTCTGTCAAACTGAAATCAATAACTATACGCTCAAAGGAAAAAGTTTAAGTGCATGACAAGAGAATTGCTGCCTACGAGCAATGTAAACAGACCATTCCTCTTGTATGTGCTTGACTGGCTGGCTTGGTACTTGGAATGGAAAAAACAAGCCAGCTGCAACAAAATCACCATAACAATCAGGCTTTTGTATGTCCAGTGGGCCAAAAAATTCCAGCTATAGGTAAAATCCTCACCGATAAATAGCATTTCGATGAAGGCACCCACAAGTTGGAACTGCCTGTGTCAAATATCACAGTGAACTTCTGAGGGGGAGTGCCAATACCAATCTCTCCATAGTACTGAGCATCCAGGTAATTTTTCAAACCAACTATATCAGGTAGCTGAGCATCTCCTCGCCAACCATTCAGATGATATGGCCTAATTGACGACCTAAGCAACCCACCACCCTGGGATTCAAGCCTTGCAGCCACCCTGTTGTTTGGATCCGGTTTAAACTTCTTAAGTCCCACCCTCAGTAGACCATCCTCTGGGGCAGAGGAAACCATGGAGGACAATAGCAAGGAAATGACCAGAAAGGATACAAATGCCTTGAAATTGGTTCTCATGATGACCTAGGAAGATGTAATCAAGGGTTATTTTATCACATTATTGAATAAGTTATCACTAACATAGGAAACAACAATTCGTGTCAACAGTATAACTGCAAATGAGCATGATTTCTTACGGAAGTACGTGCACTATGCCTGTAAAGCATACTCTTCACTCAAACGTCATCATACGCAAAATTTACATTGATACTGAGAATGACATTAGTCTCATGCTTCTCCCAGGTGTCCTCAGCCATATTATCATTTGATAACAAGAAGATTACAACTAAAGCAGAATAAAATGAATACAGCCTCCCTGTTTCATTGACCAACTTAAAACCAAGCAGACTGTTCTCTTCAACATAGGACATGCATGGAGAAGAAAACCAAGTTGCTGGATCAACTTATCAAAATTGAAGCCTTTTGGTACTGGAAATCAACAACAAGATAATCAAATTACTCCTCCAGAAACAGCACAAGGAGGCTACAGCTAAACCGTACCCAAAAAAACGCGAAAAAGAAGGCAACAACACACGAGCTGCATAAACAGGGTCTAAGAACAGCAGTAAACAAAAAAATGCCAAACTTAGAGAACTCATTGTGGGCACCCGAGACTAGCCCACGATCATGCGTAACATCAGAAGAAAGACAGAGGGTCATCAACATGAATGAAGCATCACTCACCAGAATTGCGAAACCTATCGGTGAGACAGAGAACGAGAGGAGAAAGGTGACAGAATTACGAAGAAAGGATGGGTTTTTAACGTGGGAGGGAGGCAGGGAGAGAGGAGAGAGAGAGAGAGAGAGAGAGAGAGAGAGAGAGAGAGAGAGAGAGAAACTACCTGTCACGATCTCAAACCCACCGGGTCCCAGCTTAGGCGCGTTCCTTAACTATGATACCAGAATAACGCCACGGAATGCAACATAGAAAATCCAATTTTATTTAAGGAAACCAAGTCATTAGTCCAACCAAATAGCAAATTCATCTAATGTCTTTTGACAATTTTATCTTGATCACAAGACAGTGTAAATAAATCAACCAATCGCAGTTTGGTACTTGTGATCATTTTTAGTCTTGATAATTCTAATATGTTGAGTTGACAATGAGACTATACACCCATATATGAAAAAAAAAAAAAATTACTACAGCACTATTACTTTTCATTGTTTAAGGTATGTTTTAACTATCATTGATAAAACCCTCATATAGATAGGGTTGAAGTGCAAAGTGACTCTTAATTAATCATGTTATTACATTGTATTTGTGACATAGAAAACCAAATTAGAAATGTTAATGGAGCAATCTTTAGCATAAAATACGGGGTATCATCATAAAAAAAATAAACTAATCTATTACAAAGGTCATGATGAAATGTCGTAAGTGACTGGACGTGGATGTGAAATATCAATATACTGTAAAATAGGTAATATATGACTTTCTTACTATTCGAAAAGTGAAGAGTGATACGCACAACTCAAAAGGAGAAGGATGCAGTTATAATTGAAAGACAAAGTTCAAATGGGAGAGAGATTTTCTGTTTTATATCAAAAATATTTTATCTTGTTGATTAGCCGGGATTATAATTTGGCTAGAAAATTATCATGAGAAAAAAAAAAAAGAATATCACCAAGTACTTTCCAATTTGAAATAAAAAGATCGAAAGAAAAATTTAAACCATAATTTGAAAAGGTCACGCCACCATATACAGTTATGATTTCATATGATAGATTAATATCATACTTTTATCACTTTTCAAATTGCAAAGGAAAAATCAACTCATGGTAGAAGACCACTTCAATGAAACGCAAGTCATACTCCCTATTCCATCAATTAAATAAAAAGCATTCTCGCAATATGTGTTGGAATAGAAACTTTAGTTAGAAATTATGAGAATATAAAAAAAAAAAAATTGAATGGTATGATATATATAAAAAATCAACACTTCATTAAATCTTCGAGAGTTATGATAACTTTTGTACTAACCAAATTTGTATAATATATGAATTCTATTTTGATAAATGGCAAAAGGTGGCGTTTGGTTAGGTAATTAGTGGGATAAACAATAGATTGAAAAAGAAAAAAAGGGTTCATTTGGCCTAACAATAATATACATAAACGCGTAGATCGCCATTCGTCTCGCCTACTAATATCGTGTAAAAATTACAATAGTGTCATAGGGCTAAACTGATTTTCTTTTTCTTTTTTTCTGACAAATCACCCGAATGTCTTCCACGAGATCTCAAATTCAGATCATGTCATTAGCAAACCTCTCGCCAACTTGCGGGTTGGGCATTTACTATATCATATGGAAAGATTTTTCGATGAATTCTAATGTCGATAAGTTTAGGATAAGCTTGTCAAACTTGGATATTGTTATCATGGGTGTGCTGAGTAGATGCGTCTTAAATAGGACATCCTCTTGCCATCATGTGGGTTGGGCATTTACCATATCATATGGAAAGATTTTTGTTTGAATTCTAATGGCGATAGGTTTAGGATAAGCTTGTCAAGCTTGGATATTGTTATCATGGGTGTGCTGAGTAGATGCGTCTTAAATAGGACATCCTCTTGCCATCATGTGGGTTGGGCATTTACCATATCATATGGAAAGATTTTTGTTTGAATTCTAATGGCGATAGGTTTAGGATAAGCTTGTCAAGCTTGGATATTGTTATCATGGGTGTACTGAGTAGATACGTCTTAAATTGGACATCCTATGAAAGATATGTGATTATGGCAGCATTGCCCGAAGGAAGTAACCGTGACAGTCCTCCTCAATCCATCTTTTTTTCAAATTTGGATCGAAGAAACCTTTTATCTAATTTTGGAAGTGATTAATTGGAGGCATTGGCTCTTCTATACGCAATTCAAAGGAGCAACACCATCATCTATCTCAACTCTTTTACCTCTCAAAAACCCTTAATAGGGAAGGGTTCGAACTCTAGCATTCATACTTTTAGCAAAGATTCTCAAACTCTTCATCACTCACAAAAGTATTTGAAAGGTTATAATTAGACCTATCAAATGTGTAGATCGGTCAAGTAAGAAAATAGTCCAAATCTTATATCCACTTAATTCATTTTGACACATTTTCCATGCAATGTAAGTCTGGTGATACATATTCAACCTGACCCATACTTAATCCATACCTGATCTAGCTCATATTGCTAAAACAAGCTACTCAGACCAAATTGAGGTCAAAGAGCGAACTAAGTAAGCATGAGATTCAGCAAGAGCAAGAGAGAATGAAAATTATCATAGAGGTGAGTTAACTTTAAGTAACTTACAAACCTATTCATGACATATTTAACACTTATGTTATATATAAATCCAATTGTAGCCTATTTATAGAATATAACTAACCTATGTAATAACTCAACTTGTCATATTAAAAAAATCATAACCTATTTTGACAGAGTCGCGACATATTGAGAGAAAAAAGGTAACGGTTAATAAATATCTCAAGACACTCGTGAACAAGACTCTTCTATCTTTTCAAGTTAAAAGATAAGAGTAATTGAAGCTTCAAAAGTGGCATGCATCATCGTTTCTATTCCCTTACGCATGAATCTTGTTTGGATAAGCCTTTTCTTTTGCATTACAATGCGCATGATCTTTTGGGGAGGATGGAACATGAGAGCGCTTTTGCTTTTAGTTCTCTCCTAGTCCTACCACCATTATCCCCTCTTTTGCTGCGCTTATTCGTGGATGAAAAAAAAGCACTTGGCCACAATTCAATCTCAGCCGTTAATAGCAGGAGCTGCCTTTTTATCTTTTGATATGGGCCATGCGATTAGGCAACGGACCCGGCTTTAACCGTCGGATCCAGAACCGCTCTCCCCCCTACCCATTTTCGTGACTCGTCGTGACTCAGATGATTAAGGCATGCAAAAGCATCTCTATACCCCCATTATTTCTGCAGGGATTTTGTGGAGCTTCATTTAATGATATGGAGCTATTTTTTAGGATGTAAAATATCCTACTATATACGAATTGCTAACTATTATATCAATGAGTTTCATGCCCTTGCCCTAGGGGTGAGCAGCGGTCTAGGGTCGACCCTGGACCGACCCTGGACCGGCCCAACCCTGTCGGTCTTGGTCCGGTTCCCAAGGGGACCGGGTCGGTCCTTGGTCTGGAATTCAGGGACCAACACCGGCGGGTTGGTCCTTGGTCCTAAGAGTTTTGGTCGGTCCAACCCTAGACCAACCTGTATATTATATTATATTATTTATAATTTTTTTTATATATTCAAACCTAAGTAAAATGTCTGTTATATTATATTAGAGATGTTCTATCAATAGCACTAATAGTAATTTCAATTTAAAACTTTTGTTTAGTATTAATTACGTGTTGTTTATTTTATTTTCAGGTGTTTAGAAGTTTAAGTGAATTAACAAGATGTGAAGTTATATATTCATGGTTTATATTAAGTATTTTGAACTTTTTATGGTTTAATTGTATTTTACTAAAGAATTTCAGCTACACTTTGCTTTTCAATTTGTGTCAAATGGTAAAAGTTTTTGAAGAGTAAAGTAGTACTATAGTTGCTACGGTGATTTGTTAGTCAAGTGGTGTGAAGCTCATTTTTTGGTTGAGTGGATTTTACATGATCAAATGTAGGAAAACGCTTTTGCATATGGTGTTATGAATATTAAAGATAGATGATTACAAAAATTTTCCATCTTGCCCCATATCTCGATGAGCGGTTAATAGGTACGGAATTTCTATTATTGTATCATCTTAAATTTGCTAAATATGTATTGGTATTTATAGTTTAGTTGCACAATGCCGCATTATCGATGTATGTGTAATTTGAATTTGTAGGTTTACTTTTTTAGGGAGTATAAAAAATAAAACGAAAATAATTATCGATCAGTCCCGGGTTGACCCTAGAACCGGACCGAACCCATTGGGTCGGTCCGGTCCTTGGTCCTAGGCTCAATAGGGTCGGTCCTCGGTCCTAAAAATTGAGGACCGACACTGTACCGGTTGGTTCTAAGGTTAGGAGGTGGCCCGGGCCAACCCGGACCATGCTCACCCCTACCCTGCCCAACGGGTGAAGATAATCATTTGGCAACGGGACGTGTCAATCATGCCTACTCGATCATCCCTCGACAAAATTTCCACCTTGCACAACTCCATTGGAAAGAGCAACCCTGTGACTACTCCTCGAAAATCAAATTCTAAAAGGTCTTAAGAGGCGGTCCAACCGTCGAATTAGACCACCACTTATTATGACAAAATCACCACTTTTTCAATCAAGCCACCATAGATCTCAATCATTAGAAAATGTTGTTCTTAACGTAAAAGTGTGAACTGGTTATGTTTTTTTTTTTTCTTTTTAATGGTAACTCAGGGAACCCCGAAAGTCGACAGCCAGTGAGCAAACCTTGGGGGAGCGGCTGTAGGACCTACCATTACAGTACTCCAAGTAATAATCCCTAACGATATCTTTGGGATTCGAACTTTTCCCCTTTATAAGAAGGAGAGAGCCCGAGCTAGCTGCGCCTCTAAGGGCGGTGGTGTGAACTGGTTATGTTTTAATTTTTTTTTGGTGACCCAGAACCCCGTATAATCGGTAGCCATGAGTAAACCACAGGGAGATACATAAGCAAGAGGACTCACCACCCCCGGCATCCTACTTAAGATCCCAAGTGACCGTGGGGAGATTCGAACTCCTCCCTTCGTGAGGGAAAGAGAGCCCAAACCATCGCGACCACCAAAGCGGTGGTGTGAACTGGTTATGTTATTATACAACTTCTTCAATAAAAATATCATATCTAAGTTTTTGCATGACTTACAAATATATTTAAAATTAGACTAGATTCGACATGACACGGTGATATGACATGAAAAATACAAATCGAATTCCCACCCCTAATCTCAAAATCTATGTCATGTATGTTTCTTCAGGAAAGTTATGGTGATATAATTAAGAAAATCATGCTGATTTATGTCCTGAGAAGCTATGCTTTTGTTTGTGTGAAGCAATCAAAAGTCCCTTTCACGACCTCCCGCGCAGGAAAACGACGCGAAAGCTCCCGTTCGGATTTCATTGGCTTTTTGCAGCTTGTGACGGAGGCCTTACGTGTCAGCAAAGCATGCAAAGGCGTGCACTTCATTCCTCCCCCCGAACGCGACGCTTTGGTCACCTCGTCACGCGACGCTCCCATTCTGTCGTATCGACATAAAGCCCGCGACCAATCAACGTCGTTTCGCTTGCGACATATCATACATCAGGACATCCAAGTCCACGTCGGTTTCCGACGAATTCTCGACGACACGAAGGCGTCCAAGTCACGTTCACGTCCTAGTCCTCTTTGTTTCCCTTGCCTTTTTGAGGGTTTTTGTTTCTCTCGTATTTCCTTTGCGTACTCGATGTGCTTGCGTTATTAGGAACGTAATCTATAATTGGTTTAGTTAAAAGCTTTAGCGTTACTCGCAATTGGCATAAGAATAGACACGAGTGAAAGTCACCTCAAGAAGGGGTAAGAAAAAGGAAAATGGTTAAAAACACTCAACTGATTTCATGTCATCACGGCGATCTCTTCTGACCACTGCTACAGGAAAGTTATATAGAGTCAAGAGAGTTCTAAAGATCTGCCTGTAACTTGGCTACCATGAAACTCGGAATTACATGCGGATTAGTCTTCGGTCTTAATTAACTCGGCTAATCTCTCGAAGTAGAAACATAGGGTCTTAAAAAGGGTTCAAACTATTATTTGTCCCATCATGAACCGTTTTCAGTCGTTGCACACAGAGGAAACACCTGGACTATCATTCATTTATCAAATTTATCTTTAGTTTGAGCCCATTGTTGAGTGGGCCGCAACCCAAATCAAATGAGATGATGAGCGAACCCGCTAGGGCTTCTCTTCCTTGGATTGACTTATTGAATAGGATTCAAAACTATTTTGTGATTGAATGAACTCTAGGAATGGACTGACAGAACCAGAAGCAAACTAGAGTTTTCAGATATCAAATATAAGAATTGACATCTGAATATAGAGACGGGCTAGCGCTAAAAGAGCCAGGCTTATCGTTATTAAGAACCTACGTTACAAGCTCATTATCATTGAGGATATGCTCGATTTGAGAGTTGAAGAATGCCCCGAGGACTACCCAAAGGGCTCGCCGTGCTCTTTATTGTGTGTGTTTTGAGGTGGTGGGTTCGTGGTGGTTCGAGGTGTATTCTCTAACTAGAGTTATCGATATCTAATAATGCCATTTTGTGCCTCAACAATACGTAATATATGGGATTATATGCATATCGAACGCATGATTGCTTGCAGAGAATCTCTCCTGTTGGTCTAGGGCGCAAATGATAATTATTATGACCAGAAATTAATTTATGGAAGAGAAATAAATTTTTTTATTTATATTCTTAGCTGAGCAACAATACGCGTTTGATAACAATACATAATTTCTATTCCCATAATAGAAATTCATTTAATAACAACATAAAATTTCTCCCTCTCAAGTGACGGACAACAGCAACGAACAATGGATGGCGGCCGGGGAGCAACGACGGCAATCGACGGCAGTGAATGGGTGACCAGCTAGTAGTGAAAACAAATGATGAGAAGAGTTTTTACTTCTCATTTTTATTCCAAAAATAGATAAGTGAAAAAAAAATACATATGATTTCTATTCCAAACCTATTTCTAGAGTAAAAATCTATTCCATAGATAGAAAAATGAAATAGTTTTTCCAAATGTTTTCTATTCCAAAAACAAATCTAAAACAGAAAAATAATTTTGAAACAGAAACCGAATGGTTATCATGCTTAATTTGAAGGTGTGAAT
This sequence comes from Eucalyptus leucophloia subsp. euroa, assembly GCA_017140325.1. Classification (NCBI taxonomy): domain Eukaryota; kingdom Viridiplantae; phylum Streptophyta; class Magnoliopsida; order Myrtales; family Myrtaceae; genus Eucalyptus; species Eucalyptus leucophloia. Next base: position 20,815,477 of record CM029471.1, read on the forward strand.
GTTAACCATTACATTTTTGAAAATCAATTTATAACTAAAAATTGAATTTTCTTTTTTTATTCCCGAGACAAATTTTTGAGCAAAAATATGCATTTGATAATTATACAAAATTCTTGTTTCTCAAATAAAAATTCGTTTGATAATAACACAAAATTTCATCCCAAGCGGTGATAAAAGGCGGTGGCGATAACGATTAGCAACGACCATTCGACGACCGATGCCAAGCATCCAATGACAAGCAATGGGTGTACGCGGCCAATAGGCAACCAAAGTTTAGTGGTGGGCGATAATGGGCGATCGACAACAAGTGATTGATAGGTAAGTAGCTAGAGATTGGCGGTCGGTAGTAAGCTTCCGATGATTGGTGAGCGGCGGGGGGGGGGCAATTGGTGAGCCACCAGCGAATGGCAAGTGAGCGACCAGGGGGTAGCTTGTGGATGACTAGTGAGCAACAGGGGGCAAGCAGCAGGCAATGGGCAGTGACAAGAGTGAACAATAAAAGGTTTATATTTTTCACTTTTCTTCCAAAAATAGAAAAGCCAAAAATTTAACTTCTAATTTATGTTCTAAATCTATTTCTAGAGTAAAAATTTGTACCGGAAATAAAATAAAATGAAATTGTGTTACCAAACGAATTTCTATTCTAATTCTATTTTCAGGGATAGAAAAATAGAAAGATAGAGAAATAGATTGATTGTCATATGCGCCCCTAGTGGCCAACATTTGATAAGCTAGGTTGGGGTGAAATGGTCTCTAAGGAGACCATCTAGGCTGAGAGGGTGGAGTTGAAACTACGGTTTTTTGTTTTTGTTTCATAATGCACTTAGCACATTTTCAGTAAAGTGAAGATTAGATAGGAAACCATTGAGGTTTACTCGAGTGGCCTCCATTCGAACATGAAAGAAGAAGGTGGGGGGTTCGAATCCCCACCTTCTTAGGAGAGTTGAGATGGGAACGAATTAGTTTCAAGAGTGGATTTCGACTTCCACGTCATGTAAGGAGATATGACAAAAGTCTGAGAGTGAATGTTAGAATATTAGTAGAGTAGGACCGATAAAAAAAAAATGATTAGATAGGATGAGGGTATAATTGGGCTTAGCCATAATCTTCTCGAGCTCACAAGACAAGCTAAGAACTTATAAAGCCCAATACGCCAGTTCTAAAAGGGTCGGTCTAAGAAACAGTGAAATGGATTATAGCCACTCTACTTATCCGAGCAATCAGTTCATATAATATTATTAAAAGTGTCCATTTTGAAATGAACGACTTATTTATAAAGTCGACTTTGGAAGCACCCAAACTACTTTCCATCGCGTTTCTCTCTTATTTAGCTACAAATAGCATCATCAAAACGTGGAAGTCCCACAATAAGTTGAACGTGGGAAGTCTTTTTGACATTTCCTTTCTCTACAATCAACATGGTCTGTTGCCAGAAATGTACATCGCAATTAGTACCCCCGTGCATAAAATCATGCTTTGCTAAAATAACCGATCTCTCCCAAGAAGGCTTAAGACAGCACTTGGGGATTCAAAAGAGACACAAAGCCAAAAACCAAAACACATGTTAATCCTTCAAACAAGACACGAATTAGGTGAAAAACTCTCAACATGCTTTGCCTACGGTGCACGAGAGGGGACCGGCATTAGAGGTCAACGCCGGAACTTTAGAACCATCGGCCACAGCAAATGACTGAGTTCCGGAGTATAGTGGGGCGCAAGACCCGTAACCAGATTGCACAAAGTACGCGCCATTCTCGAACAGATCTCTTGACGACCTCCATTTCCAACTCTTCCAGTCACCGCTATTGGTCTCTCTCTTGGTGACCTGCGTTGCCGCATGTCGAATTTGATGAAATTAGGATAGTCCCCATCATCTTGTATAATCAATGTTAACAAGGAGATACTGAATTTTGCAAGCAAGCAAATGGGAATTTCGTATGAACTTGTCGTGATCAAAATGGGAAATTGATGAAGGAGATGTCATCCTGGAGCTACCTGCTTGGAAACAGGATTGTTGGAGGCCAGGAAGTAGTTGCCCTCGCTGAAGATGGTGGGATTGGCACTGCCACCAATAGCATACATTCGCCACTCATCGTATTGGTTGTTGGCTACATGGGCATACCCAAATCTAACCCTGCAACATCATATGTTTTCATAATCACATCAAAATCTATTATGTTCATAATGTATATGTCTATCTACATTCATACCTATATCTACATATCTAGTCTTTACAAACCATATGAAAGTTGCCTCCCCTACCTAGGCATCCTCTCGATCAGACCCGAACCGAAGCGGTTAAAGACCACCGTCACCCTCATAACTTTATCGGCCGTGTATTTGTCGTTGTGTCCGAGCAACATCACCTGCGGTTATTATGTATACAATCGCAGCTTTAGCGAGTGCTGATCATGTTAATCGCATGAAAATTTAGAAGTTTGTGCTCGCTGTAGTGAATCAATGCCAATACCTTATCATGCTGCTGGAAATAGTTGTTAGAGATGGTGACCGCCGTGGAAGCACGGATCACGTCGATGAGGCCGTCCGTGCAACGAGCTAGAAAGCAGTGATCGACCCAGATGTGCGAAGACGCGAAGACACTGATAGCATCGCCATCGGAGCCTTGCCGGCGGCCGGCGTGCGTCGGAGAGTTCCTCACGATGCCTGATTTCCCGGGCTTGCAATCATGGATGCTAATCCCATGTATAATCACATGGCTCACGTATTGCAATGTGATGCATGGCCCATTTGCTATCTCCACCTTGGCCCCCCTCCCATCAATGGTCTTGTAACTGTTCACCATCAGCTCATTCTTGAGAGTGATCTTCATATCCCTGGCAAAGGTGATCCAAAGCGGCTTATCTTGTATTGCGCCGTACCGGAGCATCCCCGGCTTCGGATTCACGGGGTCGTCCAGCGGGCTGGTGACCACATAGATGGACCCATACTTCCCCCCGATCGCGTTGCTACCGAACCCGACAGCACAGTCAGCAAGGGCCTGCCTGTTCGCCGCCCATTTAGGGTTCGACCGCCAGCACGAATCGATGACGTTCATCGGCTTATTGTAGGAGTAGTACGGAGTACTTGAGCCGTAGTAGGCTTGTAAAGATGGGAGGGGGAGGGTTAGGAGGCATGAGAGGACTAGGAATGGAGCTAGGTAGGCCATTAGGCTTTTGGTGCAAGGGAATGAACCTAAAGAAAACCAAGAGAAATTGGAGTTCTTATACGTTGTAGGAGATTTGAAATATAGGTGGCTCACACGTTGGAGAGGCTTAGGCTTTCTTGGGGGAAGTTGACCGGTGAAAGATTTTGATTTTGGGGGTCTTCGCATGAACGTGGGTGCACGAGCTCCGGCATTCTTGACTTTGCAAAATTAAAGAACAAGAGATTGTGTCTACATACATTCCAATTATAAAGGTTTTTGACATTGGTGAATTGTGATATTCTATGGTTTCGATGGATTTGGTGATTACGTGTGTGCAAGAATGTTTGTTGATTGGTCGTTTTGGGATAAATAACTTCTTGATTTGATGATATTTTGGAAGACTAAGGACAAAGAGAGGCATTGCTATGAATTATAATACGTTGGGCTTCATCTTCTCGGATTAATTTATGTATCCATTAGCACAATGCCTCTTCTATTTTAATGTAATCGTGATCTAATTGAGTGTTTGCAAGTAGTTAACAGGTTCAAGTGAAGCTCCCTTGCATTTGTCGATACTTTTCCATTGCGTTGACTTAATCTCTTGAGATAATGTACTATCAGAATAATTATATTAAATGTTTTAAAATTTATTACAAAAGTGCAATTCAATTCTAAAATTTTTAATTTGTGCAATTGAATTTTAAAACGTATCAAATTGGTGTGATTAGGACCTTCCGTTAGCTCTCTCTAATTTGGCTAAGTAGAAAATACTAACTTAGACATTTTTTGATGTTTCAATATTTCATGCGGCGCTTATGTGATGCCAATTAGGCATCGAATAGGAAAAAAAGGCTTGAAAAATATAAAAACATTTAAAAAAAAGGACACAAAATAAAAGAAAAAGAAGAAAAGGATAAAAATAAATAAGGAGGAGGAGGAGGAGGAGGAGGGGGGATTCTTGGGGGGGATTCTTAGGTTGGTTCATGGGGAATTGGCTTTGCCGGTGAGGGCTGGCAACCGCCGGTTGGCGTCACGACTCTGGCCTGCAAAGTACAGGGTGCCGCCCTTAACTTTTATGCTTGATTCATAGTACAATTATTTTTCAATCCTTTTTTCTTTTTCTTTCTTACAAATATTAGGAGAAAACCGACCTTGTTTTGGTCACTATTGCACTCCATATTAACATAGTGATCAAGCGGGAAAGAGAAAAAAAAATGTCATGTCGATTTTTTCCTCCATTCAAATTAGACGAAGTTATCGAACTACTTGATTGCACAAATTGGACTAGTTTAGGCACTTGATTGCACAAATTAGGCATGAGTAGTTCTAGGGTCAATCCAAGTTCCTCTTGAAACGTAAAACTTACTCATCAAAACCAGTTCGTCAATTTTAAGTAGGAACAAGCTATTCCAGGTACCTTATAAGTTTTGTATAGAACCTAAAACCTACTTGTTAGAATGGGTTCCTTAATTTTTGGAACCAAACCTACCCTGCATACCCTTACGCTATTACGAGTTCCAGAGCTTACTCAAATTCCACCTATATTATTAATTAAACGATTGCAGTGAATTAAAATCCTTAATGACTACCACTTGCAATTACAATTTACTGACCATAAAGACACATATAAAATATGAACATTAATAAAGTAAAAGTCTCAATTATAAAATGGAAACCCAAACTAGTTCTTCCAAATTATACACGCATAATCAAATAATATGAAATATCGCAAGATCGTGCAAAGACATGAACAAAAAAAAAATTAAAATTAAAATTTATTCTAGATTTTAGATTTCGGGTTTCGGGTTCTGCGTTCCAATTTCTAGGTTTCGGATTCCGGGTTTCTCAAACTAAGAACTTATAACCTAACCGTGAAACAAGTTTATCATTTTTTGGAACCTAAAATCTACTCTACATATCTTCAAACTTGGAACTCACAGGTTTCCATCAATTCAGTTCTCAAGTTTTAGATTCTATTCCGGAACCATGCTCACATCTTGTTTTTAGAACCTAAAATTTATTATGCATATCTTGGAACTTGAAAGCTACTGTGTCACTAGTTCTAAAGTCTACCTAAGAATCGGCCAATTTCTCTTTTTACTTTTTGGTTTCATTTTTAGTTAAGCAAATCCAATAGTTTAGAATATGCTTGGGGTGGCTATCATAAGCGCACACAATAAATACTAAAGATCAGCGAAAGCATGCGGATGGCACATAATAGAGCACAGGAGCTCACCAATCTCTTAGAGTGCACTTCGATAGGATGAGACCACGGAATGTTAATACCAATAACCAAAAAGCAAAAAGACTGAAAAACACATTTGTTTGGCCTCCACCTCATGGCCCTCACTAATACCCTAGGTGGTTCAATTCTCCAATTCTTGATCCATTTCGGTTCCTACACAAGAATTGAAAATCGAATTGCATAGTACAAGTTCAAAAAAATATATAATTGGGAATCAGATCGAATTTCACCAAAACTTGAAATATGAATAATTTCCATCAGTCTAATTATCAGGTTCTTGGTTCTAACTTGGAACCATACTCATCTCTAGCACAAATTGAAAAATTTTAGGGCTGAATTGTATTTTTGTAATCTTCAATGCATTTATCTCTATAATTTTTAACATCCCATCACCTACATAGTTGTTATTGAGCTTTAGAGTTCAGTTCCCACATATTTCTAAGCACCTAAGCTTCAAAAGAAACTAGCTACAGATACAATTCATTATATGTTGTTGAAGCCAAAACTAAGAGGATGTCTTCTATAGATATTGATATGTGGCACTTCACTCCAACTATATATTTGCCACTGGCACATTTTGGCCACGTGGCACACATTTGAATAGTAAGCTTTCAGCTTGATAATTTGTCATTTATTAGTTTCTATCTCTTATTGAATTTAAATTTCTTAAAATAAATAAAGAAAAATTATATGATGATTTAACCTATTGTGGAGTTTAAACTCGAAAAAAGAGAGGAGAAATTAGAGAAAGCATTTTCAACTATACTTATCATCTCCCAATTGCGGTTACAAATTTTAGGACTTTTACGTTACATTATCTTAAGAAATGCAGTCAACACGATGGATAAGCATCGAAGAAGGCAAGGGAGCTTCACTTGAACTTGTTAGCTACTGGCAAGTACTCCGTAGGTTATATAGTTTATCCATTTTTCAACATTGAATGGAAAATGCTAACAATTTCTTCTCTCTCTCTCTCTCTCTCTCTCTCTCTCTCTCTCTCTCTCTTTATCATTTTGGGATTACACATAGCGCTGATGTGGTGCCAACTAGGCTCCACATAGAAAATAGCTTGAAAATTTAAAAAATAAAAAAAGCAAAAAGATTAAAAGATTAGTAGGAAAAAGATAAAAAATAAAAGAAAAGGGAAAAAGAATGAAAGTATATATTAAAAAAAAAAAAGGCAGAAAAAAAGAGAGAGGGGATTCTTGAGTGGGTTGAAGGGAGTGGCCCTTCTGCCTCGTACTTCACCGGCAACGCAGTTGCCACCCCTTGCTAGTGAGTACAAGTTGCTGACAGGAGCGAGCATGATCCGAATAAGAGATTCTCACTCGAAAATGGAGAACTACCAACTAAGAACCGATTTCAAAAAATTGGAGCGAAGAAGTGCTCATCGATTCCACGGAACCACTCCCGCCAAACTTCATGCACTTAGTACAACGTTTTCTAGCAACCCAAAGTAAAGTAAAAATACAAAAAACTTCCGCCTTTTTAATGGCAAGATCAGTAAAAAGAATGGGCTTACATTGAAAGTTGAAAGTCAAGGCCGTGAGTTGATGGACTTTGAGCTTGAGAGTCGAGACCATAAGTAAAAGTTAGAGAGATGACTCAAACGAGATGAAAGTAAGACAAAACGAGCACTCAGTCAATGAGTGTTGAGTTTCAAATTATGGATTTTAGGGTTTTCATTTTTCTTAAACCTTTTTTTTTGTCAAATTTTTTTCTTAAAATTTATAAATATTACCGGTATGGTCCTCATAGGCAATTTAACATGTAGAATAGAGAACTAGGAACCAAACTGATTCCCTTGGGAACCGTCAACTCCAGTCTAATTCAGTTCGGCTTTGGGCGGTCTTGGTGATTCCATTCCTTTGCACACCCCTAGGTACTAATGCCGCTCCTTAACCCATAAGGTCAATCCAAAGTAATTTTTGTTTTTCAATCTTTTTAGGCTTTTTTTCTTTTAATTTACTTTTAATCTCATTTTCATTAAAATTGGGAGTCAAACAGTTTCGTTTTGGTCATCATTGCACTCTTTGTTAATGTAATGGTCACGCTTGCATTTTCCATCATTCAAGTTGGACGGAGCTAATGAGGGACTTAATTGCACAAATTGATCAAATTTTAAGACTAAATCACATTTTCGTGATTAATTGTAGTACTGTCAATACACTCATCATTACAATATCTAACCCTACTACATAGTTTCTTCAACTCCATAGTTGTTATTAAGATTCAGTGTAGATCCCCATATATCCTAACCATTTAAACTTCTACCATTAAGTTTTTAGCTTAATAATTTGCAATATGACAGTTTCTATCTCTTATTGAATATCAAAAGATAAATAAAGAGAAATTTTATATAAATTTGGTCTCTTATTGAATTTTAAATTGTAAAAAATGGATAAATTAGAAATAGCATTTTCAATTATACTCTATCATATCCCAACTTCTATATTCTATTTGTTTTGAGATTAAATGTTAGTAAATGGGTAAACGAAAGAATATCAAGACAAGCTTTCACTTTAATGATTTGTAATCTGTCAGTTTTTTATCTTTTCTTTGATTTAAAATCCAAATTACACATAAAGAGAAATCATATAGAGATCTTATTTCTTATTGAGTTTAAACTTGATTTAAAAGTGGGAATAAATTAAAGAAAACATTTTTCAATTAAACTCCATCAGCTCCCAATTTTGAAAACCTCAAATCCATGTTATCCAAAAATAAGCAGGCTGGCAACCCTTGCCATTCAAACCAAAATTCTTCTCAATATTTGGAATTACTCAAGCCAGGAACCTCCCCGTTTCGAAGTTGGAAACTATTTAAATTGGAAACATTTCCCTTTTCATAAAATTAACTCGATGATTAATCTGTCATTAATTTGTCTGCTCTTAACTCAATGATTGACCAATTATCTTCCAAAATCACCCATACATCACAAATTAAACTAACCATTACTCTCTCTTCATCCATCCCAAACATAAAGAAAAAAAAAAAACTCTACTCGCAATTATTCAATTACGATCCATTACACAACCAATCAAATAAATTCACTAAAAATCCTAAAAAAGAAAATTGTCCTTTTCTATTTTCTCTTTTATGCACCTTAATTCTGGCAAGTGTACGGGGAGGCCCGATGGTGCTACCGGATATTGGAAAGTCGTGTGATCTCCGAATGGTGATCTTCAGTTATTCCTCGGTCAAAAAAAAAAAAAAATCTAGCACGTGTAGACTTCTTGAAACTCCCCTTGCATTTAGGAGGGAAACCACCCCCCATCACGCGCTTCTCTCTCCTCCTTCGCGGTTCCTGCGAACGATCGATCGCCCACCATTCGCCGCCGCCGCCGCCGTCGCCGCCGCTCCGGCTCGAAATCATACGCGCGTACATCCCGCGAGGGGGAGGGATAGAGATGAATCGGCGACAGCAGAGGGCGCTGAAGTCGTTCATCGCGGTGATGGCGGTGTGCATGTTGTGCTACATAGTGGGGCCCCCTCTGCACTGGCGCGCCACCGAGGCCCTCGCCTCTGTCCGCCGCCGCGGCGGCGGCCGCGGCCCCTCCGCCTCCTGCCCTCCCTGCCGCTGCGATTGCTCCTCCCAGCCGCTCCTCTCCCTCGGCGACGGTATCCTCGCTTCCTCATTTCCCTCGGTTTCCCTCCTCTCGCCTTTTCGTTTCCGTTGATCACCTCGGTGCCGATCGATCGCTCGCCCCTCGGTTGAGATGATTGATGTTCCGCGTAATGGATGGAGCTGATTTGATGGTGTTTGCGTGATCTTGCAATTCACCCTCTTGGTCGGGTCTTATACGTTTTCGAGCCTCGAGAAGATTTTTGCCGGACGATTTATGATGGATTGAACGTGATTGTGTTTTAGCTTTGCCGATCATGTCGGCAGCTTGTGTAATTTTATAGGGAAAACTGAAGGATAAAGGAGATTGGTTACGCCTTTGCGAGCTTTTCAATGTGATCTTCATGCGTCGAGCTTAGAATTCTATAGCTGCTGGAGGTCTAATTAAAAGCAGAAAAGGATGGTATATGTGATACCCAAGTGGCAATATTGGCTTAAAACTTTATAAAGGTGAGACCTTTTGGCCCCCACATGAAGTCGTGGAGTTGCCAAAAAGATAGCTTTGTCCAAACGGTGCTGATTATATTTTCTGATTGGGATGTTCTGTGAGTCGTGGCGTCAGTGTTCTGGAGTTTGTCTTGTCTTGTCCAGAGCAAGTAAAACATATTTCATATTGATAGTTTTTAAAGTTTCATTGCATTTTTATGTCTATTGTCCAATGGGTTGGATAGTTTTTTCTCTTGAGCTGCTTGGACAATGTCATCTGACCTTCATGTTCTACTTTTGTCTGTTCTGTTGCAGAATTGATCAACAACACCTTCACAGGTTAGTGTTCATTGCTCGGATAATTCTAGCTGGTCTGTTATTGATGGAATGACTAACCATAGGGAACTGATGGACTTCCATTGTGCATGCTTCATGCTGACACATGAATTAGCAATACTCCTCAGTCGAAGTTCCTTTTTACGGAGTGAGCTTACCACCCACCCAATACCACTTCAAAAGTTGTATGGGCTGTCTCCTTGCTTGCTTGTTGTCTGACTTTTAACCAGAAAAACAAGGTTCCTTGGTTCAATGTGGTATTTGCTTTCGACAAGTTCTTGCACACTATTGTTTTGTGACTGTTCATTTTTATAGATAATGGACCTCAACATAGATTTGAACTCTGACATATAGGTCTGCTGGTTGAATAGAAACTTGGTCTTTATCATATTGTGACAATATTAAGGTTCGGGCATGCCATGCTGAAGATCTCACTGGAGTATCAAGGATTTAGGGTATAGGCCTTAAGCACTGAGAATCCACGAATGCTGCTTACAGATTCCAGATTTGTTTTCAAGTTATTCTTAAGAAAATTGTTGTATGACATAGCTGTATAGCTTCACGCATAACCCCTGAGCTACTTTTTCATGCTAAGGACAACTGGGATGAGATGTTATGGAACATGGCTAAAATTCGAATTTTTCCGCTTATTTCTCTCTCACAGAGATTTCTAAATTCTACCCCAAATTCCCCACCCGCCTCATCTTTTCACCGTGCCTCGTCTTCCTAACCATAGCAAGCTATTAGGAGAAAGATAATTGGATAAGTGTAGACAGGATAACTAACTTACATGTAAAGTCTCATACTTCATCTGCAATAGAGTTGAACTGAAAATAATTGAAAAGATTGAGTAAACATCAGGATAATCTTTTTCAAATTAAATTTGAGATGCATTGTTCTGCCACATTCGATGTGTGGTGCACTGCTTCTCCTTCTTCTTCTTGGCCTAAAAATGCTAATTCGCTCAGTTCAGGTGACGTCATGAAGAATATCCCCATACTTTGAATACTGCATAATGCACAAGGTTATATACCGGTCCAGGCTAGATAAATGCATCTTTTCTGTGCATTATTTATATAGTTTTCATTGAGTTTAGGGTCACTGAGTAGCTGGTCTTTGTTGAGAACAGTGGAGGAAGTGACATTGCCTTCCATTATTGATAACTTACTTTTTGGCCACTATACTTTCCAAGCTGTGAACTTTAACATCACTCACATGCGCTTTATGGCACTATAATTGATGATTTATATGGTGATCACTTTGCCAAAACTAACTGATATGTATCAGTCATTTGAATTAGATTATAGTCTGTGGAAAAAATGTCGTTATAGGACCTGCCTTCACGTTAGTAGAGCTATATGTTAAACTAATTGAAGCATGACATCAGCTTAGGCAATTTAATTCCTTAATTCTCTGCAATTGTTGTAGATTGTGTTAAGCATGACCCAGAGGTAAGCGAAGAAACGGAAAAGAGCTTCACGGAGTTGCTAATGGAGGAAGTGAGGCTGAGGGAAGCTCAAGCCTTGGAGAACCAGCAGCGTGCTGATATAAGACTCTTAGAGGCCAAGAAAATGGCATCTCAATATCAAAAGGAAGCAGACAAGTGCAGTTCTGGGATGGAGACATGTGAAGAAGCGAGGGAAAGAGCTGAAGCAATATTAGAAGAACAGAGAAGGGTAACAGAAATGTGGGAACTCAGGGCTCGTCAGAGAGGATGGCAAGAAGGGTTCCAATAGTTTTTCTTCTCAGATCCGATCGTTATATATATGTAAGTCAAGTGAAAGAACCATTCTGCAGATTTGATCCTTGAGAATTTTCTGTTTAGGGGTTGCACTGATTTTATTAGGAAGGCGTATTGGATTCATTCTTTCATTCATTCATGTACTTATCATTACACTTCAGAACTTCTACACAGATTAGAAGTAATTTAAAGCCCTACTGCTTAACCTCCACTTCCTGATACGCATCTTTTTTTCAGATATGTTTGCCTGATTGTTTTGCTCAAATGTGCTTGCTCTCTACTTTAATTATTCAATCTACTGGATGCATTTTGATAAATAGATCTTGCTGTTGCTAATTTTTCAAGGTGTTCTCTGACAGTCAAGTTGTCGCATTTTTCTCTGACATGAATAGCTAACTCGGCAGTGTTTGGGATCCATAAATGACTTGGGACGCCACTTCATTATCTTTTCTCTGACTCAGTATTGAAACGCTTCTCTTCATAGTCTCTCTTCTCTCTCTCTCTCTCTCTCTCTCTCTGAGACAAAGAATGCGACCTTGGATCGGAGGTCGCTAACCTCAAATGTAGAGGTCGACCTTCTTAAATATGAGAAGAGAGTTGGAATTTGAGTTCGTGGTGATGGTGTGGTTGGAATCGATGATGGCAGATTTTGGGGGTGTTGGTGGTGGTAGCCATGTGTGGTGGAGGTCGAGCTGGGGATGGAGGTGGTGTTCGTGTTGGCCAAGTGGTGGTGGTGGTGGTGGTGGTGGTTAGGGGTGATATAGTACGGTGCGGACGTCAAACCAATCCAAACCGCACAAATAAAAAGTTCGTAAGGACAATTTTGGGAAAAAAGAAAATATGAACAGTATCCGCCTGGCATGCCGAAAAAGCCGAAAGCCCAAGGCAGGTCCCCACTTGCCTTGGGCTTTCGGCTTCACAAAGCTAGCATTTGGGGAATGGGGGCTCAAAATTTTTTGCCAAACGGGCTAGCATTTGCCCAAGGATCTTTAGGCCTCTAAAAGGCTTTGGGAAATGGTTCCCAAACGCACCCTATATAGTTGGAACCAAATCAAACCATTTTTCACATTATTCATGTCTTGTCATAATTTCACTTGATGTTATCACACTTAAGCTTAATAACGTGTACGCTTGTGAAGAATCACAAACTCTGTCAAATTGAAATTGAAGGGGTTTAAGGAATAGAAGAAGTACGAATCACATTTAGAATGGTTTGGCTTTCCATTTGGCCTACTTTACTCTCTCAAGTCTCACTGATTCAACAAGTACTCTCTCAACTCTCACTGATTCATTATGTAATTGTTAAAATGTTACGATTAATACAGAATGTATTGCTTCTATGCGAAACTTCAGGAGTTACTTCGATAAACTTGAGCACCTCCCGCTATACTACACCCTCCACGAAGATTTTAGATCAAAAATCACTCTATTTTGCACAAAGGAAAGCAAGAGAATTCAATGCAGTGGTGAGAGAGAGAGAGAGAGAGCAAGAGGGTTGTTTGTGAGAATCTTTAATCCGCGAATCACTTGGATCTGATTTTAAAGACTACTAAGTTTCAAGATATCCATTGAAAGCTTTATCCAATCAAGTGGTCGTTGTGAACTTCTCTGACAATCAGAAGAACGCCATTCTACAAAGCATCAACGGCCATTTCCCAAAGTGGATCATTTTGCTTTTGCAATCTGCCAAATATCTATTCTACTTATTCACAAATGGCAAAATATAGGTGATTCATCCCAGGCTGCTTTCAGCGAATTCCAACACTTGAAGAAGTTGTAGAGCACCAATTTTACTCCAATTCGAATTGATAAAGGGTCTTCCCACCAAGTGAAGGCTCATACGTAGAACCATCCATTTCGTCCGTAACATGTACTGCTTCAGCAAGACGGTCACTCCTGAATATTTAGGAGTTCCTTTATATGGTCAATTCACCTTATGCAAATAGGTTTTCTCAGGCAAATTAACATCCTCATGTTGTATAGACTATTGACCTTCTATAGGTCCATCCAAGCTTTAACGGACTCCAGATCTACAACTTGTTCTTCTATAAAGGTCCTTGTAAACTTCGACACATTTCTAGTTTAATAGCTCGTTCTCATTTTGCAAAGCCAAAAACTTCATGTGCTTTAGATGTCCAGCTGTTAACATTATCTAGATATGTCTTTTGTACATAGAAGCTATCCGTTTTACACATTCAAATACAAGTATTATTAGCTTTTGATTACTTTGTTGTTTTCAAAATATCGTAAGAGATTTTCTCAATAGATATGATTTGATATGAAAAGATTAACAATTTTTCGCAGAATAATTCAAATTAAACCTTGATATATGCAAGAACAATTTGATAACATCAAATGCAAATATTTCTATTGAAATTAGTAAAGGGAAGAAGATATTGCAAGCACATCTTATAGTGATTTGACTTATATCATGTCTACATTCATCTCCCAAACTAAAAGCCTAAATAAGGCTAAAATCTACCGGTAGTCTCAAAAGACTTATAACTTTTTTTCTTTTTATTTTTGGGGTCTGAAAACATAATATTTCATTTAAGTAGGCAAAACAGAACAACCCTTAGATAGGGCTTTGGAGCATACAAGATCCAAAAGGGGTTGGGGAGGTTTAACAGCCCAATTAAGGGGAGGTATGCGGCGCCCATGGGCTTTAGCGGCCCAATCAGCAATATGATTAGCCTCTCGCCTACAATGCTGAAGCCAAAGGTTGGAGAAACGGGGAAGCAGCGCTGCATATTCAGCAAACAGAGCACGACTCTCCCACAGTGTTAAGCAAGGGTTGTGCAGAGCCTCTACGAGCACCAAAGAGTCGGATTCCCGCAACAGTTTTCCTGTGTCTCGTAAAAAGTTAGCCAAAACGGGCTGTGTTCCCAAACTTCAGCACATAGACCATTGGCCATAATACATCTTATCTTTCCCCTACAACTTGTCTTCATCAAAGGGTAATTCTTTGCAGTACATAGCGTAATAGTTTGCCACATGAGTAGCAATAGTGTGATAATCTTTAATGGTGAAAATCCAGCCATAAGTTCTTCCCTTCCAATCTGATCAGTTGGCCTGGTTTAAGTGGGTCATGTAATCTGATTTCAACTAAGTTGTTCCTTCTTTATTCTCAATTTTAACATCCAGTACCCTACCGACATGTCTCACAGCTTTGCAGAGCATACTCTTAGTACACCGTTCTAGGGGAAGCGCAAAAACTTGAACCCAAAAGCGCAAGTCGTAAAGTCATTACAATGTAGGGGAGTATTCGGTATCCAAGGCTTTAAAATGACAAGGTAATTCGAAAAAAGCCAAGGACCATTATCCAATACTCTTTGTTTTTCCCCTTCAGAGTTGAATTTAAAAATATATAGCCCAGCTTCACGTTGAGATAGTTCTACTTGGTCCATGCGCCATGCTCGTTTCATTGTGTTCTGGAATGCTTGGAAATTAATGGATGGGTTAGAGAGGAGCTTACCAACTAGTATCAATTTACATTCCTCTAGTTTCTCTGTTGGGGCCGTGTCATCCCACACTTCAATTTCCTATTCTAACCATAGGCGGCCTAATCTGTTGTAGAGAGTGGCGAGTAGTTTCTCTTCTTCCTGCCCGATGCGTTCCATTGAAGATCAGGCCACAGGAGGAATCTCAGGAAAGGCGGGCCGGGTGGACAATCCCACGTGCAAAGAATCCAGTAACTACTGGAATTGGGAATGAGACAGTCAAGGGGGCAACCAGAGAGAGCAATTAAGGCATGCAGTGTTCGAGCGATGGGGAAAGTAAATGGCTCAGGCGTAATGGTGATGGTCCCTCGTTGGGAAGGTGAGGTGGGTCTTAGAGAACGGGCGGTAATATCTAAGTGAGGGGATAGATGTAAGGTGAGAAGAAGTCCATAACCTGTACTGGAATGGAGCGACGATGAAGGAAATAGTGGAAAACGGAGGACGAAGCAAGGGAGATGGTGGTAATCAACAGTGGGTTTTGGGTTTCTTGAAGTAAACTACCATTGAGGTAGAAAGAGCTAGATTGTAAGAGAATTCTTCATTCCCAGCTTGAGTTTGGACTCAATTTAAAGACTTATAACTTTAGCAAGTGATGTTTCTACACAAAACTGAGAATTCCACTATCAACAAACAAGCATTGTTGCTACAGTTGTACACTTCTCAATTCGCAGATTCAATTAGGAAAAAGAACTATCAATATAATGAAACATAAGAGAGAAATGGTAAGCGTGCAAAATAGAGAGAGAATGAGACAAATTCAAAAGTATAGTTTTCTTAATGTTTCCCCGACTCTTTCAGATTGTTTTAAATCTCTTAATATTGATCTTCGAAATTAACGGCGGGAGAATCTTCGAGAGACCAATTAGCCGTTAGAGTTGATAGACACAATCGCTGGAAATTCGGATGCCTATACAGTTTATATTCTTGGCAACAGTGAGGTATCCCTAAACGGAGTATGCTATCTCTGTCAATTATCGGTTCCTTTGTTTGCTTGAACAAAATAGGCAAGAACTGATTAGAAATTCCAGATCTTTTAACGTGAATTCCGAATCAAGTTGTTGGGTCTTCTTATCCAGCTAATGGAAAGAGCGATGGGCATCTTTTGCACAATTGATATAGGGAACTGCCTTTATCAATAATCGAATAAATTTATTTGATCTGCCCGCTGGAACTAACTTGTGATTTGCCATCCGTTGGTCCTCTAGAGCACATCAACGATAGAGACTTGGCCCAATTGTTTAACATATCGTGGTCATTCTGTTGTACCAAATTTGTTCGCCCTCTATCAAGGTCTACCCAGTTGGTAGATATCTTTTCACTATGTACTCGTATATGTAGGTAGTCACAACATTTCTCATATCAACTTAACTGACAACAACAAAATGTGTCTTTATCAAACAATAAAAGGAAAATTTCAAATAAGGGCTCAAAGTATCATTGATTTTTCAAATAAGGATTTAAAGTGAACTTTATTTCAAATAGAGATCTTAAGTGTCCTCATTTTCTCGAATAAGAGTCTGAAGTAAATATTGTTTCAAATAAAGATATGAAGTAGCATGTTAGTTTCATGAAAGGACTTGACCTCACCGGTTGGTCAAGGACATTTCCATCCTCTACAATTTCTTATTTTCTTCCCAGTTTTTCTTTCTTTTTTCCTTTTTTCTCTTTTTTTCCATAAAAGAGACAAACTAAAAAAAGAAAAAAAAAGACTAAAACCTTTTAAAAAAAAATAGGCGAAGACCTAGGGTCAATCCTCCTACTTGTGACTAGGGGTGTGCATGGTCTAGGTGAGCTATTCCCGACCTAGAATCGAGAACCGCCCGCTAAAAACCGGTTCCGAAAAATTAAAATCGGAAACCATCGGCTAGTTGCATGAATCTACCCGGGAACCAAACCGACGGTCCGATCCAGTTCCAGGGTAGATCCATAGAATCGGTCCAACCTCCATGCCTTCCCATTTTCGCCCTCCCCACATCTAATTATTTGAGCTCTCCCAACCATGGTAGCTTTATTCTTCTCAAGTACTAGTGTCTTGGCGACGGCGATCGCGACCCTTGCGTTGCTTCCATCCCAACCACCACCACCTCCACCATCTCCCGCTCCTCTCTCGAGACTGACAATGAGGAGGACAATGGGGACGATAAGCCATTCTTAGACTTGGAGCTTGCCCTTGTCCTTGAAAATGAGGACGATGGGGGGAGGCCTGAGGAGGGGGAGGAGGAAGATGGGAGGTAAAAGCAGAACAAGCCCAACAACGAAGAGGACGATAGTGACAATGAATGCAAAGGTGGCGATGAGGATGACAACGACGTGAAGAGAGTTCAAGTTCAAGGGGGGAAAAGAGAATCAACTCACTGTTTCGCCGAGTTCAGACTAGGACTCAAAGGGAGATGAGTAGATCCGGAGATGGATTGAAGAGGAAAAGGGAGCTTGGGGAGATTTTGAACTAAAGAGAGACGAGATGGAGTAGGAGAGTAGTGAATTGAGACAAGATGGTGATTGAAGCCCTAAATTTTAGATTTGCTAATTTCGAATTTTTTTAATATTAAAAATTAATATATTATTATAATATAACTAATCCGATCTTGGTGGGCGGATTTGCCCATGGAACCAGGAACTGGACCGATACCCACCAATTCTCATAAATTGGAATTGGGAACTAAACCGATTCTCTTAAGAACCATCGGTTCCTGGCAGTTCCGGTCCGGTCCTGGGCGATCCGGCCGGGTCCCGATTCTTTTACACACCCCTACTTGTGACTACCCCATTGCCAATGAGGTGTCAACCATGGCTTGCGACCTCGCCAGTTCGAAGAGGGCCCTTGGCCCTCTCACGGTTCTAGCGAGGGCTGGCGACTCTCACCCAGACCTAAGGAAGGGCCGAGAAGCCTCGCCTAAATTTGGGAAAAGGTTGTGATAACTCTATTATTTTACCTATTTTAGGTAATAAATCATGCAATATTTGTGAGAAAATATTTGAATTTCATTCTATTTATTCAAATACTCCTTATTTATACAACATAATGAGATATGGAAAAAAAAAAATAAGGAAAAGAATGACAAAAAGAAGAAAAGGAAGAATTTTGTCATTTAGGAATTCAAATGAGAAAGCCTTGGAAAGTGGATATCAAATTGAATCTTATGTGATTTATTCCCTAATTTTATGCAGAAGCATTGAAAGATGGCTATTAAATTAGGGATTCTATAATTTATTCTCTAATTTTATGTGAAAATAAGCAATTGCTTTGTGATAGGAATATTGGATGTATCCTATAAATAGGAGAATATTGAGAGCTTACAAAGACAGGTAAGTTTTTATTTTTAGATTTTTTTCATTATTCTACAAGTCTTTCAAATATTTTGAAGAGAAAATAAAAGTGATAACAAAATTCTTATTCTTTGACTCAAAATGTTAGATTTAATTTATATATTCGTTTCTTATTCTATTATGTTCTAATTTTCTTTTGTTAGGGCTACAAAATAGTCTAATCATGATTATATGAATTCCATGATTTTTATATTTTTGCAATTAATTCCATTCGCATGAATTATATATTATTGTGCTTAATCCTTTTAAGTGATTGACCACCTTATAAATGATATGATGTGCATGTTTGAGACTAAGAAGTAATAATATGCAATTGCTCCATATAATATATAATGAATCAAATGGGATAAAGATATACCATATTATTTGTATAGCATTCAATGATTAGGTGGTCCAAAAGATTCAGTGCAAACAATGAATATTCACAAATTTTAATGCATTTATATTTATTTAACTTCACATGAAATATGGTGAATTGATAAACTGAGTAAGTTTATTATACTTGAAGATAAGATAGTAAATAAATTTGAAAATTCTGCTATTACATGTTAGATATTGTTCTTGAGTACGTAATAATTTGGAATTCATATCTAGTATTTATGGTGAAATTGGATGCTCTAATATATTTATTTGATTGATTTACTGCATTTAATTCCTAAATTTTGCTACTAAGTTTGTCAATTTTCATTTATTATTAACTGTATTTTGATCTATTAGAAAAATTTTAGAATTAGACCATTTTTATTATTTGATTGGTTTGTTAATCATCAATCTCTATGGGATGATATCATTTCCTATCATTATGAGAAAAGATATCGTCCTTAAGAGATTGATGACTAATAAACCAATCAATTATTAAAAATGGACTAATTCTAAAATTTATCTAACAAATCAAAATAAAATTAGTAATGGAGTAAAATTGATAATCTTAAAAGAAAAATTTTGGAACTAAATGTAATAAATCAATTAAATAAATACATTATAGCATTCAATTTCATCATAATCACTAGGTATAAATTTCAAATTATTACTCGAGAAGAATAATATCAAATATGTAATAGCAGGAATTCCATAATCTATTTACTATAACTTAACTAGTTTATTAATCCCTCATATCTTTATGTGAATTTAAATAAATATAAGTGTATTAAAATATGTGAACATTCTCGGTTTACAATGAGTCTTTTGGATCATCTTATCACTGAAAACTATACAAATAACATAATATATCTCTATCTACATTTAATTCATGGTTATATATTATAAGAAGCAATTACATGTTATCACTTCTTAGTCTCAAGTTCCACATCAAATCATCCAAGTGGTGGCTAGTCAGTTAAAAGCATTAAGTACAATAATATATAACACACATGAATGAAATTACGTGCAAAACATAATAATCATGAAATTAATATCATCGTGATCAGATTATATAGTAGCCTAACAAAAGAAAATTAGAACATTATAGAAGAACAAAAAAAAAATATAAATTGAAGCCAATATCTTAAATTAAAGAACAAGAATTATGTCACAACTTCTGTCTTCTATTCAAAATATGAAGAACTCCCTAAACAATGAAAAACAATCTAAAAATAAAAGCCTAACGATCTCTCCAAGCTCTCAATATTCTCCTATTTATAAGATACATCCAAGACTCCTATCACAAGGTAATTGTTTTTTTTTTTTTCGCATAAAATTATAGAATAAATCATAGAATCCTTAATTTGATATCCACCTTCTAACGCTTTCTTATTTGAATTTTGAATCACAGAATTCTTCCTTACCTTCTTTATACCATTCCTTTCCTTATTTTCTTCATATCTCATTATGCTACATAAATAAAGAGAATTTGAATAAATAGAAGGAAATCCAAATATTTTCTAATAGATATTGCATTATTTGTTACCTAAAATAGGTAAAATAACTCTATTGTCATAGAGTTATCAGTCTTGGCCCTCTCTCGGTTTTGACGAGGCTAGCAGGCCTTCATCTTTGGTTGACAAGGTTGCTAACCTTGGCTGAGGTGCCAACACCCCATCGGCGATGAGGGTGACCACAGGTAGGGGAGGGTTGGCCTTTGCGCCTGTATTTTTCTTTTTCTTTTTTTTAGTAGTATCCTTTTTTTTTTCTATTTTGAGTTTGTTTTAAAGAAACAATAGAAAAAGAAAAAATAAAATAAAATAAGAAAATGTAAAGGATGAAAACGTTGGTTAAGTCCTTCTGTGAGATTGACTTGACCACTCTAGGTCATTATTTGAAACAAAGTCCTCTTTAAACTCTTATTTGAGAAAATAATAATATTTCATGCTCCTATTCGAAGCAAAGTTCAAGCTTTTATTTAAGAAATTGAGGACATTATTTGAAATTTTACTAATAATAAATGAAATTGATTCTTTTATCAACTTCAAAACATCATAGGAAGGTT
Organism: Eucalyptus leucophloia subsp. euroa; assembly: GCA_017140325.1. NCBI lineage: Eukaryota > Viridiplantae > Streptophyta > Magnoliopsida > Myrtales > Myrtaceae > Eucalyptus > Eucalyptus leucophloia. The sequence goes on from CM029471.1 coordinate 20,836,247, forward strand.
TTCCAAATGAAGTGTTGTAGCTTGTGCGTACAATCTCAAACACAATCAATCTTGTATACATGCATTTGAGTAAGATTTACATCCACCGGGTGAAAGACACAATGCAAAGACTATTTCATGTGTGAAAATTAATGTCCATATTACAAACGTGAGTCAAATACTTTACATATTATTTTATTTGTTTGTATTTTAATGGATTTTGTTTATAGGCAATAGGTGAGTTATTTTTCTTGTCAAATACACGATAGCTACTATCGTAAAGCTAACCCGATAAGTATATTACTGTTACTGTTAGACCCTCATATGAGAATGCTAGTAAAAAAGATGCTAGAAATGTCATAACGTTAGTGTGGCGCTCACTTTAGTATAAAAACTATTGCCATATCGCTTCATTATCAACTTTTAAAATAAAATAAAAATAAACTTGGGGCTTTTTTCCATGTTTGACATCAATTTTTCTTTTCTTTTTCAATTTGCAGATAATCAAATAAGAAGAAAAGGTGGAAGACGACGAAAAAGATAATGAAAGCCATCGCCTTAGTGGAAGCTGGATCAAGGCTCAGTGACCTTCCAGACCTTGGCTCATCCCCAACTTCACCCCATGGATTCTTGACTTCACGGCCATGGAGAGCTCCACCTCTAGATGATGAGGAACACCTGTTAGTCCATCTCCAGATTTGCTACTGGCTATTTCAACAGTTTTTGAAATATTTTAAAGTAATGACTTTGATAGAAGTTATGACCATAATGAAAACCATCATTATTTTAACGGTTATATAACTGTTTTTTAACGGCCATATAATGTCGTACAATTTTTTTTTTTATAAATACTCCATGATTTTACAAAGGCTTTATAGCAATTTCCTAATGACTCTTTTTTCTTTTTTTCTTTTTTTTTTTCGAAATGACTCTTTTTCATTTGAATATAAAAATAAAACTTCAAAAGACAATCTTGGAAGATACACCGAATAAAGAAGAGAATATCATTTTCTTTTCAAATCTTTCCTTCCATTGCTGGCTTACACACATAATATTGTTCATGTTCCTTATTTTGTACATAATAATAAAGGTGGCCTATTTTATCTTGAGAGTACAACTACTAGAGCGTATAAGATCAAGTTTCATACTCTAAGGTAGAGTTATCCTTAATGATAGTGCTTGCACGACTTAAACAATTAATCTTACTTTCTCATCTTTTCAACCAATTTCTAACAATTCTTATTTTTCATATTATCTATTAATTTGGTGATGGCACCAATCTAGCCAACGCTAGAGAAGAAAGCCTCTTCACTTTGGAAAGGCAAGATTGCACCTCATATTGGAGAATCAAGGCGCGTTTGGTAACGATTCCGTTCCCAATAATAATTTTTGAGCAAAAGATCGCGTTTGGTAATTATACAAAATTTCTGATTCTAGAATATAAAAAGAATAGAAATACGTTTGATAACTACATAAAATTTCTATTACAATTCTAAAATTTTATCAAATTATAGAAATTCTATTGATATTTATACTAAGTAATAAACATATTAACTAATTAATTTTTTATTAAATAGTAAATAATAAACTATAGTATAAACTATAAATATAAATACTAAATAAAAAATTAAAATAAAAAATTAAATATGTATTCTATAAATAGCAAAATTTCATTTCATACTTCAAATCATTTTTTATTTTTTAAATAATTCTATTAATTTTTTCCTTTTTTTTTCTTTTTTTTTTTTTTTTTCCTTTCTTCCTCCCCTTTTTCTTCTTCAAGGTGGTAGGTCGCCGGCCTTGGGACGACCGCCGACCGCGGACAAGGGCCGACGACCTCACCAGAGCGTCATCGACCCTCAACAAGGCCAACCCTCATCGTTGAGCCTCGCCGATGGCCAAGCGGCCTCATCGGGGATGGGTGAGGCTCGCCCGGCCATCGGCAGGGTTGGGCGAGTCTCGTCGGAGCTGGGCGAGGCCTAGTCCCACCGAGGCTCGGCCTCATCGGTGGCTAGGCTTGCCTCCGGCAAGCCGCTAGATTGATTGTAGATGACCGGTAGCGGTGGGCACGGCGGAGAGCAGACAACAATAGCGGCGTCGGCAATAGATAAAGAAGAAGAAGAAAATGACGTGATTCTTAGATTTGTTCCCAGGAACAATAATCAACTTTTTTTTAATTCTTGATTCTATTATAAATCTACTTTCGAGAACAAAAAAATAGAAATTTATTCTCGAGAATAAAAATTTTACCAAACACGATTCTATTCCAAAACTACTCTCAGAAACCAAAAAAATCAGAATCATGGCTTGTTTGGATGGTTATCAAATAAACCCTCAGACTAATGTTCTGCCTTTTATGTTTCATGTGTAACTCAAAAGCAATCAGAAAGCATGCTGCTTATACAGACTTTAGTATAAGAAACTAGCCAAGCTTAATAAAACAGAGGATATTACTGTGGGTATGGTATGGTGTCTGAATCTTCTATTTTCGAGAGACTCGCCCTCGCTTGATCACCAGTCCAAAGCTTGAGGTCACCACCACTGAGTCACCTACTATCACTGTCTCGAACAAAAACTCTCCAAAATGGAGTTCAAGGTCGTCATTTGATCGAACACCTTCCTTGCAAACTCAATTTCCCCCTCCGCACCAACCAGTGGTGATGGAATTTGACAGTCAGCAAGAGAATGGAAATAAAAAAGTAGAAGATAGATGAGGAAAGAATCGAAGTCATATTTAGAATTTATCAAACTTCATGAAGAAAGTCCGAACTGCGGTGCACTGGGAATGGCTTTTTTCTATTGTCATTGGAGCAACTCTGGGATTGAATCGACTGCTCGACTACCAGCGCTATCATAGCGAGTAAGCAAGTTGATAGAGTCGTGCCAAAAGCCGCTCGAAGAAGAATGGCCGAGTGCTCGCCTGTCATCTCAACACGGTCGGCTCTGTCTTCCCGCTGTCGGGATGACTCATAGATCCTGTCGGCCAGATATGATCTGCCACAGCTAAGGCCAGGGGAGGACGACCTGCCTTGTCGGTCATGGAGTAGCTACGGCGGCCACGAATAGCAAATGCAGAGAGAGCACTAGGGGTGTGCAAAATACTCGGGATCCACCCGGACCGCCTGGAACCGGACCGGAACCGCCCGGAACCGGCGGGTCTTGAGGGAACCGGTCCGGTTCCCGGTTCCGTGGGCAGATCCGCCCACCCGGACCGGACCGGAACCTTTTTAATATTAAAAAAAAAATTACTAAGAGAAACCCTACATCTCATCTCACTCTCTAGGGAACCTTTACTTTTGGTCAAAGAAAATTTAACCATCTATGATTATTTGCAAGTAGGAAATGGGAGAATGTTGCATTCCATTTGTTCGTTTTTTATCTACGAGATACATTTATAATTACAACAAATAAATATTTGTTCCACGTACTTAAATTTGATTTTTCTTTATTTGGCTTGCTTTGATGTCACGTAATTGTTTTTTTGTTGAAAACCAAAAAATTTTCGTGTCAAAATCAGTTCCATGTATCTACCCGGGAACCGGACCGGACCGGCGGTCCGGTTCCCGGGTGGATCCACACAACAAACGGGTGGATCCCGGTTCCAATTTTTCGGAACCGGTCCTTAGCGGGCGGTTCCCGGTTCTAGGTCGGGAACCGCCCGCCCGGACCATGCACACCCCTAGAGAGCACGACCCGCCCCATGGGTCATGCAACAGCTACGGTGCCCATGGACAATGGCTCATTCAACATCTTGAACGACGACACGGTGTGTTTTTTCTTGTGTGCGTACACTTAAGGTTGGATTTGAATCTATAACAAAACCATCTCATATGGCGTTTGGCATCATCCTTTGGACCAGATAAGACTGGATATATCTGAATAAAATGCCGAATAAAAATTCCAGGCTAGAGGCTATCCTGGTTTAAGATTTTAAAAATTAAAAGATGAATTAACATTTATCTTCCAATGATGAACACATCTGGTTTCACTGGCCACCGCACAAGGACAACGGTATTGTCCACTTTGGGTTGCAGGACTCACCTGCCCCATGCCCTCATGATTTTGTTTTTTCGGGCTTTGCCTAGAAACTTATATAGAACGTTGCATCACATTCTTCAAACGATATGAGATTCGGTTCATTCTTACCCTTTTGACATCGCCATCGCCATCTTCAAGGCGAAGCCACACTCCCATCCTTCGCAGGAACGGGTCAAAACAAGCCCATCAGCTTCCGCCTAGTTCATTCCAAACTGCACACTTTTAGCTAGATTTGGCTCTGATATCATTGTAAGGGTCAATCTTTGCCCTCACGGTTTAGTTCTTCTGACTCATTGGTAGTTAAGACATTAACTCACCATCCCCAAGCGATGTGATAATCAGTTCATTCTTGTCCCATTCGCTTTGAAGCAAAGCCACACTCCCATCCTTCACAGGACCATATATCAATACGAGGACAACCTCCGCAACCGTCGCTGCTTCCGATCATCTCATCAACCAGCCAATCTTGTTAATACACATCGTGATAACATGATATAAGAAGATTGACGAAATCGAAATTTAAATAGTCAAAGAATATGGCCAATTAATCTCCTAGTATCACTTTCCCAAATTGAGTTTAAATCTTCATCATCATGTCATCATTCAAGTTAAATTCTTTTCTAGATAGATTTATACAAATTATTCATATCAACGTCAACCGTATCACATAAGACGCCAGACACCCCGTATATGATGGCCGACATCCACATTAGCAATTTTTAATTAAAATTGACTGAAAAAACTAAAGGTCAAATTCAAAAGTTTAAGATTTAATTGACATAAGTATATAATAGTTTCAGGATTTTTTTTTTTGATTATCCATAGTACTCGCCTAAATATTTTTTATACCAACAATGAATTCAACAATAATCTTTTAAATATTTGCTGGATTGCTTCCCTTTTTTTCTTCCCCCTCCCTTTTCGCTGGATTCTTTTCACATTCTAGATTAGCTTGGATGATTACCGCTGTGCCACATGTTTGAATTTGGAGGTAGATGAACGGTGGAAACTGAATCTAATCATATCCCGATAAGCACGGCCGACTTCCTGATCACATTAGCTGTCAAGCAGCTAAAACAGGAGAGAGAAAGGGCAAGATGGTCATTTCAGCTGACCAGTGAAACCCTCATGGGAATCTCTAAAAGAGTATAAGAAGGCCCGCCAGGAGAGATTGCTTCATAGACTTGCAATCATCTCAGATCCCAAGAAAATTAAGGAGCCTCCGCTCTCATGAAAGTTGTTGATTAGAAGATGAAGATGGAAGATGATCCATGGTAGAAGATGAAGATGGAAGAGGAGGAGGAAAAGGAGATGGGTTGAGGAAGATGGAACAGAACCCTCTAGTGTCAAAATTTGGAAGCTTTGGCCAGAAATCCAGGTAAGGGGTATGAAGTTCTTCATGATCCTGGATTGTTTTCTTCTTAATTTAAGATCAATCTCTCTAAAAAGGGAAGAGACTCAAAAGATTAGATTTGGGAAGCCCTTTTCATACTCATTGAAAAGAAGAGTGATAGGTTGACACAATTTTTCATTTATTTATTTTTTATATTTCTCTTGCTGTCATTATAAATAAAGACTTCAAGATATGAACATCGCCTTATTATTTTTACTTATTTTGAGAACCCTTGATTTTTCCATCAAAGTTAACAATTTCAAATAAAACTTGAATTTGTTCTATAATTATTACTTATATTTTTCATAGTCCTTTGAAAGAGTATAGATCAAGGCTAGAAAATTGCACAAGAAGTCGTAACCAAGTCCTAAACCTTCCAAATCAATTTTTTTTTTTTTTTTTTTTTGGTAAAGATAAGAATATATTGAGTTTTAACCAAATTATATAAAAGGATTCGGCACCAAAAACTTACACTCATAATGACAACAAGTCAGAACTGAGTGGAAGGACGAAAGAAAACAAAGACAACCATGAGCAAGACGGCAAGCTAACCAGAAGCGAGAAGCAGCCTAAACATCAGGCGCAAACAAAAAGCAGCAAATAGTCCTAAACCTTCCAATCAAATCTTTTTGTTGTGCATGTCAGTCAAAAAGCGCTTGGCTCAACATAATTTAAATGTATGTTTTTGATAAATGCTAAGAACTTCATGTATTTTAAAAGTTGCGACTAGATTGCTCCAAACTTTTTCTTTACACCAAAAATTTTAAATTTGTACTCCTGTGACACATATGACACATCAAAGCATTCTTAAAAAGAAATCAAATAGGAAAAACTTTTCTTTTACACTAAAACCCTAAAATTGTACTTGACGCATTATCCATCGATGAGAATTCTTAAAAAGAAGTCAAATAGATGCAATGTGGATACGAATGCAATTATCAATTATCATGTTACGGATGAAATGGATGGATGGTTCTATGGGAAGTTCAGCTCTTTATCAATTTGGATTAGACTCTAATAGGTGTTCTACATCTATCTTCAATTATTGGAATCTACTAAAAGTACCCAATGAATCACACATTTTAACCATTGAGGGTTGCCTTAGTGGCTACCCTTCCCATGTGGAAAGGGGAAGGTGGAGAGTTCAGTTCTGGTTTGGGGGCAGGGATACTTAGTTTCAAGTGTATGGTTCAATTCTCACGTTCTATAATTTGAATTGGACTTAAGTTGGTGTTCTAAACTATCTTCAAACTAAAGTTGTTTTCAATTTTTGGAATTTGCTATAAGTAGGATTGCACTAGTGGCTACCCTTCCCATGTGGGAAGAGGGAAAGGTGGGGAGTTCGATTTCGGTTTGGGGGTGGGGATATATTGTTCAATTTTCACACTCTAATTTGAATTGGACTTAAAGTTGTGTTCTATAACTGTCTTTAGACTTTAAGTTGGTGTTCTACAACTGTGGGATATGCTAAAAGTAGAGTTGCCCTAGTGGCTACCCTTCCCATATAAAAAAAAGGGAGGTGGGGAGTTCAATTTTGGGTTAGGGTGGTGAGTTTAATTTTAGGTGTGTGGTTTGACTCTCTTGCCTATCTAAAGAGGCATAAGAGTGAGTTAAGAGTTAGATTATGAAAATTTAAAAAAAAAAATTCGCAAATATTTTTCCATTTGTCAAATAAGCTGAAAAGATATTAGGCAGATTGCAAAATTCTATTTTGGGAAATGGCCTATGATAAGATTCAAGAGCAAGAGAGAAATAGGCAGAATGAGATAGAGTCGATCATGGAGTCGATCATGGCCTCCGCAGTGGGGAATTGGTAAGATGGAGTAAGAGAATTGGTAAGCTTGAATTGCAGTGGACCAAGGAAGAACATGATGGAGGAAGGAAAAACAAAAATAGGAAAAAGAAGAAGACAAACATATAATGAGTCATCATCATTATTTGCTATCTGCATATTCATTGATAGAGGGTAAATATGTCACACGATACAATTGTGGTATCGCAAAAAAAAAAAAAAAAATCTAGAGTAAATATGTGGATATAATTTTGAATTTTTAGTTGCTTTTTTCCAATAATTAAATATGTTAATTTTACCCCCACATTCTTTGTGGGACCGTTATCTTTCTTTCATGTACATTGCGTTCATGCCACTTTCTTTCTACCTAATTTTACCGTGTCTCTTTATGACTTTGCTCTATTATGGACATGATTTGCACGATGAAACTTTTTTCCCAATAACTAAATATATTTTACCCCACATTCTTTGTGTAACTAGTATTTTTATTTCATTTACATTGCATTCGGGTCACTTTCTTTTGACCTAACTTTACCATACTTTTGAGTAATCTGAACTGTCTATATGTAGATAATGAAATCTCTTTGTGACTTAGCTCCATTATGTACACGAATTATGACGTACATTGTTCAGCAGTTTTTGCATGATGATACTTGTGTCATTAAAATTTGGATCATTACTTTGACATATGTATTTATCTTAGGCTTCATTTGTTTCATGGAAAACGAATGATTTGAAAAATATTTTTCAAAATAGAATCGCTAATATCACTTGAAATGATTAGTCAATGAAAAATATTTTATTATTGATGATGATTTAAATTTAGATATTTTCGTAGTAGGACGAAAATTCTCTTCCTTTGTTCATTTATGTAGGTAATTTGAGCGATTTATCTTTAGAAAAAGACTTTTCAAATCATTTGTTTTTCATGAAATAAATGCACTTTTAATTCAAACATTTTCTTGAGTTTATTTTGGACTTATTTCTCTTAGTATAGTTACACATATCTGTTGTACTAACTTAGCTAAATTAGGTGCGAGGATTGCGATCCACTTTCGACTTAAACAAAATTATGAACCAAAATAAAATATAGATTTAAGGGGCTAAATTCTCAATCTTTAAGATTATCTCAAAATAATTATCAATTTCAGGACATAGCTGTAAATTCCCTTGTATTGAATTTGATTCTATTTCAGGATTATTCTAACCTTCACCTTTATAATGCTTGTCAGATTAAGTCAGAAGGAGGATTTTCATGGAAAAAGAATGATTTGAAAAATATTTTCTGAAATAGAATCGCTAATATCACTTGAAATGATTAGTCAATCAAAAATATTTTAATATTGATGATGATTTAAATTTAGATATTTTTGTAGACTATTTAAAATTCTCTTCCTTTGTTCATTTATGTAGGTAATTTGAGCGATTTATCTTTAGAAAAAGATTTTTCAAATCATTTGTTTTTCATGAAATAAATGCACTTTTAATTCAAACATTTTCTTGAGTTTATTTTGGACTTATTTCTCTTAGTATGGTTACACATATCTGTAGTACTAACTTAGCTAAATTAGGTGCGAGGATTGCGATCCACTTTCGACTTAAACGAAATTATGAACCAAAATAAAATATAGATTTAAGGGGCTAAATTCTCGATCTTTAAGATTATCTCAAAATAATTATCAATTTCAGGACATAGTTGTAAATTCCCTTATATTGAATTTGATTCTCCTTTACTTTTATTGCTGCCACAAATCTAAAGCGCTAACCCCTAATACTCCTTCTGACTTAATCTGACAAGCATTATAAAGGTGAAGGTTAGAATTCACCTCCTCTTTCTATTTATCAAGTGAATTCATAAATGCAATTTATGATTCTTTTTGTTAAGGTGTAATTGTATTGTGGGATGATTGATAATACAAACATTATCATGACGGTACTCCATCAGTATGTTAGTGTGTCTCAGATGGAGGGTTATAAGACTATTGTTTCCTGCAATAGACCATTGAATTGGAGCATGTTTAATTATACAAAATCATTGCTAATTGGAATTTTCCATGGTGGGCAGGTTTATTTAACGCATGTTGATGGGGGTAATCAATGTAGATTCTTGCTGCAACTGTGTTCCTGGATCTGATTCTCACTCCCTCGATGATCAGGTTCCCGCTGAGCCCCCTTTCTCCTCAGTCAACAGAAACAAAATGTAGGACTAGTGCCAAAAGTGAATCACGGAAGAAAGGACTCACTGAGTCGGGATCACTAACTAATACTAATCTAATACTAAATTCATCCTATCCACAACCAATCATTTTATCTTACTTTGGAGCACAAATGGAAGTTGAAGGTGGAATTTGGTTAGTATATGCTCGAAGTGATGAATTTTTCCCCTTAATACTATATCTAGTAGTTGATTATAACTTGTGAAACTTTGTAGGGATTGAACAATGGACATTTGAACAACGCTTAGGCGAAGCAGTTTTTATTTTCGCCAGATGCCCCCACCAAGCTAGAAATCTGAAGGTAAGAACTGATTCTTCAAATCTTTTACCTGCACCATCATCTTGTACTGAAAGTGCTCTATATTGTGGGCACTATCATTATTGTTGACTAAGGAGTTTCAGACAACTCCCAAGGAATCATAAAGCCAGAGAGGACAAACTTGAGGGAACACATAATAAAGCCTTATCATAATAAAGCTTTCTGATTCTTTTTGTCAAGGCGTAATTGTATTGTTGGATAATATCATGATGGTACTCCATACAGTATGTTAGCGTGTCTCAGATGGAGGGTTCTGAGACAATTGTTTCCTGCAATGGACCATTGAATTGGAGGATGCTTAATTATAGAAAATCGTTACTAATTGGAATTTTCACTGGCGGGTAGGTTTATGAAACGCATGGTTGATGGGGGTAATCAATGTAGATTCTTGCTGCAAATTTAATTTCAGAATCAATAATCGACAAAATTTGTTCCAGGCAAAATTTGTGAGCTGGCAAAGTTCTTGCACTTCTCAACAATAAAATGGAGACAAGATGACTATGTACAAAAAAATTTTATAAGACCAAAAGACCAAAAAGGTTGCTGTTGCAGAAGCTAACTCTCGGTGTTAGTATCCTCTTCCCTCTGCTTTGAGCAGATCCCGATGTTACTTAAACTACCATACTACTGTGGATCTCCTTCTAATCTGTAACAAGTCCTCTAAATCTTTAGTTGCTTGATCGACTGCATATATAATCATCTTTTTAATCTGTTTCACAGAGAGATCAGAGAAGGGTAAGAACAGCCGGAAAAGCAAAAGATGCCACGGCCAAACAAAATATAAGGCATGATGTAAGGCTATACTTATGTGTTACCTCAAGTTTGTCCTCTCTGGCTTTATGATTCCTTGGGAGCTGTCTGAACTCCTCAGTCAAACGGAGGCACTCACCGATATTCTCAGGAGAGACAAAGTCGGCAGCAACTTTTGTGCATGACTACATGAAGAATGATGATGGTGCCCACAATTTAGAGGACTTTCAGTACAAGGTGATGGTACAGGTAAAAGATTTAAAGAAGCAGTTCTTACCTTCAGATTTCTAACTTGGTGAGGGCATCCGGCGGGAATAAAAACTGCTTCGCCTAAGTGTTGTTCGAATGTCCATGGTTCAATCCCTAAAAAGTTTCACAAGTTATCATCAACGATCAGATCTGTATTAATAGGAAAAATTCATCACTTTCAGCGTATATACTAACCAAATTCCTCCTTCAACTTCCTCTTGTGCTCAAAAGTAAGATAAAATGATTGGTCATGGATCGGATGAATGACCTGATCATCGAGGGAGTGAGAATCAAATCCAGGAACATAGCTTTACATAAATATGCCAACAAGAGCACAGCTTAATTGTTCTGGGAAATTCACCTCTTTAATTGGAGCGCAGTATGTATGCCTGAATTCGTTATGGTGCTTCCTAAGATATGCCTCCAACAGGGGGACGTCCTCTCTTCGGAAAATGTCCCACAATGCACCGCCTCTTTGCTTGATTTCTTGGTCCGAACAGAGATCTTTTCTGCATTTCTCTCCTTTCTCCCAGCCTCCCTCACGGCCATCTTGAAAATATTCACCGCCTACAAGACATTGAAGTTCCGTCACATCCTGTAATTTGTGCTTCTCTTTCAAGGTTTTCACTGCAGATTGCTGCTCCTCACTTAAGGATACCTCTGCTGTGTGCGTCAGGATATTCACCTGTTAAGACAACACATGCGAGTGTCTGATCATGGTGGCAGATAAACGTGATTATGGTGGCAGATGGCAGACATGGACTGGTAGTAGTTTCCATCATATATCAACCAAAGAAGCAGTTACTGTATTGGACATCACCAGTATAATAATATCGAGCAACTTTTGCCTCTAAATCGTGCTTGTGGCAACACATTTTCTCTACTGTTTTCTCAAAAACTTTCATTCCAGATGTTCTTATAAATATTCCATTCTTGCAAAAATCTAGAGATCTATTGCAACGCTTTATGAATAAGGCATACCGCATCTGACATATCGCAGTGAAGCTTGGTCACAGAGTCACCTCTTCCTAGCTCTTCAGCCAAACCATAGGCAATATAAGTCTTCGGCCCCATGTCTGGCTTCAAGACACTTGGTGGTAACTTCACAGCAAGGTTGAGGAAGCCCGATCGAGGGTCGGTATATGCATGAAATGGCAGTGCAGTTATGAACTCATCACAGTGGCGTGGTAAAAGATCCTCAAATTTGTCCGAAGGAGGCCAGTCCTTCAGCTTTAGCATCTCAGGCCAAAAGTTAGCATATCTTCGCCCCTCTGAGTAGCCTTTGAAGAATTGGCGTGTGCTAATGTCCACCTGAAAATTCAATCAAGTCCCATAAACAAAATATTCTAGGTATGAAAAAATATGATTTTAAATGCATGAACACAAAAAAAAGAAACACTTGAGCTTGAAGCTTCCAAATATATGGTAAAATTACTTAGGTAAGTACTGAGATAACAATATCTCCAAATATCCGTTACCATGAGTACATGGACAGGTAAAAATGTCTTTACATGTTATTTAAAAAACTAAAGGTGGGATAATGATATTTACTTCACAACCAGCTAGGCAGTCAATGGCTCTGACTTCAGAAAATTTTGAACCAGATGCTGAATCCATATTCTCGCATAATGCACGCCACATTACCATGGGTTCCCAGCTCAAACCAGGGGTCCGCTCTAGAACATTTCGAACGATCACAGGTTCACCCTTAATCCAGTGACTTCGGAAGCATAGAAGCTCCTCTTCATCCAAAAATGCACTTGATGCCGGACAATACAAGTAATTGTCAGTGGACCCTTCTCTGGATGCGGCTTTCCTTAGCATCTCACCCCCAATTTCAGAGCAGTTATGCTTTTTAATGGTCTGTTCAGGTTTGCCAATTTTCAGCAAGTTTCTTGCTCGCAACTCCAGCCTGCGAATCCAATCTTTATCGAGTATGCGTTTGAGCTCTAACTTATGATTACCACATCCACCCATCTCTTTTGAAGCGCAGTTGATGCTCCCATCAGTGTTGGCCTTCCATTCAATGGATTGAGCAACATTACTTCGAAAATTTTCTGTATTTGGCACAAGAATTGGCGCAGGATCTCCACCATGAATATACTCATTGCCTCTGTACTCAAACTGAAGCTTCACCTCGGCACGGAGGGGACTTTTCCTGGCGAATATCTTGGCAGCAATTGAGACACAGTTCGAAAGAGCATTCTGGACAGCTTCTGTGGAAGTCCACAATTGAAGTAGCACAATTGTCGCTGCTCCAAAAATAAAAATAAAAATAAAAATAAAAATATATATACTGTTAGTTACATAAGAATGAGAACATGCAAAAGTATGTGTTTGTACTCTTTGTATGGACACTAAACATCTTACCAATAGACACGTTCCCAATTGTGACAAAGAGACATTGGTACTTCAATCTCATCAAACGGCACTCCTGAATATATAATAATATAAGCCACATACTAATGTAAGATAAAATGGGGAAGCAAGTTTTACCATCCACACCTTGTATGTTAGCTTCAATTGTGTCTCCTGAATTTGCTCTTTGCAAATTTGCCTTAAAAATGGATGCAGTGCTTTTATTATGTACTTCAGGTGCTGGACCTTTTCATCATCAGACATGCTCATTTTTGACGCCTGAAATTGTATAACACCGTGAATTAGTCAAAAAAAAAAAAAAACTACAGTTTATGACAGGGCATTTCCATGAGTAATGGTATTAAGCATCCTAGAGTTTTGATAGTTTGTTCCAACCCATTAAGTACTCAACAGATAGGATGCCTGGGCAAGTTCAGTTTTTAACATCACAGCAGGAGGCTATATAATCTAACAGATAACTAAACCATGAGGGAAGACCATGAAAACTCTCCCAGAAAATGACAGGTCATTAGTCTTACTGATTGTTGATTGTTTTCTGTTTTTGTTTTCAATAGTTACCAACATGGGAAAGGAAGATCAAGCAGCTAGCCCAAGACCTCTTTGATCTAATTATGGGTGGACCATCACTTGACCGAGCACTTATTTCTAATTGATGAGAGATAAAGAAGTGGAAAATTAGTGACTGAGAAAAGATACAAACAGTCATCTCAAGAAATACTGATGAAAATCGGAAACACCGTTACGTCACCGGTTTGGTTTTCCATACGCCATACATTTGAGTAAATCTGTTCTCATTTCATACGAAATAAGATAACCTACCTTTATGATGCCTCTAGAGTGCAAGCAACAGCTGCAATTGCAATTTCCACGGCAAAATGGGCAAAGTTCTGCGATGTCTATTTCTGACATCTGAGGGTACCTTTTACGCGAAAAGAAGACTAGCCTCAGTAAGTAAATATGTAATATTCGACAATTAGACAGATAAAAGTATCGACTCGAACAACAAAAAGTGTACCATTGCTTGATGCACTGGATACAATACAGCTTCTGCTTACAGCTGGTACATGGGACTACGATCCTTCTTTCTTTCTTCATGCATTGATGACATCTCAATCGCTGTTTTCCTTGAGCCTGCTCGAAGCAAGTCACAGTTAGAATTGAATAAGAAGCCCAGAAACCTTTGTCCTGAAGTAGAAAGCAACTTTGTGACACCTAATGGTAAATGAACGGACAACAAATAGGTTACCTCATACTTTCCCTTCGAGCAGCCAGTATCCCCAGTGTAATCAATTTTCAGAGTTGAATGAAAGGAGCCAGAGGAGGATGGCGATGCCGAAGATGAATCATGCAGTGAATCATTCATCAGATCAAACTTGTTTTCTCTTCTCCTGCGGGTTCTCATTTTGACTATACGTGCTTCTTCCGAATCTTCACTGGATCCATTGTCCATGAACTCAACATCAGAAAGTTCCTCGCTACTGTCCCTTCGTGGCTTGTAAGTTCGGAACTTTCTGGTTCTGCTGCCTGCTTGAGGCTTTTCAGACTTGCTCAATTTCTGCATCTTGAACGAGGACTTTACTTGGTCAAAGCTTTCCCATCTAGTCCGGGACGACCCATTTACCGAACTTCTCTTTCTGGTCGCGCTCCTATACTTCTTTGCAATATTCTTACCATTTAAACACTCATCAATTCCATCCAACTTTCTCTTCTTCGTTCCTTTATCCTGTGACACAACTTCAGTTTTCTTCGCGTGTGTCACCATACTAGGCTTCCCTTATCTTCCAACGTCCTACTATCCATTCCATCCAATGAGCTCCTCGGGAATCTTCTGCTTGTCGCAAGCTTCTCGGCCTTTGAGGGTCTCGGGATGTTCAGGTTGGCATTACCGGCATAATGACTGAGCTGCCGGTGCTTGGGGAACACGGCAGCTACCATTCTCACTGTAGGAATTAGATAGATCGATTCAATCATATTAACACATCCACTTTAAAACCAACCACAATTTTCGTGATTTTCATTCTTTTTTTTCTTTCAACGTTTTCATATTAATGCCCCAGAATCTATTTCAAAGCAGCACTCTCGACATAAAAAGAAACTCAATTCAAAAGAGGAATGCGCGGCACGAAACACAGAAGTTCAGACAATTTCCAATTCCGAGCAAAGTCCGAAGCTTGGAGACACCGCATCTAATAAAATCAGCAGCACAGTGAGCCAAGTCAAATGAGAATCGTATACAAAACTCCAGAAAGAAGAAAACCCAGAAAAGGAAAAAGCAGAGGCCACTTCATGTTTGTCAAAATCCGGCAATCATCGACGAAACAAAAAAAAAAAAAAGATTCGTTTTTGCTCAAGCAGAGCAACTCGTTTCCAGAAACAGGACGGAGCGGAACTGGGCAAAGTCAATACAACAGTCAACGGGGGCCGAGAAAAGAACACCAAACGAAGAAAGATATACCGGAACAGAGGCCGCGAAACGCTCGCGACGATCGCCGAACTCGACCCTCTGCCGATCGCCAAACGAAACAGAACCCACGTCACCAATTCACACAAACTCCAGGACGGGCACAAAAAAAAGGAAAAAAAAAAAAGAAAAAGAGAAAAGCAAAAAGGGAAAAGCGCGGCACCGTTGACTAGAAGTCAACGCGAAGTCCAGGCGTATCGATAGCGTCGAAAAAGGCGGATCCAGAAGAGAACAAAACAGAACCCCGCCCCCCACAAAGCGCTTCCAGAAAAACCAAAAGAAGGGAGGCCCGTAATCGCGGAGCGGAACCCATCGAAACCAAAACCAAAACCAAAACCAACCAAAAAAAAAAAAAAAAAAAAAGAAGAAGAAGAAGAAGAAGAGAAACGCGAGAAGAACGGGCGAGGGGGGGCGTCTCTCAATGCAACTCACCCGATCGGAGGAGCACGGCGCAGTTTCCGGCTCCGACGGCGGCGGCGGCGATTGCGGCGGGCGGGGAATGCTATCGGGGGCGGGCGAAGGAACGCTCGATCGATCGCGCCGGCAAGAGAGAGAAGATTTGGTAGAGGGAGGAGGAGGGGGAGGTAAATAAGGAGTAGGCGAGGGGCGGGGGGAGAGCTGGAAAAAGGAAACAAAAAAAAAGAAAAAAAATCGGACCGAATCTTCTAATCGTTAACGCGCACGCGGGGGCACCGTGGCCGGTTGGTGTTATTTATCTGCTGCTGCCGTTGTTGTTACTTCGCAGATTCCGAGGAGGAGGAGGAGGTCTCTCGCCCCCACGTGTGACGTCCCCCGCCCTGTCCAACTGTCGGATTCTTTTCTTTTTTTTTTTCTTTTATCTCCTTTTTTTTGCTTTTTTTTTTTTTTTTTTAAGGTTCTTTTTTTGGCCTTTTGTGATCGGGCTTGGGAGGGGTAGGGGGGGGGGATTTATCAAAGGAATGGCGGGTGCGGCTTCCCCGCCTCCACGGGAATTTTCCCACGTGGTGCGGACCCTAGCTTTGAGCTTGAACCGTTGAACGTCTTTTCAGCTCTTGTACCCCCCAGCAGCTTTCTATTGAATCCGCGTCAGGAGACGTGGATGAGGGTACAATCTATAGTTAAAAAAATTGGCTTTGGTTCGGAGCTGAAGGCGTTCGGCTAAGCCGGCGTTGTGAAGGTTTGCGAGGCCGGGTCGGATCTTCAGAGCATTTCGGACCGACCCGGGAAACAATTTCTTTTTCTTTTGAGTTGTGATCGATCTTTCATTTGGATTTTCGAGGTTTTTGTGTTTTTTTTTACCAGAACGACCCTCTCTCCTTTTTTTTTTTTTATCTTCTTCGTTTGATATTTTACCATCGTTATTTACAGGAGTGGGTTTGGGATAGGGCCTTGAATCGGGAACCGACTTTGCAACTCTCGATCACAAAAAGATTTGAATAGGGAATCGAATTATTTGTTTTTTTTTTTTTTTGCGTCCAAATCTAACCCAATCGAACAAGAGGGGAATATAATCGGTTGCTGAAAGCCAGAACCAGAAATTATGCTTCCGTGGAGTACATCCACGAGATTGAAAAGATAATATCTAGTTGCCGATCTCCTTTCGAGAGATGATAGAGATATGAAGCCTTCAAATTTAGACATGATCATCAATGGTGTAAGAAATTATTGCGTGGATAAAGAGAATAAATTCAAATGTATCTGAATCATTCAATCTATTATGGTCTGCTCACGTTATTTGTTTGATCAATCGGATTCGACGGTTTAGATAAGCATTAAGAGCATCCGATTCTTCTAATAATATTTTGAATTTTTTATGGACATATCAAAGAAAAGCCGAGATGCTTGTATCTTCATTAACCTCGTCTAGCCTCTCCAACCGTTACCTACGATTGACCATAGCAAAAAAAGAAAGAAAAAAAAAATTCAGAAAAATTTAATAAGTTGTCAACATCAACACTAAGCAAGACACGTATGACAATCATTTTGTTCCACAAAAAGTTTATGGAACAGAAATAGATTATTCTATTTCTATTTTTAGAAGAGTTTCTAAGCAAAAATAAACGATTAATAACGGCACAAAATTTATACTCTAAAAATATAAATTCATGTAATAACGACACAAAATTTCTTCCTTTCGGACGGCGGCGAACCGGTGGATAACGGCGACGGATGACAGCGGCAACAAATGAAGGCCCGATTGACGAACAATGAGAAAGATTTTTATTTCTCATTTTTGTTACTGAGAAATAGAGAAGTAGAAAATTTTTACGAAGTAGAAAAATGGAATAAGTTTATCAAACGGATTTCTATTCCAAAAACAGATTTGAAATAGAAAAATTATTTATGGAACAGAAATAGGCAGTTGTCATGCACCCTTCAATATGCTACATAGAATAACCGACCCTGACTATCGTCAAATTAGCGTTTTCTAGTCAAAATTAGCCAAATTGACATAATGGTAATACATAAAAAGGTCTAAGATTCAATTAGCACAATTGAAAGATAAAATTGAATTGACATGAGTGCAATAAGTTTAAAAATTTCTGGTAATTTTCTCTTGAATTTCATGCTGAAGTGGGTTTTTCTCGGCAAGCTCTCAACTTTATTTAAGTTGTAGAAGTCACCTTCCAATGATGAAGTTTAGTCCAATATAGAAATAGGCCAATTTTTAGGTTTCAACCACCTAATTCATTCAATTAATCAAAAATTGTCACCTAGCCATTAGCTCCCCCACCAGGTCACACTCAACCCTCAAAATAGTAAGTGTTTTTTGAAAAAAAAAATTACTTTAATTATTACTGACACAAAGACCTAATGCACATATATCATGCTTTCGATTATAGGCAATGTTATTTTAGTCTTATTTGGAATGGAAATTTGAAAAGGTTTTGCCTAAAATCTCATCAATAAATGGTATTAAAAACAAAGCATAGGGATGAAACTCGATCATTTCAAAATGTACAAGGCCTTAAGATGCAATATTTATCTAGAGATTTTCATAGGCAAGATTCCCGTGTTAGTAGCAGAAGCTTGCTCAGTAATTTCCAACGAATTCTTTTAATGGAAGTTTGATAGAATGTTATACTGTCAACCTGAATGGTACGAGAATCAAAATTATAATTAAATAGAGTACAAGGATCAAAAGGGAATTCCCCAAAAACTGCACACCAAAAATGTATCAAAAGGGAATTCCCCAAAAACTGCAGACCAAAAATGTACTTTCTCCTCTCTTTTTGGTATGTTTTTCAAACTTTTTAACTTTCAAAACTGCCCACCTAGGATGCCAGTATGACGTTTAGCGCCACGTCAATAATTACATCATAATTTTTGTCTAATGTATTATTGCACGTGAAATGTATGATGCCAAGAAAAGTTTGTTGGGTCTCAACAGTCAGTCTCACTGCTGGCGCTTCTTCCTCCTCCCGGCAGAAAGTAAAACAGCGTTTACATTTCTGACAATCTGTCCATCCAATGACGTCCAGGCGGTCATAAAGTAATTTGCATCGCCGCGCATCTTTGGTCAGAAATGACAAGCGAGAAAAAGAACAAACTGACAGGTGAAAAGAAATTAAGAGGGTCAAGGAATAGAAGAGTAAAATTCGTAGCTTGAAACGATCAGACACGGTGCACTATTCGGTCGATTTCTCGTTTGTATTGATGTCAAGCCGCAAATTCAGGCGGCAGAACTTGAGATTCTTCACCTACCTTCACATTCTACGACTAGGGAGTTGGCTTATCGATATCGCAAAGTACTACGATGACGAAGCAATCAGAAACCAGAGCGGAACAAAGAACCGAAAGACTTTGGAGCTGCTGAGTATTTGCTATTGTACCTTGCTACCTCATTAGGTCGAAGCATTTCCAAAATTCGTCCGGTAATGAAGTAATCGAAGAGGAAGAAAGTACTTCTTGAACGATGTGCTTAGAAATTACCGAGTAAAAGCAGCTTTAGAAATCAGAGGAGACGACGGGCCTGCACCAACGTCGCACGTGATCGGACTCTTGATTGTTGCGTTCAAGCACACCTACCTTCCTGAAAAGACTTCGGTAGACATCTTGATTCACCCATTTTTCCGTGCATTCTTCTGAAAATACATCGACATCAGAAGGAGGATCAGTACCAAGTCATCATCGACAGGCTTCCATACGAAGAGCCTTTTCATCTAGGCAATAACTCGAGGCGCAAATTATGTCAAAAAATTTCCTATTAACTGAATCTAACGGGGCTGACATGTAGTAGTATGCCCCATTTGTTACATCTTGTCATCTTGATTTTTGGGTCTCACATTATGAAAAAAATTTGGAGCATCATTGGATGTTTGGGCAACATTTTGAAAAAAAAAAAAGATGTATTTGCTGCTGTTTTCCATCAGCTGGGCAATTTCTCTTCCTGCTCAACAGGTACACACGGCCTCCAAATAGTTTCAGTTCCGACATCCATGAGCGCAATCCCTTTCACAGTTAAGTCGGCCCTGATTCGATCGCTTTTTGCAAAATCCTTCCCTTTTCTGGCTAAAATTCTTTCCTCGATCAGACGTGATATTTGCTCTTCTGTCAAATCAGCCCGTATCAACGCCTTGCCTTTCAACTGCTCCAGAATCTACATTGAAGAAATTTCACATTTAAAGCGAATTTGATCCAAGAAAAACTTTAAGTATTCATAAGAACTTGCATCACCTCAGAATAAGTGATAGGGGCAGCAAACCCAGAATATCTAAAACGCCCTTTACTTCTTTCTCTATCTCAGTAAGGGATTGAATTATTGCCAATTGCCGTTGCTTCTGTTGCTTCTTCTGGAGTGCATTAGAGAACGTACCAACTTTAAAAGTTAGAGAAAGTAAAGCATAAACGATACACAACAGAGAGAACGTTTGAAAAGGTGCAGCTTCTTTTATGGGAAAGAAACAGTAAACCTAATTACCTTGAGGGTGTTCGTATTGTTGTTTATGAACTTCAAGGCATCCTGAAAAGCACCTGTCAGCACATGTGAGGTGTTCAAGTCGTCAGCCATTTTGTCATGAAAATCCTTCTGCAAGCCTTTGATGCATTTCTCAGCATCAGGAAGAACCCGGACAGTTTTGCCTTTTGGTTCTGTACCATCGCTGGGACTTGCCTCTCTGAATGACGACAGAGTATCTTCACAGTCTTGTAATGTCTAACATTGAGAAGACATCCCAAGTAAATTTTCTATCAGAGAGCAGAGTCCAAGTTTGCATGCATGTTATTCATACAAATACATCCAAGATAATCAAGGAAGAGCATTTCAGAGTGACTCAGAGTAGCGGCTGCTGGCACTAGAATTTGGCCAAAACCATCCAAACAATTCATACAGGTCATTGCAGAGACAATAAGAATGGTTTATTCTCTAACAGCTTCAAATCCCCACAGTATTTTCTAATTAGTTCAATCAAGCTAACCCACCCTTTCAGTAGCTACATATGAGTCTGAGACCAAAGACTATCATATGAGTAAGCAGCCAGAAAGATGAGAAGTGATTTGCAGTTAATAAAACACGATTTATACCTGATATATATAATAGACAGCCTCCGATGCACCCTCCAACTGTAAGACTGAATAGTTGAGAGGAGATCTATAGTGTGCACTTATCAAGAAGTGTCTCAAAGCCAGTGGATGGTATCGCTCTGTAATCTATAGTAAATACAGATTTGAGTATTTTTAGACACCAGCAATGACGAGAGCTCAAGATAGATGTTAAAACATCAAGAAAGAAAACAGAACAAAATTTGCAAATAGTACCTGACGGATCGTAAAAAAGTTACCCAGTGATTTTGACATTTTCTCATTGTTGTTGGTCACATGCCCATTATGCATCCAATAACTCACACAGCTCTCTTGGCATGCAGCACGGCTCTGGGCGACTTCATTCTCGTGATGGGGAAAGATCAAGTCAATTCCACCACCATGGATATCAAATTTGAAAGACAGATAATGAGCACTCATTGCGCTGCATTCTATATGCCACCCTGGTCTGCCAGGACCCCATGGGCTCTCCCAACTTGGCTCGCCAGGCTTTGCAGCCTACAATAACCATATACCTTCAGAGTTACATACCCAGATAGTAATTGAAAAAAAGAATTTACTGATGGTACAATGCATCTGCACACCTTCCATAATGCAAAATCAGCAGGATTGCGCTTTCTAGAGTCCACTGCAACACGTTCACCTGCTCTGTGATTTTCTAGCTTCTGCCCTGACAAGCAGCCATAATTTGAGATCTTATCCACAGCAAAGAACACATCTCCATCCACCACATAAGCACAATCATTGTTAATAATCTGCAAACAGCCATAAGGAATATTATTAGTTAAAACTCTTCCTCTTGATCCTAGCGACTTTTAGAATACGCACTGCTGAAGATGCTCCATGTGAAAGTAGAACTTTAGAATGAATAAATAAATATAAAAGCAACTTAGGCAGACATTTTCGTATGGCTATCAACTCCAAATAACTCATTACATGGAAACATACAGTCAAGTCAAATGTACGAACATCAGTTGCTTCCTGTTCTAATTTATATAAAAAATTAGCCCATAAAACATGATCCTTAAGGGGCGCGTTTGGTAACGATTCTATTCTCGAGAGTTGATTCTGACTAGAAATGATTATTTTTTATTATGTTACGGGAACCGATTCGAGTAAAAAAAACGCGTTTGGTAACTGTCCAAAATTTTTTATTCTAGAATAGAATTGCGTTTGATACTGTGCTAATTGATTCTGTTCCAAATTAATTTCTTTTGATTTTTAAATAATTTTTTTACTTTTTTCCTTTTTTCCTTTTTTTTCTTTTTTTCTTTTCTTTTTTTCCCTTTTTTCCTATTCTTCTTCTTCTTCATGTGGCCGGTCGCCAGTGATGAGGGCTGAGCCTTGCTGGCAGCTAGGCGAGCCTCACCGACAGCCAAGCCGGCGAGGCTCGCCGGCCACCGAGGGCAAGGCCGGCCTGACCATCGGTGAGACTGGGCGAGCCTCGTCGGTGGCTAGGCTTGCTTCCGACAAGCTCACCGGACCTCGCCCGGCCAGGCAAGCCTCCGGCGAGCTCGCCGGACCGGCGACGGGCGGCGGTGGGCGATGGCAAACGGTGGCGAGTGATGGCGGACGGCAATCGCCGGATGACGAGAAGGGAAGAATGAGAGTTTTACTCTTTGATTCTCAGACAAAGAATCAAATTTTTTTTTATTCTCAATTCTCTTCCCAATCTGTTCCCGGGAACAAAAATTTTACTGAACGCGATTCTCGTCCCAAACTGATTCTGAGAACAAAAAATCATAATCAGGCATTGTTTGACACGTTGCCAAACAAACCCTTAGTTTCTAATTTAGATTATTATTACAGGCTTCCAGTATGTCAATGACTCAAATTTCCTAATTAGTAAAAGTATAGTTTCAAATATTCTTGTGAAATTATAACTTCGAATAGCTTTGAATACTCTTTTGGCAAGTACAAACACCACTTCTTTTTTTCTTGGAAGTGATTAACTTCAAATTATAACTCTTTATATGCGCATCCTTTCCATGTGGAGGATAATAACATTTTAGAGAAATTAAAATCATGCATATTGGTAACATATCTTCATATTCATGATTCAATTTACCTAATAACAACGAGAGAATCTGATACAGTATCGAACACAAAGCTCTGAAATCCTTACCTTCACCAACATAAAGCAAAAACCTCTATTTTAGTTTCAAATTTACATACGTTCATATGGAGGAACACATTTTCAACTCAAGCCATATCTTAAGATACATGACAGTAAATGACAGATGGGAACATTTGTTCGAACTTAGACAAATGGGAGAAGAAATTTCCAAATCAAACATGAACAATTAAACTTCGGAATTCTTCAGTGACATCAGTTTTTCTCATCAATAGCAGCTAAATTGGTAGCACAACTGTATAAAGAATCATTTGATATAACTTTACCTTCTGAAGTTCACCACAGAAACCAGGAACTAAAGACATTCGCACTAAAATATCAGAGAAATTATGAGAAAAATATAGAAAGGCTGTAAACTACATACTGTAGCCACAGCAGCTCCTCTCTACATACAACAACTTATGTTTATTCATGCTCTTATTGAACCACTCTAAAATATAAGCAGCAGATATAGAGTTGAAACTAGAAACCTGGGTTATCATGTCCTTAATCTGTTCCATGTGATCAGAAACACGTGGCTGGTGGGTAGGGGGGAGGCACTGCAGATCGGCCATATCAGTTAAATACTCTTGGCAAAAGCGATTACTTAAATCCAAGGGATTCTCTCCAGTCTCATTTGACCGACGAATAATCTGCAGATATCCACATGTTAGCAATGTCCAGCCAACTGATTCAAAAACGCCAAGAACAATCCAGGTACCCTTGGCATCCACACAAAATAACCGAATTTCTAAAATAATACATGAAAACAAGGAAAATCTAACTTTAACAATAAAATGCCAGAATTTCATGATAACCACAGAATTAAGTAATGAACACTACAGTTCGGTGAAACAGAAATGCTTCTCTCCAAGATAAAAGAATGCTACTTCCATTATTTTAAACTGCCAGAGTTAAATGATGACATAAAATCTTTCTGAAGCTACTTTCAGTGACCGACACATCAACAGGTGTGGCCACTTGTCAAACTTAAGAGAAGTAAATCCCCTTCAGTTGTCAAATAGTGAAACATTATGCAAGTGTTAGTAGTGAAATTTGACTAACAATCTGGAGGATCAGACTTACTTGCCAATAGCACAACAGATATTCCTTCAAAATGTGCATAGCTCATACCACAAGCCTTTAGAAGTATAAAAAATAAAGAAATGAATTCAGCTAGTTGTCCAGTGTAGCTAATCAGGTGGAGTTTCCTCGCCGTGATCTCATCCTTAAAGTTCCAATATTCATATAGCAGTTTCAGATTTCCCGTCAATAGAACTATGTAGCAAGTCAGGAAATGAAAGTCACCCCGGAATTTACAGTATAAAATCTAATAACAGCATTTGATGACACACCAAACAGTTGTGTAATGTATAAGTTGCTACTAAAATGAAGGAAAGAAAGAAATAATCGAATAGCAACCACTACAACATACCATAGTTCTATTGAGTTGAAAAGCATCCAAACTAATTAATTCTATATGACTTAATAATTACTTACTCTCGTGTCCATGTGTAGAAATGTCAAAATACCAATTTTTCAGGGTTGAAAAAGCATCTCCACAACACAAAAATTTTAATATAATTTTTGAATGGCTGATCATGGTTTTCCCCTCACACCTACTTGTCCATTTGATACTTGACTTGTTTGTCAGGTTAATTCTCAGAAGTTGGTCAAATACTGCTATTGATGTATTAAAAGTCAGATACTTTCATATTCAAAAAGCAAGTTGTTCCTTTACATTGGACAGATCTTGCTTTACACAATACGCAGGATATAACGTGTTCTCAGTAAGAACCAAATCGAACTTTCATTTCTCCACAAGAACAACGTACAACTCTGATTTGCCCGGGCAAAAGCTACGCAAGTAAAGCAAACAAAACTTTAGAATGTATAAATGAACCCTTTAATCTTCTGATAATAGCCTCATCTTCTTATTACATAAGGATTCTTGTCGCAAACAGTCAATTAGCTCCCGCACTTCTTATATTTCAATTGAAATGTGGGTAGTCCAGAGCTTATGAGAATTACTTCAAAAAATTCATGTCTGCATATTTTCCTTTTCACATCAAAAAAAAATCAACATAAAGACAAACAAAATTAAGCATAATCACAGTACCTATCACAAGATCACACATGAGGAATCTCATTCAACCAAAAACACAATGTACAGCCATGAAAGAGTTTACATCTGATATTTATATGGACCAACATTCCGACCTTGTCATCAACATCCGTAAAATTGCGCACATAGGTAACTTCATAGCCCAAGTGCAGGAGGTATCTGCATGAAATCATTTTAAACAATACATAATTAACATTCAACAACCCTGCTAGAGACAGTATGCAATGCTACACTGATAAACCTGCTAGGTCATTATTTCAGTCAGCAACTCTTCATTTTACAAGGAACCAACCAAGCATGACCCTCTGCCGCCTCTACAGAACCAATCCAACTTGTGAGGAGGAGTTTACTTCAAATATAAAGAAACCTCCTTTCCATCTCATCTGCTCCAAAATCCTCAATAAGGCCACAACTCTTGTATATTCTCATTCACCCAACCCGTTCTCCATGCCAAAACAAGGCGAGATTTTTGAAAAGCATACTATCCTCACACTACGAAGCATGCTAATTAAGCTTAAACACATACCAGAATGCGACGACTTCGTTAGTGAGAAAACTCTCCCCTCATTAAACTAGAATATTATGTCAATAAAAAAAATTTCATCATCAATTATAAGTGTACAACGGAAATGTTATTCATTTACAATTTTTGTAGGCATTAAAGATGACCATTTTTAGAAAAATATTTTCCAAATCCTCCATTTCTGCGAAATAAATCTACCCTAAATTTTTTTTAATTAACATCTTCACTAAATAAACTCACAACTAGCAAACGAGAATAACCGGCGAGCTCCAAATGGCAAGAGGCGGGCTGCCAATCCAATCAATTGCTCGACCCACGCGATCGGAGAGACCGGTGTCGTTACCTTTACCTGTAGAGGACGTCGAAGGCGACGGCGGCGCGGCCGTGGCCGAGGTGGCTGAAGTCGTAGGCCGTGACGCCGCACACGTACATGCCCACCTTGCCTTCCGCCGCCGGCCGGAACGCCTCCTTCTGCTGCGTCATCGAATTGTACACCCTCAGCTCCTTCTTCTCCGCCGCCATTGCTGCTCGGCACACCTCTCCCGACCCCTCTCTCTCTCTCTCTCTTTCTCTCTCTCTCTCTCTCCAATTACCGATCGCTCCGATCGGGGCGTCGGCCGATTTCGAGCGACGGCGACGGGCAAATTCCTGGGAAAACGCCGGACGGGCTCCCCTCTCGAACGATTAGTCGGCGCGAAAACAAGCAAAGCAAGAAATCTCGATTTTTAGGGGGACGACGAAACCCTAGCCCTAATTTAATTCCCAAACCATACCGTAAAACTTAAGCATGCACTTTTTTTTTCTGAAATTAATTTTATTTTTAATTATTTATACTTTAGAAGGTTTTTTTTTTTTTTTGTGAACGAGATTATACTTTAAAAGGTTCGAGAGTGCAAAAGTTCACCGGGTAAACAAATTCGACTAGTCCGTGAATGAAAATTACTCTTAATTCCTTTAATATAGTTAGGGATACATACAGCAACGATTAGAACATCGTTAGACGGGAGCCAAAGCCTGTCCATCTTAAACCATGTAGGTCCACCTAGGCTCGATTGTTTTACGAAGGAAATCTGGTATATTTAAACGCTTTTTTGGTATAGGTTTTTCTGTACTAGCTTTATATGCGCGTGTGACGTCCGCGGCCCACGTCGGATTCTCCCCCTTTTTGTAGTTCTTTTTTTCGCCTTTTTTCAATTTTTTTTTTTAACCTTTTGTGATCGGGTTACGGGGGAATCATTAAGAATGATAGGTGGCCTCTGCCTTTTAGTATTTTCCAGGTGGTCCGGACCCGACATTGTAAGGTTTCGGGGCCGTTGGCGGACCCTGAGAGCAATTCGGGCCGACCCGTTAAACAACAATTTCTTTTTTTTCTTTTGTGAATGTGATCCCTTCTTTGGATTTTAAAGTTTTTCTTCCTTCTTTTAATGATCGGTTTTTTTTTTGTTTGTTTGGTTAGATATCATCGTTATTTGCCGGGGCAATGGGTTCGAGTTAGGTCGGTATTTGGTGGCCTGAAATCAAAAACAGACCTAAACAGATCTATTGACTATCGATTCTGAAAGATTGGAATAACGAACCGAGCCGGTCATGTGTTCATCCAAATTCTAGCCTAATGGATCGAGAGGGAAAAACAATCATGCTGGAAAACCACGGCAAGTACCGGAGGGCTCTTGAAAGCGGCAATCTTGATAGTAATGTTTCAGCCTTGAGTTATGGTTATCTCTATTTAAATGGAACGTTCGTTTTTCCTGCATCCAAATGTACATGTTCCGATTTCTCCCCGATCGCATCTGTGACGACCCGAGCGGCGGTGCGCAGGGAGGAGGGATGACGGTGCGTCCGCGCCTCCGGTCCTCGGACGTGCGCAAGGGAAAGGGAAGGGATTCATCTCCCTCTTGTCCCACATCGCTTAGGGAGGAGCTCTTGGAAGCCTTTATAAGGCTTGGGTGCCCCTTAACTTGTGAGACGCGTTTTAAAGCCGTGAGGACTCAGTGTCCAAAGCGGACAATATCACACAAGTGGGACCCGGATGTTACAAATGGTATCGAGCCGACTCCCGACGTGTGGGGCCACGCGAGGACGCCGTGCTCCCAAGGGGGAGAGTGTGACGACCCGAGCGGCGGTGCGGGGAGGAGGGATGGCGGTGCGTCCGCGCCTCCGGTCCTCGGACGTGCGCAAGGGAAAGGGAAGGGATTCATCTCCCTCTTGTCCCACATCGCTTAGGGAGGAGCTCCTGGAAGCCTTTATAAGGCTTGGGTGCCCCTTAACTTGTGAGACGCGTTTTAAAGCCGTGAGGACTCAGTGTCCAAAGCGGACAATATCACACAAGTGGGATCCGGGATATTACAAATAGTGTGACGACCCGAGCGGCGGTGCGCAAGGAGGAGGGATGGCGGTGCGTCCGCGCCTCCGGTCCCCGGACGTGCGCAAGGAAGGGGTCCTCTCCCTCTTGTCCCACATCGCTTAGGGGGGGGAGTCCAGGGCCAATTTATAATAGCTTGGGCCCTTAACTTGTGTGACGCGTCCTGAGCCCAGTGGGGCGGAGGGAACAAAGCCGTGAGTGAGTGGTGGGTGGGCCCACGCTACGCAAAGCGGACAATATCACACAGTGGGCCCGGGTCGTTACAAATGGTATCGAGCCGACTCCCGACAACGTGTGGGGCCACGGCGAGGACGCCGTTCCGCTAAGGAGGGGAGAGTGTGACGACCCGGCGGTGCGCGGGGAGGAGGGATGGCGGTGCGTCCGCGCCTCCGGCCCCGGACGTGCGCAAGGAAGGGGTCCTCTCCCTCTTGTCCCACATCGCTTAGGGGGAGTCCAGGCCAATTTATAATAGCTTGGGCCCTTAACTTGTGTGACGCGTCCCGAGCCCGGTGGGGCGGAGGGAACAAAGCCGTGAGTGAGTGGTGGGTGGGCCCACGCTACGCAAAGCGGACAATATCACACAAGGTGGGCCGGGTCGTTAAGATCATCGACCGACGAATGTTCCGAAAGCCGCGAGCGACGTACATGACTAGCTACGTCAATAGCGAGCGGTCCGTGCCGAGTTCGTTCTTGATAGCAAACGCATTAAAGGGGCGTCTAAGTAAAATGACTCGTCGGGCTTCTTCAGCTAAAAGAACTTCTGGTACGGATAAGGGATATGCTTTTTCCGAGCTTATTGTCCGAAATGGGAAGACCGGAAGGACGCTCTAAATGGCCATAGAAATAGCATAGCTTGCTTCTTTCCCTGTCGAGAAGCCGTCGAGGTGTTGCAATCCCATGCGGTCATGCCTGTCAAACCCTTCCACCGGCAACTTTCCGGACATTCAATCCTACGAAGAAAGCATCGAGCCACGAGCGCTTCCATTGTCTAATTCGAAGGTATTGAAGCTAAAGACAATCTTGCAAACTACTTAGGTATTCAAATGAGACAACCCGCTCAATGACTGCCTACCTATCCTCTTTACAACAAATTACTCCTTGTGTTTTGTGTGTCTTTCATAAACTCATCTAAATTCACAAGAAACCCTTCATTTTTAAGGGCCTAATTTACAGCTGAAGTGCAAGTATCTCGCCCGAAACTTAAGGCTGGGAATCTTCATGAACCTCGGCAAGAGACGGTGATGATGTGGTGCTGATTCTGCTAGGCATTGGAGTGTTCCTGCGGGACGACCGCTTTGCGGGAACAGGGACGCTCTCGTTGTCCCACTTCTCGTCAACATCATCATCTTCGTCGTCGTCATCGGCACTTTTGAATATTGGGTGGAGATATGAATTTTGAAGGAAGCTCTCCAGGTTTAAGTGCGGTTCCCTCGCACACTCAAGAGTGTCCTTCATCAACGCCTCCCGAAAACCGTTGAATCATGTCTCGAGTTTTTTCGCTGAAAAGAAGAAATATAAAAATTAAATATTTGCCGTTGCGGAATCCGAATTGAAGAATATTTCTTATGTGGACGTCTACGCCGAAGTCTCCGGAGGTGGGCCCAAGGTGGGCACACGCACGCGCATATCCACTTACGAAGGAAGCGTCCAGACGTCACCTGCAAGGAGGAAACAAAATAGGTGGGCCCAAGGTCAAACTTTTGACCTTGGGGCACACTCGCAACTACACGTATAAAAGCTGAAAGAAGTATTACGTAGGGTTTGTCTCTCTCTTTCTCTCGGTGGGTGGCTGCTGTACGTACGAGCTGCAAGAAGCCGCACGCTGCCGAGAAGAAAAGGAGCCGCACGTCTGCACCGTTTGCTGAAGCCCTACGAAGAGGATACGTACGTGAAGAGCTGTTCTTGTTTGACGTACGTAGAGCGTTTCGTTCGAGCTTTGAATGCGCGGTAATTTGTGCCGTGAGTTTATTCCCAATTGAGTTGTTATTTATACACTTAGGGTTTGGGGTTAAATCTAGGTGCGGAAAACACTTGAGCGATTGAGCGATTGTAAACTCTGATTCTCCGATTTTAGTGGATTATTTGCTGCTGGCTCTCCCCGTGGACGTAGGTACCGATACTCGGACCGAACCACGTAAATTTCTGGTGTCCTGATTTTCTCGTTTAATTCTCTGGTGATTTCGCGTTGACGTAACTTGCAAGATCCTATCGTTTCCGCGTATTATATCCCAACAATTGGTATCAGAGCTTCGGGTTGGATTTCTTGATTGTGTTTTGGGGCTTTTGCTTGTCTGATTATTATCTGGAAATTCTATTATTGCAATTATGTTTGAGAGGAAATCTGAGATTGAGAAGTTTGATGGGAGAAATAACTTTGTGTTATGGAGCATCAAGATGCGGGCTTTATTGACAACACAAGGTTTGGCCAAGGTACTGGATGGTGAAGAGGAGTTGCCGATTATAATGAAAGCCTCAGAGAGGGTAGAGCTTATATAGAAAGCAAAGAGCATGATCCTGTTAAATTTGTCGGATGAGGTCTTACTAGAGGTTATTGAGGAGAAGGATGCCGCAGCATTATGGGCAAAACTTCAAACACTCTATGTGAAGACAGGTTTGAACAATCGCTTGTATATGCTAAAGAAGATGTTTCAATTTAGATATACTGAAGGTACATCTATCAGAACCCACCTAGATGAATTTAATAAACTCATGTTGGATCTGAAGAACGTTGGTAAGATACTTGATGATGAAGAGCAGGGCATGATGTTGTTAGCCTCTTTACCAGAGTCATGGGAGCACTTTACTAATTCGCTGTTGCAGGGGCGTACTACTATTACCTCAGAGGAGGTAAAGTTCGCCTTATTCTCTAAGGAGTGGCAAAGAAAGTTGTGAGATGACGGTCTAGCAAAAGGAGCAGCGCAAGCACTGACGATTCGGGGTAGAGAACAACATCGAGAGCCTAGTAGCAGCAGAGGTAAAAGCAGATCAAAATCACGCAATAGAAAGTCCAAAGGACGTGTGAAGTGCTTTGAGTGTCACGAGGAGGGGCACATCCGGAGAGATTGTCCAAAGCGGAGAAATAAAGTTGATAAGCAGAATGCTACAAGTAATGTGGCAAACGTTGCTGAGGGGAGCAATAGGGATGCAGAAGCTATCTTATGTGTGACTGCTATTTCGTCAGGTGGAGTGTTCTTATCACATGACGCCTCATAAGAACTGGTTTACTACTTACCAAGCTGCAGATGGTGGTAGGGTTCTTTTGGGGAATAATGCAGTCTGCAAGGCTGTGGGGATAGGGACAATCCGGATTTGGATGCACGATGGGGTGGTTCGCACATTGACAGATGTGAGGCATGTACCGGAGCTCAAGAAGAACCTTATTTCACTGGGGACACTCGATGACATCGGGTGCAGGTACACCGCTGAAGGTGGAGTACTAAAAATCTCTCGAGGTGCTATGACAATGATGAAGGGGAAGAAAGTAAATACTCTCTATCATCTACTCGGGAGAGACCGTGACTGGAAGTGCTTCTTTGTTTCATCGTGTGAGTCGACTCTAACTTGACTCGGTTATGGCATATGCGTTTGGGGCACATGAGTGAAGCAAGTATGACGATTTGAGTGAAAGGGGTTGTTGAGTGGTCGAAAAAAAGGAAATTTGGACTTATGTGAGCACCGCATCTATGGGAAGCAGACACGAGTTAAATTTACTACAGCTATTTATTCGACCAAACGACCTGTTGAATATATTCATTCAGACGTCTGGGGCCCATCTTCAGTTCCTTCGAAAGGAAGTGCCCGATATATGCTAACTTTTATCGACGATTATTCGAGGAAGGTATGGGTATACTTTCTGAAGCATAAATTTGAAGTGTTTGATCGGTTCAAGAAATTTAAGGCATTGATTGAGAAGCAGTCGGATAAGCAAATCAAGTGCCTGAGAACCGATAATGGCATGGAGTTCTGTGGTAAAGATTTTACCGAGTTCTGCTAGAAAGAAGGTATTGTAAGACACCGCACGACTGCACAGGACACCACACAGAATGGCGTGGCGTAACGGAAGAACGAGAATCTTGCTTGAGCGAGCTCGATGCATGCTTTCGCATGCGAGGACTTGGCAAGGAATTTTGGGCTGAAGCGGTGAACATGTCGTGTTACCCGGTAAATCGATCTCCATCATACGCTATCGAGTGGAAGACTCCGAGGAAGTATGGTTGGGGAAACTGTTGATTATTCCGGATTACGAATATTCGGATGTCTGCGTATGCTCATGCGAGTGATAGTAAACTTGAGCCAAGGGCAAAGAAGTGCATATTTCGGGTTATGCACAAGGGGTGAAAGGCTACCGGGCTGTGGTGCACCGATCCCGAGATCACCCGGTTTTCTAATCGGCAGAGATGTGATCTTCGACGAGGCGCAATGCTTCAACAAAAGAGTTCGAGACACAACAAGCGAGAGAAGACAGATCATGGTGTCATAAGTAAGGTGGAGCCTCGGTGGAGACTCCGGAGACCTCGAAGGTAACGAGAGGTTGAGGCTGCGAGATGAAGCCGCAGTTCCTGAAGTCGGTGATAGTGAACAATCAGCAAAGCCGCAGCAGACTATAGCTGTAGATAGAGAGAGAAGGCAAATTAAACCACCGGTACGTTATGGTTATACAGATATTGCTTATGCATTAACTGTAGGTGATGAGGTGGAGACAGATGAGCCTTCATCTTACCCTGAGGCGATGGCTAGTTCGGAGTCGTCGCAGTGGCTAGGGGCTATGAGTGAAGAGATGGAATCTCTCCATTGAAATCAGACATGGGAGCTGGTCAAAGTACCAAATAGCCAAAAGATTGTTGGAAGTAAATGGTTCTTCAAATGGAAAAAGGGCATTCCCCGTGTCGAGGCAGCGAGGTATAAGGCGAGACTTGTGGCGAAAGGATACACACAGTGTGAGGGCATTGATTACAATGAGGTGTTCTTTCCGTGGTAAGACATACTTCTATTCGTGTTTTACTTGCCTTAGTTGCTTCGCAGGATCTCGAGTTAGAGCAGCTAGATGTGAAAACTGCGTTTCTTCACGGTGAGTTGGAGGAGCAGATTTACATGAGGCAATCGGAGAGATTTGCTATTCCGGGTAAGGAAGATCATGTTTGCTTGTTAAAGAAATCTTTGTATGGTCTGAAACAATCTCCTAGGCAGTGGTATAAACGTTTTGATGCTTTCATGGCTAGTCAAGACTATTCAAAAAGTGAGATGGACAGTTTGCGTTTACTTTAGGAGATTGGATGATGGTTCTTTGATTTATCTCGCTTTTATATGTTGATGATATGCTGATAGCAGCTAAGGATATGTCTGATATTGATGTGTTGAAGAGGCAGTTGAATGCTGAATTTGAGATGAAAGATTTAGGTGCAGCAAAGAAAATTTTGGGTATGGAGATTTTGCGTGATAGGACTGCAGGAGTTTTACGTCTGTCTCAAAAGAAATACATTGAGAAGATCGTGGCACGTTTTAATATGCAGTCGGCGAAATCTGTAAGTACACCTTTAGCGAAGCACTTTAAACTTTCAGAAAAATTATCACCGCAGACTGAAGAGGAGGAGGAGCATATGTCCCGTGTTCCTTATTCTAGTGCCGTGGGTAGTATTATGTATACTATGGTGTGCACTAGGCCTGATATTTCACAAGCTGTGAGCGTGGTTAGTCGCTATATGAAGCGTCCTGGTAAAGCTCATTGGGAAGCTGTGAAGTGGATCCTCAGATATTTGAAGGGGACAACAGACGTGGGTATAGTATACCGGAGGGATAGCAATGGCAGTGAGACCAGTGGTTTTGTGGATTCGGATCACGCCGGTGACTTGGATGATTGCAGGTCTTTAGCAGGGTACGTGTTTACGCTAGCGGGTGGTGCAGTTAGTTGGAAAGCATCCTTACAGGATCACATTGCCTTGTCTTCGGCGAGGCGAGTACATGGCACTAACCTTTGTAGCGAAGGAGGCGATATGGTTACAAAGTTTGCTCTTGGACTTTGGGTTAGAACAGAAAAGTGTGGATATACACTGTGATAACCAAGGTGCGATATATTTGGCATATAATCCAGTTTATCACGAGCGAACGAAGCATATCAACGTCAGGTACCACTTCATCCGAGATGTCTTAGCTAAGGGTATTGTTATTGTTAAAAAGATTGCTACAGCAGATAACCCGGCAGACATGATGACTAAGTCTGTTCCTGTGACGAAGCTCAAGCTCTGCTTGAGTTCTATTGGCGTCTGTGGAGAGTGAGCGCCCGTCAGGGCATTGGGAGAGCAGCATGGATGATGAGCATTATAACTTGGCTTCAAACATCGAGCCAAGGTGGAGAATTGTTGAATCATGTCTCGAGTTTTTTCGCTGAAAAGAAGAAATATAAAAATTAAATATTTGCCGTTGCGGAATCCGAATTGAAGAAGTATTTCTTATGTGGACGTCTACGCCGAAATCTCCGGAGGTGGGCCAAAGGTGGGCACACGCACGCGCATATCCACTTACGAAGGAAGCGTCCAGACGTCACCTGCAAGGAGGAAACAAAATAGGTGGGCCCAAGGTCAAACTTTTGACCTTGGGGCACACTCGCAACTACACGTATAAAAGCTGAAAGAAGTATTACGTAGGGTTTGTCTCTCTCTTTCTTTCGGTGGGTGGCTGCTGTACGTACGAGCCGCAAGAAGCCGCACGCTGCCGAGAAGAAAAGGAGCCGCACGTCTGCACCGTTTGTTGAAGCCCTACGAAGAGGATACGTACGTGAAGAGCTGTTCTTGTTTGACGTACGTAGAGCGTTTCGTTCGAGCTTTGAATGCGCGGTAATTTGTGCCGTGAGTTTATTCCCAATTGAGTTGTTATTTATACACTTAGGGTTTGGGGTTAAATCTAGGTGCGGGAAACACTTGAGCGATTGAGCGATTGTAAACTCGATTCTCCGATTTTAGTGGATTATTTGCTGCTGGCTCTCCCGTGGACGTAGGTACCGATACTCGGACCGAACCACGTAAATTTCTGGTGTCCTGATTTTTCGTTTAATTCTCTGGTGATTTCGCGTTGACGTAACTTGCAAGATCCTATCGTTTCCGCGTATTATATCCCAACAAAAACAATGGCCAAACCAAACATCACGAGAATAAACTTCTAGCTTTCATTTGTTTTCACTTCTGCTTTTTTCCTAATTATCAGCATCACATACCTAACAACGTTATCTAAATAATTAAAGATCAAAAATGATGCAGCCAGACAGTACAACTATACAAATCCAGAAACCACTTTTCAGGCCCATCTAAGCCGTCTTCCTATACAAGTCCTCTCTTTTCCAGATGGACTGGCCATATTAATGATACCAGAAAAAATCACATCAGGGCTAACATAGGATGTTCTATACTAATGTCTTCACTTCATGATTGGTCAAAATTAAAAGCAACAATCATCCTCTATCAAGTAAGCAAGCACATTAGAGAAACTCAAGCACAAAGGCTTCAATTACTTCTATGGACATAAAAACGACTATTTGCAAAGCCTAAAATTGCGTACCTGTAATGGATATCTAACAAACGCAGGTTCATAACGGCCTTTGCAGAACATATGGAAATAGATGGTGAGAATGGGAAGAGCAATGAGAAATGGAGTCGGAATGGCAGCTTGCTTTGTAGCCAACAGCCCACAGAGAAGTGACTGTGATATAAGCAATGCAACAATAACGCGAAGATGCACATCAGGCCAGAATGCTGCAGCACTTTCATACTCCTGATTGTAGACGTTTATTACCTGGAACATTCAAAAGATGTTAGGATTAACACAACGGATACATAGAAGAAGAAGAAGAAGAAGAAGAAGAAGAAGAAGAAGAAGAAGAAGAAGAAGAAGAAGAAGAAGAAAGGCTTAACATGATTCTTCAAACATGGGTGACCAAAAAAAAAGGATGTACAGCAAAGAAAAACTTGGTTTAGAGTTTAAAAGAGCCTGGAAGATATCCCATTGGGAACCTCAAATGCAAAGTCGAACCCATCCCTATTGGTTTTGCAGAAATTCTATAACATCATTGATCTTGAAACAAGAATAATCTCAACCTCATGACCTGACCTGTGGAGTCTTGCCAACCTATGTTTTTAGGTAAAGAATCTGAATAAAATACAGACCGTCAAAAATGAGAATGCACAAATCTGGGTGAACAACGTAAGGACTGCCTATTTGCAACTCTGTGGGTCACCGTTTGAAATTTTTCCGTCAATCTTACTGTTACAAATTCCATAGTGATCCCTCATCCCCAAGGATAACAATTAGTCACAGTTACGTTATTATAAAATAGAATAAAAACGCACGTTGTCTACTGATGGATATTTTTGGCTGTTGGGTTTGCAGAGACATACCGTTTGCATAACTAACCGAGAAAATGCAAACATCATTGGGACATTAAAGGCTCTTTAATGTCTATGGAAATGTGATCAAAAGAGTTCGCCTGTCAGCACGAAAGTTCTTCGACTCAATTCAACAGGCATGAACACCAAGACTTAACCTATGAGAGGGATAAAAAAAAGTTTGCTTGAATTCGTAACTGAGATTAATCATGATTGAAAGTCCTCTAGCTTCCTACATTTCGGGCATATGAGCATATGAAACTTCAAAGAAGATATTCCCAATCATTATTTTCATAATACCTTATGACGAAGCACGACATAAGCCAGGCCAAAGTAAACGAGTATGAAAGTGTTGACACCTAAATTTTTGCCCAAAAATATTTCATGTTAAATTCTTGCATATATATTATTTAGGCATTTAATATAGTGTTTTAAATGGAAGATGTTTTTATTTTTAAAAAAATTGAAAATATAAAAAAAAGATTAAAAAAAAGAAGTTGGGGCCAATGATCTAAATGTGACTAGCCAAGCCCAGGAGGTCAGATTGGAATTCAAATGGCAAGTTGGGGCCAAAATGCAATTTTCAAAAGTTGAGGGACCAATTTGCAAATTTTGCAAAATTTGTGCCCGAGCCCATAAATCATCATCTAGGCCTCCCATTGAGTTGAAATTGAATTTGGGCCGGGTTGAATCTATCAAATTGGGCCAAAATGACCAAACTTGCATTAAATTGGGTATTTTCGGATAAGAAAAATGCCAACTTTGAGGGACCTTTTTGCAAACTTGGCTGGGCAAAATTGCAAAATCCGGTTGAGATCTTAAACTACTATACATGAGCTTGCTAATTGATAAAAAATTGCAGCCAAATTCATAGTTTGAAGCACTCAAATCAGCAACCAAAACTCAGTCCACGAGTTGGTATTAAGTCAAAGCTGCTGAGCAAGCAATTTGGTGACCCCACCATATCCTCCTTAGCTGTCCAACCGGCCTGATCTTTGCATGTGATGGAAGACCGTAATGAGTAGTGCAAGTGGACGGAAATTTGCCAGGGATAAGCTGCTGCAAGCACGGGAAAGTCGCAGCAAAATCGGCACACTCAACATCTGCAAGATTTGAAAATTCTGGCTAAGTCAGAAAGTGGGTGGATAGCTCAGTTGGCAGGCTTGGTAGGTGGACAAAAAGCCGACCAAAAGATTGATGAATTCGGGGGATAAGATCACTGAAGCAAGGTCTTTGAAGGGATGAGAGAGAGGAGACGAGAGGGAGAGGAGAGAGCTCGGAATCGCTCCCCAAAGACGCCTTCAGAAGCAACTCCAGAAAAAAGCAAACCCAGAAATTCCAGATCAACCTCCAGAGAGAAAAGTGAGATTTTCGCAAACTTGCAGCCAAAATTAGCCAAAACCTTAAACTAGAGAGTGAAACTTCACTCAAAGATCTTTCCATCCATAGGTCGAATGTCCAAAATGGAGATCGGGAAGGCCTCCTAAAGCCCCCCGAAATAGTGCCCTCCTGGCGGGCCAGAGAAAGTCTGGAAATTTTTCTAAGTGTTGAGCTCGGTTAGTCACGAGTGAGAGAAAGCGAGTGTTTTTGAGAAAGTTGAGAGAAAAATGAGGAAAAACATGAGTTTAAACCCAAACTAGAATACATATGGTTTGGATTGGTGTTAAGTTTTTCAACAAAAGACATCTTGAAGTCTAATTTTAGAGGTCAACGAAAACCTTCGTTATCAGTTCTTCTTTTGTGCAGATCTCATTTCC
This sequence comes from Eucalyptus leucophloia subsp. euroa, assembly GCA_017140325.1. Lineage (NCBI taxonomy): Eukaryota > Viridiplantae > Streptophyta > Magnoliopsida > Myrtales > Myrtaceae > Eucalyptus > Eucalyptus leucophloia. The sequence goes on from CM029471.1 coordinate 20,874,595, forward strand.
AGTTGAAGAAGCCAACTTCCACGTGCTTCCGGGGGACAATTTCTCGGTTTCCTTGGCCAGAACCACTTGCAAAAGATACTATGAAGCAAGGTAAGTATCCTAGATATATTTTTATTCGAGTTTGAACATGTTTTAATAGTGAAAAATTAAGAGGAAAACTAGTCCAAGAAACTGATTTTGAGGTTGAAATTTTTCTAAGTGCTGAAATCTCTTCAGGAGTTTTGCATGTGTGCTTTTTGAAGAGGTTGTTTTGATGTGTTCAGTTGGTCATTTTCTATGATGTTTATTGCATTTGAAAGCTCATGTTACCTACTTTCATTCGGATCAAGTAATGTTTCCCTTAGATCTCGTATGTGATAGGTGTTGGGGCTTGAATATGGGCATTCAACATGTTTGCTTGACTTGGGTTCAAACCCAGATTTGCAAAATCAGATCAAACCCGCATATTTGATGACAATTCCAGCTTGGTTTTCGTGTGTTTTAAGCTGTGTTTTCTATCTATCTTACTCATTGCATGTGGTAGTTTAACCTTGATGTTTTAGTTCCACATAATATTGCTCATGCGTTGAGATTGAAGGCCGCAAACATGGCCCGAGGAAGCTGGTTTGGGATGATTTGATGCACGCCAAGCGTTAGACGAAATGCGCAAACCAAGTTTCGATCTTGAAACGGTCGATTTGAGCTTGGTTCTTGTTATATTCATGTGCTGGGCAGTCCTAAATTAGTGTAAATCGGCATATATCGGTTTAGGGAATTAATTTTAAATAAAAATGAAAAAAAATGAAAATTTCAAAAAAATTATAAAAATGATGGATGACATCAAATTAAGGCAAAAATGACATCTATGAAGTTTTTTTTCTAATTTTAAAAGGTCATTTTCTTAATTTAATGATATTTTAGTATTTTATAACCATTTTTGTAAATAATCTATTTTGTGTAGATTAAAGTTATTTAGAGTAATTTCATGCATCTAGAGTAATTTCATGCATATTAAAGTCTCATTTTGCTCATGGGGGTCCTGTCCCGGGGTGTGATAACAGGGCCATGTAATATTATTTGCTCGACTTGTATCGGGTTTACCTTCTCTGCATTTATTTTCAAGTCATTTCAATTTCTTGGATATTTACTTACGCACCACTTTTCATTAATTTGAGTGTAAATTTCTCTTTTAAATTATGTTAGGATTAGTCTAGACATTAAAAAAAAAAACTACAAAAACATTTGCATGGACACTTAGTGGTTTCATAAATATTATAATTGGTAATCAAGAATGTGTGGCCATTTAGATAAATAACTTTCCAAGTTAGTGGTACCGCAAGGGCGCTAATAGAAACATTGGCGTAAACAAGTCCCCGTTCCTAGAAATCTCTGGTTGCGTAGGAATCGAGACACCACTCCCGTGTCTCGATTGGTTTCTAGCCGACCCCAATAGGCTAGTGGCGACTCCTAGAATTACATAGGTTGTTAAAAACTAAAAAACGAATCCAACGTCGCGCGAGGTATGGGCTTGGGAGAGCCCGTGCCTAATCTAGGGTCATTGGTCCATCCCTTTAGGCAAATACCCCTAAACCTTCTTCCTTTTCCCCGAACGGAAAAAAAGAGGTCGTGACAGCTTGGCGACTCCGCTGGGGACTTGGTTGCAAACCTTAGAGGACTTAGGCCGTAATAACTTGGTTGGTTGTTCACTAACATGGTCTTCATTTGATAGCGCGTGTCAAAGTCGCGTGGAAAATAAGATTAGTCCGCTAACAATGTGTTAAATGTTTTTGTAGGTTTGGAGTAATAAGGGATGGAGTGTTTGTTAACCCATTTCTTTTGCAGGGAGGCGTAGGAATGTATGCCTATATGGATGAAATTGAAGTGTTGTTTGGATATCAATTGTTGTGCGTGCCTTCATACTTGCACTACACATTTACACACACAACCCGCGATCTAAAACCACGATCGCATTAGGAAGCCCATAGAAGGTGCCAAAAGATGGAACCCGTGCGGGGAATGACCCATGGTTATCCACTTTTGGTCTCGCTCATTTTGATTAATGATAAAGAGAACTGTCCGACGTAAGTGCGGAGTGGGGAAAACTCTTTTGATCTAATCAAAAAGGGGACCTTAAGCTTTTAGAATTCCACCTTTATGTGGCAAACCTCACAAGTTTACATCCGCATGTCTATGTGATTTAAAAAAAAAAAAAAAAGGGTCTCTTCACCCACTGTAAGTATGATTTCTCCATCTACTTGCTCACTTCAGGTTGAAATTTTTATTTAGTGGAGATTCGTGGAAATCAATGGAATGCCCTTAGCGATATAGGCTTGGCTCTCACTCTTAATAAATAAACATTTCAAATACCTTTGATCTAACCCCATAAAACAAATGTTTTTGTTTTCAATTGTGAACTCAAAGTCACATTTTGTATAGAAATTCTTCCAAGTCAAGAGTACATTTTGGGGCATAGAATTAAAATCAAATTTTCAATAAAATTCTTTCTTCGTCACATTCCGAAATTAAAATTCAAATCACATTTTGTGTATTGATTTCTCAAAATAAAAATCACCTCACCTTTGCATGAGTGAAATTACAAATTAATCTGTCAAAATCAATGCCCCATTTGTGTATGAAACTTTTGGAGAAAGAGTGGGCATTCAATTGATAGCCGTGGATCGATCTTTTAATGAAATCTCCTCTTACTAATAAAATCTTGATGAAATACCAAATTTTCGTAAGTGGATACTACGAAGAAGGTATCGTCGCCTTGATTTCATTCGAAGAGGCGGCTTTATTGAAAGATCAATTTTTCATCCATGTACTGACATTATCTTCCTTTCGCAGGTCATGCGTGACAACCATTCCTTGAACTCCTCTTGGTTGACCATGCCAAAAGTGGACTTTAAAGCTAGGACAAGAATTGTGCTTATTATGATCCTCTATGAAAGAGCTTCTTGTACTTTATCATTGTCATTAGGAACCGTGTTTTGTGTTTTGGGTTTTAATTGTGAACCCAATAAAATGCTTTTGTAAATCATACAACTCACATTTTTTAATAATGAAATTAGAGTTCATAAAAGTTATATTCTTTAAAACACTTGAAGTGTTTCAAACGGACCCTCTGGGCTGAGTTTTATGCCTTAGCTTCAAAATGTGTGAAAATGAGTTTCGAGAAGAACTTGCGTAATACTTAATCTCTTCACTTAATCGCTTTTGCAGGTTGATCCGTAGAACGATGCTTTGAGGAGGTAAGGCTATAATCGTTTCAATAGGGATTTCTTGCTCAACAACTAACTTAGCCATCCATTTTTGACAAATAGGCAAAATGACGGTTTTGTTCAAGATTGACAAAAGTGCGGGCCTTTCCCTAACAGAGCAAGTAATGAGATGCACCAATTCATGCTCATTTATGGGCATATTTGGTTGAGCCATGAACTACTTGAATATTTTCGCAACATATGAATTCAAACATTGTGATTAAGTGTGAAAAGAATCATCAAGGCCTCGAGGATCACAAAGCTACTGGTCTAATGAAGTTCCACATCTTGGACGACCTCATATTAATTTGACATTCTTCGTGGAAGAAGAAATTTGTGGACATTCTTTGGCAACAAACTACTTCGTTGGTTGCGAACAAGAAGCATCTGCAATCCCTACACTTCCAATGGTTTCTTGGCATCCAATCCTGTATGGAGATGATTATAGGTGGTATGCAAGACAACACTTCAAGATGTAGATGTACACAAACAAGAATCGGTCATCAAATGTTGCCTTCAAATAAAAGATTTTAGTGAGGCAAATTATCGGCAAGCAACAAGATTACATGGGGAGGACAACCTGGTCGAGAATCACATGATCTCTAAAAGAAAAAGGGTGTGTTCGTTCCAAAAGTCAAAACAACTCATTCATAAACTGACATAGCCACCCATGCTTACAGATTGTGAAGTGGGAAATGCATTGATGCAGCAAAAATGGCGAAATATCACCTAGCCTAGAAGGGGTACACGGGAAACCGAGTAAAGCATGAATGATTCAATTGAAATGAAGATTCATCAATCCAACATAATGAAGCTGCATATGGACAAGTTATCTAACTCAATGTGGCATACATTCGACCATAAGGACAATATCTCCCCTTCTTCCACAAAGATACGATGAGATGCAGAATTGCCCGACTTTGAAAAAGGGTGTACTTCGTTCCTAAACTTAATGTACCTAAGAGTGGAAATAATACATTGTTTCCATATGTGTAGGAAATTTTAATTGGAGCAAATGGCCATAAAATGAATCAGGGGCACGCGATGCCTGAGTCATCCGACTTCTAAAAACGGAAAGATTCAAATGGAATAGACATTTGTCAAGTGAATTGCTATCAATCATGAGAGCAAATCTGTCCCCATAGCCAAGGAAACGGGATGGAACGCAGTCATCATATATGCCGTAAAAGGGAGTATACCGTTCCTAAAATGAATCACGTCGAGTATGAAAATAACATGTTTGTCTCTTTTTCCTTGCAGTTGATGAATGGGGCAAATCACTTAAAGCAGAGCAATTCTGACCCATGAGCAAGATGAAACATAGTCAATTGATTCAGCATGAAAATGGAGTGTCTTTTCTAAATTAGTCCAATTCAATTTTGGAATATAAGTAACATGCCCTATCTCTTGTAGGAAAATGTGCACATTGACCGTTGGAGCAACACCTTATACCAAGAAGGCATGCTAAGGCCCAACTATCCATTTTGATGGAATAAATGGAGCAAAACATCCAAGGAGCAATGCCCTCACGTGTCGAAACAAGGAGTACCCCTCTCCTTTCATCTTTGACGCCCACTCAGAATGAGTGAATTCGATAACATCTAAATGGCCCATTTGAAAGCAAGATCTTCAAGGAAATGTTAACACTTGAGGAGCAAAAGCACATGAAGAGGAAACACAAGACATTTAAAGTCAGCTACGGGAGAAGGGTAATTCGGTATCGTTTCCAAAATGCCCCTCTCTAACTTCATTATTTGACGTAGTTCCCTTGTTTGACAGGAAGCATCGGTATTCGAGGAACAAACTCGAGAAATTGATTTAAGCATAATCCATATTGACTAAGCAAGCATGTGGAGCCAACACATGTCAAAGTCACCTAAGTTGGCTTAAAATATGTGTCGTTCTAGAGCCGGTTCAATTAAATAAAAAAAAAAAAAAAAGAAGCGCCTCATAGACACTACCAGCGCTTCGGCCTAGTGGTATGGGAATGAATGAACGGTCCGAGAGGTACGGGGTTCGATCCCCATAAACAGTAACAAGGTTGCCATGTAAAAAAATAAAATAATAATAAATAAATAAATAACTTTTGCATCTCTTATTTTTGCAAAAAGAGGAAAATGCTTAAACTAATGAGACCAAAGACGAGATTCTCTTCAAGCCTCAAAACAAGTACATTCATTCCGCTGTTTGCTGCCAAATGGTGAAACCGACCAAGGGTAATGTTATATCGTTTCCAGTTTTACTATCCCTAAGGATTCATGTACTAACACATTCCCTTTTGTTCTTTGCAGGTTCACATGACTAGTAAGGCACGGGTAAGTACCCTTCTTCTCAAAATCAAATGAAAAACAAGTGGAGAATTTCCATCGCAAAAAAAAAAAAAAAAAAGAACATTTAGTGTTTTTCTAGAAACAAGCAAAAAAAAAAAAAAAAGGAAATTGAAGAAACAAGTTTTCCACAAAACTTGCAAAAATCTTCTTTATCTTTAAATTGTCCATCCACTCGATGCATCACTCATTTTGAATCAAAACTCTCTATGGAGGTTAATCCATCCAAATGATCTCAACAAAAATGAAAGGGATGTTACTCATGCCAAGCAAGAAACATTTAGAATGAGGAAAGGCAACCCATTTCCAAACATGTCCTTTAAACACTCGGGATTCGAGCGAAAAAAAGAAAACCCGTGTCATTCAAGGTCATTGAATTCATTCGCAAGCGGTACATAGACCAAGATGATAAGAGGCATTTCTTTCCTCTATCATACACACTACAGGTGACAATAGTTAGCCCATTCGAGCCTTTTAATGTGAAGAATTTTCTACAAAATACCCCTGTCAAGAACCACCCCACGATGGGGCAATTATGGAGGTTTGGGTTGACATTATTTGGAGAGGGAAGATGAGAAAAGTTTCTTTACTCTCACTTGCATAAATCTTTTTGTGGTAACTTCAGGTGAATTCTTATGGAAGCTCGAAGCATCCCAAGGTGAAGAAGAGCATTCTTTTCTCTACCCAAACACCGATATCCTTTGCTTAAACCATATTGAGCCTAACTATTCATTTCTAAAACCCAAGTGGTGATTATCTCCCCACATTGGGGCAGGGCACATGATTTACCAACAATTGGTGTTTATATGAGAATATGAAAAGCATCTCGAAAGTCCCAAGAGCTCAAAAAGTTTGAAAGAACAAAATTCAAGTGAAAATTAAGGGGCATGAAAAAGCAGTGTGCTTGGTAAAAGCAAGGCCAATGCCCACAAAAAAAAAATGGGAGAGAGAGTGGAAGAAAAACAATTGCATCAAGAGGAATATCTCTGTGAAAGCAAAAATGGCAAAAAAAAAAAATGCCTGCATTGAAAAGGAAATCATTGCAAATGCAAAAGCCATTATGTTAAGATGATTAGTCAAAGGACTTTCGAGACAATTTGAATTCTAAACATTGAGTGCTTTAAAAAAATGGATGATATGGTAATGATGCCATGATAATCACCAACTCTCAAATCCCCCTTTGACAAAAAGTTCTAAGCCTTTTGAGCTAAGCCTTTTGAACCTTTCCTCGAATCAACATTACAACCCATTTCCAAAGTCTCTTCAGATTGGGATGATTCAAAGTGGAAATAAGGACTTCCCAAAGAAGATGCCGCTCAAAGAAGTGAGAGCAATGTTATTTTATCTCATCTTAAGGTTTCTTGACTTGTAAACCCGGCGAAGATGTTGATTGGTGATTAATTCATTTCATAGCCAATGATGCTTATCCATTGCTAAAACCATGACCAAACCTACACTACGGTCCTCCTAAAAGACCTCTTTGATTGGTCAATGTGTACTTATTGTGAATGATTCAAAGTCTTGTGCACTGGAAGAGTGAGATTGAGTGATTACTTTATTTCCAATATGAACAGATAGGATCAAATAGCCATTTTCTTGAGAATATGCGAGAAGCCCTTTCTGACTAGGTGTCCTTGCTTGGCATACTTAACAGACCTTTCTCATGAGTCAAGGTCATTTCAACAAGGACTTTTCTCCCAAGAGAATTTGACGATTAATGATATCATCTGAGCGTGATGACAATTTTGTGATTTTGTCAAGTGGTCAGAATTAGTTTGATTTGTTTATGCAATCATTGCCTTCTCATTACCGATATACTTTTGATATTGTTTCTAATGACATATGTTGAAATTGACCTCATCTAGTATGCTTTCGCTACTAGAATACTTGTTATAATGAATACTATTTGATGTGCAGTATCCATTTCAGAATATTCTCGAATGAGAGGTTCCTCCGGTGAAACCACACAATTCCAAAAGGTTCATGGGTTAGCCTTAAACCATGCAATTCCAAAAGGTTCTTGGTTATCCTTAAACCTTGCAATTCACAGGGTTCATGGGTTAGCCTTAAACCATGCATTTTCAAAAGGTTCTTGGTTATCCTTAAACCTTGCAATTTCAAAGGGTTCATAGGTTAGCCTTAAACCATGCATTTTTAAAAGGTTCTTGTTTATCCTTAAAACTTGCAATCTCAAAGGGTTCATGGGTTAGCCTTAAACCATGCAATTCCAAAGGGTTCTTGGTTATCCTTAAACCTTGCAATTTCAAAGGGTTCATGGGTTAGCCTTAAACCATGCATTTTCAAAAGGTTCTTGGTTATCCTTAAACCTTGCAATTCTAAAGGTTCATGGGTTAGCCTTAAACCATGCATTTTCAAAAGGTTCTTGGTTATCCTTAAATCTTGCAATTTCAAAGGGTTTATGAGTTATCCTTAAACCATGCATTTTCAAGAGGTTCTTGATTATTCTTAAACCATGCAATTTTAAAGGGTTCTTGAATTGGCCTTAAATCATGCACTTTCAAGAGGTTCTTGGTGTAACATCTCGGGTCCCACTGTGTGATATTGTCTGCTTTGGACACTGAGTCCTCACGGCTTTAAAACGCGTCACACAAGTTAAGGGGCACCCAAGCATTATAAAGGCTTCCAGGAGCTCCTCCCTAAGCGATGTGGGACAAGAGGGAGAGGAATCCCTTCCCCTTCCCTTGCGCACGTCCGAAGACCGGAGGCGCGGATGCACCGCTATCCCCCCTCCCCGCGCACCGCCGCTCGGGTCGTCACACTCTCCCCCCCTTGGGAACACAGCGTCCTCGCTGTGGCCCCACACGTGGTCGGGAGTCGGCCCTGATACCAATCGTAACATCCCGGGTCCTACTTGTGTGATATTGTCCGCTTTGGACACTAAGTCCTCACGGCTTTAAAACGCGCCCCACCGTGTGATATTGTCCGCTTTGGACACTAAGTCCTCACGGTTTTAAAATGCGTCTCACAAGTTAAGGGGCACCCAAGCCTTATAAAGGCTTCCAGGAGCTCCTCCCTAAGCGATGTGGGACAAGAGGGAGAGGAATCTCTTCCCCTTCCCTTGCGCACGTCCGAGGATCAGAGGCGCGGACACACCGCCATCCCTCCTCCCCGCGCACCGCCGCTCGGGTCGTCACACTTGGTTACTCTTAAATCATGCAATTCCAAAGGGTTCATAGGTTAGTCTTAAACCATGCACTTTCAAGAGATTCTTGGTTATCCTTAAACCATACAATTCCAAAAGGTTCATGAGTTAGCCTCAAACCATGCATTTTCAAGATATAATTTCAAAGGGTTCATGGGTTAGCCTTAAACCATGCATTTTCAAAAGATTCTTTATCATCCTAAAATCATACAATTTACACGGTTAGTGGGACTGCCTTAAACCACAAGGTTAGTGGGACTGCCTTAAACCACACGGTTAGTAGGACTGCCTTAAACCATAAGGTTAGTGGAACTGCCTTAAACCACACGGTTAGTGGGACTACCTTAAACCACACGATTAGTGGGTCTGCCTTAAACCACACGGTTAATGGAACTGCATTAAACCATATAGTTAGTGGAATTGTCTTAAAACCACATGGTTAGTGGGACTGCCTTAAACCACAAGGTTGGTGGGATTGCCTTAAACCACATGGTTAGTGGGATTGCTTTAAACCACACGGTTAGTGGCATTGCCTTAAACCACACGGTTAGTGGGACTGCCTTAAACCACAAGGTTCATGGGACTACCTTAAACCACACTGTTAGTGGGTTTACCTTAAACCACAAGGTTTGTAGGTATATCCTTAAACCACAATTTTTAAATTGTTCATAGGTACATCCCTAAACCACGCTCTTCACATTGCATTTTCATTTTACTATTGTTAAAAAAAAACCAAAAACAAAAAAAAACAAAAAAAAACAAAAAAACAAAAAAATTAGATGTCACCTTATATTTGAAAGAAATCTCTTTGAGATTCCTTCCAAAGAGGGGCAGCTGTTGACACCTAAATTTTTGCCCAAAAATATTTCATGTTAAATTATTGCATATAGATTATTTAGGCATTTAATATAGTGTTTTAAATGGAAGATGTTTTTATTTTTAAAAAAAAATTGAAAATATAAAAAAAAAAGATTAAAAGAAAAAAGAAGTTGGGGCCAATGATCTAAATGTGACTAGCCAAGCCCAGGAGGTCAGATTGGAATTCAAATGGCAAGTTGGGGCCAAAATGCAATTTTCAAAAGTTGAGGGACCAATTTGCAAATTTTGCAAAATTTGTGCCCGAGCCCATAAATCATCATCTAGGCCTCCCATTGAGTTGAAATTGAATTTGGGCCGGGTTGAATCTATCAAATTGGGCCAAAATGACCAAACTTGCATTAAATTGGGTATTTTCGGATAAGAAAAATGCCAACTTTGAGGGACCTTTTTGCAAACTTGGGTGGGCAAAATTGCAAAATCCGGTTGAGATCTTAAACTACTATACATGAGCTTGCTAATTGATAAAAAATCGCAGCCAAATTCATAGTTTGAAGCACTCAAATCAGCAGCCAAAACTCAGTCCACGAGTTGGTATTAAGTCGAAGTTGCTGAGCAAGCAATTTGGTGGCCCCACCATATCCTCCTTAGCTGTCCAACCGGCCTGATCTTTGCACGTGATGGAAGACCGTAATGAGTAGTGCAAGTGGACGGAAATTTGCCAGGGATAAGCTGCTGCAAGCACGGGAAAGTCGCAGCAAAATCGGCACACTCAACATCTGCAAGATTTGAAAATTCTGGCTAAGTCAGAAAGTGGGTGGATAGCTCAGTTGGCAGGCTTGGTAGGTGGACAAAAAGCCGACCAAAAGATTGATGAATTCAGGGGATAAGATCACGGAAGCAAGGTCTTTCAAGGCATGAGAGAGAGGAGACGAGAGGGAGAGGAGAGAGCTCGGAATCGTCCCCCAAAGACGCCTTCAGAAGCAACTCCAGAAAAAAGCAAACCCAGAAATTCCAGATCAACCTCCAAAGAGAAAAGGGAAATTTTCGCGAACTTGCAGCTAAAATTAGCCAAAACCTTAAACTAGAGAGTGAAACTTCACTCAAAGATCTTTCCATCCATAGGTTGAATATCCAAAATGGAGATTGGGAAGGCCTCCTAAAGCCCCCCGAAACAGTGCCCTCCTGGCGGGCCAGAGAAAGTCTGGAAATTTTTCTAAGTGTTGAGCTCGGTTGGTCACGAGTGAGAGAAAGCGAGTGTTTTTGAGAAAGTTGAGAGAAAAATGAGGAAAAACATGAGTTTAAACCCAAACTAGAATACATATGGTTTGGATTGGTGTTAAGTTTTTCAACAAAAGACATCTTGAAGTCTAATTTTAGAGGTCAACGAAAACCTTCGTTGTCAGTTCTTCTTTTGTGCAGATCTCATTTCCAGTTGAAGAAGCCAACTTCCACGTGCTTTCGGGGGACAATTTCTCGGTTTCCTTGGCCAAGAACCACTTGCAAAAGATACTATGAAGCAAGATAAGTATCTTAGATATATTTTTATTCGAGTTTGAACATGTTTTAATAGTGAAAAATTAAGAGGAAAACTAGTCCAAGAAACTGATTTTGAGGCTGAAATTTTTCTTAAGTGTTGAAATCTCTTCAGGAGTTTTGCATGTGTGCTTTTTGAAGAGGTTGTTTTGATGTGTTCGGTTGGTCATTTTCTATGATGTTTATTGCATTTGAAAGCTCATGTTACCTACTTTCATTCGGATCAAGTAATGTTTCCCTTAGATCTCATATGTGATAGGTGTCGGGGCTTGAATATGGGCATTCAACATGTTTGCTTGACTTGGGTTCAAACCCAGATTTGCAAAATCAGATCAAACCCGCATATTTGATGACGATTCCAGCTTGGTTTTCGTGTGTTTTAAGCTATGTTTTCTATCTATCTTACTCATTGCATGTGGTAGTTTAACCTTGATATTTTAGTTCCACATAATATTGCTCATGCGTTGAGATTGAAGGCCGCAAACATGGCCCGAGGAAGCTGGTTTGGGATGATTTGATGCATGCCAAGCGTTAGACGAAATGCACAAACCAAGTTTCGATCTTGAAACGGTCGATTTGACTTGGTTCTTGTTATATTCATGTGCTGGGCAGTCCTAAATTAATGTAAATCGGCATATATCGGTTTAGGGAATTAATTTTAAATAAAAATGAAAAAAAATGAAAATTTCAAAAAAATTATAAAAATGATGGATGACATCAAATTAAGGCAAAAATGACATCTATGAAGTTTTTTCTAATTTTAAAAGGTCATTTTCTTAATTTAATGATATTTTAGTATTTTATAACCATTTTTGTAAATAATCTGTTTTGTGTAGATTAAAGTTATTTAGAGTAATTTCATGTATACTTGAATTCTCATTTTGCTCATGGGGGTCCTGTCCTGGGGTGTGATAACAAGGCCATGTAACATTAGTTGCCCGACTTGTATCGGGTTTACCTTCTCCGCATTTATTTTCAAGTCATTTCAATTTCTTGGATGTTTACTTACGCACCACTTTTCATTAATTTGAGTGTAAATTTCTCTTTTAAATTATGTTAGGATTAGTCTAGACATTAAAAAAAAAAACTACAAAAACATTTGCATGGACACTTAGTGGTTTCATAAATATTATAATTGGTAATCAAGAATGTGTGGCCATTTAGATAAATAACTTTCCAAGTTAGTGGTACCGTAAGGGCACTAATAGAAACATTGGCATAAATAAGTCCCCGTTCCTAGAAATCTCTGGTTGCGTAGGAATCGAGACACCACTCCGTGTCTCGATTGGTTTCTAACCGACCCCAATAGGCTAGTGGCGACTCTAGAATTACATAGGTTGTTAAAAACTAAAAAACGAATCCAATGTCGCGCAAGGTATGGGCTTGGGAGAGCCGCGCCTAATCTAGGGCCATTGGTCCATCCCTTTAGGCAAATACCCCTAAACCTTCTTCCTTTTCCTCCGAACGGAAAAAAAGAGGTCGTGAGGAAGCAAGGCAGGTGTCACTGGAGCATATACAAGGCCCAATAAGAAGTAAAACTGAATTTCAGGTTCTCTAGTGTTGAAACCAATGCTTCCAGGAGCCATTGCCTTTTCCCTATCCTCTTCAGTTTTCACCAAGAAAAGATTCTTCAAGTGGTAGATAATCAAATACTTCAGCCTTAAAATCTCTGCTAATATTCCAGCCCAACTACCGACCATATTGTAAGTAATGAAGAAAGTTGCTTTCTGGGGAATGGCCACCCCAATTGTTTTGGGAATTCTGCCTAGAAAGGTAATATGTATGAAAACTTCTCCAGGACGCTAGCGAGTTCATAAAATTGGAAGAGATACTCTGCCGCCTGAAGTGCTGCCCAAAAGGCGAGTTCTGTCGCCCAGAATATGTCATGCCGAGGTCAATGAATTTTAGCGCACTCATTGTTCAAGCAATCTTTAAGTGAGTGCCCCAGCGCAGTAGCCGAAACACCATAATATCACAACCCCCCCCCCTTCCTTTCTCTCTCCCTCTCATGCGCGCACAGTGTATGTGCAACCAACCAGAAACAGAGTATAATCATGAGCACAATTATTTGTTTGCACATCACTGTAAGTGGATATGTGTGTGTAAAAAATGTATGGTTGTATGTATGCGTGCATACGTACGTGTGCGCAATACACTTTTGGCGTCCTATCTACCCAAGGATGGAAGGGTGGCAGGCGCTGAATGGCAACTGATTTGGAAATATAAAGGAGACATGAAAGAACAAGATGGACTTGACATACTCGCTGGCCGGCTGATGAATGAACGAGTTCAGTTGCTCAAAGGCAGAACTGGCAATTACGCTACCGAGGAATACATTCACGAGATTGAAAAGATAATATTTACTTGCTGATCTCCTTTCAAGAGATGATAGAGATATGAGGCCTTCAAATTTAGATATGATCATCAATATTGTAGGCAGGAATAGGAGAAAAAGCTTCAACACAAGCCCAGGCAGAGAACCCTGGATGAATGAATTAACGAAACCACTGCAAGTTTAATCATCAAGATAAAGTCAATTTCCATCAGCACCTGTTGCGAAATCAATTCGATGCACTTAGAAGCTAAAAAGTAGAGAGAGATAAGAAATTAATAACCTGACTTACATTTTGGTAAAGGGCTTGAGAAAAGGAGCTACTTTCTCGATTCCATCAATGCTTGCCAGAGATTGCACAAAAGCAATGGGTATCATGGAAAAGAAGGTGAGGAAAAAGAACGCAACGGCCATAATTAGTCTTCTGATTGTAAGAGAAACATATGGGATGGCCAGGTTTGGCCAATCCACATCACGTGGCTCCGGAGGCCGATCAGTAAGCCATAGAGTTGGATTTCTGCACTGTTGAGTCTGTGCACAGACAGCGGCACCCCATCTAGTCTTGAAGGAAACAAATGCAGCAGGCATTATAGACTTTGGATCACTTGCAACTTTCTCTCTTTCTGCATCTATCTGAACAGAAGATTGTCAATTACATTAATCCGGTCCTCGATTAAGATCGTTCAGTACTCACAGAAACGAATATAGGTATCAGTTGTGCTTACTTCTTTTGATAGTTTCTCAACTTCCGAAGTATAATAAACAAGAGCATCAACCTGATTTCCACAGAGCCCAAGAAAACCAGTCTGGTAAAAGGAAGATATCACGAAGTGATGTAAGTGACACAATGCATCAAGGAAAAAGAACCGTTAAAACTATCAGTTGAAGATGCAGTCTCTCATACAAATCTCTGATATTCTATAGTACCTTTGTTAAGGGTCTTTTTGAATTATTTCTAGTATACTTAAGCTGGTGATAGTCTAGCCAGTTCTGCATTTTTTCTTCTTCTTGACCAACTCAGCAAGCTTGTTTGCGTTGTACACCACCTGCAGAAAATTTCGAAGTAAGGAATTAAAGACATAGAATTATGTCTGAATAAAAGCATGCACTGACGATTATACGGATGGCAATACATATGATACATTAAAATATGATAATAATCTGTCCAACAAAGTTGAAAAAGGCTTAAGTCTTTGACTTTTTCAAATGGCTAACACTTTCTCACAGGTTAACAGAAGGCCAGTAGGAAGATCAAAAGTACAAAGAGGGGCCAACAGCAACAGCCAGCAACTCTTTCTAATGGACAAGGTGAGGCAGCAAAGGGTCAAAAAGGAGGGGAGAAGGGAATCTTTTCTTGCTCGTGTACCATGCCAGCACATAGATAGCAGACATGTTATTACCTAAAGTCTCTAGCGTCAAAGCAAAAACTAATGCGGCAATAAATGATATATAAAGCACGGAACAAGATTCATATAAACCAAAAGGGAATGGTCACACAGACAGAAGCTATCACAGATCCTAGGAAGGAGCACGATGAGCTAATGGATTTACATAAAAAGTATCAACCATAGTTATTCTAGAAAGACATTCAGTTTCATCAAGCCAACCTGATGGGTCAGATAATGATCCGGGTGATTAACCAAGAAGTGCTCCACGAGCTCACTAACAGACTCATCTGGATCTGGGGGAACATTTCTGACAAGTACCTGTAAAAATACGGTTCCAAGGAAAAATGTCTCATGTTACGAAGAAACCCTTGGAATTCTAGACTCCAAGTTCCAAAATTACAGATTACAACCAAATCAAGGTTAATTAAAAATCATTTATCTAGTTTAATCAACACCAATGATACGTGGAGTCCACCCTACCGAAAATTGATCAGCGCGTCGCCGTTCAGATGCAAGTAACTGCAGCCGCATCGAAGCAACTGTCTCATACTCCTTACGCAACACAGGGCATGTCCAAATGGTGAAGACATAAGCCATTATAATATGAGCCCAAAACCTGCCACATGATGCATTAAATGAATAGATTGATAATAAGTCACTACTGAAATGTAATCAGAGTTTAGTAAAACATTTTATTGAAGATAAGTTGTGTAAGGACCTTGGGTCTGCCACTATACATATATTGTTTGCTTTGGATACTAAGTTATTGCCATTTTATTTTTCTTGACATAGCCATACTACCCCAAGAAAACGTATATATATAGTGAGAGGAACCAAGCCTTATAAGTCAGCCCAAAACTCCCTCCCTAAGTAATGTGGGACAAGAGACGCGCCCCATCCCCCATCCCTGCACATGTCTAGGGAAGAAGGTACACCGCCATTCCTCCTCCTCACGCACCGCCACCTCGGCCGTCACACTCTCCACCTCTTAGGAGCACAGCGTCCTTATTGTGGCCCCACACATGGTCGTGCATCAGCTCTTATACCACCTGTAAGGACCCTAGGCCCATCACTATACATATATTGTATGCTTTAATTACTAAATTCTCACGGTTTTGTTTTTCCCAAGATAGCTCATACTCCCAAGCCTTATAAGCCAGCCCAAAACTCCCAATCTAGGTGATGTGACACAAGAGACACACCCCTCCCCAGCATGTCTAAGGACCGAGGCACAGATGCACTACCATCCCTCCTCCTCACGCACCGCCTCCTGGGCAATCACACTCTCTACCTCTTAAGAACATAGCATCCTCTCTATGGCCCTACACACGGTCAAGAGTCGACTCTGATAGTATCCATATCATTGTTAAATATCTTAGCAAGAGCAATTGATCATATCCAAGAAACAAGAAAGGATGAACTGCATTAATATAAGCAAGGCAATGCATTGAAATTAGCATGGCTATTGAGTGAATATTAGCAAAGACAATAAAGCTAAATATTATCAGGATTCTACCTATGACGAAACTCTTGCTACAAACTTCAAGATATTATTCTGAAATATTTTATATCAAAATTTTACAGCTAGTGATATGGCATGAATTCCCTGTTTAGAAAATATTGATTGACTTTCATTCTTAAACATTATCTTTGTCACATATTTAATCACTCAAGATATCTTAAATAATTGGCAATCATCCCAAATGCAAGATTCTTTCCTTAGCTAAAGCAATCTACTTATGGAAATCAAATTTTTTTTTGGATGGACGATTAAATCGATGGAATCTCTGATTGTTCAACCTGAATTGCTACCCTAATCTTCTTAACAATCGTCTAACGTTGCTTGGAGATTGATCCTCTTGAAGACTGTCCAAACGAAAAGTTTTAGATGTTGAGGAGTATAAAAGAAGACCAAAGCGTCGAAGAAAAATTGATCAAGAGATAAAAATTCCAAATTCTAAGAAAGCTTCACATGTTCTCATTGTCTTTCATGAGCATTCCATTGTAATCTTTTGAGAAGTGTTGGTAGAGTGATAGCTTGTGTTTAGATGTGAGATAGTGAGTCCTATCAGTTTATGTAATAAGTAATACCTACTTTGAGGAGAAGTGCTTAAGTTCAAGCAACACTTGCTAATGTAGACTCCAGCCAATAGACTATTGGCATAAGACAATGGACATAGCCTTACACTAAGCTGAGCCACTATAAAGCTTTGTGTGCAAAGTTTTCTTTCTCCCTAGTTAATTCATTTATTGCTTGATAGAAATACTATACTCAAATATTACCAAAATCTAATCATTTTCATACTCTCTAGGATTTGTTAAAATCATCTATTCACCCCTTCTATGTGATATTGTTAGCATACCATAGGCATTATAGTGTAGCAACATGGTCCCAATAACAGCCCTCATAGTTTGGTTTGGAGAAAGAGACTAGGGATAAAAATGGGTGTTCATTCAAATTTGATACAAATTTATATTTTTTGGGAATTAGTTGAAATCCTTTATTTTTCATTTCAAACCAATTGTTCAAATTCAAGATCTCCCACCACATGGATCTCTTGGAAAATCATTGGATTATCAAATTATCTATCGAGCCATGAAAAAGATTCAACAAAAGACTGACAACGTAAATACCTCTTTATGAAAAAAATCAAGCTCTACTTTTGTGTTGCTCAATACGTTCCTCAAAAAATCCGACTTGGCCTAATAGATTGAATTAGAGAATCGAAATCAAGAAATTGATAGGTTTGGTAATCCAAACTAAGGAATCCCTTAGATATGATTGATAATTGAGATTCAAGCTGTGAGATGTTGGTGCAAAAGGAAACCTAAGTAAGGGGGAGCAAATTAACACCAAGCTCATACATGAGCGAAAAATTGTTGCATTGCACTTTTATTTGTGTTTAAAAAAAAAATCCACATTAGATAATTGGTGTGGTGTGGAGTAATTAATATATTTTAGTTGGCAGATAACTCGATGACTCGTGCTTTTGAGTGAAGGTGTGAAGGTGTATCTAAGTAGATATATGAATGGGCTTGAACTTTAGATACCCTCTAGGTAATCTCTCTAGGTGAAGTGTATCAAATTGCTGCAGTGCACTTCCAACAAATGATATCAATGTCGTGCTTGATTGAATTAAAGCGAATCAATAGCAACAAAAGAAGTAAAAGTGAAAGTCGACAGATTAGATGGGAAATATTTTGGTTTTTAGAGGAATACACACTTACCCCTATCTGAGGAGAAGCCAAACTTGATGAAGCAAAATTTTGGAAATTGCTAGATCATACGGGTTCAATGAAGGCTCTATCATACATGTACAAGAAGCCCTTTGGGATCAACAAAGTCTACTTGATACAATGTCTCTTTAACTTAAAGATGGGCATAACTGATCATATCAAAAAATTCAATATGATCGTTAGTCATTTAAGTTCGGCTAAAACTGACTTAAATGAGGAGGTACTTACTTTGATTCTATTATTCTCATTGCCTATTAGTTGAAATACTATGTTATTGCTATCAATGATTCCTCTAAGTCAACAAGCTTGAGACTTGATGGGTCCACGATTTGATTTTAAGGACATCCGTAAGACATAATTTGGTGAAGTGTTCAAATGGATTTGGACGTTATTTAGCTCAAGATGGAGTTGCAACCAGAAACTCCTATAATGACAAGTACTAACAGAGTAATCGAAATAGATGTTGCTAATAGCAAGGTGAAGCTTGTAGAGCCAATACTTGTAGTAATTAATAAATTAAACAAGGTGTGTGTTCTATCTCCCAACAAATATGGATGCAACTAGAGTTTTGCTTTATCTGTGATTAAGAAGATGGCATCAAAAAATCCCTATGAAGTGGTGGAAGGCGAACATGGAGTTGGTATTCTGATGAGATCTGTGATTATAGTAAAATTCAAGCATGGCTTGGACTTAGAAGATATATGTGGCAATTGAGCTCATGAGGAGCTATGGGAGGGTAGCGGCAAAGTTCAGATTTTCCGGCAAAGTGATTATGACTTAGCTTAATATCAAGCCAAGGTTGATGTTATTAAAATTATATCTCAAGCTTGAGCTCGAAAAGTAAAATTTCTTAATCCAAGTAAGTTCCTAATTTGAACAAGTTTCTTAGTTGAACAGTTTCCTAGTTGGAGTAGGTTTCCTGTAAAGGGTTTTCCAATTTTGAATCCAATTCTCATATATATAAGAAGTGGTTAGAGTTACCAAGAGGACCTTGTGCTTGCAAATCTTGTGGTAAGATTTATGAAATTCCTTTGTGAGATTAAGAGGTTATTTCATGAGGAATTGTAAGTCATAAACACTATATGAATTGTTAGGTATCATTGGGGGTTGGTAAATGTTGAGAGTATTTGAGCAACTTGAGTGTGGTTATAATCCTTATGTTATCATTTAATCTATAATAAAATTATTTACTACCAACCTCTGTACATAAGTCACACCAACCGAATCACGCAAATGTGATATGCAATTTATTTTATTGCTCCATTTATTTTGTTGTTCGATCGCTTATTTCCACAACAAAAGCCAAAGTTAGTCCTTTCAAGATAATTGGTTAGAAAGGGGAAAAATAAAAAGTCAATTGACTGTCTCATGACATTCCAAGACTGTAAGTGTCAGTTATATGTCGCATGACTTCTTATATTTTGCCTGGATGAACAGACAAAATGGAACCTCTGCAGAGGAACTGTCCAAGATTACGGATTTGGTGAAACCACATATAACAGTTGTTTTCCAATTTTCTAGTGAAACTCTTAAATATACCCTTTCATCCCTGGCTCAACTGTTTCAATGCAACTAAAAGACTCCAGAAGATTAAAATTATAGCCTATAAAGCAAGCCTGATGAAAATAAGCAACAAGCCCACTGTAATTCTTGTGAAGCCCAAACTGAATACCAAATATCAGCTTATCACCCCCCGGAACACAGACTTACATTGGCGAAGGAAAAAAAAAAAAAGAAGCAAAGAATAGCAGATCAAAATAAGCAAAAGCTCCATACCTATTTGATCCGAGTGGGACATTTGAAATTGAGAGTTTGTATATATAGCTAGAAGTTACATTCTTAACCCTGGCCAGCTCTAGAGTGCTATTCATCCAATTTACGGGAAGGAACAAAGATCTTCAGTCTGCATCAATGACATGGAGAAATTAGGAGAACAGTTCCTGATGCATCGACAGCTGTGCATTGCCAACTGAACAGATTTTTAGCTACACAGGACACTTTTAGAGAATATATTCTGACTCGTATGGTATGTACATGAATAGATTGCACTCCACAATCCTCATAACAGAGAAAAACGAACAGTGCAACATGCTTAGTGTAACAAGAGCTTACTTGGCTGTCGGTAAATCAACCTACAATTGTACAAGTAGCCGATGTTACCTCAGTTGTTCTTTTCCCCTGTTTTTATTTCATGAAACTTCATCCTTTTCTACAATTTTTAATTGCGCCAAAATTGCCCACCACGTTAAAAAAAAAAAAAAAACTACATGCAGGTCCTTTTGATGGATCTATGGGCCCATTTGGTGTTCTATAGAGGTGCTGCAGTGGAGTAGTGGTAGCTGAGCTGTGATATGATGTTCCAAAAATATTAAAGACGCACTGCATGCTTTAGAGCTGCCCCCACAGGAGCAACATCTCAGAACAAAGTGGGGCAGCTCCCGGAAAAAGCACCTTAGAGGTACTGCAACTTGTGACGCTTCACAATGTCTGAACATTAAACCGAGCACTTAATTGAAGCTGAAGCGATCTTTCAAAAGCTATAGCTTTTGTCCTGCGAATATATCAAACATCTAAGTCTACCCTAACGTGCCTCTATTATGACAATTGGCACACAGGTTCTCATTCCCGTACCACATCCACTAGCATGCCAAGATTTACTCAACTTAAGGCTAGAACTTGAGTATAATATCGTTTCAAACGGAATTATAGGAGCATCTACCCTGCCTTTAATCCACATATGCAACCGAAGATCATCAAAGCAAAAGCAAACACAGGCATTCGTGCAATTGTAATAGAAAACATATGATGCCATTATGTCCTGCATCGAATTGCGTAAACCCTCGATAGATAATGACCCTAATCAATTGCGGCTTGACACATCCATGCAACAGGAAGAGAGGTCAAAATCTAATTCGGCTTACCCCAACAGATAGAGTCTTAAATAGACAGCAGAATCCAATCCCGCATGTTCGATAAGTTCTTGTTCAGGCATTTTGAGCGCATCTGGCATCCAATTTAAAAACCTCATGTATGAACGGAAGTCCAAGTTGACAAACTTGCGAAAAAATGGCCCCCACGAGTCGGGCTGGGCCGTGAGCCCTTGAGATACCATTTGGGGAAATATACTCTATCATTGTAAGGTTGAAGCCTTAGAATGGCATATGCTAGGGGTGAGCATGGTCCGGGTTGGTCCGGGCCACCCCTAACCCAGGGACCAACCCGTGCGATTGTCGGTCCTCAATTTTTGGGACCAAGGACCGACCCTATTCAGCTCCACGGGACCAAGGACCGGACCAACCCAATGGGTTGGTCCGGTTCGGTCAACTGGGACCGATCGATAATTTTTTCGTCTTTTTTTATACTCCCTAAAAAAGCAAACCTATAAATTCAAATTACACATTCATCGATAATGCAGTATTATACAACTAAACTATAAATATCAATACATATTTAGTAAATTTAAGATGACATAATAATAGAAATTTCGTACCTACTAACCGCCCATCGAGATATGGAACAAGATGGAAAGTTATTGTAATAATCTATCTTTAATATTCATAATACCATATGCAAAAGCGTTTTTCTGCATTTGATCATGTAGAGTCCACTCAACCAAAAAATGAGCTTTACACCACTTGACTAGCAAATCACCGTAGCAAGCGCAGTACTATTCTACTCTTCAAAAACTTCTACCATTTGACACAAATTGAAAAACATAGTGCAGCCGAAATTCATTAATAAAATACAATTAAACTATAAATAGTTCAAAATGCTGAATATAAACCATGAATATATAACTTCACATTTTGTTAATTTACTTGAACTTCTAAACACCTAAAAACAAAATAAACGACACATAATTATTACTCAACAAAATTTTTAAATTGAAATTACTATTAGTACTATTGATAGAACATCTCAATATAATATAATATAACAGACATTTTACTTAGATTTGAATATATAAAAGAATTATAAATAATATAATATGATATACAAGGGGTTGGTCAGTGGGTTGGACCGACCCAAAACTCTTAGGACCGAGGACCAACCCGCACGAGTGTTGGTCCTGGAATTTCAGGACCAAGGACCAACCCGGTCCCCTTGGGAACCGGACCAGGACCAGCAGGTTGGGCCGGTCCGAGGGGTCGGTCCAGGGGTCGACCCTAGACCGCTGCTCACCCCTAGCATATGCTACGGAAAACGCCAATACACTGAGAAGACTGATTGCTACAGCAAGTCCTATATCCGAAAGAGTTACCATATGTCCGTTCCCTTATTCATAAAAAAATTGTTCCACCTGCAGAGAAAGACAACATATATCGGCACAAGCTGTCATTTTTGATTTTTGATAGAGATGATGAGACATAAAATCCTCATGAAGTTCCATCATATACTTGAGAACATTGCAGAGAGAAGCATTCAATCAACCGTCCCATGTCCTAATGCCTCAGTTGATTTTGATCCGGTGTATCAATCTTCCTCAAAAAACCAACCAACAAGGGAAAAAAATGAGGCAAGTTCGAGCATCTGTTCCGCGACTAAATTGAAACAGAATGCCCCCCTAGCTACACACAAGAGTGATCCCATGGTACACGACAGACATGTGACTATTCAGATAGCCTGAATAAACACTTCACTTACAACTTGCCCTCCTCTCCATCCTGAAGTGGCAAGACCAGTCCACACGCTCGAGTTCCTTAAACAGCGAAAGTTGAGGAATTACTCACAAGTTCCTGGAATAGGCAAATGGAATTTTCTCTTTTGCTAGGTAGTAGGTAGTAGGTATACCTCTACGCAAGTCGCTCTTAAGATCGTTTCAAGCACCAAGCTTCATCACTGAGCAGGCTTGCACATTCACATCGCGCTTGGTGTATGCCATGACAACTACTTCAGATTTTGCTAGACAGGTTCATGTTTGCGTGGATGGTTGCCTCAAGAAAACTGATTAGAGAAGGAGAGAATGGTTATAATGCTTGAAAGATAGGATGGAGCCATTTAGTTATTTTTTCAATAGAAAGAAAGTTGATAATTTTGTATAAGAGTTTGTAATCAAGCTTGACAAATAAATTTTGTTAAACTATTGAAAAATTCAGTGTCCTCGAAAGTGATGGTGGTTTTGTATAATTGCTGGTAATTTTAGTCCATTGACAAGTTTCACAAATAAATATTTCAAAATTATTGGAACAACTTGTACTTTTAAAACATCCAAATAAATAGAAAAAAAAAATAAGGCATTACCACGCTTACTTTAAAATCAAAACTTTTCGCTAGATTACTTAAATGGATGTTCTAACGAATCCTCGTGACTTTTTAAATTAATTTTTTTTATTACGACTTGGCTTTCTTTAAAAATTTCTAAGTTCAAGGTGGATAATTTTCGATTGACTTGGCATTGACATGCAAAAAAGTGGTCAAAACGTCGTTTTTACCCTTCTGTTCTCCAATTTCATTTGAAACTGAAACCCTAAATTCTAGAAAGGGAAATGCTCTTCTAAAAAGCTTGAGCAGTGGATGTGTTCAAGATGAGATGAGCAGAGGAGATGTTCAAGCTTGTGAGATAACAAAGTGGGGATCGGTCCAATCGGGTTAAGTGAGGCTAAGGTGATGACGAGTCTGACAACGCAACACGCGGAATTGCGATTAATTTGGATGAATCACAAAGAAATCGCTGGGTTTGGGACGGGCCTCGCCAGAATCCTGCAGATCGCAGAGAAATTGAAGATGATGGAAACGGCATGCTGGGGACATTAATGAAAAATCACCAGCATCTTCCTTCATCAAGAGAGAGCTCTCTTCTTGGCCGTTACTTTTTCTTTTCTATGTTTTGCCGGTTCCTCCCTTGGTCCCGGTTCGGCCATCTCTCTGTTTTTCTCTGACCTTCCCCTCTTTGCCCTCCCCAATTTTACAGCTCCCTCTCTCCAGTTAGTTTTTTTCTCCCCGCTTTTCCAACACGAAATTAAGCCGTTTGTCATGCTTCTACTCTCCATTCTAAGATTCACCTCAAATTTTGACCCAAAATGCAAAGTTTTGAATTAGGGTTGAAGAAGAGGGGCTTTGATTGATTTGGCCGAATTAAAAAGAATGAATATTGGTGTTGGAATCCGGGCTAGCCTCCCCAAGGTTTATATCTAAATAGCGGCTTGCGGCAAGGCCCGACGGTGCCACGGGTATTGGAGGGTCGTGTGATCCCCCGAAAGGTGATCTCCGGTAGTTCCTCGGTCACCAAAAAAAAAAAAAATGAATGAATATCTTTGTGCAAGAATGAGTGATTTCAACACATTTCTAAACTCTGAAATAATCCGAACAAAAAAAAAAAGGGAAAATGTCACAAATAGTCCATATATTTTCATTCAATGTTCAATTTCATCCCTGAATTTTCGATCGGCTTAATTTGGTCCCTGAACTATTGATAAAATGTCCGATCTAGTCCCTGAACTTTCAAATGGCTCAATTTGGTCCCCGAACTATTAATAAAATGTCCGATCTAGTCCCTGAACTTTCGATCGACTCAAGTAGGTCCCTAAACTATGATGAAATGTCCGATTTAGTCCTCCGTTACTTTTTTTCTTTTTTTTCTTTTTTCCCTTTTCCCCTTTTTTTCCTTTTTTTTTTTTCGCTTTCCCTCTGCCGAAGCCGGCAGAGGGCCGGCGTCCGGCAAGGGCCCCTCGCCTGCGTCCCTCACAAGCGCGCGAGGGGCTCCTCGCAAGATCGGCGAGGGAGCCCCTCGCCCTCGCCCGACGCCGGCGGGGGCTCTCCCTTGCAGACGCCGGCGAGGGAGAGCCCCTCGCCGGCGTCGGGCGAAATTGAGCCGATCGAAAGTTCATGGACGAAATTGGACATTGAGTGAAAATATAGGGACTATTTGTGACATTTTCCCAAAAAAAAAAACTCTCAAAATAAATATCTTTGAATTATTAAAAAGTTGGTAATTATGATACGATGAAATAAACAATGACAACCAATTCAAATAAAGTTGATAACTTCATATAAGAATAAAAAATTTAAGCTCGCATTGTTCAGTGATAAGTTTCAATTTAAATGATGGTAAACTATCAGAACAATACCGACCAAAAAAAAAACTATCAGAACAATTGGTGAGTCTGTAACAATTTATTAAACATTGGTACGATAGAAATGTAAATCCTAGAGTTATCGTTGGCTTACAGAAGGGATCCATTGGATTTTCTCACTGACGCAGAGTTCTTCGTTGTACCACAAGATGCACAGTCCGGCACCGGTTAAGATATGATAGAAGAAGTCACTGAATCCACAAGTAACGAGTCCTCTAAAATTCAGGAGCACTAGGTACCCGGTTTCTTGCTGACGTCCCAGACTCTAAGGTTGCCGTAGTTGCTCTGCTTCATGGATCGATGCCTCTTTCTTCCCCTGGCATGGCTGAAGAAGATGGACGCAATTTAACAAAGCACCCATACCAATTAAACACCATTTCCGAAAATGATGGCTTTCTTTCTTTTTGTAAACAAATACCATGACTCATTGGAAGGCCGAAAGGCATAGTCTTGGTCGTCGATGAGAAATGACAAAATCGCTTAATGGCCGACAAAGATTATTGGGGAAAAAGATGTGCCGTTAGTCCACTTAATACATCACATCCAATCTCGAACGCCTTTGTTGACGATCCTTTACTCTGACAGCATCTAGGATTCCTCGAACAATGTGATATCTCACACCTGGTTTTCTTTTTTTTTTTTTTTTCCCAAAATTTAACTCTATCATGGAATATTTTTCACTGAAAATTCAGTTATTATTAAAGGAAATGGGTTTATAGAAAATATCACAAGTAGATAAAGGAAATGATCACCTTGCTTCAAAAGGAACTAAACACACACAAATTATGTCATAATTTAATCGATGGCGCACCTTAACAACATAAAGAGACGACACCGGAATTTAATCAATGATTAAATACACAGGAAATACAATAAAAATGCCCGCTGGAATTTAATTAACAACGTGAAACGGGAAACTTAAGTTACAATGCAGGAATTGAAAGATAATAGAAAGATAACATGTTTGTTTATTTGTGTGCGAGTCTCCAGTATACAAAAGCTAGTATTTCCTCATGTCCATCTATCCACATTCATTCTCTTAGTGTTCCAATTGGCAATCTACTGACCTTTTAACCGATATTCTTGTCAACTAACCATGTTACAACAATCGCTAAATATACGCGATCATGTGTCAACAATTGACTAATGGTCATTCATGTATGTCAATATCGATAGCATGTCTTATGATCAAAGACAATGGCTCACATGTTAAATAATAACTTGTAATCAAGCCGCATGCCTATTTATATTGACGAGCCAGTTAATTTTACATTCACAAAGAGGATAATTATTTTATATTTGATTTACGACACGCCATCATGATCAAATTATTATAAAACAGTGATGATACAATACACTAATGTGTTTTAGAAATTCTCGCGTATTAGAAGAATAATTAGAAGTAGACGTGCGAAAGTTCTAGAAATTTGTGAGCGAGGATGACAAATTTTCGACAATGACTTGTAATGCTGAAATCATGATACTAATTGTTCCAATTCATCAATAATTTTTTTTCATATGTGTTGGTAACTTCAACTTAATAGTTTTTTTTCCAAGCACCATCAGTTTCATACCAAATAGGGTATGAGTTGATTGTGATAATTGATAATTAACTAAAAAAAATTGTGCTGTAGTTAATATCATATTTTTTGAAGAACAAAAAATTCCACTGCGATGGTGGACCTAATAGACAAGTCATTTCTGCGAACGTGTCATTGCAATCATTAGTTTACTATTTTTCAGGAAAAACACGTTTGGTATTGTTTGATTTTCCTTGTGTTTTGAATCATGACATCTACATTTCCTCTAATCTCGAGAAACAAAAATCGAATTAAAAAAAAATCATATTGAGACAATTTGAGCTTACGTTTCTCTCACCTTGTCGACTTATGAACATCAGGTTACAAATTGGAAATGCTCATATGTTGGCATTTGACATTGCTAGCATGAAGGTCAAGATGACATTTTCATAAGTGTTGGTAAAACTTGAAAGAGGGATAAGCAACCTAAGCACCAATGTGTTACCACTGTCTCAAGGTATAACTCCCAAACCGCTTTTAATCACTGGTGATAGAGGGCCGGTAAATTTTGCCAAGTGGCACAAATCGACATGAATTTAATGTATATGTAAGTTTTGTGGGATAGTTACCAAAATATAGTGTTTTCCAATTACACGACTTGACACAATCGCAAAACCTGATTTAGACATATGAACATGAATTGGCAAGTCTTGCGATAATGTTATATAAGCATTGAAAGAAAATAAAAACTAGTTTATGTGATCTTACGCTTCTTCCAAAGTGGGGATGAGGACACCACTATTATCATAACTTTCATAGGTGCTCACTTGTGTGCCATAACTTTTTCCTTTTATCACTTAAGTGTTATGACTTCTAAAAAAACACATCACTTGAGTGCCATATTTTTTAATTGATCACTTGAATGCAATAAATTTTTTTAAAAATGTTCACTCAAGTGTTGAAAATTCGACATGACATGGCACTTGTGATGACTATTTTCTAAAAGTTATGGTACTTAATTGATTAATTGAAATATTATAAGGCACTCAAGTGATCAGGAAAAAAATTAGAGCACTCAAGTAATCGTCATACGAAAGTTATGGTACTTAAGTGATCAAATAAAAAAAATTATGGAACTCAAGTGAGTGTTGTACAAAGTCATAACACTTGTAATGTCCTTTTTCCCTCCAAAGTTATGGCACTCAAGTAATCACAGTATGAAAATTATGGAAATTAAGTTAGCTTTTTGCTCCATTTTACAATTTAATGGATTTAATTTCTATGTTGATGATACATGACTAGACTTACAGACTATTAGATTATCTCATTAAGTAGGGATGAGCATAGTCCGGGTGGGCAATTCCCACCCCACCTTGGAACGAGGAACCGCTCACTAATAACCAATTTCGATAAAATGGAATTGGGAACCACCCGTCGGTTCCATGAATTCACCCGAAAATCGAACTGTCGATCCGATCCAATTCTCAGGTAGGTCCATGGAACCTATCCCCAATCCCTCCAAAATTGCATTCATCAATTAATATCATGGTAAATCTAATTTCTACGTAGAACATCAAAGCTCCTTCGGCCTTAAATTCGGGTTGAACATCTCCAATAGGTTTCCTCCATCCTCTTCATTTGTTTATTTTGATTTGACTGAGTAAACAAGTAAATAAATTATTAGAATGAACAAAAAGTAAGGGGTCCAATCCTATTATGCACCCAACAGACAAAATGAGTCAATAATGTCCAATACTGCAAATGTATATACGTATATATTGATGAAAAAAACTACAAAATAATTAAGCAATTGAGTTGAAAATTCTTTTTTTAAAATTATATATATTTATATATAGCAGTCTAGTTCGGTCCGAGTGGGTGGTTCCATGTCCGAAATAGGGAACCAAGCCGATACTCGCCGATTCTAACAAATTGGAATCGGAAAGCGAACTAGTTCTTATGGGAACCACCGGTCTGGTCTGATTTCAGGCGGTTCCCAATTCCTTTGTACACCCCTATCATTAAGTACTAAAAATGAAATGTTCAATGCTTACTAAGATTACGCACATTTGATGATGCTAAATTAATTGTGACTTATCTACAATTCCTTGTTTGGTGAGGAAGTTTTGATATTCTCAAGTCAATTTTTAGCTGCTATCAAATAATATTTTTCATTTAACCACAGGGCTGCCTTAGTGGCCAAAAGTCTGAAAGTAAGTTAAAAGTTAAAATAAGACAAACAAAAAAATATTTTTTTTTTGTTATGGTAGATGCGGAAATTATAACAAAATTGAAATTAAGAAAAATAAAAGAACACCAAGTTTTACTTGGAAATCATTATGGGAAAACCACAGGGAGAGAAGAAGCAAAAATCCACTATAAAATACAGGGATTACAAAAAGGTGGCTCGAAAAGCTTAAGACTCTTTTTCTCTCGACTTCTTATATATGTGTGTGTGTGTATATATATATATATATATATATATATATATATATATGCAAGAATCAAATTCAAAATAGGAAACCTCTTTTTAGGAAACCTTCTCCAATTAGGAAAATCGTTCAATTAGGAAATATATTCAAAATAGAAAACTTACTTGAATTATGAAACTTTCCTTTTTGGGCTCAAACTTAAGACATGTCCAACAATCTCCACATTGACTTGACGTTGAGTCAAGTTACAACCGCTTGACTTGAATTCTACATAAGCAACAAACAATCTTCTCCTCCCATTTGAGTAAAACTCAATTGCAGCAAATACTAACCAAATCCAAGCAATGCTTGAATTTTAGCTATAAGCAAAGGCTTCGTTAGCATATTAGCTAGATTGTTTTCTATATCAATCTTCAAGACCTTAATATAACCATCAATAAGAATGTCTTGAATAAATGATATCGCACATCATTGTGCTTTGTCCTCTTGTGATACATTTGATCTTTAGTAAGATGTATAACATTATGACTATTGCAATGAACAATAGTCACACGATGATTCACATTGAGTTCTCTAGAAAAGCCTCTTAACCATATGGCCTCTTTAACTGCTTCTGCAATAGCCATATACTCTGCTTCTATAATATACAAAGCTACTATATGTTGTAAAGTAGCTTTCCAACCGACTGCATAACCTTCAATAGTAAAGGTGTACCCAGTAAAAAGAATCCTCTTATCAAGGTCACCAACATAATCAGAATCAACGTATCCTATCAGAATGTCACCAGTTTTTCCAAGCTCTAAACCAAAATCAGAATTGCTTTTCAAATTTCTCAAAATCCACTTCATAGATTGTTGATAAACTTTTCTTGGGCATAATAAATATCCTCTTACCAAACTAACAGCATGTGAAATAGTGGGTTGAGTACAAACCATGGCATACATAAGGCTACCAACTACACTAGACTATGGAATAATGACATATATTTTATGTCATCATCTATCTGTGGACATAAGTTAGCTAATAATCTAAAATGAGTAGCAAGAGGGGTACTTACTAGTTTGGCATCTTTCATGCCAAAATGATTTAACACGATCTCAATGTATCTTTTCTAGGAGAGATATAATTTTCCCCTTTTACGATCTCGCCGAATTTCTATGCCTAGGATTTTCTTCATTGCATCTAAATTCTTCATCTCAAATTTAGCACTCAACTGTGCCTTCAAATTCTATATATCAAATGTGTATTTTGTCACAATCAACACATCATCAACATATAATAAAAGATAAATGAAAGAGCCATTAGGAAGTTTGCGTAGATATACACAACTATCATATTTGCTTCTACAATAACCGAGATGCACCAAAACGAATCAAATCTTTTCTACCACTGTCTAGAAGATTGCTTCAGGCCATATATAGACTTTTTCAATGGACAAACATGATCTTCCTTACCTTCAAATTGAAAACCTTTTGGTTGACTCATATAGATTTTTCTCTTCAAGTTCATCATACAAGAAAGCTGTTTTCACATCGAGTTGTTCCAACTCTAAATTATGCATGGCAACTAAAATAAGAAAACCCGAATAGAGTTGTGTTTAACAATAGATGAAAACACGTTATTAAAATCAACTCCATCAATCTGACTATAGCCTTTAGCAACTATACAAGCTTTGAGCCTAATGTCTTCAACTCTAGGAATACATTCCTTTCTTTTGAAAAACCCATTTACAACTCAAGATTTTCTTTCCTATTGATATGTTGACAAACTCCCAAGTTTGATTCTTTTCAAA
This sequence comes from Eucalyptus leucophloia subsp. euroa, assembly GCA_017140325.1. NCBI lineage: Eukaryota > Viridiplantae > Streptophyta > Magnoliopsida > Myrtales > Myrtaceae > Eucalyptus > Eucalyptus leucophloia. The sequence continues at coordinate 20,905,450 of CM029471.1, forward strand.
AGATTACATATCTCCTTTCATTACAACTAACCACTTTGCTGAATCTTTTGAAAAAAAATAGCTTCTTTGTAAGTTTCAGGCTCATTATACACTACTAACTCTATTTGCAAGAGTATAAGCAACAAAATCTGAGAACTCATAATTCTACGGAGACTTCCCTATTCTTCTTTGTCTATCTTTGGCAATAGAATATTGTTCCTCTTCAGGTTCTTTAAACTCAATATTATTAATAGACAATTGAATTGGTTGCGAAGAAATTAGTTCAAGCTCTACTTTCTGATGCGAGAGCATCCAACGTAGCTCCATCGACCAACTTAGAGCCATCGATGCTTATCCAAGCCAAGAAAGAAATTGGGTATTATGTGTTTGGATGGATCATTTTGAATGAAAAATATCAATTACTTATCGTACTTTGTGATATATCGATAACTATCAATGGAAGGCCATTTTAGACGTCTTGCATGACCAATTAATGAAGTTTCAGGAGAATTATTTTCTAGTTAAGGGAGGAGCACGAATTTTGGAATGCTAAAGGTTCAAGAATGCGAAAGGCTAAAGGTTCAAATATGCGAAAGGCCAAAGGTTCAAGAATGTAAGTTCCCGTCCTCATAAATGCATTTCCTAAGTTTCTAGGTGTCTTTATTGTTATGTAGTTTTCAAGGGTCAATGATTTAAGTTCCTAAGTCATTAAAGTCTGTTTTTTATATTTCCTAAGTCTAAAATCATCCTATAAACAGGGGAAAACTATCCAATGTATGGACATATGAATTTGATGAATGAAAATTGTGAGAATTCCTCTACTTGAGTGAACTTTTTCGGAGAGTGGATAACTCATTTTGGTCTCTTTATCCTTGGAGCGTAGATCACTCCTTGGTTATGAGCTAAGAAGCCCTTTATCCTTGGCTGGTGAAATCTTTAGACCTTGGTGGTGTGCTTCTCCTATCCCGAAGTCTTTTATCCTTGGCCGGAGAAAGCTTTAGGCCTTGGTGGTGAACTTCGTAGATCTCGATCCTCATTTTCAATTGGTGGTGTGGCATTTATACCTTGGAGGGAGATCGTTCTATCTTTTCTTATTCCCCTTTGTTTCTTCCCCATATACAATACTCCATACACTTAACCAGAAAAACCCCGAAAAAAAAAAAAATTCATTCTGGAATCACTCGCCCCAACACGCATCACTTTCTCTGCAAAACTTTTCAAATTTTCATCAGAAGAAATAAATGATTCTTTCTTAGGATGAAGCATAGCAAACTCATAGAATTAGTATCTCTGTTGATAATAATCTTAGATGGATTAACACACCAAAGTCTATAACCTTTTACACCAGAAGCACAACCAAGAAAGATATATTTTTTTCCTTTAGGCTGCTGGATATCCAAACACTCGAAGAGAAGAATAATCAGCAGATTTACCTTACCATACGTCCTTGGGTGTCTTGCACTCAATAGATGTGCAAGGAGAACGATTTATCAACCAAGGAGTTGTATTGACCAAATCGCCTAAAACTCCTTGCCCAAACCAACATTAGACAATAGGCACCTAATTCTTTCTAATAAGGTTTTATTCATGCGTTTTACAATACCAATGTGCTATAGTGTATTCACTATAGTATAATGCCTCATAATGCTTTCAACTTTGCAAAACTCATTAAACTCACATACACAAAATTCCAACTCATTATTGATTCTCAACTGCTTGATCTTCTTACCAGTTTGCTTCTCAAATAATGCTTTCCAGTGTTTAAATGTAACGAAAACATCACTTTTCCATTTTTAAAAATAAACCCAAACCTTTCTTGAAAAATCATCAATGAAAGTGAGTAAATACCTCAAACCAAGGCCTTTCAAAGGAATTCCATCGTGATCCCATGTACAACTCCACGAGCCTGAACAATGATCCCAAGTCTTTCTAGTTCATATATTATCAATGCAGCCGTTTTACCAAAGAGAGTAAACTTACCTCTCTCATTACCTGTAAATCCAAAAAGTTTCTTGGACATTCAATCCTCCTAGAAAAACATCAGTCACCGAGCCTACATCTATCACGAAAGATTGTCTCGAGATGGGCCTTATTTCGAAAGAATTGAAACTAAGTACATCTTGAGAACTACTTCGGTATTCGGCGAGATAACCCGCTCAACGACCTACCTATCCTGTTTACAACAAATTACCACTTTGTGTTTTGTGTGTTGTTCATAAACTCATCTAAATTCACAAGAAACCCTTCATTTTTAAGGGCCTAATTTACAGCTAAAGTACAAGTTTCTAATCGAAACTCGAGGCCAAGAATCTTCATGAACCTCGGGCAGAGATGGTGATGATGCGGCACTAATTCTGCTAAACAGCGGAGTGTTCCTACAGGCCGACCGCTTCGTGGGAACAAGGACACTCGTTTTCCCACTTCTCACCAACATCATCATCATCTTCGTCATCGTCGTCGGCACTTGGATACTGGATGGAGATATGCATTTTGAAGGAAGCTCTTCAGGTTCAAGTGCAATTCCCTCACACATTCCAGAGTGTCTTTCATCATCGCCTCTTGAAAACAATGGCCAAACCAAACATCACAAGAATAAACTTTTAGCTTTCTTTTATTTTCAATTTTGCGTTTCCCTAATTATCAGCATCACATTCCTAATAACGTTATCTAAATGATCAAAGATCAAAATTGCCACGCCTTGATCCTTGAGCGCATGCCCATCCCTCGGTGGTCGATAAAATTTGCAACGTTCCGGGACGATCGCCAACCCATTTATTTTATAATGCGCATGCAGAAGCAAATTACTAATCCCCGACATAACATACACGAGATAGACAAGCAGAACAACAACTTTCAAATCAATTAGCACAACTTAAAAAAAAAAAAAAATCTGGTTTACAAATATCGGTCAACTCTAGGGTCTAAGTACAGGAGTTATATCTCCGAAAAGGACTTCTGAGTCACCCATGCTCCTGACCCTTCCACCTTAAGCTCCAGGTTCTTTAGCCTAGGGACCTGAAAATGTTATCCCACAACAGGATGATATGACGTCTCAGCAAGTTCACACCTTAAACTCCGACTAGGAAGGAAATATACCCAAAGGCTACCTAAGCACGCATAAGATAGAGGACTTATATTTACCTCAATTTCTTCCCCTGCAAGTCAGACGATTCATAAAATCAACCAATTACTTCAATTCAAGTCATATCAAACATCAATCAGTTGATTCACTCGACTCCATGTCATCAATACCATCCACCATATTCGATCAAATCGAACATTGCTCACCCTAAGCTAACAACAAATGGTATATCTTACTAAAACTGATCAAGTATACTGTTCACTCTAAGTTGATATATCAAAGCCCTCAGGCTAATATAGTATACTGATAATATTCACTCTAAGCTAATAAATAATATAACTCTCTCTAAGCTGATAAAGTATACTACTCGCGCTAAACTGACATATCAAAACTCATAGGCTGATATAATATACTAATAATGCCCACCAGAAGCTGCTAAGGTATACTACTCGCTCTAAGCTGACATATCAAAGCCCTCAGGCTGATATAGTATATCGGTATATTGCTCACGTTAAGCTGACATATCAAAGCCCATAGGCTGATATAGTATATCATCCTGATCATCTAACAATTTCACCATTTTTATCATACCCGATAAAATAATCGTGTGTAGGTACACGGTCGGCCTCAGCCAAAATACAATATTTTCCTTTCCAAGAATCCCACCATTAATTATGATCCATCAGAATATTTTTGGCATTATAAACTGACACTCGGTGTTTCTTGACTAAATATTTAAAATTCTCAATTTTGAGACAAAATCCCAAAATTATAAATTCCACTCAATTAGCACAAAATAGCAATTAATTAAATAAACAACCACATCATTGCAATCAGCACAAAATTCCGGTCCCCGACTATCCCTGTTTAATTTTCAGAAAATAATAATTAGTTAAATAATTACCAAAATTAATTATTAAATACCAATAAATGCAACTTGGGCCGGAAAAGCCTAAATAAATATCAAAATAGGCCTAAAAAATTTCCGAACCTATCTAGATAAATAATACGACCTATCTACTCGCTAATTGTACTACTCTAACCACCTAACATGCACTATCGAATGATTAAATCATTAATCCGTTCTAATTAACCACATAATCCAACATTTAATTATAATTAACTCCCTAAGCAGATATTAGTGAGTAAACTCACTAGATTTGCGAGCTAGTGAGTCTACGGCGACGGCAATGCAGAGACAGGTGATAAACTCCAAAACGGCGGCACCAACGTGGACCAAACCAAGGCCGAAACCGGCCCCGCAAAGCTCACGTTTGCTAGGGCTAACTTTGAGAGGCTGCTGGCCTCGGCTCGTTAGGTTGTTGAGTTCGTGGATGCTAGAGTCCACTTCCCGCTGGAGGAGAGGGGTTATTTGGAGAGGGAAGATGAGTCACGGACACGGCAGCAAAGAAAGAAGATTGTTGGGTGCGTTGAGGAGGGGACATGGAGTGGTGGAGCTACAAGGGACAGCTGGCAGCTTGGCAGAAGCGGAGGGAAGTTTGGTGGGTTGACTTCAGTGTGTGGGGGCTGGTATTTCACTGAGCGTGGAGGCGCTATGGACGCGTGGGGCATGAGGGGGATCGTGGAGTTGCTTCGGTGCATGGGCCGGTGGAGATGCACGTGAAGATGGAAGGAGCTGCTACATAAGAGGATGAAAGAAAGCCGAAGACAGAGGGGTTAGCTTCGAGAGAAAATAAAAAGAAGACAGCTAAGAGGGGAGGTCAGCCCACAGAGGGGGGGAAATGTGCGAGAAAAATAAAAGAACAAGGGAGAGAGAGGGATAATGATGAGTCCCAAGAGTCAAAAGGAGAAAAGCAAAAGAAGACCATGGTAGGGAATTGGTCGGCTGAGGGAAAACGTGCAAGAATAAGAGAGAGAGAGAGAGAGAGAGAGAGAGACCGAAGAAGGGGGGGAAAGAAAAGCTACAAAAAATATTTCATATTTATCCAATCTTGGCCCCAAAAATCCCCATGCTAAAATACTTGATCCTCACTTGCTTTATTGCATGTGAATTCTCCTAAATAACCAATTTTGGATAGCAAAAATTGATCATTTCCCTCAATTCTAAATTCTATTTCATTTTTTTCTGAAATCCAATTTCTTAACAAATCTCTCTAATTGATGTCCAATTTTGTTGAAGAAGGAGCCCACACAATTTCTACAATTTCCTTTCACCAAGTAACTCACTTTGGAGGCCAAAAATCCCTTCAATTTGGTCGATTTGAATTTATGTTCTTTTCCGAATCATCCGAATTGATTTTCTATAAAAAAATCCGAACTTGCCAAAAATTTCTCGAAAGATGAGTTGACATTCCTAAAATAAATCGTGACATGACCGAACCTTCAATTTCTGAAATCAGGTTCAAATTCCCTGTTAATTTCAATCTGATGCAATTTTAGCGTGACCTAACCGAGTAGCTTTTAAGAATTTTTAGTGCAATTGACCCGTGGTCAATTATTTTCGAGCCACAATATACATTTTCAACACATTGGCGATTATCGATTGTCATGAAAATCTCAAGGTTTCAAATACGGACACGGGCGCCAAAACGACATAAAAATCAATCTAATGTTAATCAACGAGAATTTTGCAATCAGGTGGAATCACCCACACTTGATCACACATCTCGGTCAAACCGACCTATCTTTGATCTTTGATCGATTTTTAACTGTGCTGTAATGACCCTTGCAAACTAGCACGGTCGAACAGTCGATTCCTGATCGAATTCTCAAGTCTATTGCATTTATATTCCTTAATGGCTTCACCTGATAAACTAGTTGTCTCATGAGTAGTCAACTCTAAGGAAAGAACTATAGGCACATCGATGAAAAGCCCAACATATCCAATCGAAAACAGAATCTGAAAATCAGGATGTCACAAAAATAAATACAACCAAATGGTACAACTCTATACAAATCCAAAAACCTATTTTCCGGCCTGTCTGAGCCATCTCCCTATATAAGTCATCTCTTATCTGGATGGACTGGCCATATTAGTGATACGAGAAAAAATCGCATTAGGGCTAACTTTTTTTTGAACGTAAAACCTTCATTCAATTTAACGTAACATTACATCTCGCTTCGCTAGCATCTAATATAAGTAGATTAACAAAATGGGAGGGGGGAAGGCAGGCCAAGAAGAAGGTAAAGACCGGCACAACTGGGCCCTGGCAGCCTAATTCGCAACAGAGTTGGCTGCACGACGGCAAAACCTAATTTGGAGTCGAGAGAAACGAGGGGAGGAGAGCAGCCGCTTCAGCAAACATCGACCGAAACTCCCATGGCGTCTTCTGAGGATCTGTTACAGCTTCGACCATTGTAAGGCAATCCAATTCAACTACCAGTGGATCACTAGACTTGCCGAGCCACAAGAGATGGTGCAGAGATGAGTTTAGTGCGTAGAGTTCAACTTGCAAAGCCGAGGAAGCAACAACGACATAGGTATATCCTTCCACCATTTTACCCTTATGATTTCGACAAATGTAAGCTATGGCTCTGTGGTGTCGCAATCTGAAAAGCACCTTCAATATTGATCTTCAGCACTCTTGGATCAAGGGGCCGCCATAGAGAACCCGGATCGAAAGAATGATTCTGAGGTTGTCGCGGTAGAAGAGGTATGCTGGGTTAATCGGGCTAAGTGAGACTGAGCAAAGGTAGCTTCGACTACAAAAGAAGGATCGGGCCTCTGACGACTGAAGATAAACCTATTTCGCGCCTTCCATATTTGCCAATGGAGTGCAACAACAACTTCCATACCAGGTAAGAGCTGTTTATGTTGAAATCTATCTGCAATCCAAGCTTCAATGCGTTGTGCTTCTGTTCCGAAGTAATCTGTCTGTTAAACGGATTGGCTTTGGTGGGTAGAGCGTTCTGACAAATAGACCAAACGAAAAGCCTAATTTTGGGGATAGTTTTAAGATTCCAAATACTCTTCCAAATAGGCTAAGATGGCTGAATGGAAGAGGATGCGCTATGATCGATTGTGAGAGTTGATGAATATTTAATTGAACGATAAGCACTCTTCACAAAGTACTGACCTAGAGGAGTAGCTATCCAAATTAATTGATCTTCCTGTACAATTAGACCTGACCGAATGTTGAGAATTTCTTTGGTGAGCTCAACATCAAATAACCATTGAAGTAGAGAAGCATTCCACTAATTGTGATTCGGTAACATCAAATCAGCTACCATTCGTGGCTCATCACTATTAGCAAGTCCTCCGAGAGTTCCCCTAGGTAGCCGGCGGTCTTCATGAATTCTAATCTTTGTTCCATCCCCCACCGACCACTTTCGTAGCTTTGGTAAAATTGAGTCCCTCCCTACTAGTAGGCTTTGCCAACCCCAGGAAAGGCAGGCACCTTTGGCAGCACAACTGAAATCTTGTGAGTGGAAATAGAGACCTTTGAAAAGTTTGCTCCACAGGGAAAAAGGATGCTTGATTAGTCTCCAGGCTTGTTTACCAAGCATCGCTTTATTGAAAGCAATGAGATCTCGAAATCCAAGACCACCCTGCTCCTTTTTGTCCTTCAGTGACTCCCAATTTTTCCAATGAATACCCTTCTTTGTACTATCAGATTGCCACCAAAATCTCGCTATCTTTTGTTCAATTGACCGACAAAGAGACACGGGAATCTTAAAAATGGACGTGGCATATCAAGGCTAACTTAGTATGTTCTATGCTAATGCCTTCACTGAATGATTAGTCAAAATTAAAAGCAACAACCATCCTCTATATAGATGTTGGGATCCAGTGAAAAGCAATCGAGCAAGTCAGCACATTAGAGAAGCTCAAGCACAAGGCTTCAATTACTTCTATGGACATAAAAACACCTATTTGCAAAGCCTAAAATTACCGACCTGTAATGGATATATAACAAAGGCAGGTTCATAACGGCCTTTGCAGAACCTATGGAAATAGATGGTGAGAACTGGAAGAGCAATGAGGAATGGAGTTAAATTGGCAGCTTGATTCATAGCAAATGGTCCAAATAGAAGCAACTATGATATGACCAATGCAATAATAACGCGAAGATGAACATCAGGCTGGAATGCTGCAGCACTTTCATACTCCTTGCTGTAGACGTTTATTATCTGGAATATTCAAAAGATGTTAGCATAAACACGATGGAATCATGGAAGAAGAAGAAGAAGAAGAAGAAGAAGAAGAAGAAGAAGAAGTATTAAAAGAATAAGAAGTAGAAGAAGGGCTCAACGTTGTTAAGAGAATTATACAAAGTGCTAGTGATGTCAAGAACAGAGAAAAGAAAGAAGACATCGAGAACAGAGGAAAGAAAGAAGGCGAAGCTAACGGAAAACCAGTAAGTGCTATCGAGCACAAAGGAAAAAGAGAAAGCGTCGAGAACAAAGGAAGGAAAGAAGCTAACGAAAATAAAGGAAAGAAAGAAAGCAACAACAAAGATTATAGCATGTGTAAAACTGATTTTCCATTGAGGAATCAGTATTCAGTTTTAAGTTTGTACAGTCAAACTTTCTGTTTTTTGCTTTCAATTAGTTAGTTGTTTTCATTCTGTTGTCATCCTCCAATTGATATAAAAACTGATGAGGGAAGAGTAAATGGGTGGTCGAGTTCTTTGATGTAAGCAAGCATTCATTGAATAAGAATACACATTGACTTTGCATCGTTTTCATCTCTCTCTTTCACTTTCTGTTCTGTTCATCAAATTTCTTCATGGTATCAAAGCAACGGGACACATCAAACATTGGTTCTTAAAAAAACAAGTATGTATAAGCAAAGATATATTCAGTATAGATTCTATAAAAGTCTGGAAGTCATCCCCACGTGCTCCCTTCTGCGGAAGTGCTATAACACCATTGATCTAAAAACAAGAAAAATCTCAACATCATGACCTGACCTTTAGAGTCTCACCAGCCTAAGTTTTAGCAACGAATCTGAAATATCGATCTTGAACAGTGACATTGAACAAATCTGGGTGAACAACATAAGGACTGCCTATTTGCAACTTTGCTGGTCACCCTTTGAAATTTTCCGTCAATTTAGTGATCCCATCATTCCCTTGGTAATAATAACTCACAAGTACTTTCCTATAAATGAAAAGGCACGTTGCCGGCTTATGGATAATAATAACTCACAAATACTTTCCTAGAACCACTACAGGTAATATCATCACAACTGAGGATAATCATGATTGAACGTCCTCTAGCTGTTCCTACATTTCAGGCATATGAGCAATGAAACTTCAAAGAAGATACTCCCAATCATTGTTTTCATAAGTACCTGATGACGAAACACAACATAAGCCAGGCCAAAGAAAACAAGTATGAAAGGAAGCAAGGCATGTTTCACTGTAGCATATCCGAGGCCCAGTAAGTAAAACGGAATTTGAGGTTCTCCAGTGTTGAAACCAATGCTTTCAGGATCCATGGCCTCCTCCCTATCCTATTCACTTATCAAACTCGTGAATCTTTCGGACGCAAAGCCCATTAACTCCCTCACCGGGTCACATTCACTGTGGGAAGTAATTCTTGTAGCGGGAGGTTATCATCTCGGCTGCCTATCTGGACCCTCAAATATTAAGTGGCTTTTAAAAAAAATGTTACTTTAATTATTACTGATACAAAGACCTAATGCACATATATCATGCTTTAGATCGTAGGCAATGTTATTTTAGTCCTATTTGGAATGGAAATTTGACAATTTTTACCTAAACTCCGATCAATAAATGGTATTAAAAACAAAGCATAGGGACGAAACTTGATCATTTCAAAAAGTATCGGGCCTAAACATGTATTTTTATTTAGATATTTGTACAAGCAAGACTCCCGTGTCAGTGTTCACTCATTAATTTCCAGCGATTTTTTTTTTCCACAGAAGTTTGATAGATTGATTTATATTGTCAACTTGAATAGTGCAAGAATCAGAATTACAATCAAACGGACTATAAGGATCAAAAGCGGATTTCGCCAATACTGCAGACCAAAAATGTAATTTATCCTCTCCTTTTTTTAGTATGTTTTTCAAAGTTTTTAACTTTAAAACTGCCACCTAGGATACCAGTATGACAATTAGCGCCACGTCAGTAATTTCATCATAATTTTTGTCTAATGTATTATTGCCCAACGTTAAAATGTATGATACCAAGAAAAGTCTGTTGGGTCTCAACAGTCACTTCTTCCTTCTCTCGGCAGAAAGTAAAACAGCTTTTACATTTCTAACAATTTGTCCATCCAATAAGTCCAGGCGGCCATAAGGGAATTTGCATCTGTGACAGTTTGATTTTTCGCTTCTGTTTTCAATTAAATAATTCAGGCTTTTCGTCGACGTGCTTATAGCGCTATTCTCTGAGCTGATCACTCATGAGATAACTTAACTAATCGGGAAAGTTATTAAAGGATTTTGATGCAACAGACTTGAGAATTCGACCAAGAATCGACTGCTCGACCGTGTTAGTCTACAAGGATCATTTCGGCACAGTCGAAAATCTATCAGAAATCGGAAATAGGTCAATTCGATAGAAATAAAATTAGGCTTGAGTGATTCCAACTAATTACAGAATTCTCGTCGATTGACATTACACCGATTTTTCTGTTGTTTTGGTACCCTGTGCTTGAAATTGAAACCTCAAGACTTTTCACGACAATCGAGAGTGGTTAATGCGTCGAAGATGTACATTGTGGCTCGAGAATAATCGACCACGGGTTAGTGCACCAAAAATTCCCAAAAACTAACCGATAGTTTAAGTTGCGCTAAAATCACATTTTGACTGAAATTAACCGAGGAAATGATGTCGATTACAGAAATTAAGAATTGTCACGTGTCACAATTCATCCTAAGGACATTGTTACATCTTCTCAAAATATATTGATGATGGGAATTGTTCACGAAATGTGCAAGATCAGAAAATTAAAAGAGCAAGGGAATTGCCACATTTTAAGTAGGATTTTAAGACCTTTAATGTGAAACAATTTAAGAGATATTATAAGTTGTTACTAAGGGACTTGACCCTATTGAATTAAATGTTAGGTTGGTAATTAAATAAAGAAGAGAGGTCTCCTAAAAGAGGAAATTCGTAGGACTCCCTCTCTCCTACAACTTCACCTCAATTTCCTTAGTATTTAATGGAGATTGACTTGGAAAAGATAGGGGGACCACTTGATAGGGAAAGGACTCAACCTCCATGGGAAAAAACTACGAGAATCCACTCCAAAATTCGGATTCAGCAGTGCACACGGACTTCAACCTTTTCTTTCATCCCATTTAGATGAGACAAGGTTGGAAACTTTGTGGGGCCTATGAGGGTGATGGGTGGCCAAAGTTTCCATGGAAAATTAGGCAAAAGGGCTGAAGGAAACTTCAATGAAACTTCCCAGCAATTTACACTCTCTTTCCCCACCCTTTTTCTCATGCATAGAAGTCTGTCTGCTGTAAATTTGTTTGCTGTATTTTACACGATAACTTCCATCTTTCCCTTTCTTCCTCTTAGTTTATTCTTCTCCCTTGTCTTTTTCAACGTACAAGCCGTTGTTTTCTTTTCCCTTGAATGTGCTACTTCCATTTTTGCTCCCTCTTGAACGACAAACCGTAGATTTAGAAACAAAACAAAGCAAGGCGTGAATGTGACGTTACCAAAAATATTCTTGGACCCACATAAATGTCAACCACCTACCACCATGGTTTTTTTGTATATAAGTCGTTTCGTTGGAATGAGGAAAAAGCCCCCTCACCGGCACAAGAACCGCACAACCAACCAAACTCCGTATTTGGTTTCCTCTATCAAAAAATTTATAAGTTCGTGTGTTGCTGTTGCCATCACACCACAGCAAATTCTTATGCGGCTTCGGCTCAACACCATCACCAAAAGGACCAAGGCTGTTCTCTGTGTGCTGCCCAACCACCAACGAGAGCCGCCGTTAGCTATGATTAGGTGAGTTGTCTTCTAAATCTGAACTAGGGGTTGAGTACCTCTATTAGGAATTCGTACAAGTTAAAAATTTATAGATTACGTTATATATGGATAGATGTTGGTTAGGGATGTTAGGATAGACATAGAAAAGCTTAGATAGGGTTTAGAAAGCAAAACAAAGGTCGTGGAGGAAGATTCGGACTAGAACAGTAGCTGGTTTCTGAAACAGTTTCCAGGACGTGTGTGTTTTACTAATTTTGTAGACAACTGTGTGTTGCGATTTTAAAGGAATTTTGTTCTGAAGAAATGTTTTGGACATCTTAAATAGTAACATATATTTTTCTCTTAATTTTTAGAAATTAAAAAGATGACAATTTTAATGATGTCATCTTCGGAACAGTAATTCGGACAGTTTTGTAACCCGTGACCTGTTATGATGCCGAGGGCTATTAATGACCTTTAGAGGTTGAATTTACAATCGGTTCCTTCATGAAAGTTGTTCTTTATAACTTTTAGTTTAACATACTTAAATTTCAAGTCAAACGGACCAGATTTCGACCCAAAAACGAACTGATCTCGATAAGTTAGGCTCTCTGGATCTGGACCCAATTTTAGTGCTGAATAGAAACAATTTCTGGGCCGAATCCAGAGGGATCTGGATCTCGGTTTCTTCATGAAAAATGTTTGTTTATATGTTTTCTAGCACGTATCCGAATTTGAGAATTTTTCGAGATCGTATGGATGAGTTTCTGACTTCGAAATTGGGAGAGCGTTATTGGGCAGTTCTTTGTCAATTTGGATGAATAAGAATATATGCTTGTTTTGAAGAATTCTTGCCATGAAAATGCTCAATTGATGCTATGGATGCTGTATATAATTGATTATTAAAATGTGACATCGATCATATGCATTCACGACATAAGATTCCGCCACGAGCTTTGAGGCCGGGCGATGCTCCTTCGGGAATGCCCCACGTTAATGGATGCCAGTCGTAGTAGAGGCTGGACCGATGCTCCTTAATTGGAATGCCGTCTAGATGTAGACGTTGCCGCGCTCAACGGTGTGAGGCGATGCCCGGTTATGCCGGAAGACTGTTATCTGAGCATTGACATCATTTGTGACATATGAGATGCCCGGTTTTGCCGGAAGACTGTTATCTGTTGCATTGACTGTGGTCTGTATGCTTACATGGATATTCACACCTTGCAAATGCTTATGTTAAAATATTCCTGTGATGTGTGAACTTGATACTATTAGGAATATTTTATTTGATGCTAATATACAGGAACTTGCTGGTATTAAAAGAGTGGTAAGAATTGTGATTAGATTGCATGCATGATGTACCCTTCTCCTAATATGGAATTAGGGGATTTACTCGCTGAGATGTGATCTCATCCCTTAGAGGGCTAACATTTTTCAGGTCCCTAAATGGAGGAAGGCCGGATCGTGTACAGTCGGTCGCAGTAAAGGAGGAATAGGACTCTTGCTATCTCCTTCCAAGTCATGACGGGTTTTCCGTCAAGACTGGATGTAGGGTGACAGCTCACTCCCGAGATATTGAGAATCATGGTATTGTAGTAGTAAACCCCAGTCTTATAGATAGAAGCTTAGTTAGTAGGTAATCAAACAGCTTCACTTTTGTATCACACCTTGGGGTGTTAAACTGGTCTATATGTATAAGTACTGTGATGTTGTAGGTGTGGCTTATTAAAAATAATATACTACGTTTCCATCCCATTGTTTTGTTGTATGGAGATTGTTTTACGTTTCCGCATGTGCAAAATAATGAATGGGTCGGCAACAGTTCCTGGGATGTTGCGAATTTTAAAATCGACCATTGAGGGATGTGCATGTGCCCGGCGTTCGGGTCGTGACAGCATCGCCACGCATCTTTGGTCAGAAATGAAAAGCGAGAAAAAGAACAAACTGAACAGGTGAAAAGAAATTAAGAGGGTCAACAAATAGAAGACGGTTAAAATTCGTCGCTTGAAACAGTCAGACACGGTGCGCTATTCAGTCGATTTCTCGTTTGTATCAATCTCAAGCCGCAAATTCAGGCGGTGGAACTTGAGATTCTTCACATACCTTCACATTCTACGATTAGGGAGTCGGCTTATCGATATCGCAATGTCCTACAATGATGAAGCAAAATCAGAAACCAGAGCAGAACAAAGAACCGAAAGACTTTGGAGCCGCTGAGTATTTGCTATAGGATCTTTCTATGCGTTGATTGTTGCGTTCAAGCACAGCTGCGTTCCTGAAAAGACTTCGGAAGACATCTTGATTCACCCATTTTCCGTGCATTCTTCCAAAAATACATCGACATCTGAAGGAGGATTAATACCAAGTCATCATCGACAGGCTTCCATATGAAAAGCCTCTTCATCTAGGCAAATAACCCGGGCGTGAATTATGTCAAAAAAATTTCCTATTAACTGACAGGCAATACTGCCGCTGATGGGGCTGACATGTAGTAGTATGCCCCATATGTTACATCTTGTCAGCTTGAATTTTGAATCTCACATTATGCAAAAAAATTTCGGAACATCATTGGATGTTTGGGAAAAATTTTGAAGGAAAAAAAAAAAAAAAGATGTATTTGCTGCTGTTTTCCATCAGCTGGGCAATTTCTCCTCCTGCTCAACAGGGACACACGGTCTCCAAATAGTTTCCGTTCCGACACTCATGAGCGCAATCCCCTTCACAGTTAAGTCGGCCCTGATTCAAACGCTTTTTGCAAAACCCTTCTCTTTTCTGGCTAAAATTCTTTCCTCGATCAGACGTAAAATTTGCTCCTGTCAAATCAGCCCGTATCAACGCCTTGCCTTTCAACTGCTCCAGAATCTACATTGAAGAAATTTCACATTTAAAGCGAATTCGATCCAAGAAAAACTCAATAAGTATTCATAAGAACTTGCATCACCTCAGAATAAGCGACAGGGGGCAGCAAACCCAGAATATCTAAAATACCCTTCTATTCGTTCTCTATCTCAGTAAGGGATTGAATTATTGCCAATTGCCATTGCTTCTGCTGCTTCTTCTGGAGTGCATTAGAGAACATACCGATTTTAAAAGTTAGAGAAAGTAAAGCATAAACAATACACAACAGAGAGAACGTTTGAAAAGGTGCAGCTTCTTTCATGGTAAAGAAACAGTAAACCTAATTACCTTGAGGGTGTTCGTATTGTTGTTTATGAACTTCAAGGCATCCTGAAAAGCACCTGTCAGCACATGTGAGGTGTTCAAGTCGTCGGCCATTTTGTCGTGAAAATCCTTCTGCAAGCCTTTGATGCGTTTCTCGGCATCTGGAAGAAACCAGACTGCTTTGCCTTTTGGTTCTGTACCCTCGCTGGGAGTTGCCTCTCTGAACAACGACAGAGTATCTTCAGAGTCTTGTAATGTCTAACATTGAGTAGACATCCCAAATAAATTTTCTATCAGAAAGCAGAGTCCAAGTTTGCATGCATGTCACTCACACAAATACATCCAACATAATAGCATTTCAGAGGGACTCAGAGTAGTGGCTGCTGGCACTAGAATTTGGCCAAAACCATCCAAACAATTCATACAGGTCATTGCAGAGACAATAGGAATGGTTTCTTCTCTAACAGCACCAAATCCCCATGGTATCTTCTAATTAGTTCAATCAAGCTAGCCCACCCTTTCATTAGCTACGTATGAGTCTGAGACCAAAGACTATTGTATGAGTAAGCAGCCAGAAAGATGAGAAGTGATTTGCAGTTAATAAAACAAAATTTATACCTGATATATATAATAGACAGCCTCCGATGCACCCTCCAACTGTAAGACTGAATAGTTGAGAGGAGATCTATAGTGTGCACTTATCAAGAACTGTCTCAAAGCCAGTGGATGGTATCGCTCTGTAATCTATAGCTAATACAGATTTGAGTATTTTTAGACACCAGGAATGACGAGAGCTCAAGATAGATGTTAAAACAAATTCAACTAGTACTAATGTAGTAGTACTAGTATAAAAAATATTATGCTAGTGCTAAATTATGGCGAGCGTCTTTAGATCAATTATTTTCATCGTTAAAATATCCAATGTATATGCTGAAATAGAGCATAAAATGAGTTAAAAAAAGAATAATTTGTTCATTTATTGTTCCTTCAAATCAATCCTCCCTTTTGACTTTGTCAAAATTCCAAACCATTTGTGCAGTTACATAAGCACTTCTAGTTGTATTGTTCATATAGATAGCCAAAGATCTCTTGTGAAGAGATGCAGACTTGCGACAAGCAGCAATGCAAGCTCTGAAGCGAGCATGAACCAATAACGATTTGTGCGTCGAGTGGAACGGACCGGATGATAATTTTACTAGCGAGAAGGATGGTCATTTGCCGTCTACGTGTGGTAGGCGATTATAAGTGGATGTAGTGATGAAATTGGATTTATTAACCATCTTGAATCGGAAATTGCGGGATCAGTGAAGAGAAAGGTCGCTAAAAGGGACTAGCAGGGGCTTTACGTCGATGATAAAAATGATACGAGTTGATTAGGAAGGCTGGCTACCGAAGACCTTTTATAGAAGTCCGTGTATTAGTTAATGTTGGCAAATTTAGCTGAACTCTTTTTATTTTTACATGCGGGATGAGTTATGGGATGAGTTATGATGAACAAGCTTTAGAAGGTAGAGGGAGAGAAGAGAAGGTACTTTGCTCTGTGCTTTCAATTTCATTGCAAAAAGGTGGTTTTTGAGCTCTACATCCCACGATGCACTCAAAGCCGTAAATCATGAGTCTGCAAAAGTTTACGATCGAACTTCGTGGATGAAAATTACTCTTAATTCCTTTAATATAGTTAGAGCACACGGCAAAAATTGGGAGATCGTTAGACCACCTAGACTCAAGATTGTTTTATGAAAAGAAATTAGTATATTTAAGCGCTTATTTGGTATAGGTTTTTCTGCAGTGGCTTTAAATGTAAAAGTGTGCGGTCAATGAAACGCTTGTTTGTTATTTTTTGTGCCTTATTTATTTATTTATTTATTTATTTATTTATTTATTTTTCAACCTTTTGTGATCGGGTTAGGGGGAATTATTAAGGAATGATAGGTGGCCTCCCTCTCCAGTCCGGACCCAACGTTGTAAGGTTTCGGGCCGTGGTCGGATCCTGAGAGCATTTCGGGCCAACCCGTTAAACATCAATTTTTTTTATTTTTTTATTTTTTTATTTTGTGAATGTGATGCCTCGTTTGGATTTTAAAGTTTTTTTCGTTCTATTTTTAATGAGCGGTCTTTTTCTTTTTCTTCGTTTGGCCAAATATCACTGTTTTTGCTAGGGTAATGGGTTCAGGTTAGGTCGGTATCCAGCCTGGTATTGAAAACAGACCTATTTACTCTCGGTTCCAAAAGATTGGAATGGCGAACCGAATCGGTCAGTTCTTCATCCAAATTGTAACCTAATGGATCGAGAGGGGAAAACAATCATGCTGGAAAATCACGGCAAGCACCGGAGAGCTTTTGAAAGCAGCATTCTTGATAGAAATGTTTCAGCCTTGAGTTTTGGTTATCTATATTTAAAGGGAACGTTCGTTTTTCCGTCATTCGAATGTACATGTTCCGATTTCTCTCCGACCGACGAATGTTCCAGAAGCTGCAAGCGACGTACATGAATAGCTACGTCAATAGCGCGCGGTCCGTGTTGAGTTCGTTCTTGATAGCAAACGCATTAAAGGGAGCGTCTAAGTAAAATGACTCGTCGGGCACCCGGAACGGAGGCCTTCTTCAGCTAAAAGAACTTCCGGTACGGATAAGGGATATGCTTTTTCCGAGCTTATTGTCCGAAATGGGAAGACCCGGAAGCACGCTCTAAATGCCCATAGAAATTGCAAAGCTTGCTTCGTTCCCTGTCGAGAAGCCGTCGGAGCCTGTTGCAATCCCATGCGGTCATGCCTGTCAAACCCTTCAACCGGAAAGTTTCCAGGACATTCAATCCTCCTAAGAAAACATCAGAGCCACGAGCGCTTCTATTGTCTAATTCGAAGGTATTGAAGCTAAAGACAATCTTGCAAACTACTTAGGTATTCAACAGACAACCCGCTCAGCGACCTGCCTACCTATCCTCTTTACAACAAATTACTCACTGTGTTTTGTGTGTCGTTCATAAACTCATCTAAATTCACAAGAAACCCTTCATTCTTAAGGGCCTAATTTACAGCTGAAGTGCAAGTATCTGTCCGAAACTTAAGGCTGGGAATCTTCATGAACCTCGGGCAGAGACGGTGATGATGTGGTGCTGATTCTGCTAGGCAGTGGAGTGTTCCTACGGGACGACCGCTTTGTGGGAACTAGGACGCTCTCGTTGTCCCACTTCTCATCAACATCATCATCATCTTTGTCGTCATCGGCACTTTTGAATACTGGGTGGAGATATGCATTTTGAAGGAAGCTCTTCAGGTTCAGGTGCGGTTGCCTCGCACGTTCTAGAGTGTCCTTCATCATCGCCTCCTGAAAACAATGGCCAAACCAAACATCACGAGAATAAACTTCTAGCTTTCATTTGTTTTCACTTTTTGCTTTTCCCTAATTATCAGCATCACATACCTAACAACGTTATCCAAATGGTCAAAGATCAAAAATAATGCAGCCAGACAGTACAACTATACAAATCCAGAAACCTCTTTTCAGGCCCATCTGAGCCGTCCCCCTATATAAGTCCTCTCTTATCCGAATGGACTGGCCATATTAGTGATACCAGAAAAAATCACATCAGGGCTAACATAGGATGTTCTATACTAATGCCTTCACTTCATGATTGGTCAAAATTAAAAGCAACAATCATCCTCTATCAAGTAATCAAGCAAAACTCAAGCACAAAGGCTTCAATTACTTCTATGAACATAAAAACAACTGTTTGCAATGCCTGAAATTGCATACCTGTAATGAATATCTAACGAAGGCAGGTTCATAACGGCCTTTGCAGAACATATGGAAATAGATGGTGAGAACTGGAAGGGCAATGAGAAATGGAGTCAGAATGGCAGCTTGCTTTGTAGCCAACAGCCCACAGAGAAGTGACGGTGATATAAGCAATGCAACAATAACGCCAAGATGCACATCAGGCCAGAATGCTGCAGCAGTTTCATACTCCTGATTGTAGACATTTATTACCTGGAACATTCAAAAGATGTTAGGATTAACACGATGGATACATAGAAGAAGAAAAGAAGAAGAAGAAGAAAGGCTTAACATGATTCTTCAAACTTGGGTGACAAAAGAAAAAGGATGTACGGCAAAGAAAAACTTGGTTTGGAGTTTATAAGAGCCTGGAAGATATCTCATTGTGAACCTCAAATACAAAGTCGAATCCATCCCTATAGGTGCTGCAGAAATTCTGTAACATCATTGATCTTAAAACAAGAATAATCTCAACCTCATGACCTGACATGAAGAGTCTCGCCAACCTATGTTTTTAGGTAAAGAATCTGAATAAAATACAGACCATCAAAAATGAGAATACACAAATCTGGGTTAACAACACAAGGACCGCCTACTTGCAACTTTGTGGGCCACCGTTTGAAATTTTACCATCAATCTTACTGTTACAAATTCCATAGTGATCCCTCATCCCCAAGGACATTTTTGGCTGTTGGGTTTGCGGAGACATACCATTTGCATAACTAACAGAGAAAATGCAAACATCATTGGGACATTAAGACTATTTAATGTTTATGGAAATGTGATCAAAAGAGTTCGCTTGTGGGCATGAAAGTTCTTTGACTCAATTCAGCAGGCACGAACACCAAGACTTCAGCAGGCATGAACACCAAGACTTAACCTATGAGAGGGATAAAAAAAGTTTGCTTGACTTCATAACTGAGATTAATCATGATTGAAAGTCCTCTAGCTGTTCCTACATGTCAGTCATATGAGCATATGAAACTTCAAAGAAGATATTCCCAATCATTATTTTCATAATACCTGATGACGAAGCACAACATAAGCCAGGCCAAAGAAAACGAGTATGAAAGGAAGCAAGGCAGGTGTCACTGGAGCATATACAAGGCCCAGTAAGAAGTAAAACTGAATTTGAGGTTCTCCAGTGTTGAAACCAATGCTTCCAGGATCCATTGCCTCCTCCTTATCCTTTTCAGTTTTCACCAAGAAAATATTCTTCAAGTGGTAGATAATCAAATGCTTCAGCATTAAAATCTCTGCTACTGTTCCAGCCCAACCACCGACCATAATGTAAGTAATGAAGAAAGTTGCTTTCTGGGGAATGGCCACCCCAATTGTTTTGGGAATTCTGCCAAGAAAGGTAACATGTATGAAAACTTCTCCAGGACAGCTAGCGAGTTCATAAAATTGGAAGAAATAATCTGCTCCGTAAAGTGCTGCCTAAAAGGCGAGTTCTGTCACCCAGAATAATGTCATGCCGAGGTCAACGAATTTTAGCTCACTCATTGTTCAAGTAATCTTTAAATCAGGGCCCCAGCGCAGTAGCCAAAACACTATAATATCTCCACCACAACACCCCCCCCCCCCTTCTCTCTCCCTCTCATGCGCGCACAGTGCATGCGCAGCCAACCAGAAACACAGAGTATAATCATGAGCACAACTATCTATTAGTATATCACTGTATGTGTATATGTGTGTAAAAAATGCATGGTTGTATGTATTTGTGCATACGTATGTGTGCGCAATACACTTCTGTCCTCCTATCTGCCCAAGGATGGAAGGGCGCAGGCGCTGAATGGCAACTGATTTGGAAATATAAAGGAGACATGAAAGAACAAGATGGACTTGACATACTCATTGGCCGGCTGATGAATGAACGAGTTCAGTTGCTCAAAGGCAGAACCAGCAATCACGCTACCCAGGAATACATTCACGAAATTGAAAAGATTATATCTACTTGCTGCTCTCCTTTCAAGAGATGATAGAGATATGAAGCCTTCAAATTTAGACATGGTCATCAATATTGTAGGCAGGAAAAGGAGAAAAAGCTTCAACACAAGCCCAGGCAGACAACCCTGAATGAATGACCTAACGAAACCACTGCAAGTTTAATCATCAAGATAAAGTCAATTTCCATCAGCACCTGTTGCGAAATCAATTCGATGCAATTAGAAGCTAATAAGTAGAGAGAGATAAGAAAATAATAACCTGACTTACATTTTGGTAATGGGCTTGAGAAAAGGAGCTACTTTCTCGATTTCACCAATGCTTGCCAGAGATTGCACAAAAGCAATGGGTATCATGGAAAAGAAGGTGAGGAAAAAGAACGCAACGGCCATAATTAGTCTTCTGATTGTGAGAGAAACATATGGGATGGCAAGGTTTGGCCAATACACATCACGTGGCTCCGGAGGCCAATCAGTGAGCCACAGAGTTGGATTTCTGCACTGTTGAGTCTGTGCACAGACAGCGGCACCCCATCTAGTCTTGAAGGAAACAAATGCAGCAGGCATTATAGACTTTGGATCACTTGCAACTTTCTTTCTTTCTGCAGCTATCTGAACAGAAGATTATCAATTACATTAATCCGGTCCTCGATTAAGATCATTCAGTACTCACAGAAACGAATATAGGTATCAGTTGTGCTTACTTCTTTTGATAGTTTCTCAACTTCCGAAGTATAATAATCAAGAGCATCAACCTGATTTCCACAGAGCCCAAGAAAACCAGTCTGGTAAAAGGAAGATATCACAAAGTGATGTAAGTGACACAATGCATCAAGGAAAAAGAACCATTAAAACTATCAGTTGAAGATGCAGTCTCTCATACAAATCTCTGATATTCCACAGTACCTTTGTAAGGGGTCTTTTTGAATTATTTCTAGTATACTTAAGCTGGTTATAGTCTAGCCAGTTCTGCATTTTTTTCTTCTTCTTAACCAACTCAGCAAGCGTGTTCGCATTGTACACCACCTGCAGAAAATTTCGAAGTGAGGAATTGAAGACATAGAATTATGTCTGAATAAAAGCATCCACTGACGATTATACGGATGGCAATACATATGATACATTAAAATATGATAATAATCTGTCCAACAAAGTTGAAACAGGCTTAAGTCTTTGACTTTTTCAAATGGCTAACACTTTCCCACAGGTTAACAGAAGGCCAGTAGGAAGATCAAAAGAACAAAGAGTGGCCAACAGCAACAGCCAGCAACTCTTTCTAATGGACTTTCTAATGGACAAGGTGAGGCAGCAAAGGGTCAAAAAGGAGGGGAGAAGGGAATCTTTTCTTGCTCGTGTACCACGCCAGCACATAGATAGCAGACATGTTATTACCTAAAGTCTCTAGCGTCAAAGCAAAAACTAATGCGGCAATAAATGATATATAAAGCACGGAACAAGATTCATATAAACCAAAAGGGAATGTTCACACAGACAGAAGCTATCACAGATCCTAGGAAGGAGCACGATGAGCTAATGGATTTACATAAAAAGTATCAACCATAGTTATTCTAGAAAGACATTCAGTTTGATCAAGCCAACCTGATGGGTCAGATAATGATCCGGGTGATTAACCAAGAAGAAGTGCTCCACGAGCTCACTAACAGACTCATCTAGATCTGGGGGAACATTTCTGACTAGTACCTGTAAAAATACGGTTCCAAGGAAAAATGTCTCATGTTACGAAGAAACCCTTGGAATTCTAGCCTCCAAGTTCCAAAATTACAGATTACAACCAAATCAAGGTTAACTAACAATCATTTATCTAGTTTAATCAACATCAATGATACATGGAGTCCACCCTACCGAAAATTGATCAGCGCGTCGCCGTTCAGATGCAAGAAACTGCAGCCGCATCGAAGCAACTGTCTCATACTCCTTACACAACACATAGCATGTCCAAAAGGTGAAGACATAAGCCATTATAATATGAGCCCAAAACCTGCCACATGATGCATTAAATGAATAGTTTGATAATAAGCCACTACCGAAATGTAATCAGAGTTTAGTAAAACATTTTATTGAAGATAAGTTGTGTAAGGACCTTCAGTCTGCTACTATACATATATTGTTCGCTTTGGATACTAAGTTCTCGCGGTTTTATTTTCTTGAGATAGCCATACTACCCCAAGAAAACGCGTATATATCAACGCAAAACTCCCTCCCTAAGTAATGTGGGACAAGAGACACACCCCATCCCTGCGCATGTCTGGGGACTGAGGTACACCGCCATTCCTCTTCCCCGCGCATCGCCACCTCAGCCGTCACACTCTCCACCCCTTAGGAGCACAATGTCCTTACTGTGGCCCCACACGCGGTCGTGCGTCGGCTCTTATAGCACCTGTAAGGACCCTAGGCCCATCACTATACATATATTGTATATTTTAAATACTAAGTTCTCATAGTTTTGTTTTTCTCGGGACAGCTCATACTCCTAAGCCTTATAAGCCAGCCCAGAACTCCCAATCTAGGCGATATGTGACAAGAGACACACCCCTCCCTACGTATGTCTAAGGACCGAGGCACAAATGCACTACCATCCCTCCTCCTCACGCACCGCCTCCTGAGCAGTCACACTCTCCACCCCTTAAGAGCACAGCATCCTCGCTATGGCCCCACACATAGTCGAGAGTCAACTCTGATAGTATCCATATCATTGTTAAATATCTTAGCAAGAACAATTTATCATATCCAAGAAACAAGAAAGGATGAACTGCATTAATATAAGCAAGGCAATGCATTAAAATTAGCATGGCTATTGAGTGAATATTAGCAAAGGCAATAAAGCTAAATATTATCAGGATTTTTACTTGAATATCAGCAAGGATCTAATATTAATCAAAGTACTGCAATGGCTAAAAATTAGCAAAGCACCTATTCTACCTATGACGAAACTCTTGCTACAAACTTAAAGATATTATTCTGAAATATTTTATATCAAAATTTTATAGCTAGTGATCTGGCATGAATTCCCTTTTTAGAAAATATTGATTGACTTTCATTCTTAAACATTATCTTTGTGACATATTTAATCACTCAAGATATCTTAAATAATTGGCAGTCATCCCGAATGCAAGATTCTTTCCTTAGCTAAAGCAATCTACTTACGGAAATCAAAATTATTTTGGATGGACGATTAAATCGATGGAATCTATGATTGTTCAACCTAAATTACTACCCTTATCTTCTTAACAATCGTCTAACGTTGCTTGGAGATTGATCTTCTTGAAGACTGTCTAAACAAAAAGCTTTAGATACTGAGGAGTATAAAAGAAGACCAAAGTGTCAAAGAGAGATTGATCAAGAGATAAAAATTCCAAATTCTAAGAAAGCTTCACATGTTCTCATTGTCTTTCATGAGCATTCCATTGTAATCTTTTGAGAAGTGTTGGTAGAGTGATAGCTTGTGTTTAGATGTGAGATAGTAGTCCTATCAGCTTATGTAATAAGTAATACCTACTTTGAGGAGAAGTGCTTAAGTTCAAGCAACACTTGCTAATGTAGACTCCAGCCAATAGATTGTTGGCATAAGACAATGGACATAGCCTTACACTAAGCCGAGCCACTGTAAGGCTTCATGTGCAAAGTTTTCTTTCTCCCTAGTTAATTCATTTATTGCTTGATAGAAATACTATACTCAAATATTACCAAAATCTAATCATTTTCATACTCTCTAGGATTTGTTAAAATCACCTATTCACCCCCTCTATGTGATATTGTTAGGATACCATAGGCATTATAGTGTAGCATCATAGTCCCGATAATAGCCCTCATAGTTTGGTTTGGAGAAAGAGATCAAGGATGAAAATGGGTGTTCATTCAAATTTGATACAAATTTATATGTTTTGGGAATTAGTTGAAATCCTTTATCTTTCATTTCAACCCAATTGTTCAAATTCAAGATCTCCCATCACATGGACCTCTTGGAAAATCATTGGCTTATTAAATTATCTATCGAGCCATGAAAAAGATTCAACAAAAGACTGACAACGTAAATACCTTTTTATGAAAAAATCAAGCTCTACTTCCGTGTTGCTCAATATGTTCCTCAAAAAATCCGATTTGGCCTAATAGATTGAATTAGAGAAACGAAATCAAGAAGAAACGGGCGTATGCTAAGTAAGTCAATTGATAGGTTTGGTAATCCAAACTAAGAAATCCCTTAGAGATGATGCAAAATGGATGATAATTGAGATTCAAGCTGTGAGATGTTGGTGCAAAAGGAAACCTGATTAAGGGGAAGTAGATTAACACCAAGCTCATACATGAGCGAAAAATTGTTGCATTGCACATTTGATTTGTGTTTAAAAAAAAAATCCCACATTAGATAACTGGTGTGGTGTGGAGTAATTAATATATTTTAGTTGGCAAATAACTCAATGACTCATGCTTTTGAGTGAAGGTGTATCTAAGTAGATATATTAATGGGCTTGAACTTTAGACACCCTCTATGTAATCTCTCTAGGTTAAGTGTATCAAGTTGTTGTAGTGCACTTCCAACAAATGATATCAATGTCGTGCTTGATTGAGTTAAAGTGAATCAATAGCAACAAAAGAAGTAAAAGTGAAAGTCGACAAATTAAATGGGAAATATTTTGGTTTTTAGAGGAATATATACTTACCCCTATCTGAGGAGAAGCCAAACTTGATGAAGCAAAATTATTTGGGAATTGCTAGATCATACAAGTTCAATGAAGGCTCTATCATACATGTACAAGAAGCCCTTTGGGATCAACAAAGTCTACTTGATACGATGTCTCTTTAACTTAAAGATGAGCATAACTAATCATATCAAAAAATTCAATATGATAGTTAGTCATTTAAGTTCGGCTAAAACTGACTTAAATGAGGAGGTACTTACTTTGATTATGTTATTCTCATTGCCTATTAGTTGACATACTATGTTATTGCTATCAGTGATTCCTCTAAGTTAACAAGCTTGAGACTTGATGGGTCCACGGTTTGATTTTAAGGACATCCGTAAGACAGAATTTGGTGAAGTGTTCAAATGGATTTGGACGTTATTTAGCTCAAGATGGAGTTGCAACCAGAAACTCCTATTATGACAAGTACTAGCACAGTAATCGAAATAGATGGTGCTAATAGCAAGGTGAAGCCTATAGAGCCAATACTTGTAATAATTACTAAATTAAACAAGGTGCATGTTCTATCTCGCGACAAATATGGATGCAACTAGAGTTTTGCTTTATCTGTGATTGAGAAGATGGCATCAAAAAATCCATATGAAGCAATGGAAGGCGAACATGGAGTTGGTATTCTAATGAGATCTGTGGTTATAGTAAAATTCAAGCCAAGGTTGATGTTATTAAAATATATATCAAGTTTGAGCTCGAAAAGTAAAATTTCTTAATCCAAGCAAGTTTCCTAATTTGAGCAAGTTTCTTAGTTGAATAGTTTCCTAGTTGGAGTAGGTTTCCTGCAAATGGTTTTCCAATTTTGAATCCAATTCTCTTATATATAAGAAGTGGTTAGAGTTTCCAAGAGGACCTTGTGCTTGCAAATCTTGTGGTAAGATTTATGAAATTCCTTTATGAGATTAAGAGGTTATTTCATGAGGAATTGTAAGTGATAAACACTATATGAATTATTAGGTATCAATTGGTAAATATTAAGAGTATTTGAGCAGCTTGAGTGTGGTTATAATCCTTGTGTTATCGTTTAATCTATAATAAAATTATTTACTACCAACTGTACATAAGTCACACCAACCGAATCACGCAAATGTGATGTGCAATTTATTTTATTGTTCCGTTTATTTTCTTGTTCGATCGCTTATTTCCACAACAAAAGCCAAAGCTAGTCCTTTCAAGATAATTGGTTAGAAAGGGGAAAAAAAAGTCAATTGACGGTCTCGTGACATTCCAAGACTGTAAGCGTCCGTTATATGTAGCATGACTTCTTATATTTTGCCTGGATGAACAGACATTATGGAACCTCTGCAGAGGAACTGTCCAGGATTACGGATTTGGTGAAACCACATATAACAGTTGTTTTGCAATTTTTTAGTGAAACTCTTAAATATACCCTTTCATCCCTGGCTCAACTGTTTCAATGCAACTAAAAGACTTCAGAAGATTAAACTTATAGCCTATGAAGCAAGCCTAATGAAAATAAGCAACAAGCCCACTGTAATTCTTGTGAAGCCCAAACTGAATACCAACTATCAGCTTATCACCCCCCGGAACACAGACTTTCATTGGCGAAGGAAAAAAAAAAAAAAGCAAAGAATACCAGATCAAAATAAGCAAAAGCTCCATACCTATTTGATCCGAGTGGGACATTTGAAATTGAGAGTTTGTCTATATAGCTAGAAGTTACATTCTTAAACCTGGCCTGCTCTAGAGTGCTATTCATCCAATTTACGGGAACCAAAATAGTCCACGCCAGGAATGTTAGAGGAACAAAGATCTTCAGTCTGCATCAATGACATGGAGAAATTAGGAGAGCAGTTCCTGATGCATCTACAGCTGTGCATTGCCAACTGAACAGATTTTTAGCTACACAGGACACTTTTAGAGAATATATTCTGACTCGTATGGTATGTCCATGAATAGATTGCACTCCACAATCCTCATAAAAGAGAAAAACGAACAGTGCAACATGCTTAGTGTAA
This sequence comes from Eucalyptus leucophloia subsp. euroa, assembly GCA_017140325.1. NCBI lineage: Eukaryota > Viridiplantae > Streptophyta > Magnoliopsida > Myrtales > Myrtaceae > Eucalyptus > Eucalyptus leucophloia. The sequence continues at coordinate 20,932,951 of CM029471.1, forward strand.
CAAGAGCTTACTTGGCTGTCGGTAAATCAACCTACAATTGTACAAGTAGCCGATGTTACCTCAGTTGTTCTTTTCCCCTGTTTTTAATTCATGAAACTTCATCCTTTTCTACAATTTTTAATTGCGCCAAAATTGCCCACCACGGTAAAAAAAACTACGTGCAGGTCCTTTTGATGGATCTATGGGCCCATTTGGTGTTCTATAGAGGTGCTGCAGTGGAGTAGTGGTAGCTGAGTTGTGATATGATGTTCCAAAAATATTAAAGACGCACTGCATGCTTTAGAGCTGCCTCCACAGGAGCAACATCTCAGAACAAAGTGGGGCAGGTCCCGGAAAAAGCACCTTAGAGGTACTGCAACTTGTGAAGCTTCACAATGTCTGAAAATTATACCGAGCACGGAATTATAGGAGCATCTACCCTGCCTTTAATCCACATATGCAAGCGAAGATCATCAAAGCAAAAGCAAACACAGGCATTCGTGCAATTGTAATAGAAAACATACGATGGCATTATGTCCTGCATCGAATTGCGTAAAAATTGGATGAATTAACGAGAGATATGACACTAATCAATTGCGGCTTGACACATCCATGCAACAGGAAGAGAGGTCAAAATCTAATTCGGCTTACCCCAACAGATAGAGTCTTATATAGACAGCAGAATCCAATCCCGCATGTTCAATAAGTTCTTGTTCAGGCATTTTGAGCGCATCTGGCATCCAATTTAACGACCTTATGTATGACCGGAAGTCCAAGTTGACAAACTTGCGAGCAAATGGCCCCCCACGAGCCGGGCTGGTCCGTAAGCCCTTGAGATACCATTTGGGAAAATATACTCTATCATTGAAAGGTTGAAGCCTTAGAATGGCAAATGCTACGGAAAACGCCAACACACTGAGAATGCTGATTGCTGCAGTAAGTCCTATATCCGGAAAAGTAGCCATATGTCCGTTCCCTTATTCATAAAAAAATTGTTCCACCTGCAGAGAAAAAAACATATATCGGCTCAAGCTGTCAATTAATATTTTTGATAGAGATGATGAGACATAAAATCCTCATGAAGTTCCATCATATAGTTGAGAACGACGATAAGGTATTATAGCAAGCTAGCTCTAATTGCAGCGAGAAGCATTCAATCAACCGTCCCATGTCCTAATGCCCCAGTTGATTTTGGGCAGGTGTATCAATCTTCCTCAAAAAATCAACCAACAAGGGAAAAAAATGAGGCAAGTTCGAGCATCTGTTCCGCGACTAAATTGAAACAGAATTCCCCCCTAGCTACACACAAGAGTGATCCCATGGTACACGACAGACATGTGACTATTCAGATAGCCTGACTAAACGCTTCACTTGCAACTTGCCCTCCTCTCCATCCTTAAGTGGCAAGACCAGTCCACACGCTCGAGTTCCTTAGACAGCGAAAGTTGAGGAATTACTCACAAGTTCCTGGAATGGGCAAATGGAATTTTCTCTTTTGCTAGGTAGTAGGTAGTAGGTATTGTTGGGGTTTCATGAATCATGTATAAGAAAAATTAACGAAATAAACGCAGCGGAAACAAAAATATATTTTACACATGATTCTCCTTAGGCGTTGTTCGTGCGTTTTAATCAAAAATCTAAACAGAAAAGAGAGTTAAACGAAATACCTCTTGAAGTACGCTTTGAAACAAGTCGGTTCGGATGTTCTGCAATACGAGTCCCACAAGCGTCGGACCTCTAGTTCAGACACACCAACAACGAACGTCGAACGGAAGAGAGAACCTTCGGATATTCTCCACTTCGATCGTGCTAGCAATCACGTGGAAACAAACCGTCGTATCCTTGATGTATAATAGTCACGACCCGAACACGATAACGTTCTTCTTTCTTGCGTCTCAAAGACACAAGAACACGCACACAATTTTCTCTCTGTTTTCAGCAAAACATTTTCTCTCTAAAACACAAAATGCACACCCACCTTTTCTCTGTTTTTCCAACACCTTTAAGTGTTGCAAAAACAACTCTTTTAAACTAAAAAATATAAACCGATCAGCAACGGTTACTGATCGATGGATGATCAGCAACCGTTGCTGATCGTCCCCACTCATGCACGAACAATCGTGCATGAGCGGTTGCTCACACACGAGTTCGTGCATGAGCGGTTGCTCATGCACGACTTCGTGCATGATGGTCAGCAACTGCTGACCGTTCATGCACGAATTCATGGATGATGGTCAGCGGTTGCTGACCATCCAAGATTTCATGCATGTGCTTCGTGCACATGCATGAAGCTTTTTATATATATAATTTATTAAAAAATATTAATTAATTAATTAAATGAACACATAATTAATTAATTAATTCATTTAGTGCATATATCTAACAATCTCCCACTTGCACTAAAGCCAACTTGTTTAGTATGTTAACATATATCCACTTTGGGCATGCATGTGCATCATATGCAAGTAGGCTCGTGACTATAATACAAATTAAATTAAATCTCATTTAATTTAATTTCAAATCAACTCAATTGATTGCAGTAATTGCAAACATATTTGCAATAATATTTCTCTCTTGTTCCACGTCATCCTAGTTGTTTATGGTGTGTGACATCCCTAGGTTCATCACTAAGCTGGTAGTAAGACTTGTACTAACACATTAGTACTTCCAAAAGAATTAATTGTCCCGATTAATCTTTTAGGTCCTACAAGCCATGATTGACATCTAGCAATATGTCATGGCTACCCAGATAGTGTGAATGCTTTAAGAACATAATGAACCTGTCAGCTTTGGCTACAAGTGTAATTCAATCCCTCGTCTTACTATGTCCCGATCAAACAAAGACCATGGAATATTTGTCAAGTCATTAATTCGATCATATGCACAAATCTAATTTACATGCATTTTATTCAAGACATAAACAATTTATTCTCGGTTACAACCCCGGCCGAGGATTTCAATGCAGTGTCACAATTAGATCGCATAGGACATCATTATCATACCTTGCATATAACAAGGAGACAGATTCCATATTGCGCACACGTGTAACTTCGTATATGAACAAACTATGACCATCAGGTATAAAGACGGATCGACGACCCGGCATTATGTGCACCCGTGAACCATAGTTGTTCGATACACAAGTTAACACTGTGCCTCAGGTCTAAGGATTATTTACACAAGACCAAAGCATGAACAATTAGACATTGACCACGCTAAAAGCTTCCATGTCGCTAATCGTTCCATATGCGTCACGTTCAGTGAATTTGTCTAATACAAAACACCTGTGTTCTAACTCGGGCATCATAATACCCAATGACATGTGACTCATCATTCCCTTAAGTATCCAATACTTAATGGCAAAGTTAGAACACACCGGTCTCAACAGGATTATTAATATCCACTTAATAATCCATCGGCCGGGAACAATTTAAAGATTCAGTCTAACTATGAACCCGTCACATATATTCTTGACGTCTCAAGAATAGGTCTAGTTGCAACTGATCTTATGGAATCATTCATCAATATAAATAATTGGACAAATGAATGAATACGTCGTTGCCATTAATTAAATAATAATAATGAAAGTACAACTGAAATCCCTAATATGTAACTATTACATAGTAGCTTTAGGGCATACATCCAACAATTTCCTAGTTGCACTAAAGCCAACTTGTCTGGTACCTCAAACCCATTTTGTCAATATGTCTTTCAAAAGAAGACGAGGTAAGGCCTTAGTGAAGGGATCTACCACGTTTTCTGCTGAGGCAATTTTCTGCAAGGCGATATCACCTCTCCCAACAATTTCTACGATGAGATGGAAGCGTCTCTCAATATGCTTGGACTTCGGTGAGACCTTGGTTCCTTAGCTTGAGCTATCGCCCCATTGTTGTCACAAAACAATGTGATCGGTTGCTCAATTGAAGGAACGACTTCAAGTTCTGAAATGAACTTCTTCATCCAAGCGGCTTCCTTTGCTGCTTCGGAAGCAGCTACATACTCGCCTCGGTGGTGGAATCGGCGGTTATGCTTTGTTTGGAACTTTTCCAACTAACGCACCACCATTGAATGTGAAGACAAACCCAGACGTAGACTTATAATCATTAGGATCCGATTGAAAATCAGAATCAGTATAAGCTACAACTTCAAATTCTCCTTCTCCATATATCAAGAATAAATCTTTAGTCCTTCGCAAGTACTTAAGAATATTCTTGACTTGCTATCCAAAGTGCTCTTCTCCTGGATCGATCGATATCTGCTAGTAATACTTACAACATACACAATATCAGGTCTAGTACATAGCATAGCAAACATTATGCTTCCAATAGCGGATGCATATGGTATCTTCGCCATCCGCTCTCTTTCTTCAGGAGTGTTGGGACAGATCTCCTTAGAGAGACGGATCCCTTGCCTAAAAGGCAATAATCTTCTCTTGGAATATTGCATGTTAAACCGTGTTAACACTTTGTCTATGTACGTAGACTATGAGAGGCCAATCAATCGTCTTGATCTATCTCTATAGATCTTAATACCTAAAATGTAGGTTGCCTCTCCTAAATATTTCATGGAGAATTTTTGTGACAAGAATAGTTTTATCAATGATATCATTGGTACATCATTTCCAATCAAAAGTATATCATTGACATACAAAACTAGAAATGCAATTACACTCCCACCGATCTTCTTATATACACAAGGTTCATCCGGATTTTTGATGAAGCCAAACGATTTGACTACCTCATCAAAACGGATGTTCCAACTTCGGAGGCTTGTTTGAGTCCATAAATGGATCTCTTAAGCTTACACACCTTCCGTTTTTCACTATTGGGTTCAAAACCCGTGGCTGTTCCATATAGATGTCCTCATCGAGAAAACCATTTAAAAAAGCCGTTTTGACATCCATTTGGAATATCTCATAATCAAGGTGTGCAGCTATAGCCAACATAATCCGAATGGATTTTAGCATGGCCACGGGTGAGAAAGTTTCGTCATAATCAATTCCTTCTTTTGACGATATCCTTTCGCCACCAGCCGTGCTTTGTAAGTTCCAATTTGACCTTCAGCATTCATCTTCCTCTTGAAGATCCATTTACAGCCAATTGGTACAATACCATCGGCAGGTCGGTCAAGGTCCATACCTCATTGGAATACATTGAATCCATTTCGGATTTCATGGCTTCTAGCCATTTACCAAAATCGATGTCCAACATCGCCTCCTCATAGGTTTTAGGATCACCAGGTTGATCACTATCATTCACAATGAATAATGGTTCAATATGATCAACCGAGTGTCTATAACGAGCAGGTGGGCGAGACATTCTCGCACTTCTCCTAAGAGGTTGTGTATCGAAGCTCCCCTCGAATCGAGATTGGTATCGAACTCGGTTGTTTGATACTTCATTATTTTCTTCTTGTAAGACTATTTTCCGCCAAAGCACCACTTTCTTGGATGAACCGATTCTCCAAGAAAGAAGCGTGCTTGCATACCAAAATTCTTTGGTCGAATGAAAATAGAAATAATATCCAAGAGTTTCCTTTGGATATCCAATGAAGCGACCTTGTTCAGATCTTGCCTCCAATTTTTCCACTTTCAGCTTTTTCACAAAAGCTGGACAACCCCAAATCTTAATATGATTAAGACTAGGTTTCCTACTATGCCATATCTCATAGGGCGTAGTTGGAACAGATTTGGACGGCACTCTATTCAGTATATATGCAGCAGTCTCAAGGGCATATCCCCAAAGGGATATTGGCAAATCGGTGTAACTCATCATAGATCGTACCATATCTAATAAAGTACGATTTCTTCGTTCAGATACACCATTATGTTCTGGAGTTCCAGGAGGTGTCCATTGTGATAAAATGCCATTCTCTTTAAGAAAGTCCAAGAATTCAGTACTAAGGTATTCACCTCCTCGATCGATCGAAGAGCCTTAATACATTTTCTGTTTGTTTCTCAACTTCAGCCTTGAATTCCTTGAACTTTTCAAAGGATTCAGATTTATACTTCATGAGGTATAAATAACCATACCGTGACTGATCATCAGTGAAGGTAATGAAGTAATTATAACCACCTCTAGCAGATTCATTAATTGGTCCACATACATCTGTATGTATTAATTCTAATATGTCAGCAGCTCGCGCACTTTGTCCCACAAAAGGTGCTTTGGTCATTTTCCTAGAAGACATGCCTCACAAGTCGAGTATGACTCAAAATTTGAAGGATCAATGTATCCATCATTACTCAACTTGTTAATTCTGTCTTCTCCAATATGACCTAATCGGAGATGCCAAACATACTTTTTATTTGGACCGTCTCTAGGGCGTTTATTAGTTATGGCATTTATATCAATTCTATTTTGCTTATTGAGATTGGTAATCGCATTACCGGACATTGTAATGGTATAAAGATTGTTGATTAATAAGCTAGAACCAACACATATTCTATTATGATAAATAGAACATACATCATCAGCAAAAGAAAATTCATAATTCTCTTTACCCAAACGAGGTATAGAGATGATGTTCCTAACAGCATTCTTATAATGCAAACAGTTCTTTAAAACCAATACATGTCCAGAAGGCAAACATAAACGAAAAGTCCCTATAGCTAATGTAGCAACTCTTGCTCCATTGGCAAATGTCAGGACAATCTCATTTCGCCCTAGCATCCTGCTTATTTCCAGATTCTGCAAAGACATACAAATATGTGAAGTTGCAGCAGAATCTAGAACCCATGAGCTGGATTCAGCACTAACCATAAGATTAGTTTCAATAAGCATAGACACCATACCTTCATAAGGTCGGTTCTTGGGCTTGACCTTCAAGCTCGCGAGGTACCTCTTACAGTTCCTTCTCCAAAGTGCCCTTTGACACTAAGTAATGACATTTCCCTTTATCAATCATGGGTTTTGGTTGCACAACGGGTTTGGCATGTGCCTCTTCCATTTATTCTTCTTTAAAATGGTCTTACCCTTTGAAGAGGAAGCCTTAGCCATAGCCACTACATTTGGCCTCGTGTTATGCATTTCCTTCTCATAAACTACCAGCATGCTATGTAACTCCGCAAGAGTTTTATCCATCTTATGCATGTGGAAGTTTTGGACAAAACCAGAGAAGGAATCGGGTAAAGATTGGAGGATCAAATCCACAGCTAACTCATTGTCCATAACGAGATTTAGCCTAGCCAATTCTTCAATATGCCAGATCATTTTCAAAGCATGATCATTAACAGATGATCCTTCAGCCATCCTCATACGGTACAATGCCTTAGATATCTCATATCTAGAGGTTCGACCATTCTCATCAAAGTATTCCTTTAAGTGCAAAATGATCGACCCAAAGATCTTCCATAGATTCATACTTCTTTTGTAATTCATTATTCATAGAAGCAAGCATATATGACCTAACTTTTAAGTCATCATCACGCCACTTATCATAAGTGACACGCTCCTCTTGGGTCCCACCCTCGGGGAAAGGAGGTTGGCATCTTTTCATCAAGCATATACCCAATTTTTTCTGAATTGAGAACAATTCTCAAATTCCTCACCCAGTCAGTGAAATTGGGTCCAGTCAAACAATTCTTGTCAAGTATAGAAGCGAGTGGGTTTGTGGTCACCATTTTCAGAGTAATAATATATCTGTTGCAGAAAATAAATTGTTAGCCGTTGTATCTTTCAAAGTAACTATTTCATTTTGGCCTTTAAATGAAATAGATCCTCCCACTAAATTTATATTCGAATCCCATACTCCTTAAGATGGGAAGCGGTAATCTTTGTTGGGTAAAGATTACTAGTGGGGATTGGAGTCCCACCAGTCCAAAGTCCACCTCACCTAACAGTTATTGGTGTCCTATGAACTTAGTGAGTGAACCAGCTTGTTCAACGCATCATATGTGAAATAGCTAGTATGCGGAATAAAATAAACTTCAAATAAAACAAAAGAGTTAGGGAAGAGAATAAGAACACAGAAATTATAGTGGTTCGGCTTAATCCAAGCCTACGTCCACTCTCCCACGATAACAGCCTTCTTGGCTGGATTCCACTATGCAATCAACAAGAGATTACAACTCCGAGTGCAAACACTTAGTAGATCACACTATCTCACTAAGTCACTCTCTTGGTATTTCTCTCACGATTACAAACGTTTAAGCTCTCCAAAGACAAGTGTATGATCGAAGGTCGCTCAGACTTTGGAATTATAAATTCTACGCTCTGTCTCTTACTTGCTCATCGGTCCTTCATCTCCTTAAATACTCCTCCACTTCCACACTAGCCGTTGGACAGCATCCCGGAGAATCGTCTTCCAATATACCCATTGGACAGCTCTGTATCTAGAAGATTTGGTAGCCGTTGAGTGACAAAGGTAGAATCCCAAATTGATTCCGATCGCCCATACAAACGAAATCTTGGTTTCCATAAGTAAAGCTTCTTCGTATATAAAGTTCTTGTCTTCAATCAAATCAGTCTTGATGTGGAATCCAAACCAGATCACTAGCCGTTATATGATTGGGCTTGAGTTACGATTCATCGAATCTGGATGTAAAGTCTGAGTCTTTAGACTTTACGATATGAGTCTTGAGACTTTACAATCTGGGTCTTGAGACTTTACAATCTGAGTCTTGAGTCTGACAGTCTTCAGACTTTAAGTCTTGAGTCTTCAGACTTTGATAATATCCTTTACATGTTCTATCATCTGCATGGTCTATTACTCAACCATCAAACATGTTAGTAGCCTTTGATTTATTTTGTCATCTTCAAAACATCATAAGGGATTTCCCTAACAATCTCCCCCTTTTTGATGATGACAAAACAATCTCTGAATATGCAGATTTGTAAACATGCTTTTAAATCAAAGGATATCAGAAGATAACAAATAGATTGAGCATAATAATATGTAGAAAATAATCGTAGCTCAATATTATGCAATAAATAATATCAACCAATCAGCACATATGCATATTCATATCTTCTCCCCCTTTTTGTCATAATCAAAAAGCGATAATGGATTCACGTAGAGAATGATAACAAATATTTTGCATGAATCACAATTTCCAAAAATCAGCTTTTATAAATCAAGTCGAATATTAAATATATGCAATATAGCTCACTTCGATCATATATATCAGAATCACGGATGCATCATGAAATTCACGTACACTTTTTGTCATAATAAAATGATAATATCAGTAAGATTTGTTAATGACAAAAGGTAATAAAAGATGCACTAACCGGATTTTTTTTTTTTGAATAAATTTTGACACATTTACCTTTCATTCCATCCATAATAAGATCACGATCAATCCAAAAACATTTTTCCAAAATTGATCAAAGCTCCCCCTCAATTTGTTGCCTTTTTGAGATGATCACGATTCTTTCCTTTTTCTTTTGAATTTGATTTCTCCCCCTGTCATCATGACAATATTTGCGAATAGAAACAATTGTTGCAATTGTCGCAGGAGATATTTTCTGATTGCACCAAAATTTGCGTAGATTTGCAATCATCCTTCCCTTAAAGAATTTCCTGCAATCAACTCATTTCCCTTTTTGGTATCCATCAATTTGGATCCTTCCTTGACGTTAGAGTAAAATATATAATCTCCACAGATAAATAATATTCCTTCTTAATTCATCATAACAAAGTATTCAAAGAAAGAATATTATGCATATGATATTTTGAAAAATAAATTCTCACTTAGTCATAGTACAATAAAATCAGAGAGAATAAAATCTTTGAATATCTAAGAATATCTTGCATCATCACGTAAAACAGATTTTCACTTTGCAAAATATGATTATATCTGAGAGTATAAAATTAGACAAAAATAATCTGAATTATCTCAAATAATCACACGTACTAAATCAAATCTCAACTCACAAATCATAAAAACAAATCATACGATTCTTTCTTCCATAAAGCAAAATATGATCATTATAAAATCTAAATCAACCAAGGATATATCGAATATCAAGCATAATGAGAAATTGAGAATAAAAAATTCCTTACCAAATCCTCTTTCTTCTTTCTTCTTTATATCCTGCAAAAATAACTTATCTTTTCTTTGGTACCCATTTTTTCTTGGGTCCATGAGAGTTAGCAGAATATGTTGCTTTTATCCAATTTTTCTTAATAGGTCTCCAGACTTGAGAAAGATCTTGTTGCCTAAGTCGAAAATTCTCCTTTTTAATTTCGAAAATGCTTTTAAGAGAAGATTTGAGATTTGAACAAAGCTCATTTATATACTTTGAAACTTTGAGAGGAATTTTTGAATTGCTTACCTCGATTTCCTCATCGGATTCTGAGTCTATGTCCAAGTCAGACTCTGATTTTGAGTCTATGACTGAATCAGACTTTGATTCTGAGTCTGTGTCTGAATCAGACTTTGATTCTGAGTCTGTGTCTGAATCAGACTCAGATTTTGAATGTGCCATCAAGCATATATTTTCTTGATCATCATCTTCTTTCATGATTCTTTTATGGCCATTATGATTGTATTGACTTCTTCCATCGAAGTTCCTTCCTTTTCTACTCAGCTTTTTGAATTTCTTGACCATAGAGGCAAGTTCTTCGTTGTCCATATCATTTTCTGAATCTGTTTCATCAAAAACAGCATTAGATATTAAAGCAATGGACTTTTTACCTTCGGGATCTTCGTCATTAAGTTGTTCCACTTCATAGGATTGAAGAGTGCCAATCAATTCATCAACGGAGAGTGGCATAATCCTCTGAGTCTCCCGGATTGAGGTCTTGACATGATTCCAATCTTTTGAGAGACCTCGCAAGAGTTTGTTGACCTTCATCGGGGAAGAAATTGGATGACCTTGATATTCTAAACCGTTTACAATTTCTGTAAAACGATCGAACATATCTCCAATCGACTCTCCTTGCTTCATCTTGAAGGATTCATATTTGCCGAGTAGGAAGTTTATTTTTGTCTCTCTTACACGATCGGTCCCTTCATATGTAACATGAAGTTTATCCCAAACTTCTTTTGCTGTTTCACATGAAGAGATTCTATTATATTCAGCAAGAGATAAAGCGCAATATAAAGAATAAATTGCTTTCGCATCAAAAGCTTCTCTTTTGGACATCTCCGTCCGAGACATAGGAGCGGGGGGTTTTGATTCTTTGTCTTTGCCATTCTTATTTGATGTAGACGCAACGATGGGGTTGATTCCTCTTTCCACAACATCCCATTGCAAGAGATCTCTGGATCTTAGGAATGCTTTCATTTTGTTCTTCCATACGTCGTATTCCTTTCCATCAAAATATGGTGGCCTTGTGTTGCTTTGCCCTTCCATAAGTCCTGGTGCCAACATACTAGCCATAAAGAATCTTTAGCTCAAAAGTAAAAACACTTTTATAAACCGAGCACTTGGCTCTGATACCAATTGAAATAGCTAGTATGCGGAATAAAATAAACTTCAAATAAAACAAAAGAGTTAGGGAAGAGAATAAGAACACAGAAATTATAGTGGTTCGGCTTAATCCAAGCCTACGTCCACTCTCCCACGATAACAGCCTTCTTGGCTGGATTCCACTATGCAATCAACAAGAGATTACAACTCCGAGTGCAAACACTTAGTAGATCACACTATCTCACTAAGTCACTCTCTTGGTATTTCTCTCACGATTACAAACGTTTAAGCTCTCCAAAGACAAGTGTATGATCGAAGGTCGCTCAGACTTTGGAATTATAAATTCTACGCTCTGTCTCTTACTTGCTCATCGGTCCTTCATCTCCTTAAATACTCCTCCACTTCCACACTAGCCGTTGGACAGCATCCCGGAGAATCGTCTTCCAATATACCCATTGGACAGCTCTGTATCTAGAAGATTTGGTAGCCGTTGAGTGACAAAGGTAGAATCCCAAATTGATTCCGATCGCCCATACAAACGAAATCTTGGTTTCCATAAGTAAAGCTTCTTCGTATATAAAGTTCTTGTCTTCAATCAAATCAGTCTTGATGTGGAATCCAAACCAGATCACTAGCCGTTATATGATTGGGCTTGAGTTACGATTCATCGAATCTGGATGTAAAGTCTCGAGTCTTTAGACTTTACGATATGAGTCTTGAGACTTTACAATCTGGGTCTTGAGACTTTACAATCTGAGTCTTGAGTCGACGGTCTTCGACTTTAAGTCTTGAGTCTTCAGACTTTGATAATATCCTTTACATGTTCTATCATCTGCATGGTCTATTACTCAACCATCAAACATGTTAGTAGCCTTTGATTTATTTTGTCATCTTCAAAACATCATAAGGGATTTCCCTAACAATATGCGAGTCCCAATCATAACTTCGGCCTCTAGACCATGAAAGCCTCACCTAACAGTTATTGGCATCATGATCATAGTTAAGTCTAGCCCATCGTCTCATGCAAGTATTGAAAACACAAATGATTCCCTCACCGACAGTTATTAGAAATCATTTGGCTCCAACCCCACAGCATCATATGCATAATGGAGTGGTCCAATATTATAAATGGTAATTAACCCCTATGTATCCATAACCGGTTAGTTAACCACTATAATATTGGATCAAACCACGACGATGGAAGGCCACGAGTCCGAAACCCGTTTCGACTTAATATTATTAATAAGGAGATTTTGGGTCATTATTAACGGTCTCACTTTGCACATTAACCGGTTTAACATGCACGATATCATAAACACAATAAATAAATAGATATCACATTAACATCTATCCTATGTGGTGATCATGGAATTATGGTTCAATGGGTCTCGAGCCAAAGAGACCCATTTAGCCATTTTAATGTTTTAATTATATGGACCTGCTCTTCACTTTTTCTTCAATCTTTGAACTCTTCAAAGACCGGGCCCAAAGAGCTCACCGGTTTAATGGCTCCTCTAATGGCTCCTCCTCTCTTGTAGTATTTACATCAACAATTGAAATACTAAACTATACTAAAAATTACATATCAAGAAAAATTAAAGTAAAATAAAAGGAAGGACGCAGCCTCCATTTAATAATTACATCCCCAAAAAGAATACCTGTAATCATCATACATTCATCCATACAACAATCACAACAATTAGGATTTTTCCATGATCACCACTCTTCCTTACGAGCCATAAATTCAAAATTTAAAGCTCTGGAAGGCATGCATAAAATTCTGCATATCATTTGCAAAATATAAACATCAAGTATAACAAGTTACGAATTTTTGATTCAAAATTGATTTAGTTCTAATTTTTGCTTAGTTGATTAAATTTATCACATAAATTAATCAACTTCCATAGGCCACATAAAAGGTAAGAGAACCGATTCTCTTAACAAAATAAATTGGCCATTAGAACGCAAAAATATATTTGAACTACAAATCCATTAAACGCACGATAACGCCTAAGGTTGGCTCTGATACCACTGTTGGGGTTTCATGAATCATGTATAAGAAAAATTAACGAAATAAACGTAGCGGAAACAAAAATATATTTTACACATGATTCTCCTTAGGCGTTGTTTGTGCGTTTTAATCAAAAATCTAAACAGAAAAGAGAGTTAAACGAAATACCTCTTGAAGCGCGCTTTGAAACAAGTCGGTTCGGATGTTCTGCAATACGAGTCCCACAAGCGTCGGACCTCTAGTTCAGACACACCAACAACGAACGTCGAACGGAAGAGAGAACCTTCGGATATTCTCCACTTCGATCGTGCTAGCAATCACGTGGAAACAAACCGTCGTATCCTTGATGTATAATAGTCACGACCCGAACGCGATAACGTTCTTCTTTCTTGCGTCTCAAAGACACAAGAACACGCACACAATTTTCTCTCTGTTTTCAGCAAAACATTTTCTCTCTAAAACACAAAATGCACACCCACCTTTTCTCTGTTTTTCCAACACCTTTAAGTGTTGCAAAAACAACTCTTTTAAACTAAAAAATATAAACCGATCAGCAACGGTTACTGATCGATGGACGATCAGCAACCGTTGCTGATCGTCCCCACTCATGCACGAACAATCGTGCATGAGCGGTTGCTCACACACGAGTTCGTGCATGAGCGGTTGCTCATGCACGACTTCGTGCATGATGGTCAGCAACTGCTGACCGTTCATGCACGAATTCGTGGATGATGGTCAGCGGTTGCTGACCATCCAAGATTTCATGCATGTGCTTCGTGCACATGCATGAAGCTTTTTATATATATAATTTATTAAAAAATATTAATTAATTAATTAAATGAACACATAATTAATTAATTAATTCATTTAGTGCATATATCTAACAGGTATACCTCTACGCAAGTCGCTCTTATGATCGTTTCAAGCACCAAGCTTCATCGCTGAGCAGGCTTGCACATTCACATCGCGCTTGCTGTATGCCACGACAACTACTTCAGATTTTGCTCGACAGATTCATGTTTGCGTGGATGGTTGCCTCAATAAAACTGATTAGAAAAGGAGAGAATGTTTATAATACTTGAAAGATAGGATGGAGCCATTTAGTTATTTTTTCAATAGAAAAGAAAGTTGATAATTTTGTATAAGAGTTTGTAATCAAGCTTGACAAATAAATTTTGTTAAACTATTGAAAAATTCAGTGTCCTCGAAAGTGATGGTAGTTTTGTATAATTGCTGGTAATTTTAGTCCATTGACAAGTTTCACAAATAAATATTTCTAAATTAGTGGAACAGCTTGTACTTTTTAAACATCCAAATAAATAGGAAAAAAAAAGCATTACTACGCTTACTTTAAAATCAAAACTTTTCACTAGATTACTTAAATGGATGTTCTAACAAATCCTCGGGACTTTTTAAATTAATTTTTTATCACAACATGGCTTTCTTGAAAAATTTCTAAGTTCAAGGTGGATAATTTTCGATTGACGTGGCATTGACATGCAAAAAAGGGGTCAAAACGTGGGTTTTACCCTTCTGTTCTCCAAATTCATTTGAAACTGAAACCCTAAATTCTAGAAAGGGAAATGCTATTCTAAAAAGCTTGAGCAGTGGATGGGTTCAAGATGAGATGAGCAGAGGAGATGTTCGAGCTTATGAGATAACAAAGTGGGGATCGGTCCAATCGGGTTTAGTGAAGGCTAAGGTGATGACGAGTCTGACAACGCAACAGGCGGATTTTGCGAATAATTTGGATGAATCACAAAGAAATTGCTGGGTTTGGGACGGGCCTCGCCAGAATCCTGCAGATCGCAGAGAAATTGAAGATGATGGAAACGGCATGCTGGGGACATCAATGAAAAATCACCAGCATCTTCCTTCATCGAGAGAGAGCTCTCTTCTTGGCCATTACTTTTTTCTTTTCTCTGTTTTTCCGGTTCCTCCCTTGTTCCCGGTTCGGCCCTCTCTCTGTTTTTCTCTGACCTTCCCCTCTTTGCCCTCCCCAATTTTACAGCTCCCTCTCTCCAGTTAGTTTTTTTCCCCCCGCTTTTCAAACACGAAATTAAGCCGTTTGTCATGCTTCTACTCTCCATTCTAAGATTCACCTCAAATTTTGACCCAAAATGCAAAGTTTTGAATTAGGGTGGAAGAAGAGGGGATTTGGTTGATTTGGCCGAATTAAAAATAATGAATGTCTTTGTGCAAGAATGAGTGATTTCAACACATTTCTAAACTCTGAAATGATCCGAACAAAAGAAAAAAAAAACTCTCAAAATAAATATCTTTGAATTATTAAAAAGTTGGTAATTATGATACGATGAAATAAACAATGACAACCAATTCAAATAAAGTTGATAACTTCATATAAGAACGAAAAATTTAAGCTCCATTGTTCAGTGATAAGTTTCAATTTAAATGATGGTAAACTATCATAACAATACCGACCAAAAAAAAAATATCAGAACAATTGGTGAGTCTGTAACAATTTATTAAACATTGGTACGATAGAAATGTAAATCCTAGAGTTATCGTTGGCTTACAGAAGGGATCCATGGATTTTCTCACTGACGCAGAGTTCTTCGTTGTCCCAAAAGATGCACAGTCCGGCACCGGTTAAGATATGATAGAAGAAGTCAATGAATCCACAAGTAACGAGTCCTCTAAAATTCAGGAGCACTAGGTACTCGGTTTCTTGCTGACGTCCCTAAGGTTGCCGTAGTTGCTTTGCTTCATGGATCGATACCTCTTTCTTCCCCTGGCATGGCTGAAGAAGATGGACGCAATTTAACAAAGCACCCATACCAATGATTAAACACCATTTCCGAAAATGATGGCCTTCTTTCTTTTTGTTAAAAAATACCATGACTCATTGGAAGGCCAAAAGGCAAAGTCTTGGTCGTCGATGAGAAATAACAAAATCGCTTAATGGCCGACAAAGATTATGGGGGAAAAGATGTGCAGGTAGTCCACTTAATACATCACATCCAATCTCGTTTTCTTTTTTTTCCCAAAATTTAACTCTATCACTGAATATTTTTCACTGAAAATTCAGTTATTATTGAAGGAATTGGGTTTGTAGAAAATATCACAAGTAGATAAACCCCAAAATAGCATATCCAAATTATAAGAAAGCCTATAGAAGCCACAATTGCGCAATTTATACTTTCCCAAATCTTGGTTTTCGTTTCCCTTGTGATGGACCTGGAAGAAGGGGCACATGCCAAGTATCCACTTGGGATCATGTCTTCTTAGGCCTATTATGGATGTACAATGCAATTTCGGTAGTCATATTTCATTTCAGTTGGAAAATGCAGTCAAATGTTTGGGGGAGTATAAGTGATCATAAGGAATTGATCACCTTACTTCGAAAGGAACTAAACACACACAAATTATGTCATAATTTAATCAATGGCGCAACTTAACAACATAAAGAGACAACACCGGCATTTAATCAATGATTAACAACATGAAACGGGAAACTTAAGTTACAATGCAGGAATTGAAAGATACTAGAAAGATAACATGTTTGTTTATTTGTGTGCGAGTCTCCAGTAGACAAAAGCTAGTATTTCCTCATGTCCATCTATCCACATTCATTGTCTTAGTGTTCCAATTGGCAATCTACCGACCTTTTAACCGATATTCTTGTCAACTAACCATGTTACAACAATCGCTAACTATACGCGATCATGTGTCAACAATTGACTAATGGTCATTGATGTTTGTCAATATCGATAGCATGTCTTATGATCAAAGACAATGGCTCACATGTTAAATAATAACTTGTAATCAAGCCGCATGCCTATCCATATTGACGAGCCAGTTAATTTTTACATTCACAAAGACGATAATTATTTTATATTTGATTTACGACACGTCATCATGATCAAATATAAAATTATTATAAAAACAGTGATGATACAATACACTAATGTGTTTTAGAAATTCTCGCGTATTAGAAGAATAATTAGAAGTGGACGTGCGAAAGTTCTAGAAATTTGTGAGCGAGGATGACAGATTTTCGACAATGACTTGTAATGCTGAAATCATGATACTAATTGTTCCAATTCATCAATAATGTTTTTTCATATGCGTTGGTAACTTCAACTTAATAGTTTCATACCATATAGGGTATCAGTTGATTGTGATAATTGATAATTAACTAAAAAAAAATTGTGCTGTAGTTAATATCATATTTTTTGAAGAACAAAAAATTCCACTGCGATGGTGGACCTAATAGATAAGTCATTTCTGCGAACGTGTCATTGCAATCATTAGTTTACTATTTTTCAGGAAAAACACGTTTGGTATTGTTTGATTTTCCTTGTGTTTGAATCATGACATCCACATTTCCTCTAATCTCGAGAAACAAAAATCGAATTAAAAAAATATATATATTGAGACAAATTGAGCTTACGTTTCTCTCACCTTGTCGACTTATGAACATCAGGTTACAAATTGGAAATGCTCATATGTTGGCATTTGACATTGCTAGCATGAAGGTCAAGATGACATTTTCATAAGTGTTGGTAAAACTTGAAAGAGGGATAAGCAACCTAAGCACCAATTTGTTACCACTGTCTCAAGGTATAACTCCCAAACCGCTTTTAATCACTGGTGATAGAGGGCCGGTAAATTTTGACAAGTGGCACAAATCGACATGAATTTAATATATATGTAAGTTTTGTGGCATAGTTACCAAAATATAGTGTTTTCCAATTACACGACTTGACACAATCGCAAAACCTGATTTAGACATATGAACATGAATTGGCAAGTCTTGCGATAATGTTATATAAGCATTGAAAGAAAATAAAAACTAGTTTATGTGATCTTACGCTTCTTCCAAAGTGGGGATGAGGACACCACTATTATCATAACTTTCACAGGTGCTCACTTGTGTGCTATAACTTTTTTCTTTTATCACTTAAGTGTTATGACTTCTAAAAAAACACATTCACTTGAGTGCCATATTTTTTAATTGATCACTTAAATGCAATAATTTTTTTTAAAAAATGTTCACTCAAGTGTTGTAAATTCGACATGACATGGCACTTGTGATGACTATTTTCTAAAAGTTATGGTCCTTAACTGATTAATTGAAATATTATAGGGCACTCAAGTGATCACGAAAAAAATTAGAGCAATCAAGTAATCGTCATACGAAAGTTATGGTACTTAAGTTATCGAATAAAAAAAATTATGGAACTCACGTGAGTGTCGTACAAAGTCATAACACTTGTAATGTCCTTTTTCCCTCCAAAGTTATGGCACTCAAGTAATCACAGTATGAAAATTATGGAAATCAAGTTAGCTTTTTGCTCCATTTTACAATTTAATGGATTTAATTTCTATGTTGATGATACATGACTAGACTTACAGACTATTAGATTATCTCATTAAGTAGGGATGAGCATAGTCCGGGTGGGCAATTCCCACCCCACCTTGGAACAAGGAACCGCTCACTGATAACCAATTTCGATAAATTGGAACTGGGAATCACCCGTCGGTTCCATGAATTCACCCGAAAATTGAACTGCCGATCCGATCCAATTCTCAGGTAGGTCCATGGAACCTATCCCCAATCCCTCCAAAATTGCATTCATCAATTAATATCATGGTAAACCTAATTTCTACGTAGAACATCAAAGCTTGTTCGGCCTTAAATTTGGGTTGAACATCTCCAATAGGTTTCCTCCATCCTCTTCGTTTGTTTATTTTGTTTTGACTGAGAAAACAAGTAAATAAATTATTAGAATGAACAAAAAGTAAGGGGTCCAATCCTATTATGCACCCAATAGACAAAATGAGTCAATAATGTCCAATACCGCAAATATATATATATATATATATATATATATATATATATATATTGATCAAAAAAACTACAAAATAATTAAGCAATTGAGTTGAAAATTCTTTTTTTAAAATTATATATATTTATATATACCAATCCAGTTCGGTCCGAGTGGGCGGTTCCATGTCCGAAACAAGGAACCAAGCTGATACTCACCAATTCTAACAAATTGGAATCGGAAAGCAAACTGGTTCTTATGGGAACCACTGGTTTGGTATGATTTCAGGCGGTTCCCAATTCCTTTGTACACCCCTATCATTAAGTACTAAAAATGATATGTTCAATGCTTACTAAGATTACGCACATTTGATGATGCTAAATTAATTGTGACTTATCTACAATTCCTTGTTTGGTGAAGAAGTTTTGATATTCTCAAGTCAATTTTTAGCTGCTATCAAATAATATTTTTCATTTAACCACAGGGCTGCCTTGGTGGCCAAAAGTCTGAAAGTAAGTTAAAAGTTAAAATAAGACAAACAAAAAAATATTTTTGTTTTTTGTTATGGTAGATGCGAAAATTATAACAAAATTGAAATTAAGAGGAATAAAAGAACACCAGGTTTTACGTGAAAACCATTATGGGAAAACCACGAGGAGAGAAGAAGCAAGAATCCACTATAGAATACAAGGATTACAAAAGGTGGCTCTGAAAAAGCTTAAGACTCTTTTTGTCTCGACTTCTTATATATGTATATGTATATATATATATATATATATATATATATATATATATATATATATGCAAGAATCAGATCCAAAATAGGAAATCTCTTTTTAGGAAACCTTCTCCAATTAGGAAAATCATTCAATTAGGAAATATATTCAAAATTGAAAACTTACTTGAATTATGAAACTTTCCATTTTGGGCTCAAACTTAAGAATGTCCAACAATCTCCACATTGACTTGACGTTGAGTCAAGTTACAACCGCTTGACTTGAATTCTACATAAGCAACAAACAATCTTCTCCTCCCATTTGAGTAAAACTCAATTGCAGCAAATACTAACCAAATCCAAGCAATGCTTGAATTTAGCTATAAGCAAAGGCTTCGTTAGCATTAGCTAGATTGTTTTCTATATCAATCTTCAAGACCTTAATATAATCATCAATAAGAATGTCTTGAATAAATGATATCGCACATCATTGTGCTTTGTCCTCTTGTGATACATTTGATCTTTAGTAAGATGTATAACATTATGACTATTGCAATGAGCAATAGTCACACGATGATCCACATTGAGTTCTCTAGAAAAGCCTCTTAACCATATGGCCTCTTTAACTGCTTCTCCAATAGCCATATACTTTGCTTCTATAATATACAAAGCTATTATATGTTGTAAAGTAGCTTTCCAACCGACTGCATAACCTTCAATAGTAAAGGTGTACCCAGTAAAAAAATCATCTTATCAAGGTCACCAACATAATTAGAATCAACATATCATATCAGAATGTCACCAGTTTTTCCAAGCTCTAAACCAAAATCATAATTGCTTTTCAAATTTCTCAAAATCCACTTCACAGATTGTTGATAAACTTTTCTTAGGCATAATAAATATCCTCTTACCAAACTAACAGCATGTGAAATAGTGGGTTGAGTACAAACCATGGCATACATAAGGCTACCAACTACACTAGACTATGGAATAATGACATATATTTTATGTCATCATCTATCTGTGGACATAAATTAGCTAAATAATCTAAAATGAGTAGCAAGAGGGGTACTTTCTAGTTTGGCATCTTTCATGCCAAAATGATTTAACACGATCTCAATGTATCTTTTCTAGGAGAGATATAATTTTCCCTTTTACGATCTTGCCGAATTTCTATGCCTAGGATTTTCTTCATTGCATCTAAATTTTTCATCTCAAATTTAGCACTCAATTGTACCTTCAAATTCTATATATCATATGTGTGTTTTGTCACAATCAACACATCATCAACATATAATAAAAGATAAATGAAAGAGCCATTAGGAAGTTTGCGTAGATATACACAACTATCATATTTGCTTCTACAATAGCCAAGATGCACCAAAACGAATCAAATCTTTTCTACCACTGTCTAGAAGATTGCTTCCGGCCATATATAGACTTTTTCAATGGACAAACATGATCTTCCTTACCTTCAAATTGAAAACCTTTTGGTTGACTCATATAGATTTTTCTCTTCAAGTTCATCATACAAGAAAGCTATTTTCACATCGAGTTGCTCCAACTCTAAATTATGCACGGCAACTAAAATAAGAAAACCCGAATAGAGTTGTGTTTAACAATAGATGAAAACACGTTATTAAAATCAACTCCATCAATCTGACTATAGCCTTTAGCAACTATACAAGCTTTGAGCCTAATGTCTTCAACTCTAGGAATACATTCATTTCTTTTGAAAAACCCATTTACAACTCAAGATTTTCTTTCCTATTGATATGTTGACAAACTCCCAAGTTTGATTCTTTTCAAATGATTACATCTCTCCTTTCATTACAACTAACCACTTTGCTGAATCTTTTGAAAAAATAGCTTCTTTGTAAGTTTCAGGCTCATTATACTCTACTAACTCTACAACTGCAAGAGTATAAGCAACAAAATCTGAGAACTCATAATTCTATAGAGACTTCCCTATTCTTCTTTGTCTATCTTTAGCAATAGAATATTGTTCCTCTTCAGGTTCTTTAAACTCAATATTATTAATAGACAATTGAATTGGTTGCAAAGAAATTAGTTCGAGCTCTACTTTTTGATGCAGGAGCATCCAATGTAGCTCCATCGACCAACTCAGAGCCATCGACGCTTATCCAAGCCAAGAAAGAAATTGGGCATTATGTGTTTGGATGGATCATTTTGAATGAAAAATATCAATTACTTATCAATACTTTGTGATATATCGATAACTATCAATGGAAGGCCATTTTAGACGTCTTGCATGACCAATTAATGAAGTTTCAGGAGGATTATTTTCTAGTTAAGGGAGGAGCACGAATTTTGGAATGCTAAAGGTTCAAGAATGCGAAAGGCTAAAGGTTCAAATATGCGAAAGGCCAAAGGTTCAAGAATGCAAGTTCCTTCTTTATTGTTATATAGTTTTCAAGAGTCAATGATTTAAGTTCCTAGGTCATTAAAGTCTGTTTTTTTTTTATATTTCCTAAGTCTAAAATCATCCTATAAATAGGGGAAAACTATCCAATGTATGGACATATGAATTTGATGAATGAAAATTGTGAGAATTCCTCTGCTTGAGTGAACTTTTTCGGAGAGTGGATAACTCCTTTCGGTCTCTTTATCCTTGGAGCGTATATCACTCCTTGGTTGTGAGCCAAGAAGCCCTTTATCCTTGGCTGGTGAAATCTTTAGGCCTTGGTGGTGTGCTTCTCCTATCCCGAAATCTTTTATCCTTGGCCGGTGGAAGCTTTAAGCCTTGGTGGCGAACTTCGCAGATCTCGATCCTCATCTTCAGTTGGTGGCGTGGCCTTTATACCTAAGAAGGAGATCGTTCTATCTTTTCTTATTCCCCTTTGTTTCTTCCCTAGTTGGACAAATCTTTCCAGAATATTTTGAAGCTGACAAAACGTTTCTATCAGTCTAAGTCTGGATGTTTGGAGACCGACAGTTTAAAGTCTGAAGACTTTGCATTCTCAAGACTCAAGACTCAAGACTCAAGACTCAAGACTTAAGAATTAAGTCTCGAGACTTAAGTCTATTCTCAGACCGACGTCTTTCTAATCCAAAGTGTCGAAGGAAATCCAAAGCCGAGGTTTATGGTTGAGGATTCGATCCTATCCTCTCGGAATAGATTCTTTGGTTGGATAATTATTTCGGATTCTTTATTTCTTATCGATAAGTCGACGAAATATTCTTGGAATGTTCTATTCTTGGAAACCAAGATCCCGATTGTATGGGCGAACAGATTGATGGGCTATCATCGATTCCTTAAATAGCTCGGAAGATCTTCTTGATTGATTCCGTCCAACGGGTAGATTGGAGGAATTCCTTTGGTAAGTGCCAACGGCTATGATGGCATAAAGGAGTATAAAAGGAAGACGTTCTAGCTATTTTAAGTGTGTGATCGATAGAAAAATTCCAGAGTCCGAAGAACCTTGATTGTTAGTCGATTGTTCGAGCGAAATTGTATACGAGAGAGTGTTTATACTTGGTGACGCCTTGAGTGAGTGTGGTAGATCATCTACACCTAGAAATCAAGGAAGATCAACACCGTAACATCTCTTTGATCATAGTGGAATCCAGCCAATCGGCTGTCAGTGCAGAAGAGTGGACGTAGGCTTGAATCAAGCCGAACCACTATAAACCGAGTGTTCAATTCTCTCTTTCCCTTACTCAGTCTTGCGATTGAATTTTTAACTGTTGCAAATTCACTAATTGTTTAAATATCGTGCAAGTTTAGAGAAAATTTTTTTTATACCTATTCACCCCCCCTCTAGGTACTCGTACTAGCTATTTCAATTGGTATCAGAGCTCGTGTTCTTACTTTATTTGAAGTGTTTTACTTCGAGTAAAAGATCCATGGCGAGTATGCTAGCACCAGGGCTGGTGGAAGGGCAAAGCAATACCAGACCACCCTACTTTGATGGAAAGGATTACAACATCTGGAAAAACAAGATGAAAGCTTTTCTACGGTCAAAGGATCCTCGGAATGGGATGTGGTGGAAAAAGGAATCACTCCTACTACCGCATCAGTATCGAAAGAGGGAAAGAAACTGTTGAAGCCAGCGGAATGTCTCAAGAAGAGATAAACAAGAGACAAGCACTCGATGCTAAAGCAATTTATTCTTTATATTGTGCTTTGTCACCAACTGAATATAACAGAATATCTTCTTGTGTTACAGCAAAAGAAGTTTGGGACAGATTACATATCACTTATGAAGGGACAGACCGAGTGAAGGAGACCAGAATTAACATTCTTCTTGGTCAATATGAATCCTTCAAAATGAAACCAGGAGAATCTATAAGCGATATGTTTAGCCGTTTTACGAGATATTGTCAATGGTCTTGAGAATCAAGGACAGAAGATTTCGATCCTATGAAGGTGAACAAGCTACTACGTGGACTCTCCAAGGATTGGAATCATATAAAGACTTCAATAAGAGAGACGCAAAGAATCATGCCATTATCTCGTAGACGAGCTGATTGGAACTCTTCGATCTTACGAAGTTGAACGAATAAATGAAGACGAAGATCCAAGAGGTAAGAAATCCATTGCATTAAAATCTAACGATGATTCGATGATACGATTCTCGAAGAAGATCGGACGATGAGGAGCTTGCTCTTATGATCGAAGGTTCGTAAAGCTTAACGAGAAAAGGAAGAAGGTTCAACTCAAAGAAACAAAATTTTCAGAAACAACAAACCAAGTTTGTTGATAATGAGGAACCAAACAAAGATGTAGTTTGCTTCGAGTGTAAGAAAAAGGGGCACATCGACCCAACTGTCCTCTTCGAAGAAGAAAAGAGGAAAGTCTCGAGAAGTCTCGAAAAGCTCTTAAAGCCGAAACCTGGAGCGATACAGAGTGTGAAGAAAGTGATGAGGAATATGCCAATCTGTGTCTAATGGCGCAATCGACTCGGACTGGATCGACTCGAGACGGTGAATTTGAGGTAAGTGATTATAAAATTCTGTCAAAGTCTCTAAATATATTGACGAACTATGTTTTAGTCTCAAGACTTCTCTCAAAAAGATTTCCGAACTTAAAAAGGAAAACTCAGCTTTAAAACAAAAGGAAAATATTTTAGAAGAAAAATTGAAAAGTTTAGAGTCAAATGTTTCTTCTCTTGAAGAGAATGGAGACAAACTTTCAAAAGAAAATGCTTTCTTAAAAACTGACTTATCAAATATTTCAAAGAAATTTTCAATAGGGTCCGAAAAACTTGAAAAAGTTCTTTCAATCCAAAGACCTTACTTTAATAAGTCTGGTCTAGGTATGACAGCAGAAACTATCCCCTTGATTGATTTTCCGAAAGTAAAAGAAAGAATTAAGAAAAGACCGTCGAAAGAGGTTTACAAAAATCATTTCAAAAGAATTTTTGTAAAGTCTGTAGGTCGAAATGCTTTAAGGTGTTCAAAATGTAACAGTCAGGATCATTTTGAAAAAGAGTGTCCTATGGTTTGGAAGCCTGTTAAGAAAGTATGGCCTAATAATGCTCATTCTACTAACGCCAAAGGACCCAAGAAAATTTGGGTACCAAAGAAAGCTTGAGACTCTCTTTTGAATGCAGGTCTCTGTCAAAAAGAAAGTAAAGTGGTATCTTGACAGCGGATGCTCAAGACACATGACAGGAGACTCAAATTGCTTCATAAAGCTTATTCAAGTAAATGGAGGAAAAGTTTCATTCGGAGGAAACAGCAAAGGAAGCATTGTAGGATTCGGAACTGTGAAAATTGGAAATCTCACAATAAACAATGTCTCTCTAGTGGATGGACTCAACTACAATCTACTCAGCATTAGCCAACGTGTGATATACGGTTACAAGATCTCCTTTCAAGAAGGCATATGTTCTGGAATTAGCAAAGACTCAACTCAGTCTTTCATGGGACGAAGGCATGGAAATATCTATCTCCTTGATGTAAAGCCAAATGAAGATCAATGTCTGTTTTCAATTCAAGATGAAGCAGTCCTATGGCACAGAAAACTTGGCCATATCAACAAGAAGCAATTAGCCAAAATCTCTTCAAAGAAGCTTGTTCGAGGTCTACCTAAATTGCCATACCAAAAATCCGATTTATGCACTCCATGCATTCGGGAAAGCAGGTAAGAAATTCATTTAAGCCAATGAATCATGTGTCTACTAATCATTTACTACAGTTGCTTCATATGGATCTCTTCGGACCAACAAGAACCCAGAGCATTGGAGGTAAGAAATATTGTCTAGTAATTGTAGACGATTATTCTCGCTTTACCTGGGTATTCTTTCTTGCAAGTAAGTCAGAAACCTTTTCGTACTTTGAGAAGTTTGCTAAAAAGGTTCAAAATGAAAAAGGATGTGCTATTTCTAGTATAAGAACAGATCATGGAAGTGAATTTGAAAATCAAGACTTTACGAAATTATGTGATAAATCTGGTTTTAATCACATGTTCTCCTCTCCGTATACTCCGAGCAAAATGGAGTTGTAGAAAGAAAGAATAGATCTCTTCAAGAAATGGCTAGAACACTTTTAATTGAAAGTAAAATTTCTTCACGATTTTGGGCTGAAGCTGTTTCAACTGCTTGCTATATTATAAATAGAGTCTTTCTAAGACCTATTCTTGAGAAAACCCCTATGAATTGTTCAAAGGTAAGAAGCCTATTGTTTCATACTTTCATGTGTTTGGTTGCAAATGCTTTATTTTGAAAAATGCAAATGATCAAGTTGGTAAGTTTGAAGAAAGATCAGATGAAGGCATCTTCCTTGGATATTCTACATCAAGCAAAGCCTACGAGTCTATAACAAGAAAAGCCAGTCTGTGGAAGAATCAATGAATGTCAAATTCCAAGACTCAGAGCAAGATGAATCCAGCCAGACTCAGTACGAAGAGACTGAATCTGCTCTAGACCTTCAAACGTCTACATCTCAAGAAGCATCTCAGATTCTGGAAGTCCATCATCAAGATGCTCATGATGAATCAAATAAAGAAAGAGATCATCAACCGGGCAAATCAACTAGTAACTGGAAGCACAAATCCAGTCATCCCAAAGATCTCATTATTGGCGAACTTAATGAAGGAATCCGCACAGATCAAAAAGGCATGAAGAATCTAGTGCTTTGTGGCTCTCATTTCTGAAATTGAACCAAAAAGCATAGAAGAAGCTCTATCGATGAAAGTTGGATAGAAGCTATGCAAGAAGAACTCGAGACAGTTCAACATCAATGATGTCCGGGAATTGACATCTAAACCAAAAGGTAAAACTGTTATTGGAGCCAAATGGGTATTCGGGAACAAGATGAATGAAGAAGGAAAAGTCGTACGAAATAAAGCAAGACTCGTGGCCAAAGGATATACGCAAGAAGAAGGAATAGATTATGACGAGACTTACGCACAAAAGTAGCAAGGTTAGAAGCTATTCGTCTATTACTTGCGTTTGCTTGTTATAAAAATTTCAGGTTATTCCAGATGGACGTCAAAAGTGCATTCCTAAATGGATTTATCCATGAGGAAGTTTATGTGGAACAACCACCTGGGTTTGAAGACCCAAAGAAGCCGGACTCGGTCTTCGGGACCGAAAAAGGCCTTGTATGGCTTAAAGCAAGCACCTCGAGCTTGGTACGACAGACTAAGTAAGTTTTTATTACAGAATGGTTTTGTCAAAGGTAAAGTGGATACTACTTTGTTTATCAAAAAGGAAAACAAAAGCTTTTTACTTGTTCAAATATATGTGGACGATATTATTTTTGGATCACCGAACGAAAGTCTATGCAAGAAATTTTCTAAGTCTATGCGGGATGAGTTTGAAATGAGTATGATGGGAGAATTAACATTCTTTCTTGGACTCCAAGTGAAACAAATGAAGGAAGGAACTTTTATTTATCAAGAAAAATATGCAAATGATCTTGTCAAAAGGTTTGGATTGGAAAAGTGCAAAAAGATCGACATACCAATGTCATGTTCTCGAGAAGATAGACAAGGATGAAGAAGGGAAGAAAGTAGATCAAAAGCTGTACGGGAGCATGATCGGTTCACTTCTTTATCTCACCGCTTCTAGACCTGATATTTTGTTTAGTGTTTGCATCTGTGCTAGGTTTCAATCAGATCCTAGAGAATCCCATCTAGTGCTGCAAAACGTGTTATCAAATACGTTGCCTCATCTTCAAGCATCGGTCTCGGTATCCCAAGAAAGGAGACTTTAATCTTCTAGGATACTCGATAGATGCAGATCTGGCCGGTTGCGAGTCGATAGAAAGAGCACTTCGGGGACTTGTCAACCGCTTGGAAACGGGACAGTGTCTTGGTTTTCAAGGAAGCAAAGCACGGTAGCTCTCTCAACGACAGAAGCAGAGTATGTAGCTCTTGGAAGCTGCTGTTCGCAAATTCTATGGATAAAACAACAGCTACAAGACTTTGGCATTGAAGACTCATGCACGGAAATCAAATGTGACAACACCAAGTGCGATCAATCTCACCAAAAATCCAATCCTCCATTCAAGAGCAAAACATATTGAGATTCGACATCACTTCATTAGAGATCACATTCAAAATGGAGAAATCTCGATTCAATTTGTTGATTCAAAGAGTCAACTAGCGGATATATTCACAAAGCCTTTGGAGAAAAATCAATTTGACTCTATCCGTTCAAGACTCAACATTTTGAAGCTTGAAGAAGTTAAAGTCTAGAGACTCACCAAATTCAAGACTCTAATCTCTCAGACGTTAAACCCTCAGACTCAGACGTGCTTGGCTATAGACTGTAAGTTGCTATTTTATCTAAAAGGTACGAATTCTCGTTTATCTTATCTTGAAAAGGTACGTTCTTTTATTCAGATATAATTCGTGTGAAATTTGAAAACTTGTCTTTTTTAGAGGAAGTTAATTTTGGCAGTTATTGATTTTGAAAAGAAGTGTTCGTACACTTTCCTTGTGCCGTTTAAACTTCTCTTTTCAAATCCGAGGCATATATAAATACACAGTCATTCTACCCCCAATTTTCAAAACCCTAAAAAGCACTCTCCTCCCGATCTTGTTTCTACTCTTTGTTCATCGTCGAGAAAGTGGTCATTTTTCTTGGGAAAAGCAAGTGAAGGAATCCTCCAATAGACAAAGAAAGATGTCGTCTTCAAGGAAATCATCAAGAATCGCAAGCGAGGGGACCACAAAGAATGGAGAAGGGACCGACTCACTTCGATCTTGCGAGGAAGAAGACTTATCAAGTCAGCGACAAAGTCCGATTCGCTCTCCTCCACGTCATTCAACTCCTCATGCCCCACAAGATGCGAGTCAACAACTGGAAGAAGAGATAATCGAGGATGCCGACCCAAGAAGAGTCCAAAGACCCTCCTTTATCTATAAGCTTTATCGTGCGTTGAAAAGCACCGGTACTCCATTAAAATATATAGATGAATTCCTTAAGGACAAAAATTATGGAAATGAGTATCTTTTTCTGCGGAAAATGGAAGAATTGGGAATTGCTCCGAAAGGAAGAGCAGAAGAGGCACTTGCGAACATTCCAAGTGACCCTCGTATGCCAGGACAGAATCTGATTGACGGGAACGATGATGACAAAATGTTCCTTGAATTTCAACCTAAAATGGGTGTGGCAGCAAAAGTGAAAGGAAATCGGATGGATTTGTTTAAGTCCAAGGATCAGGAAAAAGTGTATTTAAGGCTGTTGAAAAGAGGGGTAATCAACCCTAGAAGTGTTGATTTTGACTTTCGGACACCATCAACGTAAACTTAAGAGAGAAGTTGAATTTGCTTCAACTGGAGACTTTTTGCTCGACTCTACGGACGGGTATGCTCAATCGACCGCTTATTTCTATTCAAATCTTAGTTTTTCGGATGCGAATAGAATTTCATTTAGTGTACGAGATCAAGTCTATGTGGTAGATGTGAATATGTTGCGCAGACATAGTTGGAGTTGAACGAGGACGTTATCGCCAATCAAAGTCTCACCTGCTCGTATTACTCGGAACTTGTCAAAAATAGGGACGTAGACAAGAAAATTACCTATTCCAGGATGAATGCCATCAACATTGTGCTTCATAAGATTGTGATCA
Source organism: Eucalyptus leucophloia subsp. euroa (assembly GCA_017140325.1). Taxonomy (NCBI): domain Eukaryota; kingdom Viridiplantae; phylum Streptophyta; class Magnoliopsida; order Myrtales; family Myrtaceae; genus Eucalyptus; species Eucalyptus leucophloia. The sequence goes on from CM029471.1 coordinate 20,962,852, forward strand.
ATCTGTCTTAGACCGAAGTCTACATCAAAGACTTCGTGTCTCTTTCGAAGCAAAGTTGATGTACGCGATCAACTCGGGACGGAAGTTCTCTCTCCCGCACACTATTCTCTTCCATATGTACGAGCAATGTCAAAAGACAAAGGACAATTGCCTTATCCTGGTCCGGTGACCAAGATCTTCAGACATATGAACATTGAACCGCCACAAACATTTTGTGTTCGACCGTGTGATAAAATGGTGGTAGGTTTGAAAATGTTATCAAAAATGCGTCTGCAAGAACTGTCCAAGACAATGGAGAAATTCAGAGTGAAATCTCCAGTCCAATCTGCTTCGAAAAGGAAAGGAAAGGAGGCCATTGGTGCCCCATCGAAAAAGAAGAAAAGAACTCTCATCCTAGAGGATGAAGATGAAGATGAAGAGGATGAAGATCCTACTATCCAAGCACTGACAAGAACCAGACGTTCTATGCCTCAACCAACAGAACTTCAGAAGAACAGAGAAGAAGCAGAGCAGAGAGAGAAGGAAGCTGAAGCAGAAAGAGAAGGAGAGAAAGAAAAGTCTGCTGAATCTGGAGAGAAGGGAAATCAAGAGCATCACTCTTCCCCGCTCGATGTCCTAGAGACAGGGGGAGTTGGCGAGCAAGAGAGGTCCTCACCTCATGATGATTGTGAAATTCCAAGGCAATCTCCAGCAGACCCAGAAGAATTTCAGGCTTCTCAATTGCCTGAAGAAGGTGATACATCGATTCCAAATCTGCCAGACTATACACCATCGTCTGCATTTACTTCATCAGAGAAAGCTCATGCCGGTACGCGAGACGGACGATTCTGCAGATTTTCGTAGCATCATGAATATTCTTTCGGAAATGCGTAACCGGATATATGTTTTGGATCGTGAAATCCAAGCCTTGAAGCATGTTGGACAAGCATCTTCGGTCTCTGGAGGATAAATTCAAAGACCTCGCTCCGCAACTTCAAGCCAATGCTAAAGGAGAAGAGGTAGCTCAACCGAGGGAAGACCGAAGAAGCTCGAAGGAGTAATCCAGTCCATTGGGGATTTCCGGATCGTGCGCATTCCAAGCGAGACATGACTCCTTTCTCACCCTTTTTAATGATGACAAAAAGGGGAGAATCAATTTGAACCAACAACTTTCAATATTTTTGGTTATGTTTATTTTTGAGTATGACTTGAGAACTTGAACTTGGGTGTGAATTTGACTGAATTGGCTGTGGATTTTGATGTTTGACTGGTTGCATTCTTATCAAGTGTTGTTATATGGTATTACTCATGAAAGACTAACCAATTTTCTGTGGATGCGAGTCCGGTTGCTTTATTAATCTTTTTGAGTTAGCCATATTGCTTGAGAAATGTTTTTGCAGGTCAAAGTTGTTCAAATCTACAAGAAAGTTTTGTCACCATCAAAAAGGGGGAGATTGTTGGACAAATCTTTCCAGAATATTTTGAAGCTGACAAAACGTTTCTATCAGTCTAAGTCTGGATGTTTGGAGACCGACAGTTTAAAGTCTGAAGACTTTGCATTCTCAAGACTCAAGACTCAAGACTCAAGACTCAAGACTCAAGACTTAAGAATTAAGTCTCGAGACTTAAGTCTATTCTCACCGACGAGTCTTTCTAATCCAAAGTGTCGAAGGAAATCCAAAGCCGAGGTTTATGGTTGAGGATTCGATCCTATCCTCTCGGAATAGATTCTTTGGTTGGATAATTATTTCGGATTCTTTATTTCTTATCCGATAAGTCGACGAAATATTCTTGGAATGTTCTATTCTTGGAAACCAAGATCCCGATTGTATGGGCGAACGGGATTGATGGGCTATCATCGATTCCTTAAATAGCTCGGAAGATCTTCTTGATTGATTCCGTCCAACGGGTAGATTGGAGGAATTCCTTTGGTAAGTGCCAACGGCTATGATGGCATAAAGGAGTATAAAAGGAAGACGTTCTAGCTATTTTAAGTGTGTGATCGATAGAAAAATTCCAGAGTCGAAGAACCTTGATTGTTAGTCGATGCGTTCGAGCGAAATTGTATACGAGAGAGTGTTTATACTTGGTGACGCCTTGAGTGAGTGTGGTAGATCATCTACACCTAGAAATCAAGGAAGATCAACACCGTAACATCTCTTTGATCATAGTGGAATCCAGCCAATCGGCTGTCGGTGCGTAAGAGTGGACGTAGGCTTGAATCAAGCCGAACCACTATAAACCGAGTGTTCAATTCTCTCTTTCCCTTACTCGGTCTTGCGATTGAATTTTTAACTGTTGCAAATTCACTAATTGTTTAAATATCGTGCAAGTTTAGAGAAAATACCCCACTTTTTTTTTTATACCTATTCACCCCCTCTAGGTACTCGTACTAGCTATTTCATTCCATTAAAGGATAATTCTCAATTTCATAAATAATTCAATTCAGCACAAACTACAACTCGATTAAATAAACAAATTGCGCCATGACAATCGGCATGAAATTTCGGTCATCAGCCATCTCAAACATAATTTCCGAAAAATAATTAATTAATTAATTAATTTCGAAAATTAATTATTTAATATTAAAAATTCGGTTTAACTCAAAATAAGGTCTAATTAAATAAACGGACTTCACCACGGTCATCAGCATAATTTTCCGGTCATGAGCCATCCCAGTTGTATTTTCAGGAAATAAATAATTATTTAATTAATTTCGAAAATTGATTAATATAAAAAATTCAATTTAGCTTAAAATAAAGTTCGATTAAATAAATGGATTTCGCCACGATCATCAGCATAATATTCCGGTTCCGGACAATCTCCCTTGAATTTTCGGAAAATAAATAATTATTTAATTTAATTCCGAAAATTAATATTTAAATGCCCAAAAATCTCACTTAGGCCCGAATCGCCAAATTGGAGCCCGATTAGGGGTCGAAAAATTCCCGAGATGCTTTCAATAAATAGTAGACCACGTCTACTTGTTAATTGCACAATCAATTTATCTAAATCGCATCACAATTGACTAATAATTGCTAATTACTTCTAATCTAACAACCTAAACATAATTAATTAAAACTAAACCAACCTAAAGCATAATTAGCCAACTAATCCAGGATTAGTGAGATTACTCACCAAATCGCGCGCAAATCGGATCAATCCGACGGCGGCGACGCGAGGAACAATTCTTCCCAAAGCACGGCTCGGGTTTGGGGCCGGGAAATGGTCCAAAAGCGGGCCCGAAGTGCTGGAAACCCACTCAGCAACTTGCTAAGTTGGGCTGGCCGCAGCTGCTCCGGTGGCCAAGATGGCGAGGGGAGGCCGGCGGAAGGATGAGGGGACGCGGGGAGGCTCGGCGGTGACCGGGATCAGGTTGGGCGGTGGCGAGGTGGCCGGATTGCGCGGGAGAGGTCGAACGGCTGGACGGCGCACGGCAGCGACGGACGGCGGACAGCCGGCGCTGGGGGGCGGGCGGGCGGCGGCGGAACGAGCGGCGAGCGGGCGGCTACCGCTTCGCTCCGCTTGCCGGTTCACACGCGAAAAGAAGAAGGAGAAGAAGGGCTGGTTCGGTCGCTCAAACATGCGGAGGAAGAAGGAGAAGAAAGAGAGAGAGAGAAAGAAAGAGAGAGAGAGAGAGAGAGAGAGAGAGAGAGAGATAAGCATTGACTGGTCAAAGAAGAAAAGAGAGAGAGAATGGGCGGTGGGGAATTCGCACGAGGGGGAAAGGGAGAGGAGAGAGGAGAGAGAAAGAAAAGAGAGAAAAGAAAAGAGAGGAAAGAAAGGAAAAAGAAAAGGGGGAGAGAGAGAAAAAAGAAAAATAAAATGTATACTTCCTTTATGCAAATTTTCCTTTTCTCTTTTCCTTTCCTTTTCTATTTTCTTTTTGGTCTTCAATTTTCTTCCGATAATTTCTTTATTGAAATTTCGGACCCGTCAATAAGTTAACGAGCGATGAGACAGGATTCTATTTATCCAGTCAAATTAAAACCCGAAAATCTGGATGTCACAGATTGTCTCAAATTGGCATTATTTCGAAAGTATTGAAACTAAGTACATCTTGAGAACTACTTCGGTATTCGGTAGATAACCCGCTGAACGACCTACCTATCCTGTTTACAACAAATTACCACTGTGTTTTGTGTGTTGTTCATAAACTCATCTAAATTCACAAGAAACCCTTCATTTTTAAGGGCCTAATTTATAGCTAAAGTACAAGTTTCTGACCGAAACTCGAGGCCGAGAATCTTCATGAACCTCGGGCAGAGATGGTGATGATGCAGCACTAATTGTGCTAAACAGCAGAGTGTTCCTACAGCCAACCGCTTCGTGGGAACAAGGACACTCGTTTTCCCACTTCTCACCAACATCATCATCATCTTCATCATCGTCGTCGGCACTTGGATACTGGATGGAGATATGCATTTTGAAGGAAGCTCTTTAGGTTCAGGTGCGATTCCCTCACACATTCCAAAGTGTCTTTCATCATCGCCCCTTGAAAACAATGGCCAAACCAAACATCACAAGAATAAACTTTTAGCTTTCTTTTATTTTCAATTTTGCGTTTCCCTAATTATCAGCATCACATACCTAATAATGTTATCTAAATGATCAAAGATCAAAATTGCCACGCCTTGATCCTTGAGCGCATGCCCATTCCTTGGTGGTCGATAAATTTTGCAACATTCCCAGGACATATTGCCAACCCATTTATTTTATAATGCGCATGCAGAAGCGAATTACTAATCCCCTGACATAACATACATGGGATAGACAAGCAGGACAACAACTTTCAAATCAATTAACACAATTTTTATAATAATAAAAAAAAATCTGGTTTACAAATATCGGTCAACTCTAGGGTCTAAGTACAGGAGGTATATCTCCAAAAAGAACTTCCAAGTCACTCATGCTCCTGACCCTTCCGCCTCAAGCTCCGAGTTCTTCAGCCTAAGGACTTGAAAATGTTATCCCACAACAGGATGAGACGACATCTCAGCAAGTTCACCCCTTAAACTCCGACTAGGAAGGAAATACACCCAAAGGCTACCTAGGCACGCATAAGATAGAGGACTTACATTTACCTCAATTTCTTCCTGCAAGTCAGTACGATTCATAAAATCAACCAATCACTTCAATTCAATTCATATCAAACACCAATCGGTTGATTCACTCGACTCCATGTCATCAATACCATCCACCCTATTCGATCAAATCGAACATTGCTCACCCTAAGCTAACAACAGATGGTATATCTTACTAAAACTGATCAAGTATACTGCTCACTCTAAGCTGATATATCAAGGCCTTCAAGCTACTATAATATACTGATAATATTCACTTTAAGCTGATAAATAATATAGCTCTCTCTAAGCTGATAAAGTATATTACTCATGCTCAACTGACATATCAAAACTCGTAGGCTGATATAATATACTAATAATGCCCACCAGAAGCTGCTAAGGTGTACTACTCGCTCTAAGTTGACATATCAAAGCCCATAGGCTGATATAGTATATCATCCTGATCATCTAACAATTTCACTATTTTTATCATACCCGATAAAATAATCGTATGTAGGTACACGGTCGGCTTCAGCCAAAATACAATATTTTCCTTTCCAAGAATCCCACCATTAATTATGATCCATCAGAATATTTTTGGCATTATGAACCAATACTCGGTGTTTCTGATTAAATATTTAAAATTCTCAATTTTGAGACAAAATCCCAAAATTATAAATTATACTCAATTAGCACAAAATAGTAGTTAATTAAATAAACAATCACACCATTGCAATCAGCACAAAATTCCGGTCCTCGACTATCCCGGTTTAATTTTTAGAAAATAATAATTAGTTAAATAATTACCTAAATTAATTATTAAATACCAATAAATGCAACTTAGGCCGAAAAAGCCTAAATAAATATCGAAACAGGCCTAGAAAATTTCCAAACCATCTAGATAAATAATACGTCCTATCTACTCGCTAATTATACTACTCTAACCACCTAACATGCAATATCGAATGATTAAATTACTAATCCATTCTAATTAACCACATAATCCAACACTTAATCATAATTAACTCCCTAAGTAGATATTAGTGAGTAAACTCACTGGATTTGTGAGCTAGTGAGTTTACGGCGACGGCAATGCAGAGACAGGTGATAAACTCCGAAACGGCGGCACCAACATGGACCAAACCAAGGCCGAAATCAGCCCGCAAAGCTCACGTTTGCTGGGCTAACTTTGAGAGGCTGCTGGCCTCGGCTCGATAGGTTGTTGAGTTCATGGACGCTAGAGTTCACTTCGGCTTCGCTGGAGGAGAGGGTTGACTGGAGAGGGAAGATGAGTCACGGACCTGGCAGCAAAGAAAGAAGATTGTTGGGTGCTTTGTTGAGGAGGGGACATGGAGTGGTGGAGCTACAGTGGACAGCTGGCAGCTTGGTAGAGGCGGAGGGAAGTTTGGTGGGTTGACTTCAGTGTGTGGGGGCTAGTATTTGACTGAGCGTGGAGGCGCTATGGACGCGTGGGGCATGAGGGGATCGTGGAGTTGCTTCGGTGCATGGGTTGGTGGAGATGCATGTGAAGATGGAAGGAGCTGCTACATAAGAGGATGAAAGAAAGCCGAAGACAGAGGGGTCAGCTTTGAGAGAAAATAAAAAGAAGACAGCTAAGAGGGGAGGTCGGCCGAGAGAGGGGAGGGGGAAATGTGCAAGAAAAATAAAAGAACAAGGGAGAGAGAGGGACAATGATGAGTCCCAAAAGTCAAAAGGAGAAAAGCAAAAGAAGACCATGGTAGGGAATTGGTCTGCTGAGGGAAAACATGCGAGAACGAGAGAGAGAGAGAGAGAGAGAGAGAGAGAGAGAGAGAGAGAGAGAGACCGAAGAAGGGGGGGAAAGAAAAGCTACAAAAAATATTTCATATTTATCCAATCTTGGCCCCAAAAATCCCCATGCTAAAATACTTGATCCTCACTTGCTTTATTGCATGTGAATTCTCCTAAATAACCAATTTTGAATAGCAAAAATTGATCATTTCCCTCAATTCTAAATTCTATTTCGTTTTTTTCCGAAATCCAATTTATTAACAAATCTCTCCAATTGATGTCCAATTTTGTTTAAGAAGGAGCCCACACAATTTCTACAATTTCCTTTCACCAAGTAACTCACTTTAGAGGCCAAAAATCCCTTCAATTTGGTCTATTTGAATTTGTTCTTTTCGAATCTTCCAAATTGATTTTCTGTAAAAAATCCCGAACTTGTCGAAAATTTCTCGAAAGATGAGTTGACATTCCTAAAATAAATCGTGACATGACCGAACCTTCAATTTCTGAAATCGGGTTCAAATTCGTTGTTAATTTCAATCTGACGCAATTTTAGCGTGACCTAACCTACCAGGTAGCTTTTAAGAATTTTTAGTGCAATTGACCCATGGTTAATTATTTTCGAGCCACAATGTACATCTTCAACACATTAGCGATTCTCGGTTGTCATGAAAATCCCAAGGTTTCAAATACGGACACGGGCGCTAAAACGACATAAAAATCAATCTAATGTCAATCAACGAGAATTTTGCAATCAAGTGGAATCACCCACACTTGATCACACATCTCAGTCAAACCGACCTATCTTTGATCTTTGATCGATTTTTAACTGTGCTGTAATAATCCTTGCAGACTAGCACGGTCGAACAGTCGATTCATGATCGAATTCTCAAGTATTTTGCATTTATATTCCTTAATTGCTTCACCTGATAGACTAGTTATCTCATGAGTGGTCAACTCTAAGAAAAGAACCATAGACGCGTCAATGAAAAGCCCAACTTATCCAATCGAAAACAGAATCTGAAAATTAGGATGTCACAAAAACCTATTTTCCGGCCTATCTGAGCCATCTCCCTATCTAAGTCATCTCTTATCTGGATGGACTGGCCATATTAGTGATATGAGAAAAAATCGCATCAGGGCTAACTTTTTTTTTTTAACGTAAAACCTTCATTCAATTTAACGTAACATTACATCCCGCTTCCCTAGCATCTAATGTAAGAAGATTAACAAAATGGGAGGGGGGAAGGCAGGCCAAGAAGAAGGTAAAGACCCGCACAACTGGGCTTTGGCAACCCAATCTGCAACAGAGTTGGCTGCACGACGGCAAAACCTAATTTGGAGTCGAGAGAAATAAGGGAGGAGAGCAGCCGCTTCAGCAAACATCGACCGAAATTGCCATGGCATCTTTTGAGGATCTGTTACAGCTTCGACCATTGTAAGGCAATCCAATTCAACTATCAGTGGATCACTAGTGTGACATCGCAAATTTCTGATTCTGTTTTCAATTAAATGAGACGGACTTTTCATCGGCGCGCTTATAGTTCAATTCTCCGAACTGATCACTCACGAGATAACTAGTCTATTAGGTGAAGCCATTAAGGAATTTAAATGCAATAGGCTTGAGAATCTGACCATGAACCGACTGCTTGACCGTATAAATTTGCAAGGATCATTGCGACACTCGTTTAATCGAACAGAGATCGTAATAGGTCGATTCGATCGAGATATGTAATTAGAGTTTGGGTGATTCCACCCGATTTCAATATCCTCATCGACCAAGCACCGAATCGATTATTACGTCGTTTTTGGTACCCTGTATCCGTATTTGAAAGCTCGAGATTTTCACAACAATTGAGAGTCGCCAATGTGTCGAAGATTATGTCGTGGCTTGAAAATAATCAACCACGGGTCAATTGCACTGAAAATTTCCTAAAAGCTACCCGGTAGATTAGGACGCGCAGATTGAAATTAACCGTGATTTTAGACCCGGATTCAGAAATTGAAGGTTCGGCATGTCACAATTCATTTTAGGAACGTCGACTCATCACCAGAAGATTTTTCTACAAACCGATATTTTTGACGGAAAAGCAAAGTAAGGCCGTTTTTGTTCGGGATTGTCAGAGGGCCATTTTTAATCGAATCTTCCGGATGAAAGTTGGATCATTTGACGGGGAAATGTCATGAGAAGGCCGAGGACACATGGGTTGATTTATTTGAGCTTCAATTGATTGGAATTAAGAGAGAATTGAATGGATTGAATGGGGAAATGTCCAAAATTCGTAGCTCTCATGGCACACCACATTTTGCACCCATTACCAAGCTTGTAGAGGAAGATTGGAGGAGAGAGAGTGGCTGAGGTCATGTGATGTCATGGTGGGGGCAAAGCCAATGAGAAGATGGCAAGTGTTGAGCTCTAGAGAGCCCAAGGAGACCCCCACTCTTCAGCAGCTTCTTCTCCAAGGCTTTCTCCATTGTTGTTGAAGGAGAGAAGCTCAGCAAAAACCAAAGGAACCGAGCAGCATCAGCCCTCCACCGTCGCATGCCCATCGGACCCCATTTCCTCCTCTGTTTTCCCCTCGTTCCAGTTTCTGCTCCAGCCGATCTTTCGCCAAAGATCCGAGTAAAAAGTTAACTTCCCGATTGAATTAGTAAACGAGCCACCCATCTCCGTGAAGACGACATCCAGACCGTTCCAGAGAACCTCGCCGCTCGCCGGAAAGATTCTCCGGCCGTCCCGTACGGCCGCCCGAAGACGCCGCTCGCCGGACCGTCTGGACTCGCCTGGTTCCGCCTGTTCCGCCCGTTTCGCGGTTTTCAGCCATTTTCTCCCCATTTCTACCCTACCTCCACCCATACCAACCACCAGCAAGATCCCCTTGACCCCCGGGAGCCGCCAGTTGCCATCCACCCACTTGCCAGAGCTCCGATCGGCCCGTTTTCACCGTTGAAGTTGCTCGTTTCTTCTCGCAGTTCAGCCCGGATCGGAAGCGAGAAGACAGCAAGGTTTTGGAGACTTCGAGGCCCGTTTTCAGTGTCTTCCCGGCCTCCGTTGGTGTCGTCACTTTGGGGTTTATCAACCGCCTTGGTGTTGTGGTCGCCGTGAACTCGCCGGCACGCAAAACCGGTGAGTTTATCTTCTAAACCTCGCTTAGTAAGTTAATCATGCTTAAGGGGTATTTAGATTAGTCTAATTAGGCTTAGGTGGTTAGATTAGATTATTTTAATGTAAATTAGATTAGTTGTATGATTAGTTTAATGGATGTTTAATTAGGGCTAATTGTATGTTTAAATTAGTGTAATCTAATTTAAGCCCTAATTAATTATTTTTAATTAAATAATTATTTCTAATTTATAAATATTATTTTATTAAATTATATTATTATAAAATAATATTTAATTATTTAATTTTCGGAATTAAATTTAATTATTTAATAATTTCGAAAATTTTGCCGGGATGGCCGGTCGTTAGAATTTCACGCTGATCGTAGCAGTGCGGTCGGTTTGTGCTAATTATAGGTTAAATTGAGAGATTGAGTGGAAATGATGATTATGGTTAATTATTCCAAAGTGTGGAATCGAATGAAATTGAAGAAGTTTTGGTATTTAACTTGAAAATACCCGGTGTTGGCTTATAGCACCGTAATGGGTTGGTGAGACTAGTTTGTATCGATTGATTGAATGGTTGTTTATGATTTATCCCAAAGATGTTTAGTATCCATATTCGATTGGAATTTGATTGTGAAAGGTTGTGATTGGATCTAGAAAATCGTCGAAGTTCGACTGTGCCTTGTTAGATCGTGATTTGCCACCTGACAAAGGTTGCTCCTGATAAGGCCGTAATCTGCCACCTATTAAAGGTTGCGCCCGTTGGGCTGTAAATTGCCACTCGATAGGGGTCGCCCCTGATAAGGCCGTAATCCGCCACCTATTAAAGGTCGCGCCCATTGGGCTGTAATTTGCCACCTAAAGATAGGTCGTGTCCTTTCGATCATGGTTTTTAGTAAATGATTTGATTGATTATTGAATTATACTGACGTGCTAGGAATGGACTGAGGTGAGGTAAGTCCTCAATTCTCTTTGTGTGGCTAGAGCACCCTGGGGCTTATTTTCTTCCTAATCGAGTTCTAGAGGGTAGGACTCGCTGAGACATTGTCTCATCCCGGTTGTAGGATAATATTTCAGGTCCCTAGATGGCGGATCCTCCGGAGCTTTTGGTAGACCGGTGAGGGTCGGCGAGAGGATTTTTGACTTCGCCGATCCCGGCGAAGAGCTGGCGAATGGACCTATCTAGCCGATCTTAGGACAGCTTAGTTTTTGAGGACCGATCTTCTATAGATCTTTTGTAAATAGCCTAGTCCTGTAAATGAACTGGTTTGATATGTATAAAAAGTATGTGGTTGGTTTTGAAAATGTGATCCTACTTTTCTATCCCAATTGAGTTTTGTCTAGGGATTATTTATCCGCTTCCGCATGTGCAATTAAAAAGAATGGGTCGGCGACGTGTCCTGGGAAGTCGCATTTCTATCGACCGCAGTGGGATGTGCAAGTGCTCGAGGTTCGGGGCGTGACAACTAGACTTGCCGAGCCGCAAGAGATGGTGCAGAGATGAGTTTAGTGCGTAGAGTTCAACTTGCAAAGCCGAGGAAGCAGCAATGGCATAGGTATATCCTTCCACCATTTTACCCTTATGATTTCAACAAATGTAAGCTATGGTTCCTGTGGTGTCTATAATCTGAAAAGCACCTTCAATATTGATCTTCAGCACTCCTGGATTAGGGGGCCGCCACAGAGAACCTGGATCTGAAAGAATGATTCCTGAGGTTGTCGCAGTAGAAGAGGTATGCTGGGTTAATCGGGCTAAGTGAGATTGAGCAAAGGCAGCTTCGATTACAAAAGAAGGATTGGGCCTCTGACGACTGAAGATAAACCTATTTCGCGCCTTCCCTATTAGCCAGAGGAGTGCAACAACAACTTCCATAAGTAAGAGCTGTTTATGTTGAAATCTATCTGCAATCCAAGCTTCAATGCGTTGTGCTCTCGTTTGTAGTATAGTAATATCAATTTGAGGGTGAGACCAGACTGAGTTAGTCCACGGACATAGTAGAAAAAGATGCTCGATCGATTCAGGGACTTTATTTGTACATAAAATGCATGTGGGTTCCGAAGTAATGTGTATGTTAAATAGATTGGCTTTGGTGGGTAGAGCGTTCTGACAAACGAGACCAAAGGAAAAGCCTAATTTTGGGGACAATTTTAAGATTCCAAATACTCTTCCAAATAGGCTGAGATGGCTGAATGGAAGAGGATGTGCTGTGATCGATTGTGAGAGGTGCTGAATATTTAATTGAATGATAAGCACTCTTCACAGAGTACTGACCTAGAGGAGTAGCTGTCCAAATTAATTGATCTTTTGTACAACTAGACCTGACCAAATGTTGAGAATTTCTTTGGTGACCTCAACATCAAATAACCATTGAAGTAGAGAAGCATTCCACTTATTGTGATCTAGTAACATCAAATCAACTACCATTCGTGGCTCATCACTATTAGCAAGTCCTCCGAGAGTTCCCCTAGGTAGCTAGCGGTCTTCACGAATTCTAATCTTTGTTCCATCCCCCACCAACCACTGTAGCTTTGGTAAAATTGAGTCCCTCCCTACTAGTGGGCTCTGCCAACCCCAGGAAGGGCGGGCACCTTTGGCAGCACAACTGAAATCTTGTGAGTGGAAATAGAGACCTTTGAAAAGTTTGCTTCACAGGGATAAAGGATGCTTGATTAGTCTCCAGGCTTGTTTACCGAGCATCGCTTTATTGAAAGCAATGAGATCTCATAATCCAAGACCACCCTGCTCCTTTCTGTCCTTTAGTGACTCCCAATTTTTCCAACGAATACCCTTCTTTGTACTATCAGATTGCCACTAGAATCTCGCTATCTTTTGTTCAATTGACCGACAAAGAGACACAGGAATCTTAAAAATGGACATGGCATATCAAGGCTAACTTAGTATGTTCTATGCTAATGCCTTCACTGAATGATTGGTCAAAATTAAAAGCAACAACCATCCTCTATATAGATGCTTGGATCCAGTGAAAAGCAATCGAGCAAGTCAGCACATTAGAGAAACTCAAGCACAAGGCTTCAATTACTTCTATGGACATAAAAACACCTATTTGCAAAGCCTAAAATTACCGATCCGTAATGGATATATAACAAAGGTAGGTTCATAACGGCCTTTGCAGAACCTATGGAAATAGATGGTGAGAACTGGAAGAGCAATGAGGAATGGAGTTAAATTGGCAGCTTGATTCATAGAAAACGGTCCAAATAGAAGCAACTGTGATATGACCAATGCAATAATAACACGAAGATGCACATCAGGCCGAAATGCCGCAGCACTTTCATACTCCTTGTTGTAGACGTTTATTATCTGGAATATTCAAAAGATGTTAGCATAAACACGATGGAATCATGGAAGAAGAAGAAGAAGTAGAAGTAGAAGAAGGGCTCAACGTTGTTAAGAGAATTATAAAAAGTGCTAGTGATGTCAAGAACAGAGAAAAGAAAGAAGACTTCAAGAACAGAGGAAAGAAAGAAGGCGAAGCTAATGGAAAACCAGTAAGTGCTATCGAGCACAAAGGAAAAAGAGAGCGTCGAGAACAAAGGAAGGAAAGAAGCTGACGAAAATAAAGGAAAGAAAGAAAGCAACAACAGAGATTATAACATGTGTAAAACTGATTTTCCATTGAGGAATCAGTATTCAGTTTTAAGTTTGTAAAGTCAAACTTTCTGTTTTTTGCTTTCAGTTAGTTAGTTGTTTTCATTCTATTGTCATCCTCCAGTTGATATAAAAACTGATGAGGGAAGAGTAAATGGGTGGTCGAGTTCTTTGATGTAAGCAAGCATTGAATAAGAATACACATTGACTTTGCATCGTTTTCATCTCTCTCTTTCACTTTCTATTCTGTTCATCAAATTTCTTCATGGTATCAGAGCAACGGGACACATCAAACATTGGTTCTTAAAAAAAACAAGTATGTATAAGCAAAGATATATTCAGTATAGATTCTATAAAAGTCTGGAAGTCATCCCCACGTGCTCCCTTATGCGGAAGTGCTATAACACCATTGACCTAAAAACAAGAAAAATCTCAACATCATGACCTGACCTTTAGAGTCTCACCAGCCTAAGTTTTAGCAACGAATCTGAAATATCGATCTTGAAGAGTGACATTGAACAAATCTGGGTGAACAACATAAGGACTGCCTATTTGCAACTTTGCTGGTCACCCTTTGAAATTTTCCGTCAATTTAGTGATCCCATCATTCCCTTGGTAATAATAACTCACAAGTACTTTCCTATAAATGAAAAGGCACGTTGCCGACTTATGGATAAACTCACAAATACTTTCCTAGAACCACTACAGGTAATATCATCACAACTGAGGATAATCATGATTGAACGTCCTCTAGCTGTTCCTACATTTCAGGCATATGAGCGATGAAACTTCAAAGAAGATACTCCCAATCATTGTTTTCATAAGTACCTGATGACGAAACACAACATAAGCCAGGCCAAAGAAAACAAGTATGAAAGGAAGCAAGGCATGTTTCACTGTAGCATATCCGAGGCCCAGTAAGTAAAACGGAATTTGAGGTTCTCTAGTGTTGAAACCAATGCTTTCAGGATCCATGGCCTCCTCCCTATCTTATTCACTTATCAAACTCGTGAATCTTTCGGACGCAAAGCCCATTAACTCCCTCACCGGGTCACATTCACTGTGGGAAGTAATTCTTGTAGCGGGAGGTTATCATCTCGGCTGCCTATCTGGACCCTCAAATATTAAGTGGCTTTTTAAAAAAATGTTACTTTAATTATTACTGATACAAAGACCTAATGCGCATATATCATGCTTTAGATCATAGGCAATGTTATTTTAGTCCTATTTGGAATGGAAATTTGACAATTTTTACCTAAAATCTGATCAATAAATGGTATTAAAAACAAAGCATAGGGACGAAACTTGATCATTTCAAAAAGTACCGGGCCTAAACATGTATCTTTATTTAGATATTTGTACAAGCAAGACTCCCGCGTTAGTGTTCACTCAATAATTTCCAGTGATTTTTTTTTTTTTTCCACAGAAGTTTGATAGATTGATTTATATTGTCAACTTGAATAGTGCAAGAATCAGAATTACAATCAAACGGACTATAAGGATCAAAAGCGGATTTCGCCAATACTGCAGACCAAAAATGTAATTTATCCTCTCTTTTTTTAGTATGTTTTTCAAAGTTTTTAACTTTAAAACTGCCACCTAGGATACCAGTATGACAATTAGCGCCACGTCAGTAATTTCATCATAATTTTTGTCTAATGTATTATTGCCCAACGTTAAAATGTATGATGCCAAGAAAAGTCTGTTGGGTCTCAACTGTCACTTCTTCCTTCTCCCGGCAGAAAGTAAAACAGCTTTTACATTTCTGACAATTTGTCCATCCAATGAAGTCCAGGCGGCCATAAGGGAATTTGCATCGCCACGCATCTTTGGTCAGAAATGAAAAGCGAGAAAAAGAACAAACTGAACAGGTGAAAAGAAATTAAGAGGGTCAACAAATAGAAGACGGTTAAAATTCGTCGCTTGAAACCGTCAGACACGGTGCGCTATTCAGTCGATTTCTCGTTTGTATCAATCTCAAGCCGCAAATTCAGGCGGCGGAACTTGAGATTCTTCACATACCTTCACATTCTATGATTAGGGAGTCGGCTTATCGATATCGCAGTGTACTACAATGATGAAGCAAAATCAGAAACCAGAGCAGAACAAAGAACCGAAAGACTTTGGAGCCGCTGAGTATTTGCTATAGGATCTTTCTATGCGTTGATTGTTGCGTTCAAGCACAGCTGCGTTCCTGAAAAGACTTCGGAAGACATCTTGATTCACCCATTTTCCGTGCATTCTTCCGAAAATACATCGACATCTGAAGGAAGATTAATACCAAGTCATCATCGACAGGCTTCCATATGAAAAGCCTCTTCATCTAGGCAAATAACCCGGGCGTGAATTATGTCAAAAAAATTTCTTATTAACTGACAGGCAATACTGCCGCTGATGGGGCTGACATGTAGTAGTATGCCCCATATGTTACATCTTGTCAGCTTGAATTTTGAATCTCACATTATGCAAAAAAAATTCGGAACATCATTGGATGTTTGGGCAAAATTTTGAAGGAAAAAAAAAAAAAAAAGAAGATGTATTTGCTGCTGTTTTCCATCAGCTGGGCAATTTCTCCTCCTGCTCAACAGGGACACACGGTCTCCAAATAGTTTCCGTTCCGACACCCATGAGCGCAATCCCCTTCACAGTTAAGTCGGCCCTGATTCAATCGCTTTTTGCAAAATCCTTCTCTTTTCGGGCTAAAATTCTTTCCTCGATCAGACGTAAAATTTGCTCCTGTCAAATCAGCCCGTATCAACGCCTTGCCTTTCAACTGCTCCAGAATCTACATTGAAGAAATTTCACATTTAAAGCGAATTCGATCCAAGAAAAACTCAATAAGTATTCATGAGAACTTGCATTACCTCAGAATAAGTGACAGGGGGCAGCAAACCCAAAATATCTAAAATACCCTTTTATTCGTTCTCTATCTCAGTAAGGGATTGAATTATTGCCAATTGCCATTGCTTCTGCTGCTTCTTCTGGAGTGCATTAGAGAACATACCGATTTTAAAAGTTAGAGAAAGTAAAGCATAAACAATACACAACAGAGAGAACGTTTGAAAAGGTGCAGCTTCTTTCATGGTAAAGAAACAGTAAACCTAATTACCTTGAGGGTGTTCGTATTGTTGTTTATGAACTTCAAGGCATCCTGAAAAGCACATGTCAGCACATGTGAGGTGTTCAAGTCGTCGGCCATTTTGTCGTGAAAATCCTTCTGCAAGCCTCTGATGCGTTTCTCGGCATCTGGAAGAAACCAGACTGCTTTGCCTTTTGGTTCTGTACCCTCGCTGGGAGTTGCCTCTCTGAACAACGACAGAGTATCTTCACAGTCTTGTAATGTCTAACATTGAGAAGACATCCCAAGTAAATTTTCTATCAGAAGCAGAGTCCAAGTTTGCATGCATGTCACTCGCACAAATACATCCAACATAATAACATTTCAGAGGGACTCAGAGTAGTGGCTGCTGGCACTAGAATTTGGCCAAAACCATCCAAACAATTCATACAGGTCATTGCAGAGACAATAGGAATGGTTTCTTCTCTAACAGCACCAAATCCCCATCGTATCTTCTAATTAGTTCAATCAAGCTTAGCCCACCCTTTCATTAGCTACGTATGAGTCTGAGACCAAAGACTATTGTATGAGTAAGCAGCCAGAAAGATGAGAAGTGATTTGCAGTTAATAAAACAAAATTTATACCTGATATATATAATAGACAGCCTCCGATGCACCCTCCAACTGTAAGATTGAATAGTTGAGAGGAGATCTATAGTGTGCACTTATCAAGAAGTGTCTCAAAGCCAGTGGATGGTATCGCTCTGTAATCTATAGTTAATACAGATTTGAGTATTTTTAGACACCAGGAATGACGAGAGCTCAAGATAGATGTTAAAACAAATTCAACTAGTACTAATTTAGTAGTACTAGTATAAAAAATATTATACTAGTGCTAAATTATGGCGAGCGTCTTTAGATCAATTATTTTCATCGTTAAAATATCCAATGTATATGCTGAAATAGAGCATAAAATGAGTGAAAAAAAGAATAATTTGTTCATTTATTGTTCCTTCGAATCAATCCTCCCTTTTGACTTTGTCAAAATTCCAAACCATTTGTGCAGTTACATTAAGCACTTCTAGTCGTATCGTTCAAATAGATAGCCAAAGATCTCTTGTGAAGAGATGCAGACTTGCGACAAGCAGCAATGCAAGCTCTGAAGCGAGCATGAACCAATAACGATTTGTGCGCCAAGTGGAACGGACCGGATGATAACATTACTGGCGAGAAGGATGGTCATTTGGTGCCTACGTGTGGTAGGCGATTATAAGTGGATGTAGTGATGAAATTGAATTTATTAACCATCTTGAATTGGAAATTGCGGGATCAGTGAAGAGAAAGGTCGCTAAAAGGGACTGGCAGGGGTTTTACGTCGATGATAAAAATGATACGAGTTGATTAGGAAGGCTGGCTACTAAAGACCTTTTATAGAACTCCGTGTGTTAGTTAATGTTGGCGAGTTTAGCTGAACTCTTTTTATTTTTACGTGCGGAATGAGTTATGGGATGAGTTATGATGAACAAGCTTTAGAAGGTAGAGGGAGAGAAGAGAAGGTACTTTGCTCTGTGCTTTCAATTTCATTGCAAAAGGGTGGTTTTTGAGCTCTACATCCCACGATGCACTTAAAGCCGTAAATCATGAGTCTGCAAGAGTTTACCATCGAGCTTCGTGGATGAAAATTACTCTTAATTCTTTTAATATAGTTAGAGCGCTGCGCACAGGAAAAATTGGGAGATCGTTAGAAGGAGCCCAAGCCTACCCATTTTAAACCATTTCAGCCCATCTAGACTCAGATTGTTTGATGAAAAAAAATTATTATACTTAAGTGCTTATTTGGTATAGGTTTTTCTGTAGGGGGGAATTACTAAGGAATGATGGGTCGCCTCCCCCTTCAGTCCGGACCCAACGCTGTAAGGTTTCGAGCCGTGGTCGGACCCTGAGAGCATTTCAGGCCGACCCGTTAAACAACAATTTTGTTTTTTGTTTTTTTTTTTTTTTGAATGTGATCCCTCGTTTGGATTTTAAAGTTTTTTTGGTTCTTTTCTTAATGAGCGGTTTTTTTTTTTTTTTTTTTTTCGTTTGGTCAAATATCACTGTTATTTGCAGGGGCAATGGGTTCGGGTTAGGTCGGTATCCAGCCTGAATCGGCTGGTTCTTTTCGTCCAAATTCTAACCTAATGGATCGAGAGGGGAAAACAATCATGCTGGAAAATCACGGCAAGCACCGGAGAGCTTGAGAAAGCAGCATCCTTGATAGAAATGTTTCAGCCTTGAGCTTTGGTTATCCCTATTTAAATGGAACGTTCGTTTTTCCTGCATCCAAATGTACGTGTTCCTATTTCTCTCCGACCGCATCTGACCGGCGAATGTTCCAGAAGCTGCAAGCGACGTACATGAATATCTACATCAATAGCGTGCGGTCCGTGCTGAGTTCGTTCTTGATAGCAAACGCATTAAAGGGAGCGTCTAAGTAAAATGACTCGTCGGGCACCCAGAACGGAGGGCTTCTTCAGCTAAAAGAACTTCCGGTACGGATAAGGGATATGCTTTTTCCGAGCTTATTGTCCGAAATGGGAAGACCCGGAAGCACGCTCTAAATGGCGATAGAAATTGCATAGCTTGCTTCTTTCCCTGTCGAGAAGCCCTCGGAGCCTGTTGCAATCCCATGCGGTCATGCCTGTCAACCCCTTCAACCGGCAACTTTCCCGGACATTCAATCCTACTAACAAAGCATCAGAGCCACGAGCGCTTCCATTGTCTAATACGAAGGTATTGAAGCTAAAGACAATCTTGCGAACTGCTTAGGTATTCAACAGACAACCCGCTCAACGACCTGCCTACCTATCCTCTTTACAACAAATTACTCACTGTGTTTTGTGTGTCGTTCATAAACTCATCTAAATTCACAAGAAACCCTTCATTTCTAAGGGCCTAATTTACAGCTGAAGTGCAAGTATCTGCCCGAAACTTAAGGCTGGGAATCTTCATGAACCTCGGGTAGAGACGGTGACGATGTGGTGCTGATTCTGCTAGGCAGTGGAGTGTTCCTACGGGACGACCGCTTTGTGGGAACAAGGACGCTCTCGTTGTCCCACTTCTCATCAACATCATCATCATCTTCGTCGTCGTCGGCACTTTTGAATACTGGGTGGAGATATGCATTTTGAAGGAAGCTCTTCAGGTTCAGGTGCGGTTCCCTTGCACGTTCTAGAGTGTCCTTCATCATCGCCTCCTGAAAACAATGACCAAACCAAACATCATGAGAATAAACTTCTAGCTTTCATTTGTTTTCACTTTTTGCTTTTCCCTAATTATCAGCATCACATATCTAACAACGTTAACCAAATGATCAAAGATCAAAAAGGATAAAGCCAGACAGTACAACTATACAAATACAGAAACCTCTTTTCAGGCCCATCTGAGCCGTCTCCCTATATATAAGTCAATCTCTCATCCGGATGGGCTGGCCATATTAGTGATGCCAGAAAAAATCGCCTTGGGCTAACATAGGATGTTCTATACTAATGCCCTCACTGGTCAAAATTAAAAGCAACGATCATCCTCTATATAGATGCTGGGATCCAGTGAAAAGCAATCAAATAAGCAAGCGCATTAGAGAAACTCAAGCACCAAGGCTTCAATTACTGCTATGGACATAAAAACACCTGTTTACAAAGCCTAAAATTACGTACCTGTAATGGATATCTAACGAAGGCAGGTTCAAAACGGCCTTTGCAGAACATATGGAAATAGATGGTGAGAACTGGAAGAGCAATGAGGAATGGAGTTGAATTGGCAGCTTGCTTTGTAGCCATCAGTCCAAATAGAAGCAACTGTGATATAACCAATGCAACAATAACGCGATGATGCACATCAGGCCAGAATGCTGCAGCACTTTCATACTCCTGGTTGTAGACGTTTATTATCTGGAATATTCGAAAAGATGTTAGGATAAACACAATGGAATCATGGAAGAATGGGAGGAAGAAGAAGTAGTAATAAAAACACGATGGAATCATGGAAGAATGGGAAGAAGAAGAAGTAGTAATAAAAACACGAGGGAATCATGGAAGAATGGGAAGAAGAAGAAGTAGTAATAAAAGAATAAGAAGTAGAAAAGGGGCTCAACGTGATACATCAAACATTGGTTCTTAAAAAACAAGTATATATAAGCAAAGATATATTCAGTATAGATTTTTATAAAAGTCTGGAAGTCATCCCCACGTGCACCCCAAATATTAAGGCGAAGCCATCCCTACAGGTGCAGCAGAAATGCGATATCACCATTGATCTAGAAACAAGAAAAATCTCAACATCATGACCTGACTTTTAGAGTCTCACCAGCCTAAGTTTTAGGTAACTAATCTGAAATATCGATCTTGAGGAGTGACATTGAACAAATCTGGGTGAACAACATAAGGACTGCCTATATGCAACTTTGCTGGATACCTTTCGAAATTTTCCATCAATTTAGTGGGTCCCATCATCCCCTTGGTAATAATAACTCACAAATACTTTCCTGAAATGAAAAGGCATGTTGCCGACTCATGGATAATAATAACTCACAAATACTTTCCTAGGACCACCACATGTAATATCATCATAACTGAGAATAATCATGATTGAACATCCTCTAGCTGTTCCCACATTTCAGGCATATGAGCAATGAAACTTCAAAGAAGATATTCCCAATCATTGTTTTCATAAATACCTGATGACGAAACACGACATAAGCCAGGCCAAAGAAAA
Organism: Eucalyptus leucophloia subsp. euroa; assembly: GCA_017140325.1. Taxonomy (NCBI): domain Eukaryota; kingdom Viridiplantae; phylum Streptophyta; class Magnoliopsida; order Myrtales; family Myrtaceae; genus Eucalyptus; species Eucalyptus leucophloia. The sequence continues at coordinate 20,984,189 of CM029471.1, forward strand.
TGATTATGAAAGGAAGCAAGGCAGGTGTCACTGTAGCATACACGAGGCCCAGTAAGAAGTAAAACTGAATTTGAGGTTCTCCAGTGTTGAAACCAATGCTTCCAGGATCCATTGCCTCCTCCCTATCCTTTTCAGTTTTCACCAAGAAAAATTCTTCAAGTGGTAGATAATCAAAGGCTTCAGCATTAAAATCTCTGCTGCTATTCCAGCCCAACCATCAACCATAATGTAAGTAATGAAGAAAGTTGCTCTCTGGGGAATGGCCATCCCAATTGTTTTAGGAATCCTGCCAAAAATAAGTAACACGTATGACATCTTCTCCAGAAGGACAGCTAGCAAGTACATAAAATTGGAGAAAAAAATTTGCTGCCCAAAGGGCAGCAACTGCTTAATAGGCCAGTATTGCCACCCAGAATAAAGTCATTCGAAGGTCAACTAACTTTAGCACACTTATCATCGTGTAATCTTAAGTCAAGGCCCAGCACAATAGTCAAAACAATCTCATATCAAACATGAGACATGCAGAATTAATACATCAAAAGCAGCGTACAACAGCTGCATCCTAGAGCATACAAAATAGGATTACATTAAAAGCAGTGGAAAAAGAGCTGCATCCTAAATCATACGGAAATTATGCCTACTAATACACCTACTAATGACAATGCCTGGTCGAAAGATTTGAAGGTTTCCTTGTTTCACAGCCTCAGATTTATGTATCATCACCCCGCCCCCCTTTTCTCTCTCTCACACACACGCATAGTGCATCTGCAAGCATACAGAAACACATAGTACATGCAGCGTGGGTACAGCTACCTGTCTATACGTCATCATGTGGGTGCCACGTGTGCATAAAATATGTATGGTTGCATATATGCGTGTAATGCACTTTTGGCATCCTATCTATCTAAGGACAGAAGGGCGGCAGGCACTGCATTGCAATTGGAAATCAAGGAGACATGAAGAAAAAGATAGCCTTGACATACTCGCTGGGCGACTGATGAATGAATGAGTTCAGTTGCTGAAAGGCAGAACCAGCAATTATGCTCCCGAGGAATACATTCACGAAATTGAAAAGATAATATCTAGTCGCTGATCTCCTTTCAAGAGATGATAGAGATATGAAGCCTTCAAATCTAGACATGATCATCAATATTGTAGGCAGGAAAATGAGAAAAGCTTCAACGCAATCCCAGGCAGAAAACCCTGGATGAACGACTTAATGAAACCGCTGCAAGTCAAATCATCAAAATAAAGTTAATTTCCATCAAAACATATTGCTAAATCAATTTGATGCAAAGAGAAACTTAAAAAGTTGAGAGATAAGAAAAACCAGACTTACATATCAATAATGGGCTTGAGAAATGGAGCTACTTTCTCGATCCCCTCAAGGCTTGCAAGAGATTGCACAAAAGCAATGGGTATCATGAAAAAGAAGGTGAGGAAAAAGAACGCAACGGCCATAATTAGTCTTCTGATTGTGAGAGAAACATATGGGATGGCAAGGTTTGGCCAATACACATCGCGTGGCTCCGGAGCCCAATCAGTGAGCCACAGAGTTGGATTTCTGCACTGTTGAGTCTGTGCACAGACAGCAGCACCCCATCTAGTCTTGAAGGAAACAAATGCAGCAGGCATTATAGACTTTGGATCACTTGCAACTTTTCTCTTTCTGCAGCTATCTGAACAGAAGATTATCAATTACATTAATCCGGTCCTCGATTAAGATTGTTCAGTACTCACAGAAACGAATATAGGTATCAGTTGTGCTTACTTCTTTTGATAGTTTCTCAATTTCCGAAGTATAATAATCAAGAGCATCAACCTGATTTCCACAGAGCCCAAGAAAACCAGTCTGGTAAAAGGAAGATATCACGAAGTGATGTTAGTGACACAATGCGTCAAGGAAAAAGAAACATTAAAACTATCAGTTGAAGATGCAGTCTCTCATACAAATCTCTGATATTCTATAGTACCTTTGTAAGGGGTCTTTTTGAATTATTTCTAGTATACTTAAGCTGGTTATAGTCTAGCCAGTTCTGCATTTTTTTCTTCTTCTTGACCAACTCAGCAAGCTTGTTTGCATTGTACACCACCTGCAGAAAATTTCGAAGTAAGGAATTGAAGACATAGAATTATGTCTGAATAAAAGCATCCGCTGACGATTATACGGATGGCAATACATATGATACATTAAAATATGATAATAATCTGTCCAACAAAGTTGAAAAAGGCTTAAGTCTCTGACTTTTTCAAATGGCTAACACTTTCTCACAGGTTAAAAGAAGGCCAGTAGGAAGATCAAAAGTACAAAGAGTGGCCAACAGCCAGCAACTCTTTCTAATGGACAAGGTGAGGCAGCAAAAGGTCAAAAAGGAGGGGGAGAAGGGAATCTTTTCTTGCTCGTGTACCACGCCAGCACATAGATAGCAGACATGTTATTACCTAAAGTCTCTAGCGTCAAAGCAAAAACTAATGCAGCAGTAAATGATATATAAAGCACGGAACAAGATTCATGTAAACCAAAAGGGAATGGTCACACAGACAGAAGCTATCACAGATCCTAGGAAGGAGCACGATGAGCTAATGGATTCACATAGAAAGTATCAACCATAGTTATTCTAGAAAGACATTCAGTTTCATCAAGCCAACCTGATGGGTCAGATAATGATCCGGGTGATTAACCAAGAAGAAGTGCTCCACGAGCTCACTAACAGACTCATCTGGATCTGGGGGAACATTTCTGACAAGTACCTGTAAAAATACGGTTCCAAGGAAAAATGTCTCATGCTACGAAGAAACCCTTGGAATTCTAGCCTCCAAGTTCCAAAATTACAGATTACAACCAAATCAAGGTTAATTAACAATCATCTATCTAGTTTAATCAACACCAGTGATACATGGAGTCCACCCTACCGAAAATTGATCAGCGCGTCGCCGTTCAGATGCAAGAAACTGCAGCCGCATTGAAGCAACTGTCTCATACTCCTTACGCAACACATAGCATGTCCAAAAGGTGAAGACATAAGCCATTATAATATGAGCCCAAAACCTGCCACATGATGCATTAAATGAATAGTTTGATAAAAAGCCAATAAAGAATTTAACCAGAGTTTATTAAGCACTGAATTTATAAACATGCAAATGAAAATAACATTACTTTCTCACGTTTATTAAAGGTAAGCTGGACCCCTGCTTTTATTTCCTTAGTAATCTAGACCAAAAATAACATTGCTGCTCAACACAAAGAGAATGATATTCCCTCTTCACAAGAAACATCTAAATCAAGTACCAATTAATTAATGCGAGATTTATCTCTATGCAGGACAGTTAGCTAAACCGTACTTCTAACAAACATGGAAAAAGGTTGTATTTCTGTTTGGGTTCAAGTGGAGTCAGTAATCATTGACAATCATAATGAATGAACTCCAATTTAAGACCACCACATTCCATTACAGCAGAGAAAGTAACAACAACAATTTCCAACACCATATTAGAAAGCCAAAACTAGTCCTTCTCAAATAATTGGTCAAGAAGAAAAAATGTTAAACAGCAGTCTCAAGAAAATCTAAAGATTGTAGATGTCGGTATATGTAGCATAGTTTCTCAGATTTCCCCTGGACAAACAGTTAATATGGAACCCTCGCAAAGGAACCGTCCAAGGTTATATTACAGGTGACCACACTAATTACAGAATTATCGTTTTCCAATTATTTAGTGAAGCTCTTGAATATATCCTTTTATCCCTGGCTCAACTGTTTCAATGCAATTAAAAGACTACAGAAGATTAAACTTAAAGCCTATAGAGCAAGCCTGATGAAAATAAGCAACGGGTCGACTATAATTGGAATTGAGCCCCAAACTGAATACCAACTAGCAGCTTATCAACCACTGGAACACAAACTGATATTTGGAATACACAAAAAGGTAAAGAAAGCCAGATCAAGATAGGAAAAAGTTCCATACCTGTTTGATTGTGGGGGGATATTTGAAATTGAAAGTTTGTCAATATCGCTAGAAGTTACATTATTAAGTTTGGCCTCCAGCTGTAGAGTGCTATTCGTATAATTTACTGGTACCAAAATAGTCCACGCCAGCAGTGCCATAGGAACAAAAATCTTCAGTCTGCATCAATCGCATGGAGAAATTAGAATAACAGTTTCTAATGCATCTACATTTGTGCATTGCCAACCGAACAGATTTTTAGCTTATACAGAATAGTTTTAGAGAATAAATCTTGACATGTTTGGTATATGAACAGATTGCACTCCACAATGTTCATAACAAAGAAAAACAAACCGTGCAACATCCTTAGTGTAAAAAGAGCTTTCTTAGCTGTAATTAAATTAGCCTGCAAACGTACAAGTAGCCGGTGTTACCTTATTTGTTCTTTCCCATGTTTTCAAGTCATGAAACTTCATCCATATTTACAATTCTTAAACGCACCAATACTGCATATAACATAACAAAAATACAAATGATGCAGGTCCTTTTTTCACTGGATCTATGGGGCCATTTGGTATCCTATAAAGGCTCTGCAGTGATGTTGTCAAAGCTGAGTTGTGATATGATGTAACCACAAAAATTAAAGACTATTGGCACTGCATGTTTTAGAGTTGCTCCCACCAGAGAAACATCAGCAGCTCTCAGAAAAGGACCTAAAAAAGGTTCTGCAACGCGGGAAGCTTCACAACGTCTAAACATTTACTGAAAACCTTATTGGAAAAGAAGTGATCTTGTAAAAGCTGTTGCTTTTGTCCTTCAAATATACTAGACACCATCTAAGCTACCCCAAAAATGCTTCTTTTAAGGCAATCGGCATACAGGTTCTCATTTTTGTATGACTACCAATAGCATAAGAAGATTTAGCTAACTAAAGGCCACAACTTGAGAACGATATCATTTCAATCTTTAGTAAGATATTCCTTTAAACAGAGCTAGGGGAGCATCTGACAGTGCCTTGAATCCACAAGTGCAACTGAAAATCATCAAAGCAGAAGCAAACGAAGCAATTGTGCAATAGCAGTAGAAAACACATGATGGCACTTAACAAGAGATAACAACATTAATCAAATGCGGGATGAAGCATCCATGCAACAGGAAAATCTACTTCGGCTTACCCCAACAGATAGATTCTTAAATAAACAGCAGAATCCAATCCCGCATGTTCAATAAGTTCTTGTTCAGGCATTTTGAGCGCATCTGGCATCCAATTTAAAAACCTAATGTATGACCGGAAGTCCAAGTTGACAAACTTGCGAGCAAATGGCCCCCCACGAGCCGGGCTGGTCCGTAAGCCCTTGAGATACCATTTGGGAAAATATACTCTATCATTGAAAGGTTGAAGCCGTAAAACGGCGAACACCACGAAAAAGACAAATGCACTGAGAATATTGATTGCCGCCGCAAGTCCTATATCCGCAAGAGTAGCCATATGTCCGCTCCTTTAAAATAAAAGAAGAAGGTAGCTCCACCTGCAGAAAAGAAAAGGGAACGTCACCACAAGCTATCTATTCATATTTTTGGAAACAGAAGATGAGATAATTAATATCCCCCATGAAGTTTCATCAAGAAGGCTCGCAAACAAGCTCTAATCGCAACTTAACGTCCGATCCCTAGGCGCAATTCGCTATCGACCATCCCATGTTCTAATGCCTCAGTTGATTTTCGGGCAGCTGTATCGATTCTCCTCAAAGAATCGCAGCCGATAAGGGAAAAACGAGGCGCGCTTCGTCAAAACAGCTCGGCATAGCCGAACCGACACGTTTAACTTACAACCTCGCTCTCCTCTCGAACCTTAAGCGGCAAGATCAGACCTTTCCCTCGAGTCTCCATAAATCTCAAAATTCGAAGAATCACTCACAAGTTACCGGACAAGGCGAACAAAAGTTCATCTCTTTCTCCTTTTTCGCGCTCGGTCGGAGCCATACCTCAATGCAACTCTCCCTCTCTCTCTCCCTCTCTCTCTCTCTCTCTCTCACGATCGTTTAAAGCACCAAAGCGTTCCGTCACTGAGCAGGCTCGCAAGCGCAAAGCTAAACTATTCCATCTTCTCTACACAGTCCCTCCCCCAAAAACTCGTCGAACTCCCCCAAAATCCCCCGCCGATCTCCCGTGCTTTCCGCTCACTCTCCGACCACTCGTTGCACCACCAAAAAAAAAAAAAAAAAAAAACACCGGACAAATCCTCACCGCCTGACCGCTCAAAGGCAAGAGGCGCCGCCGCAACAGCCGAGCTCGCGCAATCACTCGAAACCGAAAAAGAAGAAGAAGAAGAGGAAGAGTTCGAGAGTTCGAGAGGAGGAGAAAGAGAATCGACTCACCGTTTCACCGCGCCAGCCGCTTCCACACCAGCCGCGGGGCAAGAGCAGCGAACGCGACTTGAAGGAGATGAGGCAGATCCAGGGGGAGGGGAACGTGACTTCGAATCGCGTGGAGCACGCCGCTCACGCCGGGAACATTCCTCGCCCTCGCCTCCCTCCGCCGGCAAGGCACAATCCCAATCCCAGCACCACCTTCACCGCCCAAGCAAGGAGCAGAAGGAGACGAAGCAGAAGGAGGAGGTAACTGTCCGCACGGGGAGAACCTCCATCGCACGGAACTTCAAAGCAAACCAGATTTCTCTCTCGCGGATGGATAATGAACGTCCCCATTTCCCGCATTCCTTATATTTCCCTGCGGACAATGGACAGACAGTGCGGCGAGCGCGTGTGCCGACGTGTCAGTTTCCGGCAAGGAGGGTTAGGTGCGCCGCGCTGTGTACGCTTCGCGGGTCGTGCGAGGATTAAGTCCATTGGCGATGTGACTAAAGTCAAAATTAGTGGTGATAAGGGGAGAATTATGTCGGACGCTTTTCTTTTTCGCCTTTTTCTTTGTTCTTCTTCTTTTTTTCCTACTTTTTTTGAAATTTTTTTCTTTTATGTTTTGAGCGTTTTGCGCAATGATCGACTAGGTCCCGCTTCACTTTCATGACGAACACATGAAAAAGGCGGTCGGGTGGTCGTGATACATACGCAAACATGAGATTTGTGTTCATACGGTATGGCACATGATATGGTTGGAGCGGTTGAAATAATTGAAGTTCTTCTCTTTTGTCGTCCTTGACTGGGAATGATGGGACCGTAACAATTTTGCCTCTTGACGAGAAATTTCTACATTTCTTTTTCTAGAGGTAGACTAGTGATATAATCAATTTAATCAATGCTCGGATGCTCGAGGGTGACAGAGAAATGCTAATTCAATGGTTAAGGTCGTGCGATCGAAATAATCACAACCTCAATATTATGTTTACCCTATTCTTGCCCTTTAGACATTCAAAGAGTAAATACCACCAAAAAAAAATCTCAAATGGGCACTTTTAAAAAAAAATTAATCAAAATAAATTTGTTTACCATTAAAAACTCCAAACTTATACAAATTAATTTTCTGACCATCAAAAATCTCAAATTGATATTCTTGCAATAAATTTATTACATGTTAGTTTCTATTAAATTTTATCATAAAAGTGTTAAGTTGAATGACACATGACAATTAACGAGTACACTATTTTTATTTTTTACTTGAATATATCAGTCTATGATTTTTCGTGATATTAATTCAATTTAGCAAAAATTAACAAGTGTACCATTTTTAGATTTTGCCTAAGTATATTAATTTGTAATTTTTTGTGATATTAATCTAATTTGACAGAAATTAAAATAACGTCAATTTGTCACAACTGTATCAATTTATAAATTTCGGTTATCAAAATAATCAACTTAAAGTAACTTATCACAAATATATTAATTTAAGATCTTTTTGTATTAATAATCAACGCACCTAGATTGTTGAATTCTGCTCTTTTTCTCGATCCCGATCTCCGCAGTCAAAAGACGAATAATCCAAGGTACGCACAACGGTCCGTTACCAAAAGCATGTGCATGGAATAATTGTAATTGAGACTTCGTGATCACGTCTTAAGTACAGCAACTTTTCCAATTAATTACAACCAGACTGGTAAGTGAGAGAAAAAGAGATCGCCCCATGTCGGCAAGCTGCCTCCTCCCTTAAAACAGTAACGGCTACTTTTTTAATCGCCACGCGGCCCCCTCCTCGCTGGCCAACGCCACGCGCCAGCTGTCGGGAGCTTGCGCGTGGGCGGTGCTGTCCGCGTCAGCACGGCGGCCGCGGTCCTCAAAGTACGTGCTGGGGCCCCGGGGAAAAGGGGGATAAGTAAACAAATAAATTAAATGAATAAATAAATGAAAAAGAACCCGATTTTGTGGCGTGGGGAGGCGCGACGTGGCTGCCCCGCGGGGGAGACGCGTCGGCCGCGCGTGGGGTAGCGCGGGGGGCTGCGATGAGATCTGGACCGTCGGAGGATTTAACGGACGAGGTCGGTCAATTTATTAGATTCCGTGCATTTTTGACTTTGCGGGGACGGAGTTGACTGCGCAGAAGAAGGTAGCCGTTGGGTTAGGTCAACGAACGGCCGAAAAATACCTGACGTTAGATCCCCCGTACCATGCTTTCTTCTCCTAATCTTAACCTAAGATTGAACTTAGGAATCTATTGCTTCATAAAAAATAAATAAATAAATAATCATTTTATATTGCTTATAAAGATAAACGAGTGAAATTTTTTAATTTATAAAAATATATAGACATAAATTACTATTGATGATGAATATTATTCACTAACTAATTATTAAAATAATAAAAGCGATTATCTAAAAAATATTTTTTTAATTATATATTTTTCGTCAAATGAACGGAAATTTGATATTTAATTTGCGGATGAGGACTGTCGCTTTAGGTCCGTTGACAGCCGACCATAAATAAATACTTGATTGTATCCAATCTGAAGTGACATGAAATGTCGACCCAGCCATGAAGACGTTGTTCTTTCAAGCCTTGGCCTTTTTCCTATTGGGCTTTGAACTGCTGTTGCTCGCAACTTCATTTGGGCCTTGGGCCTTGGGCCTTGGGCCTTCATGGGAGGGAGAGACTGCTCCAACAATCACACCTACTTCTTCCTCTCAGGGCTTGAATCATCTCTCGAGAATCTCTTTCGTTCTTTTTCTGGGGGACAATTCCATCTCAGGAAGATGATCCAAAGGATCATGACCCATCCGAGTAAAATTCATGGATTCGATGCAGTCAAAGCCAAGTTTCCTCTAAGAATTAGAATCCAATGTGCTAAGCAATAGGTTCTCCCCGTTCTTTATAACATGATATCGGAGCACGTGTTGAATCCCTACACATGAGATCAATTTTTTCACCCTTATCGTGCTGGTTTTCATATTTCTTGTTCACCTCGTCGACGGGATTAAGTCGGTATCCTCTCTCGCTTGTATAAGTCTACTAGCTTACGACAGAGATAAGTGTTCAATGATATGATCTAAGTACATTGGCAAAGTGTTTTCTTACATATTAAACTTTTGGGGAAAACAGTTTTGTTAGGCATGATGAATCCGTCGCGAATTGCTTTTGTCCAGAGCCATTTGGAAGGCTTACAAAGGCCCAAATGTATATCAAACTACAAGAAATAGGTGCTTATAATTGTCAATCAAACACAAGGAAAAGTATCGAATAAGTCCTAAACATATTGTATTAGTGCTAATTTAGTCCTAAACATTTTAATTATGCCAATTTAGTCTTAAAACAGCGATAGACCCGATTCATGGAGGGGCGTCTGATTAAATCGAGAGTTGTCAGGTTAAAAAAACAGAGAGAGAGAGAGAGGAGAAAATTGTTGATAAAGGGTTTGGTGAAGAGGCCAAGCTGTTTCGATGCTGGGATTCCTGGTCATCGACCAACGTCCCCCATTGGGCCATTGCCAGCTCCTCTTCACCTTAAAAAAGCGATGCATAATGCCCATTGGATCTCCCTCTCGACCCCCCCATATCTTAGTGCGAATTCGTTCAACTTTGAAATGAATGTAGCAAAGCTCCAGAGTCCAGATCTAGTGCGAATTCGGTCAACTTCGAAATGAATGTAGCAAAGCTCCAGATCTAGCGCGAATTCACTCTCTGGTTCGATGAACCTACCACGCGCCCCCAACTTCACTCCAGTCTAGTCTAGGCCAGCACTAAGCTTCTTTTATTATAGCTGTTTCCCTCTAAACTCACCTAATTTGATGTCTGTCCTCCAAAAATGCCTACTCCTCGTGTTGTTGATTAGATGGTTTACAGCTTAGAAAGAACATAAGCTACATTCACGTGTGACTCATAGCCTAAAGCCGACGGTACGGACTCAAGACAAAATTGACAAGACTGGAGAAGCGAGCATAAAGGAAAATTATCCAAAAAATCATAAATTTATTATATATGGTCAATTCAATTTTAATCATTTTAATTTTTATTAATTCAATCATAAATTTTTTAAAGACTTACTAATTTAGTTCTAAATTTTTTAATTGTGTCACTTTAGTCATAAACATTTTAACAATTACCCAACCATTGGTAGTTTGTGTTGGTTGAGAGCTTTTTCTTCATTCAAGGTCGTAGAATTAAAACACATGGTTGTTAGCATTATAAATTGGGGGCCATGGTGTTGAGGTCCTGTGCTAGTCTCTGCCGAGGTATATGAGCTCGTCCCTTCGATGTTGTCCAAGCACGAGGGGCCATGGTGGAGTCATCGGTTATCAAAAAAAAAAAAAAACATTTTAACAATTTGTTAAACAAATCCTAAATATTTTAACGAATTGTCAATTTAGCACTTCCAACTAATTTTAGTAGGACATCGATAACGTGGCGACCTAATAACACCAGTCATCCTACATGGCGCGGCTAACGTTGACGTGGATAATTTTTTAATCTCTTAAAAATTTTCAAATTTTTTTCTTTTTTTCTTTTTTTCTTTTTATTTTATTTTTCCTCTTTAAAAGGAAAAAGAACCATTGGAGTTTATTAGATGGCCACCCTTCCCACATGTGAAGGGGGAAGTAGAGGATTTGAATCCCTATCTTCTTAAGAGGTTGAGATGAAGACAATTAGCTTTAGATATGAGTTTCAACTCTCACACACTAAAGAAAGCGAGTAATAAAAGTCTGAGAATGAGTCAAAAGTCAGAGTAAGACAAACCTAGAAAAAAATAAAAGGAAAAAAATAAAAAATCAGGAAATTTTCTACAAATTAAAATTGTCTACGTCAGCATCGGCCCCGCCACATAAGATGGCCGATGCATTGGATTGCTATGTCAGTGATATCCAACCAAAATTAGCTAGAAAGACTAAATTGGCAATTTATTAAAAGGTTTATGACTAAATTGAAGCAATTTAAAAAATATTAAGATTGAATTGGTAAGTTATCAAAAGGTTTATAATTGAATTGAAAAACTTTGAAAATTTTGGGATTGAATTGTTCATCGTATAATAAGTTTAAGAATTTTTAGATAATTTTCCCCAAAATGAAAGAAAAAGGGATGAGAACTTGAATAAAATAAGTAAAATCTCGTGGGTTTGATTGAGAGTGTATGTCCTTCACGTTTCAGATGTTCTTTTTACAATAATGAGAATCTAGGATGTCACTTATCCCCCAAATTCTAGATGTGTTCCCCAAGTCTTGGAAGCAGCCCTCGTAGATTGATGTCGGTTTTGGATGTGTCCTTATAGGCATAAGCCTTTAGGATCTCAATTCCGTGTTCTAAGACTTGTGCTCCCTATTGCAATTGTACTCTCCACGTTTTGGATGTGTCCTTGGTATTTTGGTCGTGTTCGTCACATTTTGGACACGACTGATACTTGTTTCTGATAACAAATATAAATATGGTATTCATGCCAATCGTTTTAACCACGTATGTCATACTTCTTTTGCCACGTTCGATTTCATCATTGGATAAATTTGATGAGACAATAACCATTCCTACATTTTTTTCTCAAAATTTTAATTGTTTTGGTGTCGTGTTAGCCAATTTTGCCACGTGTATGCTAATCACTTGCGCAACGTGCATGCCAACTACTTGTGCCATTGGCTGCATTTGTTATGGGTCTGCTAACCTCTTGTGCAACGTGTACGCCAAACTGCTTCTAACATGTCAGTTTTTGTTCCCCTCTTCAATATTAGCTATGCACATTGGGCATGCTCGATTTTTGGTGCCCACATTGATAAATGCCAATCCTCCCGTTGCTCAAAACCAACACCAATCACACATTTGCACAACATCCCCTAACTTATTTAATATGCTCGATATCTCACGCAATCGATTTCAATTCCGAAGTGACTCGTACTTATTTTCCCTTTCTCAAATGCTAACAATAACTATCTTGGATCTTTTTGTGGGGGTCACATTTACATCTATTACATACATATGTATGTGCCCATAATGTCACTTTCTTTCTGATGGCCTTCATTTGAAGGAGATGACATAGCCAGCCACAGTTAGTAAAACCCTCTAAAAAAGAGATTTTCTGTTTGGAAAATATGATTTTGAATTGGGTAGAATAATAAAATTGGATTTTTAGAATAATCAAGTCGGATTTTAAGGCGTGATATTACTTTTTTTTAAGGATTTATTTGCCTCACAACGTTACTAATGGTCACTGACAAATTTCTTCCAAGATACAATAAAATCTCAAAATGAGAGTATTTGATAAAGAATTTTAGTATTTGCATGATCTCTACATGAAACAATTAAAAAGATGGTTATAGTTTTTTTTTTAGAAAGAATAAAAATGATAAAAGGATCACACACACTGTTCCTTAAAACCAACATGTATATGTAAAATAGCCTTAAAATATAGGCAACTCTTCGTGAAAAATTGAAAAAATGAATAAATGTAACCTTTGAAAATTGCTAGATGAACAAAGACGTCCATTCAGAAAAAGTTAAAAAATGAACAAAATGGAACCCTTCGGGAAATGTTGCAAACTGAATAAATATCTTTTTCAAAAGTTATTTTGAAAAACACAAACAAAAATTCAAACTAATTAAAAAAGTTATTATTATTATTTTAATAAATAAAATTTAGATTTTTTTTATAATTTCCGAAAATTCTCAACAAATAAAAACAACATTTGAATTAATTAAAGTTAATAAAATAACTGTACAATAAAAAAACAAAAGGAATTAGTGCTAATTGAACTGCAAGCACGCAGTGCGCTTATTATTCGCACACTCGCATGCAAGTATAATGGGGTCTAGCCCATATCTAATCATTTTTTTAGATATGTTAAAGAAACTCAACACTTATTAATTAGCCTACTTTTTCCTATTTTTTCTATATGGGACAAGGAAACGTGCACTAACTTCCAACATTTTCAACACCATAAACTCGACATCAACGTAATAAGATATCAAAGCAGAAGGAAGAGAGAAATAACGAGTCAGCTCAGTTCGATGTCATGTGTACTGTTCGAAGTTATTCAATCACGGGATGGAATTGACGGTTGCACTTGCCATGTTGTGGTTGGGCGGCTGTTGATATGACAAGGACAGCTATTTATGTTTCCTGTACTGGAAACTGTGCAATGTACGACCTATCAAGACCATAAGATAATCGAAAACAAGGAAGGGAAAGATCTCCACCGAGCAAGCACTGGACGACACAGGACTTAGGTTAAGAGAAAAATAATGCATTGCATGCAAGCGAAGACACGTGGGGCCTAGCAGCATTTGAGTTGGTCAGCAATAATTTAACAGAAAGCAACTAATGATGAAGACGCATGACCTTACAAATGTATTCGAGAGAGGCCCTTTTTTTCTCTGTTCAAGAAGGAATTTGTTTTGCTCTGGCTGCAATGATTATTCTCCACGCTTCGACACCATGATCGCATGCCTTTTTTTTGGTGGGATTATGCTGGATTGAAATCGGATTCGATGCCTCCAAGAGACTGTACTAAGGTAAATCTAACTCAAATGATGATAAATGCCAGTCGATTTTCTTACATTGACGGTGACTGGGTAAAAACCGGTTAAACGCCTGAGCAAAGTGCGAGAATAATTATTTTCTGATTTAAGGTCATTGCTTAAATATAGGAACGATAAAGATCATAGCCAGACATTTGGTAGATGAGGATTGGCATAAGTAGATAGCAATTGGCATGACCGCCGCACCTATTACTAGAAATCGATACCAGCCAATTCCAATGTGGGGGAACAGGTGCAGAACGTGAAAAAAAAAACAAGCCTTAGAAGGCTCGTGACTTTAAAAGGATTCTCAAGACAAAAGAAAGACGATGCCGATGTTAGGCCGTTTTGTTCAGCTTTAGGGAATGCACTTGTAAAATCGCAAATACCTTGGAGAATAGGATTTTCCGAAATACAAATAACGTTTGGTAAATTTGCATTGAAAACAATTTTGGCCAAAATACCATTTGATAAAATTTACATTTGTAAATAACTTTATTAAATTAAAAAAATAAAAAAATTATATATTTTTTGAAGTCCGTGTAAATACACTGGACGCCGAACTGGGCGGCCGGATGGTCGGATTTGGCCCCCAAACGGTCACTAGGTCGTGCGACTCAGGCGACCGTCACCTGGGGTCACGCGCGATGGTCGCCAAGGTCGCGCGATTCGTGCATCGACCGAGGTCCGACGATGCTGTCGATCGCACCCTTAGGCGGGGGCCACATGCCTCGCTCACAAGGCATGATCCCTAGCTGCCAGCCATCGGCCTCCCGCCCACTTCTTCGTATGTATGCGGTGATTTTGGAAAAGATGAATAGTACTGAGACTTGCATTCCAAAGATGTAACTTCCTAAAATACTTCCGTAGCCGCATTAGGCTAAAGCCTTAGAAGCCACTCTGAGATGCAATTGCATCTTGCCAAAGTCGCCCAAAAAAAGAACCAAACACGTTTGCATTTGGCCAAGGGACTTTAGAGTCCGAAAAATGCCTTCCAAATGCCCAACTAAATAGGGCCTTAATCAGTTGAATGCTATTCGATAAACACGGAAAAGGCTAGTGCCCATTCCAAAGATTTATAGATGAGGAAAACAATCAAAATTGTTTTGTTACGTAGTGGAATGAACGTAAGTAATCACTTGTTGCGCAATGAGCGATTGAAAGGCATAAATGCAAACTCAGATTAAGATATCACACACACACTCAACCAAATCACGTGATCTTACCTATTGTATCCAAGTTTTTTATTCCTTTTCATCTGTTTCACAGAACTCTTGCTCTCGATTTGAGCTCGTATTGTCGGCTTTTAGCTTTAAGTCATCCCTAAACTTACCTTCTATTCTTTTCTAAATCGTAATGACCTGATTAATAGTATAAAGACTACGTGTTGTTTGGATTTGCCAATTCCTTGTGAGGGCTAGCATCAACTTTGCAAATTTATGGGGAAACACTTTGTATATCTATTTTTCGTTTTTTTTTTTTTTTATGGTATGGTTAGAAAATACCTAAGCAACAAGTGGTTTCCCAAATGAAAAGTTAAGTCATGAGCCTATTTGTCATGACATTTATAATATACACTGCTCGATTTGGTAAGATAATTTCCGTGGACGGGCGATGAATACGATGGTTTACCATCTTATCGACAGAATACTTAGGTACCGAGGAATTTAAGACAGATCACAAGCATCAGCTTTGTCTCTTTCTTACCAACAGGTACAAAACACTAATAATAAGTAAAAACATAAATAGCATTGCACCATGTCGGCATGTGTCATTCATTACACGTGAAAGAGACTACATTTACAATACATTCACCTGAGAAAAAAAGAATGTGAATTTTCCTTTTTAAAAATATTTCTGTTATCAATTATAATTTATATCTAAACATATTATGAAATGATTAAAATATTATTTATTTATTTATTTTGGTAAATGGTTCAAAAGATCCTTTTAAAAAATATTTTTCAAATCATTTTATTTTTATAAAACAAGTGGAGCCTAAAATCAGAATTACACCGTTACCTCAGAAATAGCTATGGATTAAATATATATTGACACCTTAATTTAAGGAATTCTTTCGACCAACTACTCCCTTGAATACCGGAAAAGTTTTTTTGTAATAAAAAAAAAAGATGAGCACCAACTTTATTTTGACTTGGAAAGTTGGTAGTCAACAATGGGCATCGCACGAGAGGAACCTTCTATGTCCACATAGCTTTAATCGTATAAATTAGAGTTACGCTGTCGCTTTAAATAGCTTTAACTTAAGGAATTCTTCCGACCAGCTACTCCCTTGAATATGGAGAAGCTTTTTGTAATTAAGAAAAAAAGATTAGCACCGACTTTATTTTGACTTGAAAAGGCAGCAGTCAACGATGGGCACCGCATGAGGGGAACCTTCTAAGTTCACATCGTGAGGCAAATGCAATCTTAAAAGGTATTAATGTAAGCCTTCATATGTTGACATTAATTAATAATTCCATCCTTAATATGTCTGCTAAAGAGCTTTCGAAATTATAAGATAAAGGTGGAGAAACATTGCATGTATATTTATCAATCCATCATGATTTAAAATATATGGGACCCATTTTGTCATGTCATGTCAAAAAATGAAAATAAAATTGTAAAATGTGGCATCTTAAAGTCATTAAAGTGAAAATGCTAATAGGTTATCTCGATCGAGTTTCGCGTGAAATTATTAAAGGAGAGATCCAGTCATTATCGACCTGCCTATGTTTCATGACCAGCGATTTGACTTAAAGGGGTAGCCAACAGCTTGTCATGGAATATTTGATTTGAATTATAACTACTCACACATCTCGTGGCCAAGGGTTCGAGATTAACAAGCCTGCAATAACAACCTTTGTCAAGATGCTTGTAGCTAAGAAATCTCTCTACACAAAATATATTGGAGCCCAGGCAACATAGCACGAACCGTTCAAAAGTTTACTCATGACGTGACTTAAACTTGTAGAGGACATGTGGACCTTCTCATCACCAAGTTGACCACTCAATCATATAAATTCAGCACAATCTTCAGTATTCGATCCTGACTTTGTACCAACCTCTATCTTATCTTCCGAATTAAGCATGGATGACTCGTGTACACCAAAAACATCTGACACATTCGAATTTTCAAATAAAAACCTCGGATCTGAACGTTAGGATCAAATGCCAAAAAGAGAAGAAAACCCAACCATCAAAATTTGACCAAATCAGCATAACTCTAGTAGGCGAAAGAGGGTTACCGTTGAAAAGCGCGCCCTCCACTCTTCCTTTCCCTATCCATCTCAAAGCGAAAGGCCGTTCACCAACCGAGGCCCCATGAAAAAGAAAAAAAAAAAAGAGAAAAAAAGGGAAAAAAAGAAGGCACAATTTTTGAAACCCGAGCTCTGAAATTCCACGTCAGCGCCCACAAAAGGAGAAAGATGCGGCGAACGCACACGTGCGGCGTGCCACGTCGGCGCAAAGGGACAGTTCAGTCATTTTCGAATCGGATCTCCACCCGTGGGATCCGGCAGCTCCGGATTGTCTGCCCACTTTCGCCTGACGCGGTCAGAGGCCCCCGGCCTTTCCACGGGCATCGTTCGGGCCGCCCGGTGGCACCGCCCGGTGGGGCCGGGCCGGGGGCAGAAGCGTCATTGCGCGGTCCTTCCTTTTAGC